>JARQOD010000003.1:151745681-151981592 GCA_033576555.1 Oophaga sylvatica
CCCCAGCACAATGCACAGCCAATGAATCCCTATGGGAACCGCAGGTCTGCTGTGCACATGCTGCGGAAAAAAACGCGCGGTTTAGCCGCGTTTTATTTTCCGCAGCATGTCAATTCTTTGTGCGGAACCGCAGCGGTTCGGCGCTCATTGACTTGCATTGAGTCGGGCACTTCCGCAGCAAAACCGCAGATCTAAAAAAGATCTGCGGGTTTGCTGCGGCTGAAACCGCTGCAGTTCGGGAGGAGGGAAGTGTGTGGGCGGTGCGTGGGCGTGTATAGTGTGCGGCACTATGTGTGTGGGTAGTGCGTGGGCGTGTATAGTGTGCGGCGCTGTGTGTGTGGGCGGTGCGTGGGCGTGTATAGTGTGCGGCGCTATGTGTGTGGGCGGTGCGTGGGCGTGTATAGTGTGCGGCGCTATGTGTGTGGGCGGTGATTGTGTGCCGGTGTCTGCGTGATGGGTGTGCGGGTCTGTGTGTGCGATCGGTGTGCGCGATCGGTGTGCGGGGCTGTGTATGTGCGGCGGTGTGCGGGGCTGTGTGCGTGTCTCCGTGTATGCAGGCATCGTCGGATGGGACTACAAGTCCCATCCGGCTATGCCTGCTACAGTGACAGTGACTGACACATTAGCCAATGATGGGACAGTAGTAGTCCCATCATCCGGCTAATGTGCACTGCTGAATGTAAAAAAAAAAAAAATTACATGACATACAGAACATATAACATACACATGACATACAACACATAACATTGAGCACATACTCACCTATTCCCCGACGCCATCGATCTGTGTATCGCTCTGCCCGCGGGAGAGAATGACGTCACTACAGTTCATTCTCTCACGGCAATGCTGGTGAGAAAATTCCCACGCAGCATTGCCATAAAGTGAGAGAATGGACTCAGTGATGCACTGCAGGAGCCATTGTCTCCTGTCAGTGCATCACTGGGAGGCCCTATAGAACGGTGACATCACCTGATGTCACCGTTCTATAGGGGAGACCGTCGTGGGACACTCGTTATTAATTGGACTGCGTCGGACAGGGAGTATACGGTTGTTTTATTTTTTTACGTTTTTTTACAGGAGATCGAGGGCGTCGCTTGGATCTGAGTGTGTAATAAAGATATGAAAACCGTGTTGTGTTTTATTTCATTAAAATAATTTATTCTTATGCGTGTGTTGTTTTTTTTTAACCCTTTATTAATATAAGATTAATAATGGATAGGCTTCTTATTGACGCCTCTCTATTATTAACCGGGCTTAATATCACCTTACAATAGCAAGGTGATATTAACCCCTTATTACCCCATATCCCACCGCTACAGGGGAGTGGGAAGAGAGGGGCTAAGTGCCGGAATTGGCGCATCGTACAGATGCGCCAACTCTGGGGCGGCTGGGTGCTGGTATTTTTAGCCAGGGGGGCACCAATATCCATGGCCCCTTCCTAGGCTATGAATATCAGCCCGCAGCTGTCTGCCTAGCCTGTCTGGCTATAAATTATAGGGGGACCCCACGTCATTTTTTTTGGGGGGGTCCCCCTATTTTAATAGCCAGTGAAGGCTAGCTGCGGGCTGATATTCATAGCCTGGAAGATCCATGGGTATTAACCCCTTCCCAGGCTAGAAATATTGGCCCCGGCTGTCTGCTTTCCCCCTCTGGCGCAGAAAATTGCGCGGGAGCCCACGCCATTTTTTTTCCTATATTTTTTTTTTTTTATTAACGCGTTATTTTGTGTATGTATACGCGTGTGTGTCTTTAACTATTTATGTACCATTTTATCTATCTATCTGTCTATCTATCTATCTACTGGTATCTATTATCTATCTATGGTCGGCGTCACACTTGCGAGTGCGATGCGAGTAAGTCGCACGACTTTCTCGCATCAACACCCGGCACGGCCGCCCACTCTCGGACCCGAATGTGCGGCTGCATAGAAATACATGCAGCCGCACACTCAGGTCTGAGAGCGGGCAGCCGTGCCGGGTGTTGATGCGAGAAAGTCGTGCGACTTACTCGCATCACACTCGCAAGTGCGACGCCGGCCTATCTCTATCTGTGTGTGTGTAATGGAGTGTGGGTTGGACAAATGTAAAAGAGGAGGTTGGGCAAGAAATGACATCACAAATCTTTTTTTTTTTTTGTTAAACAACATATCTTTATTTAGCTGTAAAAACCGCATACAAAACCGCATGAGAAAAAACGCATCAAAACCGCGCCAAAAACCGCATCAAAACCGCGCCAAAACCGCGTCAAAACCGCGCCTGCGGTTTCTGCCAAGAGGTGCGGTTTCGGCGCGGAAAAATCCGCAGGCAAATCCGCAATGTGTGCACAGGCCCTTAATGGGAAGGAAAAAGTGTGGTAGAAAATAGTGCACAAACAACCGGGATAACCGCAGCCTTGAAAGGATTGTTAAGAAAAGGCCATTCAAAAATTTGGGGAGATTCACAAGTAGTGGACTGCTTCTGGAGTCATTGCTTCAAGAGCCACCACACACAGACGTATCCAGGACATGGGCTACAAGTGTCGCATTCCTTGTGTCAAGCCACTCATGACCAATAGACAACGCTAGAAGCGTCTTACCTGGACCAAGGAGAAAAAGAACTGGACTGTTGCTCAGTGGTGTTGTTTTCAGATTAACCCCTTCCCTACCTGTGACACAGCGTATGTGTCATGAAAGGATCGCGTTCCTGCGGGTCGGGTGACCGGGGTCACTGAAAGGTCACCGACCCGCAGGCACAAGACCCTTTGTGCTTCAGCACAGGGGGGTTGGCTTAACCCCCACATGGCTACGATCGCTCTGATTGGCTGTTAAAAGTGAAACAGCCAATCAGAGCAATCTGTAATATTTCACCAATGAAATTTGGTGAAATAGTACAATCCAGCCATGGCTGATGCTGCAATAGCATCTGCCATGGCTGAAGACTGAGATCCGACCCCCCCCCCACACCGAGTCACGGCGGCGATCGGCCGCCGCCATCACTAAATGCTCCCCTCCTCCTTGCCTCTGCTGCCCCCACCTTCCGATCCCCACCCCTTACCTTCCGACCCCCCCACTCACATCTCCAGGCCCTCCGATGTCCCTGGATCCGTCCCGGCATCCGTCCGGGATGTTTCATGGGCGTCGCCATCTTGCAAAATGGCGGGCGCATGCGCAGTGTGCCCTCCAGAGTCCAGAAATTTATTTTGATCACTGTGATAAACTCTCACAGTGATCAAAATAAAAAAAAAGTAAATAAACGCCCCATTTATCACCCCCATAGGTAGGGACAGATAAAAATAAAAAAATTAAAAAAATATATATATATATATATATATATTTTATCTTTTTATTAGGGTCAGGGTTACGATTATAAGGCTGTGTTCATATTGAGTTATGACAGTCCGTTAGACGGACTGCATTACACCGCGGTATAACGCGGTGTAACACAGTCCGTTAATGCTGCCATTCACCCCCATTTGCAGGCACATCGCGACGCATGCCGTAAAGCAGCATGTGTTCGCGACGTGACGTCATTCAGTGACGGAGCCTCGGACGCGGCCTGCAGCGTCTGGGCTCCGTCACCGCTAGCGCAGATGAATCATCTGCTGATTCATCTGCGCTAGCGGGTATAGCATAATGCGATCGTGTAATGCTATACCGTTACCAGCCCGTCAACGCTATGTGTTGAACGGGCTAGTAAAACACAATACAGCCTTAGGGTTAGGGTTAGAACTAGGGTTAGGGTTAGAACTAGGGTTAGGGTTAGCCTTAGCGTTAGCCTTAGGGTTTGCATTAGGGTTAGCATTAAGGTTAGAATTAGGGTTGGGGTTAGAATAAGGGTTGGGGTTGGAATTAGGGTTAGGGTTGGGATTAGGGTTATTGTTGGGATTAGGGTTAGGTCTGTGGTTAGGGTTAGAGTTAGGATAAGTGTTAGGGGTGTTTTGTGGTTAGGGTTGAGATTAGGGTTAGGCTTGTGGTTAGGGTTATGGTTAGAGTTGAGATTAGGGTTAGGGATGTGTTGGGGTTAGGGTTATGGTTAGGATTTGGATTAGGGTTAGGGGTGTGTAGGGGTTAGGGTTGGGGTTAGAGGTGTGTTGGGCTTAGGGTTGGCGTTAGAATTGAGGGGTTTCCACTATTTAGGCACATTAGGGGGTGTCCATACATGACATGGCGCCATCATTGATTCCTGCAAATATTGCGTTCAAAAAGTCAAACAGTGCTACCTTTATTCCGAGCCCCGACGTGTGCCCAAACAGTGGTTTACCCCCACATATATGGGGTATCAGCGTACTCAGGAAAAATTGCACAACAACTTTGGGGGTCTAATTTCTCCTCTTACCCTTACCCTTACCAAAGTGCTCACCACACATCTAGAGGAGTTCCTTGGGGGATCTAGTTTCCAAAATGGGGTCACTTGGGGGGTTACTACTGTTTAAGCACATCATGGGCTCTGCAAACGTAACATGACGCCCGCAGACCATTCCATCAAGTCGGCATTTCAAAACGTCACTACTTCCCTTCCGAGCCCCGACGTGTGCCCATACAGTAGTTTTCTCCCACATATGGGATATCAGCATACTCAGGACAAATTGGACAACAACTTTTGGGGTCTAATTTCTCCTGTTACCCTTGGGAAAATAAAAAAATTGGGGTCTAAAAGATCATGTTTGTGGAAAAAATATGAATTTTTATTTTCATTCCCGGGCGTTATAAACTTCTGTGTAGCCCTTGGGGGTTCAAAGTGCTCACCGCACATCTAGATAAATTCAGTGCGGTGTCTAGTTTCCAAAATGGGATCACTTGTGGGAAGTTTCTACTGTTTAGGCACATCAGGGGCTCTGCAAACGTAACATGATGCCCGCAGACCATTCCATCAAAGTCAGCATTTCAAAACGTCACTACTTCCCTTCCGAGCGCCAACGTGTGCCCGAACAGAGGTTCCCCCCACATATGGGGTACCAGTGTAATCAGGACAAACTGTACAACAACTTTTGGGGTCCAAATTCTCCTGTTACCCTTGTGAAAATAAAAAATTGCGGGTTAAAAAAATCAGTTTTTGAGAAAAAATTTTTATTTTTATTTTTACGGCTCTGCATTATAAACTTCTGTGAAGCACGTGGGGGTTCAAGGTGCTCACCACACATCTGGATAAGTTCCTTGGGGGGGTCTAGTTTACAAAATGGGGTCACTTGTGGGGGGTTTCTACTGCTTAGGCACATCAGGGGCTCTGCAAACGTAACAAGATGCCCGCAGACCATTCCATGAAGTCGGCATTTCAAAGCGTCACTACATCCCTTCCGAGCCCTGACGTGTGCCCAAACAGTGGTTCCCCCCACATATGGGGTATCAGCGTACTCAGGACAAACTGGACAACAACAACCTTTGGGGTCCAATTTCTCCTGTAACCATTGTGAAAATAAAAAATAGGGGCTAAAAAATCATTTTTTGAGAAAAAAAATGATTTTTTTATTTTCACGGCTCTGCGTTATAAAACTTCTGTGAAGCACCTGGGGGTTCAAAGTGCTCACTGTGCATCTAGATAAGTTCCTTAGGGGGTCTAGTTTCCAAAATGGGGGCATTTGTGGGGAGCTCCAAAGTTTAGGCACACAGAGGCTCTCCAAACACGACATGGTGTCCGCTAACGATTGGAGCTAATTTTCCATTAAAAAAGTCAAATGGCGCTCCTTCCCTTCTGAGCCCTGCCGTGCGCCTAAACAGTGGTTCCCCCCCCACATATGGGGCACCATCGTACTCAGGAAAAATTGGACAACAACTTTTGGGGTCCAATTTAACCTGTTACCATTGGGAAAATAAAAAATAGCAGTATAAAAAATGATTTTTGAGAAACAAAAATGATTTTTTTATTTTCACTGCTCTGCGTTTATAAACTTCTGTGAAGCACTTGGGGTTTCAAAGTGCTCACTACACATCTAGATAAGCTCCTTGGGGGTCTAGTTTCCAAAATGGGGTCACTTGTGGGGGTTTCTACTGTTTAGGCACATCAGGGGCTCTGCAAACACAACATGACGCCCGCAGAACATTCCATCAAGTCTGCATTCCAAAATGGCGCTCTTTCCCTTCTGAGCTCTCCCATGAGCCAAAACAGTGGTTCACCCCCACATATGGGGTATTGGTGTACTCAGGACAAATTGCACAACAACTTTTGTGGTCCAATTTCTCCTGTTACCCTTGTGAAAATTAAAAATAGCGGGCTAAAAAATCATTTTTGAGGAAAAAAATGATTTTTTTATTTTCACTGCTCTGCGTTATAAACTTCTGTGAAGCACTTGGGGGTTCAGAGTGCTCACAACAAAGCTAGATAAGTTCCATAAGAGGTCTAGTTTCCAAAATGGTGTCACATGTGGTTTTTTTTCACTGTTTAGGCACACAGGGTCCTCTCCAAACGCGTCATGGTGTCCGCTAATGATTTGAGCTAATTTTCCATTCAAAAAGTCAAATGGCGCTCCTTCCCTTCTGAGACCTATCATGCGCCCAAACAGTGGTTTATGACCACATATGAGGTATCTGTGTACTCAGGAGAAATTGCCCAACAAATTTTAGGAGCCATTTTATCCTGTTGCCCGTGTGAAAATGAAAAAACTGAGGCTAAAATAAATTTTTTGTCAAAAAAAGTACTTTCTTTTTTTACTGATCAATTTGTGAAGCACCTTGGGGTTCAAAGTGCTCACTATTCATCTAGACAAGTTCCTTGGGGGTCTAGTTTCCAAAATGGGGTCACTTGTGGGGGAGCTCCAATGTTTAGGCACACAGGGACTCTCCAAATGCGACATGGCAACCGCTAAATATTCCAGCATATTTTCCATTCAAAAAGTCAAATGGCGCTCCTTCCCTTCTGAGCCCTGCCGTGCGCCCAAATAGTGGTTTATGACCACATATGAGGTATCTGTGTACTTGCCCAACACATTTTAGGATCCATTTTATCCTGTTGCCCATGCAAAAATGAAAAAATTGATGCTAAAATAAAATTTTTGTTGGAAAAATTAAAATGTCCATTTTTTCCTTCCATGTTGCTTTAGTTCCTGTGAAGCACCTGAAGGGTTAATAATCTTCTTGAATGTAGTTTTGAGTAGCTTGAGGGTGCAGTTTTTATAATGGTGTCACTATTGGGTATTTTCTACCATATAGACCACTCAAAGTGACTTCAAATATGAGGTGGTCCCTAAAAAAAAATGGTTTTGTAAATTTTGCTGTAAAAATGAGAAATCGCTGGTCAACTTTTAACCCTTATAACTTCCTAACAAAAAAAAATTTTGTACCCAAAATTGTGCTGATGTAAAGTAGACATGTGGGAAATGTTATTTATTAACTATTTTGTGTCACATAACTCTCTGGTTTAACAGAATAAAAATTCAAAATTTGAAAATTGCAAAATTTTCCAAATTGTCACCAAATTTTCCATTTTTTCCACAAATAAACGCAAAAATTATCGACCTAAATTTACCACTAACATGAAGCCCAATATGTCACGAAAAAACAATCTCAGAGTCGCTAGGATCCGTTGAAGCGTTCCTGAGTTATTATCTCATAAAGGGACACTGGTCAGAATTGCAAAAAATGGCAAGGTCATGAAGGGTTAAAGTAAATTTTGAATTTCATTTGGAAATCAAGGTCCCAGAGTCTGGAGGAAGAGTGGAGAGGCCACAATCCAAGCTGCTTGAGGTCTAATGTGAAGCTTCCACAATCAGTGATTTGGGGAGCCATGTCATCTGCTGGTGTAGGTCCACTGTGTTTTATCAAGACCAAAGTCAGCATAGTAGGAATTTCAGTAGACCAACATTTCAGATTTTAAAATCATTTTTCAAACTTGTGTTATAAAGTATTCTAATTTACTGAGATAATGACTTTTGGGTTTTCATTGGCTGTAAGCCATAATCATCAACATTAACAGAAATAAACACTTGAAATAGATCACTCTGTAATGACTCTATATAATATATGAGATTCACTTTTTGTATTGAAGAACTGAAATAAATTTAACTTTTTGATGATATTCTAATTTTGCGAGAAACACCTGTATCTATCTATTCTATCTATCTATCTATCTATCTATCTATCTATCTATCTCATATCTATCTATCTATCTATCTATCTATCACCATATCTATCTATCTATCTATCTATCTATCTATCTATCTATCTATCTATCTATCAGGTTGTGAACGGCATTAAAAAATTGTAGATTATACATATATTTTATGTATATTTAAATCAGATGGTGAATGAGTTAAAAAGAAGTATTGCAAAAGAGCTGTTTTACAACTAATTTCCCTCTCAGAAACAATTGATTAACACCAAACAATCTTATATTTATCCCAAAATAATGCCACCAATGTACTGTATCTGGCTGGAATTCTTTGATTCCAACCTGTTTATATCATTCCCTCTCATTACTTTACAAGATCTCACCCATTTTCTTCACTAATTGGATTTACTTTTCAAACTATTTAGAGTTTCATGATACCATTAAATTACAATGGGGTAGGACAATGCTCCTGAATACTGGAGTTTAGGGAGTGACCTAGGTGAGGCAGCACTTATGTTAATGGCTCATTGCCATCCATGAAGTTGTCTTTCTAGTATGTAAAATGCCCAGAAGAATGAAAGTCTTGTACAGTGACTTTCTGCCTTAAAGGAGTTATCTAGGACTAGCTTTGTTAGCAAAAAGAGTGACTATGAAAACTGTGTTAAAAAAGTCACAAATTGTAATAAAAGGAACTTTGGTTATATTTTTGATGTGGTACCAAGGTTGTCAACTACCTACCTTTTCAGCCCAGTGCCAGTCTCTACCAGAACTGTCATGGACCACTCCTGCCGGCGATTTTGCTACCTCATTTGAACTGTCAACATAGCAGCTCTTCCTCTCCCGGTCTGCTTGGACATTGGTGTTTCATTGCAGATCTCATGATGATTGAGAGATGGCTCCCCACAGTTAGGCAGTGGGGAACCGGCTGTCAATCAGCATGACATCGGCAGAGTTGCCCATCAGAGTAGAGGAAAAGAAGAAGCTGCTCTCTCAACATGACTGAAAGCCGCAGAAATGAAGGCAGGCGCAGCTCAGAAATTGGCACCAGGCAGGTAGCAAGCAATTACTTGCCTGTAAGATCATATCCACAGAGTAAGAAAAATAAGCAAAATCCCAGATAATCCACGTAATACAATGTGGTTTTTTTAAACCCATTGTTCCTGATTATTTTTTTTTTTTTAGCCAACAGGTGAAAAAATGTCACTAAAGTCTTTTTTCTTAGAGTAGTGGTCGCCATATTTTGGACATGTCATGGTAAAAGTTGAAGTTCTGTTAATCATTTTATTGTCAGACCAATAACCAGCGTTCATAGTGGAGCTTGACATTATCAGTACAGTATTGAAGGTGAAGGGCTTGTCTCATCTAGACAACTCCTTTTCCTGTGACCTATTGGAGCATATGGACATCATTGAAGGGGATCACCATCTCAGGTGCTGGCCCAGTCATTGTTGGCTTTTCTTCTATTTAGTCGGTCTATATTACTACATTTCCGCCCACTATGAGAACTCATTCAGGTGGCCTTTTTTATTTGCATATGAGGAGAAAACAGACTTTTGGGGCAACATCTGATTTTCACTCAATGTTGGTCTGTTTAACCTTTTGTCTCTCCCCCATCTTTCTGTAATGCAAAAAAAAAATAATTTGCAGGCTTCACCCACCAATTAAACTACTTTTTGTTATTGTTGACACTTGCAACATGACTACAACCCCATAGGACAGATAAAATAAGTATGGTATGTAAAAAAAACCCACATACATAAAGATTGAATGTTTGAATGAGAGGAATAGCCGGCCACAAGAGGTGGTGAGTTCTCCTTCAATGGAAGTCTTCAAACAGATGCTGGACAGACATCTGTCTGAGATGGTTTAGTGAATCCTGCTTTGAGCAGGGGGTTGGACACAATGACCCAGGAGGTCTCTTCCAACTCTAACTTTCTATGATTCTATGAATGAGGCCTAAGGAAAAATATGACTACAGCACTGCTCAGTGATACCAGCTGATTGGTGGGGGATCTAAGGCTGGAATCTATGGCATCAGTCTGGCTTCATTAGACATGTCATCACATAGTTCTTTTCAGGAAAACACCATAGTTTCCTTGATGCCAAAAAAACCCACTATAGCCACGTGTAATCCAACAGTCCATAGGGATTATGAAGTGCCCCACTATATTTTTGAATGGCTTTTTAACTTTGCATGTGTCCATTTTTACAATTTTTAGCGTCTTACTTCCCTAGCACATCAGGCTCTATGCATAGCAATTTTTCTGTTCATACATTGTTATTATGCATCTTATTCAGGCATTATTTTTCCCAGAAAGTCTACAGAAAAGAACACACAAAATAACTCATAAGCGATTGCCACGGATAGGCTATGGATAATTCAATATATTGTTTTTACAATGACCTGTACAGTTTTTCATTGTACAAAGAAAATATTGCATTATATGTACTAAAGTAGAATGGTCATATCCAAATCTATGTAACCGAAGCCATCTAGCACATCTAGCTCCACACTGGCTACCGAATTATAAGGCTACGTTCACATTGTTTTTAAGTGGATTTTGAAAAGGATTTGCTTCAAAGTACACATCAAAAACAGCTTTGTCTACTCTTCCTATTGATTTCAATGGGAAAGTTTTTTTGCAGCTTTTTCCAACAAGGGCTTGAGAACCTTGACTCAGAAAAAAGAAGTGATGTATGACTTCTTTGATGCAGATTCCTCTTGAAATCCATTTCTAATTTGACACTGTCAACTTTAAAAACTGTGTGAGAACTGAAAACCTCATCAAAAATGGATTCCTGAAAGAGTTTTCTGAAGATTTTATGTGGCTTTTTGTGGATAAAAACTATGTCTGAAATCTACAAAAAGAAATCTTTTTGATGTGGTTTTTGTGGATTTTTTTCTGCATCAGTTTTCACAGATACAACATATGCCTATTATAGTCTATGGTGTTATGATTTTTTTCCAGCAGCATGGATGAAAAGGGCCAATACACGTCTTTGAAAACCGCGTACAGCAGACAGACGGCACCTGTGTGATGTACGTATTTAACAGTGCAAAGTATAGGAGAAGCTTTTAATTTATTCATATATCCAACTGTGAAAAACACTGATGGGAAAAACGCTCCAAACACTGATGACACACTGATTGTAAAAATGGACCAAACACTAATGACACACTGATGGTACGAACGGACCAAACACTAATGACACACTGATGGGAAAAACGCTCCAAACACTGATGCACAACACTGATTGTAAAAACGGACCAAACACTGATGACACACTGATGGTAAAAACGGACCAAACACTAATGACACACTGATGGTACAAGCGGACCAAACACTGATGACACACTGATTGTAAAAATGGACCAAACACTAATGACACACTGATGGTACGAACGGACCAAACACTGATGACACACTGATGGGAAAAACGCTCCAAACACTAATGCACAACACTGATTGTAAAAACGGACCAAACACTAATGACACACTGATGGTAAAAACGGACAAAACACTAATGACACACTGATGGTACGAACGGACCAAACACTGATGACACACTGATGGTACGAACGGACAAAACACTGATGACACACTGATGGTACAAGCGGACCAAACACTGATGACACACTGATGGGAAAAACGCTCCAAACACTGATGCACAACACTGATTGTAAAAATGGACCAAACACTAATGACACACTGATGGTAAAAACGGACAAAACACTGATGACACACTGATGGTAAAAACGGACCAAACACTGATGACACACTGATGGTACAAGCGAACCAAACACTGATGTCACACTGATGGTAAAAATGGACCAAACACTGATGCACAACACTGATTGTAAAAACGGACCAAACACTAATGACACACTGATGGTAAAAACGGACCAAACACTAATGACACACTGATGGTACGAACGGACCAAACACTGATGACACACTGATGGTACGAACGGACAAAACACTGATGACACACTGATGGTAAAAATGGACCAAACACTGATGCACAACACTGATTGTAAAAACAGGACCAAACACTAATGACACACTGATGGTAAAAACGGACCAAACACTAATGACACACTGATGGTACGAACGGACCAAACACTGATGACACACTGATGGTACGAACGGACAAAACACTGATGACACACTGATGGTACAAGCGGACCAAACACTGATGACACACTGATGGGAAAAAACGCTCCAAACACTGATGCACAACACTGATTGTAAAAATGGACCAAACACTAATGACACACTGATGGTAAAAACGGACAAAACACTGATGACACACTGATGGTAAAAACGGACCAAACACTGATGACACACTGATGGTACAAGCGAACCAAACACTGATGTCACACTGATGGTAAAAACGGACCAAACACTGATGACACACTGATGGTACAAGCGAACCAAACACTGATGACACACTGATGGTAAAAATGGACAAAACACTGATGACACACTGATGGTAAAAACGGACCAAACACTGATGACACACTGATGGTACAAGCGAACCAAACACTGATGTCACACTGATGGTAAAAACAGACCAAACACTGATGACACACTGATGGTAAAAACGGACCAAACACTGATGACACACTGATGGTAAAAACGGACAAAACACTGATGACACACTGATGGTAAAAACGGACCAAACACTAATGACACACTGATGGTACAAGCGAACCAAACACTGATGTCACACTGATGGTAAAAACGGACCAAACACTGATGACACACTGATGGTACAAGCGAACCAAACACTGATGTCACACTGATGGTAAAAACGGACCAAACACTGATGACACACTGATGGTAAAAACGGACCAAACACTGATGACACACTGATGGTAAAAACGGACAAAACACTAATGACACACTGATGGTAAAAACGGACCAAACACTAATGACACACTGATGGTACAAGCGAACCAAACACTGATGTCACACTGATGGTAAAAACGGACCAAACACTGATGACACACTGATGGTACAAGCGAACCAAACACTGATGTCACACTGATGGTAAAAATGGACAAAACACTGATGACACACTGATGGTAAAAACGGACCAAACACTGATGACACACTGATGGTAAAAACGGACCAAACACTGATGACACACTGATGGTAAAAATGGACAAAACCTGATGACACACTGATGGTAAAAATGGACCAAACACTGATGACACACTGATGGTAAAAACGGACCAAACACTGATGACACACTGATGGTACGAAGGACAAAACACTGATGACACACTGATGGTAACAAGCGGACCAAACACTGATGACACACTGATGGGAAAAACGCTCCAAACACTGATGACACACTGATGGTAAAAAAGGAACCAAACACTGATGTCACACTGATGGTAAAAACGGACCAAACACTGATGACACACTGATGGTAAAAAACGGACCAAACACTGATGACACACTGATGGTAAAAACGGACAAACACTGATGACACACTGATGGTAAAAAACGGACCAAACACTATGACACACTGATGGTACAAGCGAACCAAACACTGATGTCACACTGATGGTAAAAACGGACCAAACACTGATGACACACTGATGGTAACAAGCGAACCAAACACTGATGTCACACTGATGGTAAAAACGGACCAAACACTGATGACACACTGATGGTAAAAAGGACAAAACACTGATGACACACTGATGGTAAAAACGGACCAAACACTAATGACACACTGATGGTAAAAAGCGGACCAAACACTGATGACACACTGATGGTAAAAATGGACCAAACCACTGATGCACAAACCTGATGTGTAAAAACGGACCAAACACTATGACACACTGATGGTAAAAAACGGACCAAACACTAATGACACACTGATGGTACGAACGGACCAAACACTGATGACACACTGATGGTACGAACGGACAAAACACTGATGACACACTGATGGTAAAGCGGACCAAACACTGATGACACACTGATGGGAAAAAACGGACCAAACACTGATGCACACACTGATGGTAAAAATGGACCAAACACTAATGACCACTGATGGTAAAAACGGACAAAACACTGATGACACACTGATGGTAAAAACGGACCAAACACTGATGACACACTGATGGTACAAGCGAACCAAACACTGATGTACACACTGATGGTAAAAACGGACCAAACACTGATGACACACTGATGGTACAAGCGAACCAAACACTGATGACACACTGATGGTAAAAACGGACAAACACTGATGACACACTGATGGTAAAAACGGACCAAACACTGATGACACACTGATGGTAACAAGCGAACCAAACACTGATGCACACTGATGGTAAAAACAGACCAAACACTGATGACACACTGATGGTAAAAACGGACCAAACACTGATGACACACTGATGGTAAAAACGGACAAAACACTGATGACACACCCGATGGTAAAAACGGACCAAACACTAATGACACACTGATGGTACAAGCGAACCAAACACTGATGTCACACTGATGGTAAAAACGGACCAAACACTGATGACACACTGATGGTACAAGCGAACCAAACACTGATGTCACACTGATGGTAAAAACGGACCAAAACACTGATGACACACTGATGGTAAAAACGGACCAAACACTGATGACACACTGATGGTTAAAAACGGACAAAACACTGATGACACACTGATGGTAAAAACGGACCAAACACTAATGACACACTGATGGTACAAGCGAACCAAACACTGATGTCACACTGATGGTAAAAACGGACCAAACACTGATGACACACTGATGGTACAAAGCGAACCAAACACTGATGTCACACTGATGGTAAAAATGGACAAAACACTGATGACACACTGATGGTAAAAACGGACCAAACACTGATGACACACTGATGGTAAAAACGGACCAAACACTGATGACACACTGATGGTAAAAATGGACAAAACTGATGACACACTGATGGTAAAAATGGACCAAACACTGATGACACACTGATGGTAAAAACGGACCAAACACTGATGACACACTGATGGTAAAAACGGACCAAACACTGATGACACACTGATGGTAAAAATGGACCAAACACTGATGACACACTGATGGTAACAAGGACAAACACTGATGACACACTGATGGTAAAAAGGACAAAACACTGATGACACACTGATGGTAAAAACGGACCAAACACTGATGACACACTGATGGTAAAAACGGACCAAACACTGATGACACACTGATGGTAAAAATGGACCAAACACTGATGACACACTGATGGTAAAAAAGGACCAAACACTGATGACACACTGATGGTAAAAACGGACCAAACACTGATGACACACTGATGGTAAAAACGGACCAAACACTGATGACACACTGATGGTAAAAAAGTGGACAAAACACTGATGACACACTGATGGTAAAAACGGACCAAACACTGATGACACACTGATGGTACAAGCGAACCAAACACTGATGTCACACTGATGGTAAAAAGCGAACCAAACCTGATGTCACACTGATGGTAAAAATGGACAAAACACTGATGACACACTGATGGTAAAAACGGACCAAACACTGATGACACACTGATGGTACAAGGAACAAACACTGATGTCACACTGATGGTAAAAAATGGACAAAACACTGATGACACACTGATGGTAAAAACGGACCAAACACTGATGACACACTGATGGTAAAAATGGACCAAACACTGATGACACACTGATGGTAAAAACGGACCAAACACTGATGACACACTGATGGTAAAAATGGACCAAACACTGATGACACACTGATGGTAAAACGGACCAAACACTGATGACACACTGATGGTACAAGCGAACCAAACACTGATTCACACTGATGGTAAAAATGGACAAAACACTGATGACACACTGATGGTAAAACGGACCAAACACTGATGACACACTGATGGTAAAAACGGACCAAACACTGATGACACACTGATGGTAAAAATGGACCAAACACTGATGACACACTGATGGTAAAAACGGACCAAACACTGATGACACACTGATGGTAAAAATGGACCAAACACTGATGTTACCAGCAACATTTTTTTCACAGATGTGTTTAAATACAGACGTGTGAATGAGGCCTTACACCAGGAAAAAAAACCATGGAAAAAAACAGCACCTTGAGCACTCTGTGTTTTCCCATGGATATCAATAGGAAACTTATTCAAAGTGTTTTAAGCAGCTTTTTGTGTGGATTTTATAGCAGAATCGGCTCCTAAATCGATGCAAAAATAAACTCTCTGTGTAAACATAACATTACAATTAGTGATGAGTGCAAGTGCTCGTTACTTGAGTTTGCCTAGGGTGCTCGAGTGACATGTTCAAGTCCCCACTGCCGCATGTTTCACGGGTATTGCCCATGTTTGTCAGGCAATCCCCGTATGTTTTGAGGCTGTCTAAAAGATGCGAAACATGTGGCTGTGGGGACTCAAACGTTTCATTCGAGCACCCGCGATACTCGGTGCATACCTGAGCACTCTAGGCAAACTCGAGTAACGAGCATTTGCGTTCATCAATAATTACAATGTAAGTAGTATGTTTAGAAATAGTCTTTTTTCGAAATATAACAATTACTTCAATATTTACTTGGATTCCTTTACAGATTATTGTCCCCTATGAAAAGTAACAACAACCATTTCTGATAGTGAATGGTCAATGAAGAAAGAAAACATTTTTAAAAATACTTTAATTCCTAATAAATTTTACAGATTTAATGCATTTAATTATATTTCATTAAATCCTGTAGAATGTAAAGCCCCCGTCTCACATAGCGATCTCGCTAGTGAGATCGCTGCTGAGTTACTAGTTTTGTGACGCAGCAGCGATCTCCCCAGCGATATCGCTGTGTGTGACATTCAGCGACGATCAGCCCCCCTGCCGGGTATCGATGATCGTCGCTGAATGTCCTGGACATTTTTTTGATCGCTGGTCTCCCGCTGACAGGCACGCATCGCTGCGTGTGACAGGCGGGAGACCAGCCATCCGCTGGTAACCAAGGTACACAGCGGGTTTCCAGGCGCGGGGCTGTGCCTAGAAACCCGCTGTGTACCTTGGATACCAGCGCCCTGATGCAGGGAGCTGGTAACCAAGGTACACAGCGGGTTTCCAGGCACCGCGCAGCGCCTGGAAACCCGATGTGTACCTTGGTTACCAGCTCCCTGCATCAGGGCGCTGGTATCCAATGTATACTGCGGGTAACTAAGCGATGTTACCCGCAGTGTCGTTGTGCTGATCGCTGCCCTGAGCTGCCTGTTTGGCAGCTCAGCAGCGATCATGTAGCGATACACCAGCGATCCTGATCGTTGTCGGGATCGCTGGTGTATCGCTATGTGAGACCCGGGCTTTAGCCGAAAGGGCAGGGTCCTCTCCCCTCTGTATCAGTCTGTGATTGTTAGTTTGTTTAGTGTAAGTGATACCTGTAATTTGTATGTAACCCCTTCTCATGTACAGCACCATGTAATCAATGGTGCTATAGAAATAAATAATATAATAGTATTGGTGGTACAGACTCAGCAAACACTTTTGTTCTAGTGACAATCATTCTGTTTAGGTCTTATTCACATGTCAATAGTTTGTCAGTATTAGCAAAACAAAGCCAGGAAGAGCGGCTCCGAACCACAGAAGAGTGAAGTAGGCTTTACAAGTGATAGTTTCACTGGGGGTGGTGCCCACGAATCTACCATTGAATGTCTTACTGTTCATACTCTACTCTCCTTCCTAACAGATATAAATACTGGGCACAGAGGATAGCAGCCACATTTACATTTTGGATAGTTGTGAAGAGAAGACCGGTGACTCAAGGTAAGTGAAAAGGCATAACTGTATTAAACCATAGATCACATGTACAGTTGTGGCCAAAAGTTTTCAGACTAACATGAATTTTGCTTTTTACAAAATTTCCTGTTTCAGTGTTTTTAAATCTTTTACTAATGTTTCTATGGTTACTGTGTTAGAATTATACAAATTTCACAAATTTTAAATCTTTTATTGACAAAAACATCAAGTTTATGCAAAGACTCAATACTTACAGTGTTGACGCCTATTTTTCAAGATTTCTGCCCTTCGTTTTGGCAGCTGGATATCAGCATCTGGGCCAAATCCTGACTGATGGTAATCCATTCTTGTCTAATCAGTTTATCACAATTTGGGCTCATTCATATGATTATATTTTCAGTTCATGTGTTGTCTATCAAAGCAATGGACAGCCCTCAGACGAGTGTTATGAGCAATTTTTTTTTCACTGACCAAATTTGCTTGAGAAAAATTGTAGCATGCACTAGTTTTTTTTCATAAATTGGATGGGACACAGCCATTCAAGTCTATGTGTGCGTAAAAAAAATTAGATGCCTTACTGAGCAACCGTATAAACATCCAAATTTTACAGGTACATTGCACTTCTGTAACATAGGAAACTGTAAATCAGGGGTCTCAAACTCGCGGCCCGTGGGCCAACTGCGGCCCTCGGGACACGAGTTTGCGGCCCCCACCTCATGGGCCCTCGGTATATACTTTGCGGCCCTCGGCTGGGATCTCACATGCGAGAAACACCGCATGTGAAATCCCAGTCACTCGTAGTACCTGTCATTAAGGTCATGAATATGGACGCCACTCCTCTCATAGGCGTGCCGCCCATATTCATAAGCTTAATGAGCGGTACTACAGAAAGATGGCGGCGCCGGGCATACTCACCTCATCTCCTGCTGCTGCCCGCGCTTCCTGTCTCTGACACAGAGAGCAGCGCCGCTGAATGACGTCATCATTCAGCGGCCTGCTCTGTCAGAGCGAGGAAGCGCAGGCACCGGCGGTGATGCTGCGGACAGGTGAGAGGTGGTGTGTGTGTGTGTGTGTGGACAGGTGAGAGGTGGTGTGTGTGTGTGTGGACAGGTGAGAGGTGGTGTTTGTGTGTGTGTGTGTGTGTGTGGACAGGTGAGAGGTGGTGTATGTGTGTGTGTAGGAGAGCGATGGGGAAAAGCAATGATGGCAGTAATGGGGAAAAGCAATGATGGCAGTAATGGGGAAAAGCAATGATGGCAGTAATGGGGAAAAGCAATGATGGGAGTAATGGGGAAAAGCAATGATGGGAGTAATGGGGAAAAGCAATGGGGAAAAGCAATGATGTCAGTAATGGGGAAAAGCAATGGGGAAAATCAATGATGGCAGTAATGGGGAAAATCAATGGGGAAAACAGTGATGGGAAAAGCAATGATGGGAGTAATGGGGAAAAGCAATGGGCAAAAGCAATGATGTGAGTGATGGGGGAAAAGCAATGATGGGAGTGATGGGGAAAAAGCAATGGGGGAGGATGAACGCTGGGGAGGATGAGCGCTGGGGGAGGATGAGCGCTGGGGAGGATGAGCTCTGGGGAGAATGAGCGCTGGGGAGAATGAGCGCTGGGGAGGATGAGCGCTGGGGAGGATGAGCGCTGGGGAGGATGAGCGCTGGGGAGGATGAGCGCTGGGGAGGATGAGCGCTGGGGGAGAATGAGCGCTGGGGGGAATGACTTCTTGCTGTTAACCAGTTAATGTTTACTTGTCCACCACACTGCAGTGTCAAAAGAGGAAGACAGCGAGACAGGCAGCAACATCACATCAGAGAGCTCTTGACCTCGAAACAGAAAATTCTCAAATCCTGGTATTGTAACATAATATTAAGGATAATATTTATTCATTGATATTGCGCTATTAACTCCACAGCACTATACATACATCATCAACACTGTCCCCATTGGGACATTTGATAACATTGGAATGTTTTTGTAAGAGCTTTTCTTGTGGAAAACTTGATGCGGCCCAGCTTCACCCAGATTCTACCTCCAGCGGCCCCCGGGTAAATTGAGTTTGAGACCCCTGCTGTAAATGATTAATAGCTTCTTCTGTAAAAAAAAAAAAAAAGGATCAAGGGTCTCAGGTCTGAAATTTTTGAGATCCTGCAGAACTAGAATGGCCATCATGACCTGACATCTGCAGGGCACTTTACTGGATTCGAACAAAGATTTCTGGATATTTTCCTTCATATTCTTTTTTACACTCTTTATATTTTCCTAATTTGGTATTGTATTTGCCTTTTACAGAGAAAGAACAAAACATGTCACAACAAATGAGGCCTCCATCATGCACTGGAAATCAAGAAAGGGTGATGTCACCGTATCTCACACCAACTCAGAGGAATTGGTCACCCAAAACCTGGAGTTCAACCCAAGAGAGCTGGCAGAGTAGAAACCGGTCACCAACTCAGACCAACTGGAGCCCTCAAAGCTACAACTCATATTCCAGTCCAAATGGATACTGGGGATCTCAGCAGCAGTGGTCTCCTAAACAACGGGGGTCTCCAAAACAATGGGAACTGACGATGAATTACCACAGAAGATGGGGCTCCACACCAAAAACTCACACATTTTCATCTGTTTATAAAAGTCCAAAGCTCGGTTCAGTATTCCCCGAGGTGAAGACACAGGTAAGAGCTAAATATTTGGCAGATCTTAGGCACTACACCGTCATTAGATTGTTATGGCTCTATTCGTAAAGTATAATAAAAAAAAATGCTATTCATTTAAGGGATTATATACTTAAAAATAAATAGTCTTCTGGAAATAGTGCATTCTTATCCATGGCACCTCGAATGAGCCTAAGTTACCCACAGAAAGAAGATTCACGTTGGCACTGCCGTCACTACTATTTAGATGTATGATTCATCTTTTAGATATTACCTACACAAATCGCTGCTGCCGATGTTTGGAAAGTGCTCTGCAACATTTAAGTTATTCAAATAGTCGCGTCTAAGAGGGGAAGACATTAGCAGCACTCATCATATGTGACAAAATTTTCTTCTTTATTAGTATATAACCCAACAATAAGCAATGTAAAAACAAAGACTTGATTCCAGCTCACCCAGTTGCTCCATGCTCATCTACCTGGGGCTCAAACACCGGCCTTGCCCTCGCCTCCCATCAAGGATAATAGAAAAAATTGGAGTCCTGCTCAACAGGACTGGATTTTTCTTTTCTTTTTATTTTTTAAAACAAAATATAGTGCATACAAAAGAAGATTTTCATGGTCGACATGACCCAGTGGGCGCGTTTCGACTGCATTAAGCAGTCTTACTCATGACTAAGACTGCTTAGTGCAGTTGAAACGCGTCGACTGGGTCATGTCAACCATGAAAATTTTCTTTTGTTTGCACTATATTTTCTTTTGAAAAAGAAAAAGAAAAGAAAAATCCAGTCCTGTTGAGCCGGACTCCAATTTTTTCTATTATCCTTAATAAGCAATGTAACCAGACAAGGAGAGGTTTAATGAGACACTTGCAGACAACATCCGTTTTACATCCTTTGATGCTTCTTCAGGCATGCAGAAGTGAAAAAGGACACAAGATGTCCATTACCCGCAGTGTGTATCGTTGAAACTTTCTTAGTCTGGTCACATTGCTATTTATTTATTGAATTATATCAATAAAGAAGAAGATATTATTGTATATGTTGAGTCCCGGTAATTTCTCCCTCTCTAGTATTTGACGTTTTGAACAAGTTACAATACCAGCCACAGCCCATGGGCAAAACTAGCCTTGTTTTTGGAATAGAGCATTTTTTTTTAATCTAGTAGGGCCCCTTTAATACTCTGTTTAAAGGTTCACAAGTGAATTTTCACTCCAAGTCTTTGTATCTCACAAGTTTGATTGTAGGTTGACAAAAAGTAGAATATCCTTAGAGCTGTATGTGGCACAGATTGCAATTTCCTAATGTTCCGCTGTTATCCAAGGAACAGTTCTGATATTTGCTCTTCTCCAGCAGGTACATTTCCAAAGAAATCACAAGGACATCAGTCAATACTACAGACCGTCTATGGTGGAGGATCCTTGGGCAGAACTAGAGGAGTAGTATAGGAGGGGTACCATTCGTCAAACTCAATCTGACAGGTCGTCACGCCCCCTATCATTTAATCCGTCTCTCTGTGATTTGATCTGCCTAGGAAATCAGGACTGCTAAATGTGTGAATTTCAATCAAAGTGATTCATGAATTTATTCGTCTTTATTTATATTTTATCCATCTCCTTGTGGATTTGATCAGACTGTGTGGATTTGATCAGACTGTGGGGCTTGATTTTATAAGGGTCTTTTTTGTGGGGGAACTTTTAAGTTCAGTAGTAAATGTATGTAAAGGGATTTTCTAGCAGTTGGTGTATTAAATCTGTGTGTGTGTTTCACTCGCTGTAAAGATATAGTTTAGTAGTGTATGTACAGACTAAAAGGAGTTTATTCTATAGTATTATTCAGGAGTTTATTTGTGGGGAAACTTTTAAAGTATGTAATGGGAGTTTCTAGCCGAGACTGTAGTACAGACTAAAATTGTGACATGACCTGTAAGTACAAAAAGTTAGGTTACATATTAGCAGGAGTGTAGCAGTGTTGACATGACCTGACATGCCCTGTAAGTACAATTGCGTGAAGGTCGTTGATTAGCAGGGTATTTAGATGTACAATTGCATGAAGGTCGCAGATTAGCAGGGTATTTAGATATGGTAATTCACTTGATAGAAAGTACACATAGTAATTAGCCCTGTATTGTGTATAGACAGTGGGGCTCTTTTAAGTCCACCAGTAAATGTATGTAAAGGTATTTTATCTGTGTGTGTGCATCACCCAGGACAAGATTTTTGATCAATCTATTTGGGATTCTTTTAAGTCCAGCAGTAAATGTATCCTTTGATCAGTCTATTGTGTGGTGGAAAGCTGTATCAAGTTGAGGTCACATTATGAAATGGTCATGGGCATATTATGTATATGGCCATGTTACGATATTAGACACGCGAATGTTTTATTCGTATTTTTAAAAAAGCAATGACGCGGTATTGTAAAAACAAGGTTACAAGATTTTATTGTAATAAATACAGCTCAAAGACATATCGAGACATGTTTAAAAGTGATATGAGACTTTTTCTGTGTGAGGTTTCAGTAGAATGTAATGACAGATGATAGGAGTTTAGTAGCATATTTACAGACTAAACAATAGGTTTTTGTGTGCTTTTTCTAGCAGAGGCCATTACACCTTAACAGGCTATTTACATAGGCTAATTCTGTTTCACTTGATAGAATAGATTATTAGCGGTGTTTCTGACTCTCAGTTGCTTTTTTAATAGTTACCATACGAATATTGTAGCGAACCAAGATGTATTAAATTGATTACTAACACGATTTCAGCAACTTGATGACAAATTCAAAGCAAAATGAAAGACAGGCAGATCTTTTTCAAGAAAACTGTCACGGTGATTTTTTCTAGCCTTCATCAGTGTAGCCGTTAGGATACACTGTGGTGCTTTTTTCTAGCCTTCATCAGTGTAGTCGATAGGTTACACGGGCCCCTACAGCTCAGCCCTATAGTGTAGTTTAATGTAGGGGGCAAACAGATCATCGCTGGTGTTTGGAAAATACCATATTTCATAGATGGTTGTGATCCGCGGAATCATTTTTAAACATTTCACGCCACTCATGCACCCACAGCACACTTATGGTGTACCCGCAACGCTGCAGCTAGTCCTTTTTAGCTAAAAAGGCGTAATATAACTGCCCGCAGGTGATGTTTGTGCCCTTATTTGCATCATTTTCATTATAACACGAGGGACAGACGTGGAAAAAACAACCCTGAAATTCAAAAACTATGTGCTGTCCGTTAACATACGCACAGTCATCTAGAAAATATTGAGCGAGTTGCTTCACAAACCCTCTCAAGGCGTGCTGAATGCCAATGTTCTCTGTATGCGCTACATACATGACCCGCTGTATAGCCTGGGATGAGCAGCGTTCTTGCAGCACAGGCCTATTTTTAAAGATGCTATGCCCCTTAGATATAAAAGACAGGCATGTCGGGACGTGTCCCGGCCTATTTTGGCACAGGCCCACCCCTATGCAGCGATATTGAGCACCGTTCAACAAAAATCAGGTACAAACTTTTTAGCATAGCTATGTTTCTGACTCTCATGCCATGCCAGAAAGGCCTATTTTGGCACACGACCACACCTATGCAACGATTTTCATCAGCATTCAACAAAAAATTGCGTGCAAACTTTTTAGCATACCTGTGTTTCTGACGTCCATGCCGTACCAGAAAGACCTATTTTGGCACAGGCCCACACCTATGCAACGATTTTGTCCAGCATTCAACAAAAAATTGTGTGGTGATCCGCTGAATCATTTTTAAACATTTCACGCCACTCATGCACCCATATCACACTTATGGTGTACCCGCAACGCTGCAGCTAGTGCTTTTTAGCTAAAAAGACGTAATATAACTGCCCGCAGGTGATGTTTGTGCCCTTATTTGCATCATTTTCATTATAGCACGACGGACAGCCGTGGAAAAAACAGCCCTGAAATTCAAAAGCTGTGTGCTGACCGTTAACATAGGCAGAGCCATCTAGAAAATATTGACCGAGTTGTTTCTCACCCCCTCTTAAGGCATGCTGAATGTCAATGTTCTCGGTATGCGCTACATACATGAGCCATTGTATAGCGGCGGATGAGTAGCGCTTTTTCGCCTTGTGATAATTATCACCCGGTAAAATGGCGATCGTTTTTTAAGGTAGAAATTTAAATCGATACATTGACATACATACAGAGGCCAGGGTGATGAGCTGAAAAGGGTCAATACAGCTGCTCTCCACAACCATTTCTTTTTGAATGTCACAGTATTTTTTAACACTTTTCAGCGTCATTTCCATAATGCGCTCTCTATAGATCTCACAGGCTCGTCTCAAAATTTCAACATCCTGTTTTCAGTATGATTTTAGTTCACTCTTGAAATCAAAAACTGTGTGTTTCTGACCCTCATGCCGTACCAGAAGCACCCAGTGCCATGTACTCTAGCTCATAATATTTCACATCGGGTATGGGACCTACATAGCTTTGTTTCCTCAGGTATTAAAAAAGTGTGGAAAACTGAAAATCCCGAGGCCTGAGGTAATTTACTGAGCTTCATGGGGATAAAATTTAGCGAGTCTATGAACCTTATAGACAAAACGGGTAGCGTCACACACAAGACGACGACACCTCGGGCTATCACATTTACCGGTAGTTTTCAAAAACCACTGCCTTAACAATAAAGTAAGAATCGTGGCGACCTGCATTGTGGGCTATAAATGTATACCCTGAAAATTTACCGTTGGTAAAGAACAGTAAAAAGTCGTGCGTACAACGATCATCCTCAAACTCCCAGAACTATCACAAACACTATTACCTACAGAGGAGGCCCCGCGAGAATTTCTGGATGTGTGTATCAAGATGCTCCTTGCTTTGACCGATTGTTTGCTCGTGAATGCTGACATTTCCAGGGGCAACATAGTTGTGTAAATGCGCTGGGGGCTCGTGTATCGACCCCTAGGGTGTAATGCGTGATCATTTGAATTATTTTTCAATTCATAACCATACGTTCTCAGGCAGACAGGTTTATTTCACAGAAGTTGACTGTACAGTTGCATAATTTTTGTTTAAAATCATACATTTGCATAATTTTGTTTAACCCCTTCCCGACCCATGACGCCACGTAGGCGTCATGAAAGTCAGTGCCAATCCGACCCATGACGCCTATGTGGCGTCATGAAAGGATCTCGTCCCTGCGGGCCGGGAGACCGGGGTCACTCAAAGGTCACCCGACCCGCAGTTACAGGACCCTTTGTGCTTCACCACAGGGGGGTTGGCTTAACCCCCCGTGGCCACGATCGCTCTGATTGGCTGTTAAAAGTGAAACAGCCAATCAGAGCAATGTGTAATATTTCACCAATTTAATTGGTGAAATATTACAATCCAGCCATGGCCGATGCTGCAATAGCATCTGCCATGGCTGGAGACCGAGCCCTGACCCCCCCCCACACCGAGTCACGGCGGTGATCGGCCGCCGCCACCGAAAGATGGCAGCGATCGGTCACCGCCGTCACTTACAGCTCCCCTCCTCTTTTGGTCGGTCCACTGCCCCCACTTCCTATCCCCCCCCCAGCCTTCCGACCCCCCTACTCACCTCTCCCGATCCACCGATGTCCCACGATCGGGCCCGGCGTCCGCCCGGGCCTCTTCATGGGCGCCGCCATATTGGAAAATGGCGGGCGCATGCGCAGTGCGCCCGCCGGCCGGCGCATGCGCAGTGCGCCCCCCAGTGTTCAAAAATTTATTTTGATCACTGTGATAAACTGTCACAGTGATCAAAATAAAAAAAAGTAAATGAACCCCCCTTTATCATAGGTAGGGACAAATAAAAAAAATAAAGAATTTTTTTTTTTTCTAGCGATTGCTGCTGCCCACTGATTTTGCTGCGATCCGCGCGGATATCGCTGCTTATCCGCGGCGGATTTGCTGCTGCTGATCCGCGCGGATTTCGCTGCTGATCCCGCGGATTTCGCTGCTGATCGCGGCGGATTCGCTGCTGATCCGCGGCGGATTTCGCTGCTGATCCGCGGCGGATTTCGCTGCTGATCCGCGGCGGATTTCGCTGCTGATTCCGCGGCGGATTTCGCTGCTGATCCGCGGCGGACTTCGCTGCTGATCCGCGGCGGACTTCGCTGCTGATCCGCGGCGGATTCGCTGCTGATCCGCGGCGGATTTCGCTGCTGATCCGCGGCGGATTTCGCTGCTGATCGGCGGCGGATTTCGCTGCTGATCGGCGGCGGATTTCGCTGCTGATCCGCGGCGGATTTCGCTGCTGTATCGGCGGCGGATTTCGCTGCTGATCGGCGGCGGATTTCGCTGCTGATCGGCGGCGCGGATTTCGCTGCTGATCCGCGGCGGATTTCGCTGCTGATCGGCGGCGGATTTCGCTGCTGATCCGCGGCGGATTTTGCGTGATCCGCGGCGGATTTTGCTGCTGATCCGCGGCGGATTTTGCTGCACCGACTGATTTCGCTGCTGATCCGCGGCGGATTTCGCTGCTGATCCGCGGCGGATTTCGCTGCTGATCCGCGGCGGATTTCGCTGCGGATCCGCGGCGGATTTCGCTGCGGATCCGCGGCTGATTTCGCTGCTGATCCGCGGCGGATTTCGCTGCTGATCCGCGGCGGATTTCGCTGCTGATCCGCGGCGGATTTCGCTGCTGATCCGCGTCGGATTTCGCTGCTGATCCGCGGCGGATTTTGCTGTTGATCCGCGGCGGATTTTGCTGCTGATCCGCGGCGGATTTTGCTGCTGATCCGCGACTCATTTTGCTGCTGATCCGCGGCTGATTATCTGCTGATTCATCTGCGCTAGCGGGTATAGCATAACGCGATCGCGTTATGCTATACCGTTACCAGCCGGTCAACGCTACGTGTTGAACGGGCTGGTAAAATGCAATATGAACCCAGCCTTAGGGTTAGAACTAGGGTTAGGGTTAGCATTAGGGCTAAGGTTAGAATTACGGTTAGGGTTGGAATTTGGGTTAGGGTTGGAATTAGGGTTAGGTTTGGAATTAGGGTTAGGCTTGTAGTTAGGTTTATGGTTAGAGTTGGGATTAGGGTTAGGGGTGTGTTGGGGTTAGGGTTATGATTAGGGTTTGTATTAGGGTTAGGTGTGTGTAGGCGTTAGGGGTGTGTTGGGGTTAGGGTTGGAGTTAGAATTGAGGGGTTTCCACTATTTAGGCACATCAGGGGGTCTCCATACGCGACATGGCGCCACCATTGATTCCTGCAAATTTTGCGTTCAAAAAGTCAAACAGTGCTCCCTTTATTCCAAGCCCCGACGTATGCCCAAACAGTGGTTTATCCCCACATATGAGGTATCAGCGTACTCGGGAAAAATTGCACAACAACTTTGGGGGTTCTAATTTCTCCTGTTAACATTGGGAAAAAAAATTGGGGACTAAACATTATTTTTGTGGAAAAAAAATGATTTTATATTTTCACGGCTCTGCGTTATAAACTTCTGTGAAGGACTTGGAGATTCAAAGTGCTCACCACACATCTAAAGGAGTTCCTTGGGGATCTAGTTTCCAAAATGGGGTCACTTGTGGGGAGTTTCTACTGTTTAGGCACATCAGTGACTCTGCAAACGTAACATGACGCCCGAAGACCATTCCATCAAGTGGGCATTTCAAAAGGTCACTACTTCCCATCCGAGCCCCGACGTGTGCCCATACAGTAGTTTTCTCCCACATATGGGATATCAGCATACTCAGGACAAATTGGACAACAACTTTTGGGGTCTAATTTCTCATGTTACCCTTGCGAAAATAAAAAAATTGGGGACTAAAAGATCCTGATTGTGGAAAAAATATGATTTTTTTATTTTCATGCCCGGGCGTTATAAACTTCTGTGTAGCCCTTGGGGTTCAAAGTGCTCACCACACATCTAGATAAGTTCTTTGCGGGTTCTAGTTTCCAAAATGGGGTCACTTGTGGGGAGTTTCTACTGTTTAGGCGCATCAGGGGCTCTGCAAACGTAACAAGATGCCCGCAGACCATTCCATCAAGTTGGCATTTCAAAGCGTCACTACATCCCTTCCGAGCCCTGACGTGTGCCCAAACAGTGGTTCCCCCCCACATATGGGGTACTAGCGTACTCAGGACAAACTGGACAACAACTTCGGGGTCCAATTTCTCCTGTAACCATTGTGAAAATAAAAAATAGTGGGCTAAAAAATCATTTTTTGAGAAAAAAAAATGATATTTTATTTTCACGGCTCTGCGTTATAAACTTCTGTAAAGCACCTGGGGGTTCAAAGTGTTCACTATGCATCTAGATAAGTTCCTTAGGGCGTCTAGTTTCCAAAATGGGGTCACTTGTGGGGGAGCTCCAATGTTTAGGCACACAGGAACTCTCCAAATGCGACATGGCAACCGCTAAATATTCCAGCATATTTTCTATTCAAAAAGTCAAATGGCGCTCTTTCCCTTCTGAGCCCTGCCGTGCGCCCAAACAGTGATTTATGATCACAAATGAGGTATCTGTGTACTCAGGAGAAATTGCCCAACAAATTTTAGAATCCAATTTATACTGTTGCCCATGTGAAAATGAAAAAAACTGAGGCTAAAAGATAATTTTTGTGAAAAAAAAGTACTTTCTTTTTTTTACGGATCAATTTGTGAAGCACCTGGGGGTTCAAAGTGCTCACTATGCATCTAGATAAGTTCCTTAGGGGGTCTAGTTTCCAAAATGGGGTCACTTGTGGGGGAGCTCCAATGTTTAGGCACACAGGGACTCTCCAAATGCGACATGGCAACCGCTAAATATTCCAGCATATTTTCCATTCAAAAAGTCAAATGGCGCTCCTTCCCTTCTGAGCCCTGCCGTGCGCCCAAACAGTGGTTTATGACCACATATGAGGTATCTGTGTACTCAGGAGAAATTGCCCAACAAATTTTAGGATCCAATTTATACTGTTGCCCATGTGAAAATGAAAAAAACTGAGGCTAAAAGAAAATTTTTGTGAAAAAAAAGTACTTTCTTTTTTTTACGGATCAATTTGTGAAGCACCTGGGGGTTCAAAGTGCTCACTATGCATCTAGATAAGTTCCTTAGGGGGTCTAGTTTCCAAAATGGGGTCACTTGTGGGGGAGCTCCAATGTTTAGGCACACAGGGACTTTCCAAATGCGACATGGCAACCGCTAAATATTCCAGCATATTTTCCATTCAAAAAGTCAAATGGCGCTGCTTCCCTTCTGAGCCCTGCCATGCGCCCAAACAGTGGTTTATGACCACATGAGGTATCTGTGTATTCAGGAGAAATTGCCCAACAAATTTTAGGATCCAATTTATACTGTTGCCCATGTGAAAATGAAAAAACTGAGGCTAAAAGAAAATTTTTGTGAAAAAAAAGTACTTTCTTTTTTTTACAGATCAATTTGTGAAGCACCTGGGGGTTCAAAATGATCACTATGCATCTAGATAAGTTCCTAGGGGGTCTAGTTTCCAAAATGGGGTACTTGTGGGGGAGCTCCAATGTTTAGGCACACAGGGACTCTCCAAATGCGACATGGCAACCGCTAAATATTCCAGCATATTTTCAATTCAAAAAGTCAAATGGCGCTGCTTCCCTTCTGAGCCCTGCCATGCGCCCAAACAGTGGTTTATGACCACATATGAGGTATCTGTGTACTCAGGAGAAATTGCCCAACAAATTTTAGGATCCAATTTATACTGTTGCCCATGTGAAAATGAAAAAACTGAGGCTAAAAGAAAATTTTTGTGAAAAAAAAATACTTTCTTATTTTTACAGATCAATTTGTGAAGCACCTGGGGGTTCAAAATGATCACTATGCATCTAGATAAGTTCCTTAGGGGGTCTAGTTTCCAAAATGGGGTCACTTGTGGGGAGCTCCAATGTTTAGGCACACAGGGACTCTCCAAATGTGACATGGCAACCGCTAAATATTCCAGCATATTTTCCATTCAAAAAGTCAAATGGCGCTCCTTCCCTTCTGAGCCCTGCCGTGCGCCCATACAGTGGTTTATGACCACATATGAGGTATCTGTGTACTCAGGAGAAATTGCCCAACAAATTTTAGGATCCATTTTATCCTGATGCCCATGTAAAAATGAAAAAATTGATGCTAAAAGAAAATTTTTGTTGGAAAAATTAAAATGTCCATTTTTTCCTTACACGTTGCTTTAGTTCCTGTGAAGCACCTGAAGGGTTAATAATCTTCTTGAATGTAGTTTTGAGTAGCTTGAGGGGTGCAGTTTTTATAAAGGTGTCACTTTTGGGTATTTTCTGCCATATAGACCCTCAAAGTGACTTCAAATGTGAGGTGGTCCTAAAAAAAATGGTTTTGTAAATTTTGCTGTAAAAATGAGAAATCGCTGGTCAACTTTTAACCCTTATAACTTCCTAACAAAAAAAAATGTTGTTCCCAAAATTGTGCTGATGTAAAGTAGACATGTGGGAAATGTTATTTATTAACTATTTTGTGTCACATAACTCTCTAGTTTAACAGAATAAAAATTAAAAATTTGAAAATTACAACATTTTCAAAATTTTCGCCAAATTTCCATTTTTTTCACAAATAAACGCAAAAATTATCGACTTAAATTTACCACTAACATGAAGCCCAATATGTCACGAAAAAACAATCTCAGAATCGCTAGGATCCGTTGAAGCGTTCCTGAGTTATTACCTCATAAAGGGACACTGGTCAGAATTGCAAAAACTGGCAAGGTCTTTAAGGTCAAAATAGGCTGGGTCATGAAGGGGTTAAAATCGCACAGTTCTGCGATAATGTCGGCTGTTGGACACGCACTTATCAGTCTTTCATACGTGTCGCAGAAAGATTTTAGTCTGTTCTGCGCGAGTTTATTATGCACGTACTGTGCAGACATGTCAAGAAACATCTTGGCGTGTTCAGCAGTCCATACGGGTGTTGGTGTGTAAGGTGATCGACCATCATCCTTCTGCTTCTTACTTACACGACGGCGCGATACAGCGCGTTTCTTTGGCGGTAATGCATCGGCTGAATTGGCAGCTGCTGCTTCCGCGTTGCTATTTGCAGATTCTGTAGCTTGACACAGACGTATATTCTTAAGCCTACTACTCTCCGCATTCCCGGGGTGGGCGGTTGGCGCGTCGCTTTCTCCACGATCTGCGACACACCCGTGTGAAAGAGGCTCCGTTCTCACATCCGCTCTGTTCTCAAATCCATAATTGCTCTGCTGCAAAACTCGCGAATGACGCTCCTCCGTAACTAAAGAAAAGATACGTGGTGTAGTTAATCGCTAAGTGGGGGAGATATAGGAAGAGCTACAGGCCCCACTTTACTCTGATTCAACGCGATAATTGTAAAGCTACCAGCACCGATTATCTGTGAAACCGATGCATGATTGTTTGTATAAGTACACTATAGAGCTGGCTAGACATATATACTTACAAGTATCCACCGGGTGCCGATCTACAGAGAATGCTGAATTAACAGACATCTCGCTGCCCGGGCGCCGCCGTATGGGACTGTTTTCTACCTCAAACTGCAACCTCACGGGCGATACTTTAGCAGCTGTAAATAAAATATAACATACATGAATGCGCACAACACATTCACAAAGCTAACTTGACACACGTAAATAAAATATATCTACTAGTTACCGCAGAAAATTTTATCTGCGTGTATAAGTACACTATAGAGCTGCGTAGACATATATGCTTACAAGTATGAGACGTGTAGTGTAGTTCAGAGATTGGTGAATTAAACGGTGTGGAGTTGCTCGGTCGTTTTCGTATGGGGGTGTTTTCTTTTTCAAGCTGCAGCCTCCTGCACGTTAATTTAACAGTTGTAAATAAAATATAACTATTACTGCCTCAGAAATGATATCTACACGGGCCACACGCACAAAGCTAAATTCGCAAAGCTATCGTAACGCGCGTAAATAAAATATATCCACTAGTTATCGGTGGGGTCGCAGGGTACAGAGGATACAAACACATATCACCCGGGTTTCAAGGACCCGCTACCTTTTCTATTCCAGCGCCGTGTGCTTAGCGAATCACCCCATCTTTTAGGAGCGTCGGGTATCGCGCGAGTTAGAGGATTATAGGCCGGTTCTACGAACTCGACATCTGAATCCTGGGGACCCTCCACGATCTCAACATCGGAATCGCGATGCTCGAGCGGCTTAGTCGCCACAGTGTTTCCAACCGCCCAGTCCGCTTGGAGTCGATCTGTATCTGTATGAGAAAATGTTTATATTATTAAAACATGTCTAGCTAACCACCCTGTCAGCTAAAATAAAATTAACTGTGTGGATTTTAGCGGCAGTCTATATTAATTATTAATATTAATAGTAGGCGTTATAAATTTACAGCTACCACTTTTACCCGTCTAGATACATAGGTTTAAAACATCTGATATAGCTATAGGTTTCTTGCCTGTGACAGACTGGTGAGAGCTGGAGGATCGTCGCCCGCTAGCAGAGTTGCCATCCTCTAACAGGTTCGGCGTAATGACACGTCCCGACATGCCTGTCTTTTATATCTGAGGGGCATAGCATCTTTAAAAATAGGCCTGTGCTGCAAGAACGCTGCTCATCCCAGGCTATACAGCGGGTCATGTATGTAGCGCATACAGAGAACATTGGCATTCAGCACGCCTTGAGAGGGTTTGTGAAGCAACTCGCTCAATATTTTCTAGATGACTGTGCGTATGTTAACGGACAGCACATAGTTTTTGAATTTCAGGGTTGTTTTTTCCACGTCTGTCCCTCGTGTTATAATGAAAATGATGCAAATAAGGGCACAAACATCACCTGCGGGCAGTTATATTACGCCTTTTTAGCTAAAAAGCACTAGCTGCAGCGTTGCAGGTACACCATAAGTGTGCTGTGGGTGCATGAGTGGCGTGAAATGTTTAAAAATGATTCAGCGGATCACAACCATCTATGAAATATGTAATTTTCCAAACACCAGCGATGATCTGTTTGCCCCCTACATTAAACTACACTATAGGGCTGAGCTGTAGGGGCCCGTGTAACCTATCGACTACACTGATGAAGGCTAGAAAAAAGCACCGCAGTGTATCCTAACGTCTACACTGATGAAGGCTAGAAAAAACAGTGACAGTTTTCTTGAAAAAGATCTGCCTGTCTTTCATTTTGCTTTGAATTTGTCATCAAGTTGCTGAAATCGTGTTAGTAATCAATTTAATACATCTTGGTTCGCTACAATATTTGTATGGTAACTATTAAAAAAGCAACTGAGAGTCAGAAACACCGCTAATAATCTATTCTATCAAGTGAAACAGAATTAGCCTATGTAAATAGCCTGTTAAGGTGTAATGGCCTCTGCTAGAAAAAGCACACAAAAACCTATTGTTTAGTCTGTAAATATGCTACTAAACTCCTATCATCTGTCATTACATTCTACTGAAACCTCACACAGAAAAAGTCTCATATCACTTTTAAACATGTCTCGATATGTCTTTGAGCTGTATTTATTACAATAAAATCTTGTTTTTACAATACCGCGTCATTGCTTTTTTAAAAATACGAATAAAACATTCGCGTGTCTAATATCGTAACATGGCCATATACATAATATGCCCATGACCATTTCATAATGTGACCTCAACTTGATACAGCTTTCCACCACACAATAGACTGATCAAAGGATACATTTACTGCTGGACTTAAAAGAATCCCAAATAGATTGATCAAAAATCTTGTCCTGGGTGATGCACACACACAGATAAAATACCTTTACATACATTTACTGGTGGACTTAAAAGAGCCCCACTGTCTATACACAATACAGGGCTAATTACTATGTGTACTTTCTATCAAGTGAATTACCATATCTAAATACCCTGCTAATCTGCGACCTTCATGCAATTGTACATCTAAATACCCTGCTAATCAACGACCTTCACGCAATTGTACTTACAGGGCATGTCAGGTCATGTCAACACTGCTACACTCCTGCTAATATGTAACCTAACTTTATGTACTTACAGGTCATGTCAGGTCATGTCACAATTTTAGTCTGTACTACAGTCTCTGCTAGAAAATCCCATTACATACTTTAAAAGTTTCCCCACAAATAAACTCCTGAATAATACTATAGAATAAACTCCTTTTAGTCTGTACATACACTACTAAACTATATCTTTACAGCGAGTGAAACACACATACAGATTTAATACACCAACTGCTAGAAAATCCCTTTACATACATTTACTACTGAACTTAAAAGTTCCCCCACAAAAAGACCCTTATAAAATCAAGCCCCACAGTCTGATCAAATCCACACAGTCTGATCAAATCCACAAGGAGATGGATAAAATATAAATAAAGACGAATAAATTCATGAATCACTTTGATTGAAATTCACACATTCAGCAGTCCTGATTTCCCAGGCAGATCAAATCACAGAGAGACGGATTAAATGATAGGGGGCGTGACGACCTGTCAGATTGAGTTTGACGAATGGTACCCCTCCTATACTACTTAGAGGCAAAAGCTACCAGTTCAGCAGCAGTGTCTACATGAGAATATTTTTTTTTATTTTTTTTTTCTGCAAAAGTAACAGGGCAATAAATTTGGAATTGCCTTTAACCCTATGAAGGCATCGAAGACGGACATGAATTTTACACAAGGATCATAAAAGTTAAACCTACTTCAACAAGACAAAAGCTGCACACTATGAGGACTGACCATTGGCAGCCTCATCTGAGGTTACATACAGATAAGAACATCAAGCATTATCGCCACCATGTGGCTGAACTGAAAATTACAAATCCACTTTCTCTGTAAACTGCAGTCGATGCCAAACATTTTACTAGCACACCCAACACAATTTTGAATCTTAAAAGGAATGTATCACAAACAATCAAAAAAAGCCAATGAAACTTTTTTTAATATTGTTTTTTTGTTCTAATTGTACATTTTTATTTAAATTTCTATATATGGTAATTAAGCTTCTGTTAAACAGCGCTTAGACCTATTCTTTAGAGCAGCCACAAGGACCCTGGAAAGCAATGGTTAGGTTCTGATTCATTCTATAGAGGTTGCTTAGACATGTCAGTTAGAACCTTTCCCACGGCGTTTGCGCTAACATCAGTGAGTTGAACTGAGTTCATTGGCTGTGAACTCCCAGATCCTCTCTGACAGCACTGTGAGCCTGAGAACTTTCTCACGCTCGTGGTGAAGTCAGTGAGGTGAAAGGAATTCACCGCGAGGCGCTGACGAAGCCTGGAAATATGACGCATTTCATGACCACTAGGGGTGTGACTTACATGTCTTCATCAGACAGGAACTGATCGGTGCGCGTGTGTCTGTTGTGGAGAGCACCGGAGCATCGCTTCCGGCGCCTAGACATGACGTGCGTGGGTCAGTGACGTCATTAGAGAATTCATCGTGACCCACATAGCCAGGATGGCAGCCGGAGGTGATGCAAGTCCCGGCGCACATAACACAATACATGCGGCGCATCAGATTATGCACACCTGTGATGGGGATTTTTTCAGGAGCAACAGGGACACTGTTGTGAATGTGTTAGAAATGAATTCTGAGCAGAAGCTCCCTCTGGTGGTTACAAACAGTACTGAACTATTCAATGAAGATTGTGAAGATTGGCAATCAGGTGTTACAGACTGGTCTTATATAAGGGAGGTTCCCTCCCATCAGGGTTGCCGGTGATCAATTGTTCTTGTCTCAACTTTGGTTCCTGGTTCTCTTGGGAACTTGCTGTGTCTTGCCTGCATCTTCTGCTAACAAATAAGATATTTTCTTTTATTTTTGTGCTTGCTTTTTGCATTTTGTCCTGCACTTCTGTGGAGGTCAGCCAGGTCCCCTCCGGGGGCTTGTGCTCCTCTCAGTTTATCTGAGCCACTGTTATTTGTTCATTTGCCTTTTCCAGTTTTTTCAGTGGCTGCTGCTTAGTTTTGTTACACCAGAGAACTAATTTAGGTGGTAGAGGTCGTGTGATCTCAGGTGTTTTTGCAATTAGTGAGTTGGTATTTTTTTAGGGTTTTTTGGATTGCAGTAAGTGTCCTTCCTATCCTTTTCTTTCTAGGAAGATTGGGCCCCAACGTTTGCTCATACTATTTTCTGTCTGTGTCTGTATTTCCTCTTGTCTAACCGCCATTACATGTTTGGGGGCTTCCTATGTTCTTTGGGGATCTGCTCCGGGGCAGATAGTTTTCCTCTTTCTATCTTTAGGTGTAGTTAGCTTCTCAGGCTGTGACGAAGAGTCTAGGACCAACGTAGGTACGCTCCACGGCTGCCTTTAGTTGTGGTGGTTAGTCAGGGTACTGCAATCCAGTAGATTCCAACCTCTCTGGTGTATTGCCTTTTTTGCCTGCTCTCCTCAGCTACCAAATCATAACAGGACACACAACTAATTATGTGAGGAAGCCAACACAAAACGTGCGTTGGGGCTGTGTGCGTGGTACCACAAGTGGGGAATAATGAGTAAGAGCCTTTACTGGTTATGTGCATACATTTAATAGATGTGCTGACAATGAGACTGTGGATACAATGCACTACTTATATTTTTGTACCTCCTCAGCATTATCTTATGCACTTTTACTATGTTAGGCACTAAGGCACTGTCATTTTACATAAACATTTACTGCACCATAATGCTCTCCCTATCCTAACTATGCTTGTGAATTTTTACCCAAAACTCTGCTTTGAATAGCTTTCTTGTTGATACACATTTAATGCATGTTTTTGCCTTTGTATTTATAATAAAGAAAACGTTTTTTAACCTTATTCGTGTTTTTGGTAAATGTAGTCATTATGTAAAATAAAGGACTTTATTCAGGTTGTGTGTATTTTTTTTTATAACATCACTATGGGGTTAGTATTGGGGGCGTCTGTTCACCTGTAACCGGAGGTAGACTTTTTATTTGACAGCGTGGGAACCGCAGCTCTCTGACCAGCTGTAATAATCTTAGCAAACAGTGGCAAATAGTAGATGTTTGGATCCCCCATTCATCTGAATGGGGTACGGGTTCAGGTACTCTTCTTGTACCCGAAGCAAACATTTTTTTTTCAACTGTTTGGCTGAAGCCTCCAAACCTGAATATACAGGGGTTCGCCCATCACTAAAGGGAACTGTACTTTCAATAAAGTTGAATCTGTAGTATATGAGACTATAAGAAACTTTGTAATATACCTTTGGGGAGAATTCTACTTCTTTCTCCACTTATGAGACACTTCTTCCCCTGCCTCCTGAGTTTGTCATCTACTCAAAAACAAAAACTGCTCAATTCCCTCTTGCTCAAGACAAGATTAACTATCAGCACAGTGAGGGGCCATATTACACAGTCTATTATGCTCAGAGGGGAGGGAGAGGAGAAGTAAAGAGCAGAGTGAGAAAACACGCACAAAAAGAGGGTGTTGAAATTTCTTCTAACTCTTCTACCACACCCCAAAACTAGATTCACATCTACACTGCTTAGTGCTGCAGTAGAATGGACTTCATGCTGCTGCTTGTCTCTGCATAGGAATGAAGAGCAGGAATCCATATCTCAGTGTGCTGTGATGCATATGAAATATATCAAAACATCTCCTTCTACTAGATTAGAGTCAATTGCAAATTAACCCTTTAGTGATAGAGCCAATTTTGTCCTTATTGACCAAGCCAATTTTTACAATTCTGACCACTGTCACTTTACGAGGTTATAACTCTGGAACGCTTCAACATATCCCACTGATTCTGAGAGTGTATTTTCGTGACATATTGTACTTCATGTTAGTGGTAAGATTTCTTCAATATGACTTGCGTTTATGAAAAAAACTGAAATTTGGCAAAAATGTGGAAAATTTTTAAATTTTTAAACTTTTAATTTTTGGGCCCTTAAATCAGAGAGTCATATCAAACAAAAGAGTTAATAAATAACATTTACCACATGTCTACTTTACATCAGCACAATTTTTTTAAGTTTGTTAGGCCGTTATAAGGGTTAAAAGTTGACCAGCGATTTCTAATTTATACAACAAAATTTACAAAACTATTTTTTTAGGGACCACCTCACATTTAAAGTGAGTTTGGGTGGTTAATATGACAGAAAATATCCAAAAGTGACACCAATCTAAAAACTGCACCCCTCAAGGTGTGCAAAACCACATTCAAGAAGTTTATTAACCCCTTTCTGACATCAGACGTACTATCCCGACAAGGCGACCCGGGCCCATATGACCGTGGACGGAATAGTACGTCATATGCGATCGGAGGGAGCGCATCTGATCGCAGCCGGGTGTCAGCTGATTATCACAGCTGACACCCGGCACTAAGTGCCAGGAGCGGTCACAGACCGCTCCTGGCAATTTAACCCTCGGCACACTGTCATCAAACATGATCGCAGTGTTCCGGCGGCATAGGGAAGCATCGGACAGGGAGGGGGCTCCCTGCGTGCTTCCCTGAGACCCTCAGAACAGCGCAATGTGATCGCGCTGTTCCAAGGGCCTCCTCCCTGCAAGCCCCCAGATCCAAGATGGCCGCGGGGTCCTTCCGGGTCCTGCAGGGAGGTGGCTTCTCAGCGTCATACAGCGTCATCAGCGAAAAAATGAAAAAGTTATAGCTCGCAGAATAAAGCGATGCAAAAATAATTATTTTTTATTTAAAATAATTTTTATTGTATAAAAGCGCCAAAACATAAAAAAAGATATAAATGAGGCATCGCTGTAATCGTACTAACCCGAAGAATAAAACTGCTTTATCAATTTTACCACACGCGGAACGGTGTTAACGCCCCCCCCAAAAGAAATTCATGAATTGCTGGTTTTTGTTCATTCTGACTCCCAAAAATTTTAATAAAAAGCGATTAAAAAATGTCATGTGCCCAAAAATGGTACCAATAAAAACGTCAGGAGTAAGAAAAAAGGAAACTCCGCTCACCCCTCTGTAGATCCAGGAGAATCCAGCACGGAAACCCGCAGTGCAGCAGTAGAAATCCAATAATACGAAGAAAAAAATCCAGCTCTTGATTCTTCCACCAATAAATTTATTAAAACTCCATCTTCATATTCACATAGAATAATAGAATCATAGAATGGTAGAGTTGGAAGGGCCATCTTCCAACTAGTAGTGTCAAGCCCTACCTGGCCCAGGGCACTCCCCTAGCATCCCCTATTTCGGTAAGTTTCCCTTCATTTATGGGCTCTTTTTGAACCCGGTATTCTACCTCTATGCTGCTGCTTTGGCGCTTTTTACTTGGGAATACTTACCTATTTCATGTATCTGCATATATGCACTGGCACTTTAGAGGTATTATCCTTTTCACATTGTTGAGATACATTTGGGATTGTCTGGGGGTTTTTTCTGCCCTGTGGCGCCTTGGGTTTTCCTGCATGAGTTTGTCTTATTACTAATGCTTTATACACTGTTTTTCTATTCTGATAATTGATTTAATAAAATCTGAATTTTATCTTTATATTGTTCACCTGATTGCTTCATTTTTCTCCTGGTATATATTTTATCTTGAAGCGGGTGCCGTTTCTTTTTCATGTGGACACATGTCTACTCCCACTGCTGGCACTATTTCTATGCCATTATGGGGGCTTCTAATGCTCATCACCATTAAAAGGCGTATCGGCGGTCATTAAGGGGTTAAGAGTCAGACCCCGCAGAGAGGAAAATTGGTGAAAATGCAGCATTCAAGTCATATAATGGCTAGAAATAGTGTTAGGCTGGAGTCACAAATAATGTATAAAAATCGGTCCCCTTTTTACGGCCGAGAATTGCATCAATGTTTCATGAACAGTGATCCGTATGTAATCCGTTTTCAATGCGAGGATGTGATTTCCTCGCATCAAAGTACCCGTGTGTCATCCGTATGGCATTCGTATAGCGAGATTTTCTCGCACCCTTGCAAAATGGACATTTAATTGATCCATACACTGAAATATTCGTCAAAACATATACAGTACAGACCAAAAGTTTGGACACACCTTCTCATTTAAAGATTTTTCTGTATTTTCAGGACTATGAAAATTTTAAATTCACACTGAAGGCATCAAAACTATGAATTAACACATGTGGAATTATATACTTAACAAAAAGTGTGTAACAACTGAAAATATGTCTTATATTCTAGGTTTTCAAAGTAGCCACCTTTTGCTTTGATGACTGCTTTGCACACTCTTGGCATTCTCTTGATGAGCTTCAAGAGGTAGTCACCGGAAATGGTTTTCACTTCACAGGTGTGTCCTGTCAGGTTTAATAAGTGGGATTTCTGGCCTTATAAATGGGGTTGGGACCATCAGTTGTGTTGTGCAGAAGTCTGGTGGATACACAGCCAGGGGCGCCGCTATAATGAGGCGACTTGAGCCTCTGTCTCAGGCGGCGGCAGCGAGGGGGCGGCAAAGCAGGAACGCACACTGTCGTCGGACAGTTCAGTGCCGGCGGGCCCTTTAATCGCGGGCGGAATGCAGCACAGGCCCTTTAATCGCGGGCACATATGCAGCACAGGCGACGTGATCGTCATCACGCCGCCTGCGCACCGTGATGACGTCACGCCGCCTGTGCCAGGGGAAGACGGAGTCAAGCGCGCTTCTTCAGAGCTGCGAGGGAGATAGGTGAGTACTGGCTTTTTTTTTTTTTTTTTAACGCCGGGCCCGGCCTATGGGGGATTCTGCTGCTTATGGGGGACTATGCTGGCTATGGGGGATTCTGGCTATTGGGGGATTATGCTGGCTATGGGGGGATTATGCTGGCTATTGGGGGATTATGCTGGCTATTGGGAGATTATGCTGGCTATTGGGAGATTATGCTGGCTATTGGGGGATTATGCTGGCTATGGGGGATTATGCTGGCTATGGGGGATTATGCTGGCTATGGGGGATTATGCTGGCTATGGGGGATTATGCTGGCTATTGGGGGATTATGCTGGCTATTGGGGGATTTTGCTGGCTATGGGGGGATTATGCTGGCTATTGGGGGATTATGCTGGGTATGGGGGATTATGCTGGCTATGGGGGATTATGCTGGCTATTGGGGGATTATGCTGGGTATGGGGGATTATGCTGGCTATGGGGGATTATGCTGGCTATTGGGGGATTATGCTGCCTATGGGGGATTATGCTGGCTATTGGGGGATTATGCTGGATATTGGGGGATTATGCTGACTATGGGGGATTATGCTGGCTATGGGGGATTATGCTGGCTATGGGGGATTATGCTGGCTATGGGGGACTATGCTGGCTATGGGGTATTATGCTGACTATGGGGATTATGCTGGCTATGGGGTATTATGCTGGCTATGGGGGATTATGCTGCCTATTGGGGGATTATGCTGTGTATTGGGGACCTATGCTGCGTATTGGAGACCTATGCTGTGTATTGGGGACCTATGCTGCCTATTGAGGACCTATGCTGCGTATTGGGGACCTATGCTGCGTATTGGGGACCTATGCTGCCTATTGAGGACCTATGCTGCGTATTGGGGACCTATGCTGCGTATTGGGGACCTATGCTGCCTATTGGGGACCTATGCTGCCTATTGGGGACCTATGCTGCCTATTGGGGACCTATGCTGTCTATTGAGGACATATGCTGTCTATTGAGGACATATGCTGCCTATTGGGGACTATGCTGCCTATTGGGAACATATGCTGCCTATTGGGGACATTTACCTGCCTATTGGGGACCAATGCTGCCTATTGGGGACATTTACCTGCCTATTAGGGACTCTCGCACCACACCAGTCTGAGTCTGAGCTAAAAGTGGAGTTGCGCCAATATGTGCACTGATGAGGATGAAATGATATGGATTGGCAAGGCTGCAGTGATGGGCAGTGCAGGCTGTATGTCTCTGTGTGGGCAGTTTTATTGCTGGTATATTGTTTTTGTAGCGCTGTATATATATTGGTATTTTACTAATAGCAATTTGGAATCCCTAGGAAATAATGATATCAAGAAAGAGAAAAATTGCTTCACTTGTGACAAATATGGAACCGAACATTGACCATCTCATTAACCAAAAGCAGGCCCGTAGTTCCCATTGAAATACCAGTAAGTTTGTTGATTTTTAACTTTACTTGTTCTTTATTTTAAGTATTGTATTTGTTCCTGTTTCTTTTTTTTTTTACTTCAAAATAAGAGTGTAGTATATGGTGTATACAGGGTCATACACATCGTGTGCGGTATATAGAGTGTATATACACTGCTGTATTATACTTTTCATAAACAGGTTATAATGCCTCTTATTCTTTGTATAGAGGTGAGTGTGCCATGTATAATATATGGTATATACAGCGTAGTGTCGCATACACTGCTGTATTATATAATATACAACAGTTCTAATGCTCCATACCTAATATGCAGTATAATGTACAGTGTATATGATGTAACCTGTATAAGATGTGACATTGGCTTGCCCCCCCCCTAGTTTTGATCCTGGGTACGCCCATGCTCCTGCTGCTGGCTGCTGCGCACGGTGCTGCTTCCTTGATATCCTTGTGACTCCCTCCCCTCATGTCCAGAGTTAGGAGAAGCCAGGTCGGTGACTAGTTATTAATGCAACTACTTAAGTTACTATATAGGACTTGAAAACATGATCTCCCGACAAGGGAAATACACAGGCCTGTGTAGCGCTGCGGTGATTCCGGATGTGTTCAATGAGCACATCCGAATTCACCGCGCGTTCAGAAGGGGCGGAGCTTTGTACTGATTTTACAATGGGGGGGCGCCGTTTTGCAGTTCGCCTCAGGCAGCAGAGAGGCTAGGTTCACCCCTGTACACAGCTGATAGTCCTACTGAACAGACTGTTAGAATTTGTATTATGGCAAGAAAAAAGCAGCTAAGTAAAGAAAAACGAGTGGCCATCATTAATTTAAGAAATGTAGGTCAGTCAGTCCGAAAAATTGGGAAAACTTTCAGAGCGTCCCCAAGTGCAGTTGCAAAAACCATCAAGCGCTACAAAGAAACTGGCTCACATGAGGACCGCCCCAGGAAAGGAAGACCAAGAGTCACCTCTGCTTCTGAGGATACGTTTATCCGAGTCACCAGCCTCAGAAATCGCAGGTTTACAGCAGCTCAGATTAGAGACCAGGTCAATGCCACACAGAGTTCTAGCAGCAGACACATCTCTACAACAATTGTTAAGAGGAGACTGTGCAGCAGGCCTTCATGGTAAAATAGCTGCTAGGAAACCACTGCTAAGGACAGGCAACAAGCAGAAGAGACTTGTTTGGGCTAAAGAACACAAGGAATGGACATTAGACCAGTGGAAATCTGTGCTTTGGTCTAATGAGTCCAAATTTGAGATCTTTGGTTCCAACCACCGTGTCTTTGTGCGACGAAGAAAAGGTGAACGAATGGACTATACATGCCTGGTTCCCACCGCGAAGCATGGAGGAGGAGGTGTGATGGTGTGGGGGTGCTTTGCTGGTGACACTGTTGGGGATTTATTCAAAATTGAAGGCATACTGAACCAGCATGGCTACCACAGCATCTTGCAGCGGCATGCTATTCCATCCGGTTTGCGTTTAGTTGGACCATCATTTATTTTTCAACAGGACAATGACCCCAAACACACCTCCAGGCTGTGTAAGGGCTATTTGACCAAGAAGGAGAGTGATGGGGTGCTACGCCAGATGACCTGGCCTCCACAGTCACCAGACCTGAACCCAATCAAGATGGTTTGGGGTGAGCTGGACCGCAGAGTGAAGGCAAAAGGGCCAACAAGTGCTAAGCATCTCTGGGAACTCCTTCAAGATTGTTGGACTACCTCTTGAAGCTCATCAAGAGAATGCCAAGAGTGTGCAAAGCAGTCATTAAAGCAAAAGGTGGCTACTTTGAAGAACCTAGAATATAAGACATATTTTTAGTTTCACACTTTTTTGTTAAGTATATAATTCCACATGTGTTAATTCACAGTTTTGATGCCTTCAGTGTGAATGTACAATTTTCATACAATAAAAAAAGGTAGCACACTGTAGCGCTATAGCTTGCAAACACGAAATATGAAAAATATGAAAAATGAATTGCATCATTACCTTAGAAATATGAAAAATTGAGAAGTATTAGCGCATAAGATGGCCAAATTATGTGAGCCTGATAGCCACGTCAAGGCTCTTCTCGTATATCAGGTCCTAACTAATGCCTATCCTCGCTTAGAAAAGTCTGTCTGCATGGGAACATATGAATCCTCTCTTCAGACTAAAATCTACATCTCTGTGGAGGGGTGATGAACCTGTTGTAATTAAAAAGCCTGTGACCACCAGGTGGAGTGCTCAGGTAGAAGGTAAATGAATACATATCAAAAAACTGACCGGCACATCCAAACATAGATTCAGTGTGAACAGGTGCTAAACCTAGAGTCACCAACTCATATACATACAAGAAAAAAAGGTAGCACACTGTAGCGCTATAGCTTGCAAACACAAAATATGAAAAATATGAAAAATGAATAGCATCATTACCTTAGAAATATGAAAAATTGAGAAGTCTTAGCGCATAAGATGGCCAAATTATGTGAGCCTGATAGCCACGTCAAGGCTCTTCTCGTATATCAGGTCCTAACTAATGCCTATCCTCGCTTAGAAAAGTCTGTCTGCATGGGAACATATGAATCCTCTCTTCAGACTAAAATCTACATCTCTGTGGAGGGGTGATGAACCTGTTGTAATTAAAAAGCCTGTGACCACCAGGTGGAGTGCTCAGGTAGAAGGTAAATGAATACATATCAAAAAACTGACCGGCACATCCAAACATAGATTCAGTGTGAACAGGTGCTAAACCTAGAGTCACCAACTTCATTTACCTTCTACCTGAGCACTCCTTTTTTCTTGTATGTAAATGAGTTGGTGACTCAACTGTATGTTGTATGTTGGCCATCTTATGCGCTAAGACTTCTCAATTTTTCATATTTCTAAGGTAATGATGCAATTCATTTTTCATATTTTTCATATTTCGTGTTTGCAAGCTATAGCGCTACAGTGTGCTACCTTTTATTTCTTTTAACTGTATTATGATTGGTGACTCTAGGTTTAGACCTGTTCACACTGAACATTGATGTGCCGGTCAGTTTTTTGATATGTATTCATTTACCTTCTACCTGAGCACTCCACCTGGTGGTCACAGGCTTTTAATTACAACAGGTTCATCACCCCTCCACAGAGATGTAGATTTTAGTCTGAAGAGAGGATTCATATGTTCCCATGCAGACAGACTTTTCTAAGCGAGGATAGGCATTAGTTAGGACCTGATATACGAGAAGAACCTTGACGTGGCTATCAGCTCACATAATTTGGCCATCTTATGCGCTAAGACTTCTCAATTTTTCATATTTCTAAGGTAATGATGCAATTCATTTTTCATATTTTTCATATTTCGTGTTTGCAAGCTATAGCGCTACAGTGTGCTACCTTTTTTTTCTTGTATGTAAATGAGTTGGTGACTCTAGGTTTAGCACCTGTTCACACTGAATCTATGTTTGGATGTGCCGGTCAGTTTTTTGATATGTATTCATATACCTTCTACCTGAGCACTCCACCTGGTGGTCACAGGCTTTTTAATTACAACAGGTTCATCACCCCTCCACAGAGATGTAGATTTTAGTCTGAAGAGAGGATTCATATGTTCCCATGCAGACAGACTTTTCAAAGCGAGGATAGGCATTAGTTAGGACCTGATATACGAGAAGAGCCTTGACGTGGCTATCAGGCTCACATAATTTGGCCATCTTATGCGCTAAGACTTCTCAATTTTTCATATTTCTAAGGTAATGATGCAATTCATTTTTCATATTTTTCATATTTCGTGTTTGCAAGCTATAGCGCTACAGTGTGCTACCTTTTTTTCTTGTATGTATATGAGTTGGTGACTCTAGGTTTAGCACCTGTTCACACTGAATCTATGTTTGGATGTGCCGGTCAGTTTTTTGATATGTACAATTTTCATAGTCATGAAATTACAGAAAAATCTTTAAATGAGGTGTGTCCAAACTTTTGGTCTGTACTGTATATTAATATATATATATAGTATATATATATCAATATATAAATATGATATTATATAAAAGAAAGCCACGCCACATACTGTAATATATAAAAAGGCAGAACATGGATCATGTCAGCATGTAATATATAAAGTGCATATGCACATATTGGATTCTAATCTGTATTAAAAATGAGACATTTGGCAAATAATTGATCAATTCTTTGAGCCACCCCGCCACGACAAGGCATTCTCATATGGGGCAGTCCTACTCTACGTTTTTTATATTCGCTGTGCCATTACGGCCTCCTGAATGTATAAAAGCAAGACTGCAATAAATCAAAACAAAACAAAAATACCTGAAGCATTGCTGTATCACTCCCATGGTGCCAGTAAGGCAAGCGCAGGTGAAAGCCGACCAGGTCCGGAGATGGACATTTCAGATCTGACTTCTGCACTGCCAGACCAGCAACCACAGATGAAGGGTGAAACAGGCCCAGGTACAGGTGTAAAATCAACCAGAGCCCAGGCAGGGCAGGGCTGCTGTGTGTGCACAGCAGCCTAGGTCAATCACCAGAAAAACACAGATAGAACTGCGTGCATGACCCAGAGCGCACAGCAACATGGATCTGGGCCGGTTTCACCCTTCATCTGTGGTTGCTGGTCTGGCAGTGCAGAAGTCAGATCTGAAATGTCCATCTCCGGACCTGGTCGGCTTTCACCTGCGCTTGCCTTACTGGCACCATGGGAGTGATACAGCAATGCTTCAGGTACTTTTGTTTTGATTTTTTGCAGTCTTGCTTTTATACATTCAGGAGGCCGTAATGGCACAGCGAATATAAAAAACGTAGAGTAGGACTGCCCCATATGAGAATGCCTTGTCGTGGCGGGGTGGCTCAAAGAATTGATCAATTATTTGCCAAATGTCTCATTTTTAATACAGTTAGAATCCAATATGTGCATATGCACTTTATATATTACATGCTGACCATGTGCGGCGCTGGCTTCTCCCCCCCTTTTTTTACCTGATACTGTATATTAGTGGTACAAAGCAAGAATGCTTTTAAAATCAGAAGTGTTAGTATGTATTATTTTTACAAAATTCGGAGTGAAGTTTGATGAATACAAGAGAATCTCAATCAATATAGAAGTTGTTTTTTTTTAAATCAAGAATAGGATAGAGGGATAAAAGATGAACAGAACCAGCAGACAAAATCAAAGTCAAGAAGACAGCCAGGGTCAGATACCAGGTGATCAGTAAAAGCCAAGTCAGGCGAGCAGTATGGATACAGCGGAGCCTGGTGACAGAGGCATTACTGAAACATATCCAAGGCAAAGATATTACAGTCAGAAGGCCACAGGTAGATGGTGAAAGTCCAGCAGTGATGGTGGGTCCGCTGAACTTAAGGGTGCTAGATGTGGAGGTTTTCCGCCTTTTGGATGACACTTGGGGAACAGTGACAACATGCAAATAAGCGAGCAGCCCTGGATAATCCACGCTGGCAAGATGATAAGATCCGGCAGAAGATGGAACCTAAGAGAAGAGAAATTAATATAATGTAAGTGATGGGACTCCATATTACATGATTCTACTGGGCGATCACTGAGGCCGAACAACACATGAATCTTATTCACACACGTCAGGAATAACTGTCAGCCATCATACATGTGACAATCCCATCACTGACATGACATCTGCTCCATACGAATTATTCTCACTGACTAACATACATCATACAACATGGAGCTGATTCTCACACTTACCGGGTCTCTTTTTCCCCTTTTTTACTTTTTCTGAGTTTTCTTCCTCTTTACTCAGATTTATTGCAGATTTTACTTCCTCCTCAGCTGCAATTTCTAATTAGAAAGAAAAATAACTCCGTAACGACATATTCTTATAGGATCTGCTTTGTCTCCTGAATATAGCAGAATTGTTCTAGTTCGGTCCCCTATAATCCTGAAAATCTGGCATTACTTCATAATAGGGCAGAATAATCCTATGTACCGTACATGACCTAATCTGAGGGGCATTAGATGTATCTCTGATCTGGAGCAGTAAATGCCATGTGGTGCATCACTAATGAGCAATATTCTACTACAGGCCTTATAATGAGATAGATTCCAGGATGATAAATCATAACTCATAGAATCCATAAAAAAACTCCTGGATAAAATTAGGAAAATAGAGTATACAGTATGGGCCTATAGGCAACATAATTACGATAAATGAAACATGAATAACATAGGAGACCTATTACAGAAAAACCATGTGGAAATATTTGAGCCTTAAAGCCAATATTTACATTTTTGATGCTGTAGACATATACATACCTGACAATGAGGAGGAGGATGGCAAGCTGCTGATAGGATCGTCTCTATAAGATTCACAAAAAGATTCTTTCTGCCTGTTTGGGAGAAGAAAAACATGTAAATCACATGAAAAGGTTGTTTCACTACAGTAGAAGAACACCGACTATAGGGCCTAATAGGACATATGACAGTCATAGTGTGAAGGTTTTGTGCTCATATCTACCTTCCATAGGTCAGAGCGAAAAACTACCACCAATAATCTCTCCTACAGTGTGGACAGCTGTAATAACGAATGACTGGCTGCAATTATGGGTAGTTATCACCAGCGCTAATCATTGATGTTGTATTTTATATTATGGTATTTCTGTCCTACATTTGGTGCTGTGCACATATATCAGCCTGGAACTCCGAGTTATGACACCATAATCTACTCACATTTAAATAAGGACAAAAACAAAATATGAAATTTTTTTTTTTTACTTTTAAATGTTTTTTTTTAACATATTTTGGATTTCTTGATAACATACTTTAGAAAGCCTTTCAGAAGATGATGTAAAATTTTGGAACTGAAAGCTCTCATTGTCCTCACTTGTTCCCTCCTCCTCGGAGACCAGATGTTCTTCTATATCATGGTGATCTGCACAGGTAATGAAGTGTTATTAGAGGTTGTCAGTATAACAGACATTTTTTACCACTAATATTAATGGGAACGTATTATTACATTTTAAGGAAGACAAGACAAACAGCCACTTAGTCTAGATGTGGTCTACTTCTACTTACTGATAAATAAGCTGGTGTCCACGTCTGATGCAAGTTGAGGAATGTACTCCGGCTTCTGACTTAGAAGGTTGTCAAAGTCTAAGTCACTCAGGAATAGATGACCTTTGATCTCAAATGCTCCTCCTTGAAAAAAATAAATAAATTTGGTGCAGACTTTGTCACAGATTGCTTCATATCTGAACAGTTTAACTTAATCTAAACCAATGACATAACTGAGTCAACATGAAGGAAGAAGACTGAAACTCAATGTGGAGAACTAGAAATGAGCGATAAGTGTAATACATGAATATTAATTGTATTATATTTGTTACCTGTCCCAAGTCTATCTGCAGGATTTGTTCGGAGAAGTTCAGTAATTAATCTCTGCGCATCAGGGGAGGAGCGGAATCACAATCCCAAATTATGCCTCCTGTAATACAGAAAATTACAGAAAATACAGAAAGTAAAACATCTTTACTGGACTGTAAAATAAAGCAAAGGAAATAATTAATCCAATGTAACCAATAAAAGCAATGGTCAGATTATTCTACTTACCATTGGCAATCCTTTCATAAAGCTCAGGTAGGGAATCTCCATCAAATGGTACAAATCCCACGAGAAATTCATATAAGATTATCCCCATTGACCACCAGTCAACATGTCTTCCATAACCTTCTTTCAGGGTGACCTCTGGGGCGAAGTAATACGGTGTCCCACGCATCTGGAAACCGACAGAAGAAATAGATGAGATTAATGAAATGTTTATCATGTCAAGTTTTCGCCATAAACGCACAATGACAGAAGATAAAATATCAGTGGAAAAGTTCTCTAGAAATGAACATAGAGAAGAGACAATAGCGTGATGAGATTTGTAAAGAACAAGCTGAGTTCCTATAAGGGCTACCAACCTCATGGTCCATGAACTCTCTGGTGATGTCCTCCGCTAATTCCTTGTAGTTGTTGGTTTTTGGTATCATGACACCAAACTTTTGAAAGCCCGAAATCGGTAACTTTAATGTGTCCAGCAGATGAAATCAGGAGGCTGTGAAAGAGAAGATGGTTTTAGCCTCCCAGACTGTGATAATAAATTATTACTTCCCCTCTTTATTTTAGTGCAAGGGGCACTTACTTCTCCGGCTTCAGGTCTCTGTGCACCACACCATAGCTATGTAGGTATTCTACAGCAAGAACCACTTCTGCAAAGTACAAGCGGGCCAAGGAGACAGATAGAGGACCCCTGGTGTTTATAAGGGTCTCACAGTCCCCACCTATAGAAGAAAGAAAATATGACCAGTGAGGGGTTTATACAGCAGATCACCATGATATATGATGAGAAGTGAGTGGAGACGTTGGGACAAGATAATCAATGGAGAAATGTAATCCATGTAACTAGTAACATAAAGTGATGTCACATCTTGTCTACAGCTGGAGATACTGACACTCTCAATGTGGACATACAGGGAGATCACACAGACAGCGGCATTAATAGAAGTGACAGGGCCCCATAGCAAAGTTCCAATTGCCCCCCTCTCTCAAAAAAAAAAACCTTATTGTTCTCAACAGCAATATGACCATTTTAGAGAACGATGCTCCCAAAAATTCCCCCACCCACACACTGAGTTAGGTGTCCCCACAGTTAATCCTCCTTATCTCCTTAGTGACAGAGCCAATTTGGTACTTAATGACTACGCCAATTTTTACAATTCTGACCACTGTCACTTCATGAGGTTATAACTCTGGAACGCTTTAACGGATCCCGCTGATTCTGAGAATGTTTTTATGTGACATATTGTACTTCATGTTAGTGGTAAAAATTTTTCGATATGACTTGCGTTTATTTATGAAAAAAACGGAAATATGGCAAAAAAAATTTAAAATTTTGCAATTTTCAAACTTTTAATTTGTATGCCCTTAACCCCTTCACCCCCAAGGGTGGTTTGCACGTTAATGACCGGGCCAATTTTTACAATTCTGACCACTGTCTCTTTATGAGGTTATAACTCTGGAACGCTTCAACGGATCTTCGCGATTCTGAGATTGTTTTCTCGTGACATATTGTACTTCACGTTAGAAGTAAAATTTCTTCGATATACCTTGCGTTTATTTTTGAAAAAAACGCAAATATGGCGAAAATTTAGAAAATTTTGCAATTTTCAAACTTTGAATTTTTTTTCCCTTAAAACAGAGAGATATGTCACACAAAATAGTTAATAAATAACATTTCCCACATGTCTACTTTACATCAGCACAATTTTGGAACCAAAATTTTTTTTTGTTAGGAAATTATAAGGGTTAAAAGTTGACCAGTGATTTCTCATTTTTACAACAAAATTTACAAAGCCATTTTTTTAGGGACCACCTCACATTTGAAGTCACTTTGAGGGGTCTATATGGCAGAAAATACCCAAAAGTGACACCATTCTAAAAACTGCACCCCTCAAGGTACTCAAAACCACATTCAAGAAGTTTAATAACCCTTCAGGTACTTCACAGGAGCTGAAGCAACGTGGAAGGAAAAAATTAATATTTAACTTTTTAGCCACAAAAATGATCTTTTACAAACGTTTTTTTATTTTCACAAGGGTAAAAGGAGAAAATGGGCAGATAAAGTTGTTGTGCAATTTCTCCTGAGTACGCCAATACCCCATATGTGGGGGAAAACCACTGTTTGGGCACACGGCAGAGCTCGAAAGGGAAGGAGCGCCGTTTAACTTTTTCAAACTAAAATTGGCTGGAATTGAGATTAGACGCCATGTCGCGTTTGGAGAGCCCCTGATATGCCTAAACAGTGGAAACCCCCCACAAGTGACACCATTTTGGAAACTAGACCCCCTAAGGAACTTATCTAGATCTGTTGTGAGCACTTTGAACCCCAAAGTGTTTCACAAAAGTTTATAATGCCTGGGTGTGAAAAAAAAAAAAAAATTTTCCACAAAAATGATTTTTTAGTCCCAAATTTTTGATTTTTCCCAAGGAAATTGGACCCCAAAAGTTGTTTTCCAATTTGTCCTGAGTACGCTGATACCCCATGTGTGGGGGGGGGGAAACTGTTTGGGCGCACGGCAGGGCTTGGAAAGGAAGCAGTAACGTTTTGGAATGCAAACATTGATGGGGGTCATGTTCCATTTGTAGTGCCCCAGATGAGCCTAAACAGTGGAAACCCCCCACAAGTGACCCCATTTTGGAAGCTAGACCCCCTAAGGAACTTATCTAGATCTTTGGTGAGCACTTTGAACCCCCAAGTGCTTCACACAAGTTTATAATGCCCGAGCATGAAAATAAAAAATCCTATTTTTTTTCCCACAAAAATTATCTCTTAGTCACTAATTTTTTATTTTCCCAAGGGTAACAGGAGAAATTGGACCACAAAATTTGTTGTCCAATTTGTCCTGAGTACGCTGATACCCCATATGTGGGGGGGAACCACTGTTTGGGCGCATGGCAGAGCTTGACTTTTTCCAACCAAAATTGGCTGGAATTGAGATTGGACGCCATGTTGCATTTGGAGAGCCCCTGCTGTGCCTAAACAGTGGAAACCCCCCACAAGTGCCCCCATTTGGGAAACTAGACCCCCTAAGGAACTTATCTAGATCTTTGGTGAGCAATTTGAACCCCCAAGTGCTTCACACAAGTTTATAACGTAGAGCCGTAAAATTAAAAAATCATATTTTTTCCACAAAATTGATTTTTTCACCCCAATTTTTATTTTCCCAAGGGTAACAAGACTCCAAAAGTTATTGTGCAATTTGTCCTGAGTGCGCTGATACCCCATATGTGGGAGTAAACCACTGTTTGGGTGCATGGCAGAGTTTGGAAGGGAAGGAGCGCCGTTTGACTTTTTCAACGCAGAATTGGCTGGATGCCATGTCGTGTTTGGAGAGCTCCTGATATGCCTAAACAGTGGAAACCCCCCAAAAATGACACCATTTTGGAAACTAGACCCCTCAAGGAACTTATCTAGATGTGTGGTGAGCACTTTGAACCCCAAAGTGCTTCACAGAAGTTTGTAACGTACAGCCGTAAAATAAAAAATCCTTTTTTTTTTTTACAAAAATGATTTTTTCGCCCCCAATATTTTATTTTCACAAGGGTAACAGGAGAAATTGGACCCCAAAAGTTGTTGTCCAATTTGTCCTGAGTACGCTGATACCCAATATGTGGGAGTAAACTACTGTATGGGCGCACGTCGGGGCTTGGAAGGGAAGTAGTGACGTTTTGGATTGCAGACTTTGATGGAATGGTCTGGGGGAGTCATGTCGCATTTGGAGAGCCCCTGATGAATCTAAACAGTGGAAACCCCCCACAAGTGACCCCATTTTGGAAAATAGACCCCACAAGGAACTTATCTAGATGTGTGGTGAGCACTTTGAACCCCGAAGTGCTTCACAGAAGTTTATAACGTACAGCCGTAAAAATAAAAAATCCTTTTTTTTTTTTACAAAAATGATTTTTTCGCCCCCAATATTTTATTTTCACAAGGGTAACAGGAGAAATTGGACCCAAAAAGTTGTTGTCCAATTTGTCCTGAGTATGCTGATACCCAATATGTGGGAGTAAACTACTGTATGGGCGCACGTCGGGGCTCGGAAGGGAAGTAGTGACGTTTTGGATTGCAGACTTTGATGGAATGGTCTGGGGGCGTCATGTCGCATTTGGAGAGCCCCTGATGCGCCTAAACAGTGGAAACCCCCCACAAGTGACCCCATTTTGGAAAATAGACCCCACAAGGAACTTATCTAGAAGTGTGGTGAGCGCTATGAAGCTCCAAGTGCTTCACAGAAGTTTTATAACATACAGCCGTAAAAACAAAAAAATCATTTTTTTTTTTACAAAAATGATTTTGTCGCCCCCAGTTTTTTATTTTCCCAAGGGTAACAGAAGAAATAGGACAAATTGCACAATAACTCTTGTGGTCCAGAGTACGCTGATACCCCATATGCGGGAGTAAACTACTGTTTGGGCGCATGGCAGAGCTCAGAAGTGAAGGAGCACCGTTTGACTTTTTCAACGCAGAATTAGCTGGAATTGAGATCAGACGCCATGTCACATTTGGAGAGCCTCTGATGTGCCTAAACAGCGGAAACCCCCCCAATTCTAACTCCAACCCTAACCCCAACACACCCCTAACCCTAGTCCCAACCCTAACCACAAACCTAACCCTAACACACCCCTAACCGTAATCCCAACCCTAATCCTAACGTTAGCGCCAACCCTAACCCTAACTTTAGCCGCAACCCTAACCCTAACGGGAAAATGGAAATAAATACATTTTTTTAATTTTATTATTTTTCCCTAACTAAGGGGGTGATAAAGGGGGGTTTGATTTACTATTTATAGCGGGTTTTTATGATTGGCAGCTGTCATGCTAAAAGACGCTTTTTATTGCAAAAAATAGTTTTTTGCATCACCACATTTTGAGAGCTATAATTTTTGTATATTTTAGCCCACAGAGTCATGTGAGGTCTTATTTTTTGCGGGACAAGGTGACGTTTTTATTGGTACCATTTTTGAGCACGTGACATTTTTTGATCGCTTTTTATTTCGATTTTTGGGAGGTTAGAATGAACAAAAATCAGCAATTCATGAATTTCTTTTGGGGGAGGCGTTTGTACCGTTCCGCGTGTGGTAAAATTGATAAAGCAGTTTTATTCTTCGGGTCAGTACGATTACGGCGATACCTTATTTAGATCATTTTTTTATGTTTTGGTGCTTTTATAGCATGAAAACAATTTTATATAAAAAATTATTATTTTTGCATCGCTTTATTCTGCGAGCTATAACTTTTTTATTTTTTCGCTGATGATGCTGTATGATGGCTCGTTTTTGCGGGACAAGATGACGTTTTCAGCGGTACCATGGTTATTTATCTCGGTCTTTTTGATCGCGTGTTATTCCATTTTTTGTTCAGTGGTATGATGATAAAGCATTGATTTTTTGCTTCGTTTTTTTTTTTTTTTTTTTTTTAAGGGGTTCATTAAAGGGGTTAACTAGTGGGACAGTTTTATAGGGGGGTCGTTACGGACGCGGCGATACCAAATATGTGTACTTTTATTGTTTTGGTTTTTTTATTTACAGGAAAGAATGAATTTATTGGGCAATATTTTTTTTTTTTTTAAGATTTTTTTTTACCACTTTTTATTTTTATTTTTTTTACTTTTATACTTTGTCCCAGGGTGGGACATCACTGTATTTTAGCAGATCGCTGGTGTGACAGTGTGCACAGCACTCTGTCACACCAGCGATCGCTCTGGCACTGCTGCAGGCTTCCCCAGCGCCTGCTCTCAGCAGGCACTGAGGAAGCCGCCTCCCTGCAGGACCCCGACGCCATCTTGGATCCGGGGACCTGGAGGGAGGACGGACCCTCGGAACAGCGCGACACATCGCGCTGCTCTGAGGGTCTCAGGGGAGCGCGCAGGGAGCCCCCTGCCTGCGCGATCCTCCCCTGTGCCCCGGGTACACCGCGATCATGTTTGATCGCGGTGTGCCAGGGGTTAATGTGCCGGGAGCGGTCCGTGACCGCTCCTGACACACAGTCACGGGTGTCAGCTGTGATAATCAGCGCAGCTGATCGCCCATGACGTACTATTCCGTCCATGGGAATAAGGTCCAGGGTCACATGGACGGAATAGTACGTCTGATGGCAGAGAGGGGTTAAATCAGAGAAATATGTCACACAAAATACATCATAAATAACATTTCCCACATGTATACTTTACATCAGAACAATTTTGGAAACAAATTTTTTTTTGTTAGGAAGTTATAAGGGTTAAAAGTTGACCAGCGATTTCTCATTTTTACAACAAAATTTACAAAACCATTTTTTTAGGGACCACATCACATTTGAAGACACTTTGAGGGGTCTATATGATAGAAAATACCCAAAAATGACACCATTCTAAAAACTGTACCCCTCAAGGTGCTCAAAACTACATTCAAGAAGTTAATTAACCCTTCACATGCTTCACAGGAACTGTAGCAATGTACAGTCATGGCCAAAAGTTTTGAGAATGACACAAATATTATATTTTCACATGATCTGCTGCCCTCTGGTTTTTATATGTGTTTGACAGATGTTTTTATCACAGACAGAAATATAATAATTGCAAACATATGAGTAACAAAAGCTTTTATTGACAGTTAGAATGAGTTAATGCAGCAAGTCAATATTTGCAGTTTTGACCCTTCTTCTTCAGGACCTCTGCAATTCTCCCTGGCATGCTCTCAATCAACTTCTGGACCAAATCCTGACTGATAGCAGTCCATTCTTGCACAATCAATGCTTTCATTTTGTCAGACTTTTTAGGTTTTTGTTTGTCCACCCGTCTCTTGATGATTGACCACAAGTTCTCAATGGGATTAAGATCTGGGAAGTTTCCAGGCCATGGACCCAAAATCTCTATGTTTTGTTCCCTGAGCCATTTAGTTATCACCTTTGCTTTATGGCAAGGTGCTCCATCATGCTGGAAAAGGCATTGTTGATCGCCAAACTGCTCTTGGAGGGTTGGGAGAAGTTGCTCTTGGAGGACATTCTGGTACCATTCTTTATTCATGGCTGTGTTTTTAGGCAAGACTGTGAGAGAGCCGATTCCCTTGGCTGAGAAGCAACCCCACACATGAATGGTTTCAGGATGCTTAACAGTTGGCATTAGACAAGACTGGTGGTAGCGCTCACCTTGTCTTCTCCGAATGAGGCGTTTTCCTGATGTCCCAAACAATCGAAAAGGGGATTCATCAGAGAAAATAACTTTACCCCAGTTCTCAGCAGTCCACTGCCTGTACCTTTTGCAGAATATCAGTCTGTCCATGATGTTTTTTCTGGATAGAAGTGGCTTCTTTGCTGCCCTCCTTGAGACCAGGCCTTGCTCCAAGAGTCTCCGCCTCACAGTGCGTGCAGATGCACTCACACCTGCCTGCTGCCATTCCTGAGCAAGCTCTGCACTGCTGGTAGCCCGATCCCGCAGCTGAAACACTTTTAAGAGATGGTCCTGGCGCTTGCTGGTCTTTCTTGGGCGCCCTGAAGCCTTTTTGGCAACAATGGAACCTCTCTCCTTGAAGTTCTTGATGATGCGATAGATTGTTGACTGAGGTGCAATCTTTCTAGCTGCGATACTCTTCCTGTTAGGCCATTTTTGTGCATTGCAATGATGACTGCACGTGTTTCTTTAGAGATAACCATGGTTAACAGAAGAGAAACAATGATGCCAAGCACCAGCCTCCTTTTAAAGTGTCCAGTGGTGTCATTCTTACTTAATCATGACAGATTGATCTCCAGCCATATCCTCATCAACACCCACACCTGTGTTAATGGAGCAATCACTGAAAAGAGGTTAGCTGGTCCTTTTAAGGCAGGGCTGCAATGATGTTGAAATGTGTTTTGGGGGATAAAGTTCATTTTCTAGCCAAATATTGACTTTGCAAGTAATTGCTGTTAAGCTGATCACTCTTTATAACATTCTGGAGTATATGCAAATTGCCAGTAGACTTTGTAAAAATTAATATTTGTGTCATTCTCAAAACTTTTGGCCATGACTGTAGAAAGAAAAAAATGAACTTTTTTCACAAACATTTTACTTCATAACCAATTTTTTTTATTTTCACAAGTGTAAAAAGAGAAAATGAACCACAAAAGTTGTTGTACAATTTGCCCTGAGTACGCCGATATCCCATACGTGGGGGTAAACCACATGGCAGAGCTCGGAAGGGAAGGAGTGCAGTTTGACTTTTTCAATGCAGAATTGTCCAAGAAGTATCGGCACTCCTTGCGGAGATCAACATGCTAAGCATGCCGAGATGAGGAGATTTAAAGCCGTAATGCTCCTCTGGGAAATATGCTAATTATGCAAATTGTCTCTTCAGGCCGGGATCACACATGCGAGGAAATCGTCCGACGCTCGCATGTGAAATCCCAGCTCTGGCGCCGGCACTTGGGAGTGGAGCGAGCGGCTGCATATAAATACATGGAGTCGCGCACTCCACTCCCGAGTGCCGGCGCCAGAGCTGGGATTTCACATGCGAGCGTCGGACGATTTCCTTGCATGTGTGATCCTGGCGTCAGAGAGGAAGAGACCTAGAACTCTAGTGCCACCTATTGGAAGGTAGCAATCCTACAAGTCAATGCAGATTGAAATAACGGTGGTCGCAACACCGGGGTCAGTCAAAATTGACCCGAATCACGTTCTCAGCCGAGACCGCGGAGAAATTCAGACGCTGGGGGGGCGCTATAACCTTAAACCTTAAGTACCCTTAACTGCTGCAGTTAAAAGGCTATCGGTGGTCGTTAAGGGGTTAATAAAGTTTCACCTTACATATACAGTGCAACACCTGTCGATATGATGACCCCACTCAGTATTAGGCCAGTCATAGCCACCTACTCAGTATAATGCCACCCACAGCTTCCCCCACTCAGTATAATGCCAACACAGGCCCTCACACAATATAACGGCCTCCACAACTCCCCACTCAGTATGATGACCCCCACAGTCAATCACACAGAATGAGAATATCCCCACAACACATCACTCAATATGAGGACCCCCACTCAGTGTAGGGGAATTCACAGTCACCAACTCAGTATGGGGATATTCACAGTCCATCACAGCCCCTCACACAGCACACCATTCAGCATTATTGGCCCATCCATTCCCACCTTTCAGGAATTATAGCCCCTGCAAACCCCACTACTCAGTATTATGTCCTCCACCAGCCTCACCACTCAGTGTTTATGGCCCCCACCAGCCCAACCACTCATTATTATTGCCTTTACCAGCCCCACCACTCAGTATTATGGCACCTCCCAGCCCCACTACACTGTATTATGGCCCTCACCAACCCCACCACTTAGTACTATGGCCCCAACCAGCTAGACCTCTCAGCATTATGGTCCCCATAACCACCACTACTTAGTATTATGGCCACCACTAGCTTCACCACTCAATATTATGCCACCCATCAGCCTCAGCACTTAGTATTATGGCCCTCACCAGCCTCACCACTCAGTATTATGGCGCCTGCCAGACCCATCACTCAGTATAATGGCCCACAGCCCCACAGCTTAGTGTTATGGCCCCCATCAGCCCCTCCTGTGCAGTTTAAGTACTGAGCCTCCACACTACAGGTGTAATTCAATATTGTGACGTCATCGCACCTGCAGTGCATGACGTCTTGAACCCATATGAGCAGGCTGAATCTTGGATCAAGGAGCCTTTGGCTCTGAAATTGTAAGGACGGGTGAAGGAATTGAGCCCAGTGCCGAGTGATGCTGGGCCTGAAGCGACTCACTGGCCCCATAGCGCCCCTACACACAGATCAATGAATTTCCAGGCATCTTGGTAATAGAAAACCTATAGTCAATGCTCTTTTTTTTTTTAAATTCGTTTATTAGACAACAACAAACAAATATACACATTTTGTAAATAGCCAGTGCAATGTATACACAATTATCATAATATCTGTAAAGGGAGAAAACCAACAAGCTTGCATATTGAGTTATTAGTACAGATTTCAGTTTCATAGGTCCTCACTCTCTTGCGAGGCCTATGGATAATCTAGGAGTAGTTACAAGAACCCGTTATTCATCTATACAAATGCTTGGCCATGCATAACCCAGAATAATACATTACAACCAACATATCTAACTTCCTACCCTTCTGCCAAAACAACTTCCATTGCACTGATGACATGATAAACCTATAAAGTACAAGCCAATATATTTTCTCTACAGCTATTATACTAATAACAGACCACTATCTACGCGCTGTTATAGTGAGGTGAGATGCATTCCAGACATCCCAGATCTTATTAAACTTCCCCAAGCAACCCCTGTTATTATTATTTTATTATTATTATTATTATTCATTTTTATAGCGCCATTTATTCCATGGGGCTTTACATGTGAGAGGGGGCAAATATACAGTAGACAAGTACAATAAATATGAGCAATACAGGACACACATAAGTACAGAAGGAGAAAGGACCCTGCCCACGAAGGCTCACAATCTACAGGGGATGGGTGAGGATACACTAGGAGAGGGTAGAACTGGTCGTGCGGCAGTTCAGTAGACTGAGGATCACTATTCTGTTCTGGTATAGTGTCCGCTCGTATGGTATAACTGAATTTACCAGTTCAATCCCAGCTCTAAGAGAAGGATGCTGATTACCCATCCAGTGTAGGGCCAATATTTTCCTGGCTAAAAAAGTGTCTTCCGCAGAAGAATTCTGACGTGGTGTCCCCATATCTCTTCCTTCAGCACCCCAAACAGACACACCAATGGAGTGAGAGGAACAGGAGTGCCTATGAGGGAGGTTAACAGCGTGGTCACCTCGCTCCAAAAAGATAGAATAGTTGGGCATCCCCACACCATATGTATGAAATCTGCATCCATTGTATGGCATCTTAAATATTCTGAGGATTGAGACCACCCCATCCTAAATAGCCGTAGTGGGGTCAGATATGACTGGTGCACTATATACCGTACATTTGAGTCATTTTGTTATTGGCTGATGGAGACACCCCGATTGGAGAACCAAGAATCTCCTCCCAATCTTCATTTTGAATATCTGGAACTAGCGACCTCCACCTCTCCCTTACTGACGATAAAGCAGAGTCAGAGCCCGCGGACAACATATAAGTATATAAGGTAGAAATAAGACCCTGGGGGCCTTGTGATTTGAGAATCCCTATCAAAGGTAAGGATGACATTGCTTGGGTCGTATTTCTGTTACGTAGTTATGATTGAATTGCTGATCTAAGCTGTAGGTATCGAAAAAATTGTGACCTTGGGACACCGTATTTAATCTGCATTTGTTCAAAGGACATTAGGACATTGTGATCATATAAATCTTTAATCGAGGAAATATTATATGAGATCCAGAATTGAGTGGACGGGTGGTTAAATAGTATCGGAAAACAGGAATTATTCCAAAATGGCATTTCAGCTATAACGTCAACAAAGAGAACCACTCGTTTAAGTTGTCTCCAGACTGATCGTGCCAACCGCAGTAAGGGTAATAATCCAGAGACATTAGGTTTGTCTACTTCTAAAAACCCCAACAAGCAATCAGTCCCTGCCAGATGGCTCTCCCGAGTTAGGCAAACAATTATTAGGCATCCATCTACTCAGAGCATTGATCTGCCCGGCCAAGTAATATAAAAAGAAATCCGGCAATGCCGCCTCGCCCAACTGTTTAGACCTATGTAAGGTAGACAGTGTGAGTTTAGGTCTAGTCTTCCCCCATATAAAGGATGAAATTAATAAATTAAGTCCTGAAAAAAAAGATTTAGGGATCAGTACTGCACTATGTTGGAGGGAGTAACTGAGTTTGGGGAGTAGGATCATTTTAATCAGATTAATACGCCCGGAGACAGATAATGGCAATTTACTCCAGATAGCAAATTTAAGTTTAACAAGATCTATCAGCGGGAGAATATTCATTTTTAAGTCTAGTCTACTATATTTTGAAATATTTATTCCCAGGTACTTAAAGTTAGTTACAACAGGCAATGGGGATAACGTTTCAAGGTGATCCATTGGACCCAGGGAGAGAGGCATCAAGGCGGATTTATCCCAATTTATGTATAATCCCGAATAATTACTAAATATATCTATAGTATCAATCACATGGGGTAGTGTTTCTTCTGCTTCATCCATAGATATCACCATATCATCTGCAAATAAGCCAATGGTATCTAAACGGCCTGCTATTTCTATGCCTTTAATGACTGGAGTGGATCTTATACTGATCGCCAATGCATCGATTGCAAGCGTGAAAAGGGCCGGGGAAAGGGGGCAACCTTGGCGTGTTCCTCTTGCCAAAGAGAACGATTCGGATACAGAGTTATTTATTATTATTCGGGCTTTTGGTTTCATGTACATCGCGCATATCCACTTCCAAATTTGGAACCGAATTCATATTTTTGTAAGCATGCAGATAAAAAAGACCACTCAAGAGATTCAAAGGCCTTAGCCGCGTCCAGCAAAGCCAAGGCCCATTCATTATCTGGCACTAGGGAACTGTACTGGACCACTGGCTGAACTCTCCTAATATTAATAGATGTATTTTTCCCGGGCATGAGACCGGTCTGGTCCGGATGTATTATTTCTAGTATCATCAAATTTATAGTCAACGCTCTTTGGAGATGTAACCATCCTAATTATCCTAATTTTATAAGCGGTGATAAGATATAACTAGCCATGAGCTGAATATAATACAATATACATGTCCTACCTCCTACATACTCCATGACCACACACAGGTGAGATTTGGTTGAAAGGAGCAAAGCATGGAAAGCACAAAGGCACAATCAGCGAATGTTAGGATGTCCCGCTCCAGATAGGACCATTCCACTTTTTTTGGAGTATCCATGTTCTGCTTGGCCATTTTCTTCAAAGCAAAGATCTGGTGTGAGTCTTTATGGTGCACCAAGTAGACGGCCATGGAGAGAAGGAGAATCCATGGTTTATAATGAATCTTTATTAAAAGAACATCTATAGAAATCATTATATAATTGTTTAAACTTATGTTTAATGCTAGAAGATCGGGTGTCACTAGAAATCCATGTCTAGAAATCCACAAGAGAGCACTACATAGATCACCTATGGGAAGTTTGCTGAATGCAACGTTTGATGGAGCCCTCACTCAGGTCACATTAGAGATGAGCAAATCTATCAAAATTATTCTTGGGCAGATTCACTGTATTTGCCCAGTAGATATGATTCAGTCCAAATAAAAGTTTGTCCAAATTGAAAGTGCTCCAATTGCCCCCTCCATACCCCAAGACATAATAAATGGAGGTGAGGGAAGGTGCTAAAAAAATGAAAAACATGGAGCCCTGAAAAAAACAAGACCTGCATGGAGGACATGGAAGCTCTGATGGAGATGGCAGCGTAAGAACGCAATGAAGGTCCAGGACAGGCAAGTGTAATATATTATTTTATTTTAAATCCCATCCAAACAGTTTGTTTTCTAACAGACTATAATTTCCCTATGATAACACTGAATGGCAGAGCACAGAGGTGCACTGTCATTGGGAACCCTGAGAAATGTGCATTATGCCAACAGAAAACTCACCCAAAATGTCCACTGCTTATCAGTTTGGATGTTTCATAGTCGCTTTCATGTGGTTTTCTTGACGGGGTCAATGATTTAATCATGCTCTATAAAAGAATAAGAAATTATATTAAGATATAGAAACCGCTGGAAAAAAGCTTCTCCCTCCTATATTATGTCCCAGCTGATATACAGTCATGGCCAAAAGTTTTGAGAATGACACAAATATTAATTTTTACAAAGTCTACTGCTTCACTTTTTCTAATGGCAATTTGCATATACTCCAGAATGTTATAAAGAGTGATCAGCTTAACAGCAATTACTTGCAAAGTCAATATTTGGCTAGAAAATGAACTTTATCCTCCAAAACACATTTCAACATCATTGCAGCCCTGCCTTAAAAGGACCAGCTAACCTCTTTTCAGTGATTGCTCCATTAACACAGGTGTGGGTGTTGATGACGACATGGCTGGAGATCAATCTGTCATGATTAAGTAAGAATGACACTACTGGACACTTTAAAAGGAGGCTGGTGCTTCGCATCATTGTTTCTCTTCTGTTATCCATGGTTATCTCTAAAGAAACACGTGCAGTCATCATTGCAATGCACAAAAATGGCCTAACAGGGAAGTGTATCGCAGCTAGAAAGATTGCACCTCAGTCAACAATCTATCGCATCATCAAGAACTTCAAGGAGAGAGGTTCCATTGTTGCCAAAAAGGCTTCAGGGCGCCCAAGAAAGACCAACAAGCGCCAGGACCGTCTCTTAAAAGAGTTTCAGCTGCGGGATCGGGCTACCAGCAGTGCAGAGCTTGCTCAGGAATGGCAGCAGGCAGGTGTGAGTGCATCTGCACGCACTGTGAGGCGGAGACTCTTGGAGCAAGGCCTGGTCTCAAGGAGGGCAGCAAAGAAGCCACTTCTCTCCAGAAAAAAACATCATGGACAGACTGATATTCTGCAAAAGGTACAGGCAGTGGACTGCTGAGGACTGGGGTAAAGTTATTTTCTCTGATGAATCCCCTTTTCGATTGTTTGGGACATCAGGAAAACGCCTCATTCGGAGAAGACAAGGTGAGCGCTACCACCAGTCTTGTCTCATGCCAACTGTTAAGCATCCTGAAACCATTCATGTGTGGGGTTGCTTCTCAGCCAAGGGAATCGGCTCTCTCACAGTCTTGCCTAAAAACACAGCCATGAATAAAGAATGGTACCAGAATGTCCTCCAAGAGCAACTTCTCCCAACCCTCCAAGAGCAGTTTGGCGATCAACAATGCCTTTTCCAGCATGATGGAGTACCTTGCCATAAAGCAAAGGTAATAACTAAATGGCTCAGGGAACAAAACATAGAGATTTTGGGTCCATGGCCTGGAAACTTCCCAGATCTTAATCCCATTGAGAACTTGTGGTCAATCATCAAGAGACGGGTGGACAAACAAAAACCTAAAAAGTCTGACAAAATGAAAGCATTGATTGTGCAAGAATGGACTGCTATCAGTCAGGATTTGGTCCAGAAGTTGATTGAGAGCATGCCAGGGAGAATTGCAGAGGTCCTGAAGAAGAAGGGTCAACACTGCAAATATTGACTTGCTGCATTAACTCATTCTAACTGTCAATATAAGCTTTTGTTACTCATATGTTTGCAATTATTATATTTCTGTCTGTGATAAAAACATCTGTCAAACACACATAAAAACCAGAGGGCAGCAGATCATGTGAAAATATAATATTTGTGTCATTCTCAAAACTTTTGGCCATGACTGTACACTGATCCGATGTAGGAAACAAAACAATCTGGACGCTACGCAGACAAGGATGTAATTTATGGGGAATCCTCCAAACACCGATCATGGAGAGATCAGAGGAGAACTTAAAGGGGATCTGTCAGCATGTTTTTACTATGTATTCTGAGTTCTGATGATGCAGGGTCTAAGACGCTGATTCAAGCGATATATCACTTACTAGTTTGTGTTGTTGCATACAAATTATACCGCACACTAGTAGGAATTCCATGCAAATTATAACTTTATTTGTGGCGACAGGGAGCAAAATGTATATAGCGACAAAGAAAATCTGACGTTTCGACTCTTCCCGAGTCGTACTCATAGAGTCGCTGAAGGAAGAAAAAAACAACATATCAGCATCATAAAGAATCATACTAGAATGAACAATCAACAATAAAGTAGCCAACATTGAAAATAAAAGATAAATTAAAAAATCACCATAGAATACAATAAGCACCAACTGAAATACACACAATTTAAACATAAAAAGTAAAATAAAGGAGAGTAAAGGTGCAGGCCCTGATCCAAATAACAAAATATACTGCCACCTAGAGGAAAGTATATGTACAGATAGTAAAATTACCTTAATTAAATGGTCAAAGAAATTGGTTTCCTATAGAAAATGAGAATTCTATGGAAGAGGTACAAGGTTAGAATAAGAAGAAAAGAATCGAAGTATTAATTGTAAGTAAGGAGTAATAAGTACCTTATGAAGAGGTAATGAAAGCTTTAGAATCCACCATAGGATATCCAATATATATTCAATAAGCACAGTGTACCTAATATAAGGGTATCAAGGACAAGTATAAAATAATGTAGTGATGTCAATCTCAGAAATATTGTTGTAATGGGTAACAATGATATGTATGTAGCATATATGTAGCAATCTAATGGAACCATCAATTGAACAATAATCATGAAAAATGGCGGTGCAGTAATTTCACAGAAAGGCTATAAGGGGATCTACCAGGTTAAATGGTAATTAGAAAAATCATGGTACAGGTATAATTAGATAGGAGACATGCTTGCTATTAAGGGGCACATACTGAGAATGCAGAGAAAAGCGCTGAATGCATGAAAATGGGAGGAAAGTCATTTACCTGTCTTGCAATGATTGTAGAGCGGCGCTCCCGCGCCCTGCTGGTATTGCTGCTGGTGACATGCGTCTGGTGTGAGGACGCCAGGTTTATATGCGTCCTGTGTAATCGCCAGACAGGAAGTGCATCACCAGTACTGTGAGTCACTTCCTGTCTAGTGAGTCAGCGCTGTAGCACATGTGTGAGGAGGCTAAAATGGATGGGGAGAATGTATGTGTGCAAACACTGAAGGGGGAGGGACAGAATGATGTCATATGACCACATAAACAAGGGGAGGGTATATTAGATACAAAAGCGGCATAATAGTAAATATATAAGGCTATAAGGTGGAATAAAGTAGGTATATATGTATATAAAATGGAACGTAATATTATGATGGGAAAAACATTATAACCATAATGTCAGCAGTAACCCCACATCAAATGGTGGAAAAGAAAGGGAATTAATACATAAAACAATGGGAAACAGCTATAAAGGCAGGGAAGGTCAGATCATGGAGAATTGGACATGGAGATCTTTAATATGTAAAGGTACACAGGGAAGATGAATATAGACTCACCAGGAAACGCTTTTCTTTAGCGTGTCTAGGGAAAGATAGTGAAGTAAATCATTAATAATAGCAGCATATTGGCATATTTATAACATTAAACAGACCAATCAATTTCCCTATTAAGACCACGTGGAGCTAGTGTATCTAATGTAAATATCCAGTGAATTTCTCTTGCTTTGAGTAATTGAATGTGATTGCCTCCACGTCTGGGGCGTGGGACCTGTTCCAGGACCTGGTATTTAAGTTGGGCCACTGAGTGTTTGAAGCTCAAGAAATGATCCGGAATTGGAAGCCAGGTCTTTCCACATCTGATTGTGGATTTATGTCCCGCTATACGGTCCCTAACGTGTTGGGTAGTTTCTCCCACGTAAAGTAAGCCACATGGACATTTAATTACATAGACTACGAAATTTGTATCACAAGTAAAGTACCCCTTGATGGGGTAGGACTTCCCTGTTCTCGCGTGAAGGACGCTGTCAGATTTAATAACATTCGAACAAGCTGCGCAACCCAGGCATGGAAAAGTGCCTTTACATTGAGTACTTAATAAACGTTGAGAGCATGACGGACGTGAGCTCCCAATGTCCGCCCTGATTAGGCGATCCTTAATATTTTGTGGTCGTTTAGTGCTCATAAGAACACGGTTCTGAAAACTAGGAATATTGGGATAAGAACGAGTCAGGATGGGCCAGTGTTTTCTAATTGCTGAATAGATCTTTGGCATAAAGGGGTGATGTTGGTGAACGAAGGGAATTCTCTCTACAGGGTGTCTGGGAGGAGGGGGTGAATGCGGAAGTAACGCCTGTGACAATTCCTTATCCAGAAGTTTGTTTGGATATTCTCGTTCTTTGAATTTGTTGGTCATCATCGTGAGTCTTTCTACCCGAAGTTCGTCATTTGATACAATACGATTCACTCTCTTAAACTGTGAACGTGGTAGGCTCTCTTTGGTGTACCTGGGATGGCAGCTAGAGTAGAGTAACAAACTATTACAATCCGTAGGTTTTGTAAACAAATCCGTGGACAACTGTCCATTGCTATCTTTGATCACCAAGGTATCCAAGAAGGAAATGCGTGTTGTACTATGATGCATTGTAAATTGGAGTTCCGGGAAAATGGAATTAAGGTAGTCAAAGAATGTCTGGAGGGTAGCTGGAGGGCCAGACCAAATGAAAAAAATGTCGTCTATGTATGATAATTATGAGCAAATTGTGTAAATAGATGATGATCATACACATAGTTAGTCTCAAAGTTGTCCATGTATGCGTTTGCATAGGCCGGGGCTACATTAGAACCCATCGCGGTCCCACGCGTTTGAACGTAATATGTGTCCTCGTATAAAAAGAAATTCTCATGAAGGACTAATTTTAAAAGTTCGAGGCAGAGGTGGATGGAGTTAGATGGCATGTCTGAATTTTCAAGGAGTGTCCTGACTGCTCTGATACCCTTGTCGTGTGTGATGGAAGTGTATAGACTGTTTACGTCTAGAGTCACAAGGATGCTATTGTCACCCACAGAGTCTATTTGATTAATGATCCCGAGGAAATGACTGGTATCGAGTAAGAATGATCTTGTATTTTTTATTAATGGTGTAAAGATTTTTTCTAGAAAAATCGAGAGTGGCGCCAGAATCGAATCAGTAGAAGCTACGATAGGTCTACCGGGGGGGTTTCGTAGATTCTTATGAATTTTTGGTAGACAGTAAAACACCGGGGTGACCGGGAATTGGTTTTGTAAAAAAATTGCAGTTTTTTGATCAATGGTATTCTTGTCTCTATATAAACTGATAATATCTTGAATTTTCTTGTTAATGGTGAATGTAGGGTCTCCAGGGATAACCTTATAGGTATCGGAGTCAGATAGCTGTCTGAGGACTTCATTGTGGTAGAATGTTCGGTCCATGATCACCAAAGCCCCGCCTTTATCGGCTGGCTTTATGACAATCTCTTTATTAAGACTTAATGAGGAAAGGGCCTGTTTCTCTTCCAATGGGAGGTTGGTGTGAGTAGGAAAAAAATCTAACTGATGTTGATGTAGTAGGGAATTAACATCCTGATCCACCAGAGAAATGAAGGTTTCAACCGGGTGATGAGAATGCGGAGGAGAGAAAGAACTGGGGTTGCGGAGACCCAAAGAGAGTATAGATAATTCCGGAGGGTGGTGTCCCCTAAGGAAGATGCAGGCAATACAGATGATGCAAAATGAGCTTTCAACCGGACATTACGATAAAAACGTTGTAAGTCTTTTTTTAACTGTAATGGGTCCCACCTGGGGGTGGGACAAAAAGACAGTCCTTTTTGTAATGCTGATAGTTCCGCCGGGGAGAGTAAATGACTCGAAATGTTAATTACCAGGTTTGACGGCTTACCTGGGACCTGGTGGTCATTTTTGTGCCGGGATCGTCTGACGGGCCTGCGTCCTGGTGACCTCCCCGGCGTCCCTTGCCTAAAAAACGAGTCCGGTGAGAACCCATGGAGGAGTCGCTTCCTGAACTGAAAGATCCTTCTCGTCTGTAATAGGGTCGTCGTTGCCAATTTCCTGCACCAAAGGAACCGCTCCATCTATAGACCTGGTCTCTTGAATAATCCTCGTCGTCTCGTTGGAATTTTGATCTTTTTCTCTCTTGGAGGAATTTCTGGTGTTCACTGATGATTTTATCCGTTTTATTCTTGAGTGTTGACCACTCAGTCGATGAGAGTTTGTGTTGTTGTTTTCATAAAATAAGTGTTTTATCAGTAGGAGATTATCACTAGAGGACTATCTGTCTTGTGACATGTACTCCTATTGCTCTGTCTAACTCCGCCCCCACCACTGAGTTTTCTGCCTACACACAGTGTACACAGAAAGCTGCCAATTATTGGCGTGGCCGGCGTTATACAGAGCTCAGCATTCAGAGCAGAAAAATTGGTGATTTAATCACAACTGCTGCACTCAGTGAAGTAATTAATACATCAATGGAATCAGGGTCCCTGCCTCTACATCATGCTGCTCTCAGATGGGATTGTAAAAACCTGGTGACAGATTCCCTTTATATTAATGCTGTTATCTAACACAATAGTGTCGTCTTCTCTTAGGGCCCCGTCTCACATAGCGAGATCGCTGCTAAACAGCGATCTCAGCAGCGATCTCGCTATGTCTGACACGTACCAGCGATCAGGCCCCTGCTGTGAATCGCTGGTCGTGTCAGAAATGCCTGGACTTTTTTTTGATCGCTGGTCTCCCGCTGGCCAGCACGCATCGCAGCGTGTGACAGGCAGGAGACCAGCGATCTACTCGTAACCAAGGTACACATCGGGTTTCCAGGCGCGGGGCTGTGCCTGGAAACCCGACGTGTACCTTGGATACCAGCGCGCTGCTGCAGGGGAGCTGGTAACCAAGGTACACATCGGGTTTCCAGGCACCGCGCAACGCCTGGAAACCCGAAGTGTACCTTGGTTACCAGCTCCCTGCATCAGCACGCTGGTATCCAACGTACACTGCGGGTAACTAGGCGACGTTACCTGCAGTGTCGCTGTCCTGATCGCTGCCTGAGCTGCATGTTTGGCAGCTCAGCAGCGATCATGTAGCGACACACCAGCGATCCTGATCATTGTCGGGATCGCTGGTGTGTCGCTATGTGAGACGGGGCCCTTAGAATAGAGGCCACCCATGGCTATATGGAGGATAATACTGGACGTGTCATTCACACCCCATGACCTGGGGATACACAGACATCTCCCTCTATGATACTTACACCGTCAGGTTCTTGGATCTCCGGGATCTCACAGATTCTACTGTCAGGATCCGCCAGCACAGTTGTTTCTAAAGTAGTGATAAAACGATGAAGAGATAAAATCTGTTAGACAATATTAATCCTACATACATAATACAGCGATATAACACAGAAATGACAAGATGTCTGCAAATGGGAGTGACACTCGTTATATAGGGATTCTAAATATGAGAGCGTACGGCGCGTCAATGAATAAATGTAATGTAACTAATGGAGGAATCCCCCAATCATCACATGAATGAGGACCCCCCACCCTCGCTGTACATGTGAGTGATGGTAAGAGAGCTAAAGGATAGGTGCCATATGCAAATTAGCCTGGCTGTGCACTGGGGGCGTGTTACTGTCCTCAGATATCTTCTTCCACGCCCCCAGTGCTCTTCCACCCTGGGCTTCTACATTAGATTTCTCTTAACTGAGAACTTGGATTTCTGCAAAAAAGCCTCATTTTTATCAGAGGAAAATGGCCCATACAGTCATCGCACCACTAACATATGCAAAAATGTGCTGACCGGCAGCCATTCCACAGAGCAGAAAGAGTCAAGGTAACATTATTCCCTGCTCTCTATAATATCTGGACATTTCTTGTAGAAGGTTGGGTGCTCGCATGGAATCAGATCACTGTACGGCCCTGGAATTAGACTTTGCCCATCTTTGGCCTCGCCTTCTGCTGTTTCCTGATAGATGTAATATACTAGAAATAGGCCCGATGCTATTGCATCGAGAGTGCGGTGAAATGAACAGCCGTGTTTAAATCTCCCGCGCCGACACCGCTGGGAGATCGGCAATACCGCTTACAGCTGATAATCGGCAAACCGGCGGCAGGCGACCAATCACATCAGCTGCTAGCGGTATTCAAATCTGGCGCCAATACCGCTAGCAGCTGATTGGCCGCCAGCCTTGGCGGGGGATTCAAATCCCGCACGGCACGCTCATTGGCTCAGCCGGCGGGCGGCTCATCCAATGAGCAGTGCCGCAGGGGAATTGAAATCCCCCGCCAAAGCCACGTGGCACCGCTCATTGGCTGAGCTGCCGGCGGCTGAGCCAATGAGCGGCGCGGGATTGAAATCCCCCGCCAAAGCCACGTGGCACCGCTCATTGGCTGAGCTGCCGGCGGCTGAGCCAGTGAGCGGCGCGGGATTGAAATCCCCAGCCAAAGCCGCGCGGCACCGCTCAGCCAATGAGTGGTGCGGGATTCAAATCCCCCGCCCCGTTGGCTGAGCCAATGAGCGGTGCAGCGCGGGAATTGAATCCCCCGACAAAGCCGCGTGGCCAGGGGCGGCTCAGCCAATGAGCAGTGCTGCGCAGCTTTGGCGGGGGATTTGAGGGTATTTGTACAAGTTGCAGATTTGACTGCTGAATTTTCTGCACAAAAACAGGACCTCTTGGCAGAAAACGCAAGTGCTTTTTTGATGCGTTTTTTCATGCGTTTTTGTAAGCTAAATAAAAAATGTTATTTAACAAAAAAAAAGGTTTGTGATGTCATTTCTTGTCCAACCCATGCTCCATTACACACACAGATAGACAGATAGATAAATAGATAGATAGATGATAGATAAATAATAGATAGATAATAGATAGATAGATGATAGATAAATAATAGATAGATGATAGATGATAGATAGAATGGTACATAAATAGGTAATGACACACACACACAAAATCTTTACACAATGTCATTAATTTAAAAAAAAATGGGAAAAAAAATGGCGTGGGCTCCAGCGCAATTTTTTGCGGCAGACGGGGAAAGCCGACGGCTGGGGCCAATATTTCTAGCCTGGGAAGGGGTTAATACCCATGGAGCTTCCTAGACTATGAATATCAGCCCGCAGCTAGCCTTTACTGGCTATTAAAATAGGGCTACCCCCCCAAAAAAAATAATGTGTGGGGTCACCCAATAGTTTATAGCCAGAAAGGCTACGCAGACAGCTGCGGGCTGGTAATTCATAGCCTAAAGGGGCCATGGATATTGGCGCCCCCCTGGCTAAAAATACCAACACCCAGCAGCCCCAGAATTGGCGCATCTGTACGATGCGCCAATTTCGGCACTTAGTCCCTCTCTTCCCACTCCCGTGTAGGATATGGGGTAATAAGGGCTTAATGTCACCTTGCTATTGTAAGGTCACATTAAGCTCGGTTAATAATGGAGCGGATTCAATAAGACGCCTATCCATTTTTAATCTTATATTAATAAAGGGTTAAAAAAACACACATAAGAATAAAGTATTTTAATGAAATAAAACACAACACAGTTTTCATATTTTTATTACACGCCAAGATTCAAGCGACGCCCTCAGTCTCCTGTTATAAAAAGTAAAAAGATAAACCAACCGTATATTCTCTGTCCGACGCAGTCCAATTAATAACGAATGTCCAACGACGATTTCCCCTACAGAACAGTGACATCAGGTGATGTCACTGCTCTATAGGGCCTCCCAGTGATGAACTGACAGGAGACAATGGCTCCTGTAGTGCATCACTGAGGTTACCTGAGTTCATTCTCTCACTTTATGGCAATGCTGCGTGGGAATTTTCTCACCTAGCATTGCTGGTGAGAGAATGAACTGAAGTGATGTCATTCTCTCCCGGCGGCGGAGCGATACACACCGCGGAGGATTACCTCCGCTGTCAGTGTATCACGGAGGCCATGTAGAGTACTGACATCACCAGATGTCAGTGTTCTACACCGGAGATCGTTGTGGGACACTCGTTAATCACTGGACTACGGCGGAAAGGTAATGTAAAGGTTTGTTTTATTATTTTTATTTTTATTAAAGGAAACGATGGCTTCGGGATTAGGTGATTGGTAAGTATGTACTCTATGTTATGTGTTATATGTATGTTCTGTATGTTATATCTGTTATATGTAATGTATATCTTTTTTTTACATTTAACACATTAGCCGGATGATGGGACTACTACTGTCCCATCATTGGCTAATGTGTCACTGTCAGTGTAGCAGGCATAGCCGGATGGGACTTGTAGTCCCATCGGACGATGCCTGCATACACAGACACACACACGCACAGGCCCGCAGACCCCCCACACACAGATCACGCAGACACCGGCACACACATACACACACACAGTCACCGCCCACACTCCGCCCACGCACTTCGGCTGAGGCTTGGCGGGGATTCAAATCCCGCACGGCACCGCACATTGGCTCAGCCGGCGGGATGGGGGATTTGAATCCCGCGCCGCTCATTGGCTCAGACGGCGGGGCGGGGGAATTGAATCGCGGCCGCCATATCGCAATACCCATAACTTGGGTGTTCCAATAAGGCGGTCGGCGTAGTTCCAGCCGCGGTGGATTGTGGGATAGCGACACAATTGCCGGAAGATGTGACAGAGCCGATTGGTAATTATATATTAGATGTAATTACTATGTGGAACCTTACACTAAATTATCACAGACATAAATCAGGAAGGACTAAACCTGCATTTACAGATGCAGCCAATTATAACCATACAAATCAGGCGTGTGATAGAGGAGATGATGGCTCCTTACCAGGCATTCCAATGAGCAAGCCGAACGTTCCAGTGCAGACACAACTTTTTCGGCCAGTTCTTTAATAAAAGCCAAATCTCCATATTGAGATCTTTCTTCAGCCTATAAAGAAGAAAAGAAACAAAAAGGAACATTTTGAGATGAGAAAGGTGGCAGAGTAGGCCGCCATTGTATGTGACATTGACTCCTCTCTCTGCAGATACAATGACTACATATATGGTGACTCGTCGTGTTTTATACTGGAGGAAAGAAGAAACTTCTATCCCATCATTATTATCAATTAATATCTATACAGAGAAGTTTTGTGCAGAGCGTCAGCTATTTACGTCACATACTCTGAGGTTAGGTGAACCTTGTTGGTATTTGGTCAGGCAATTCCTTACTAGCTGCACCACCAGCCGGTGAGTGAAGCTGAGGACGCCATCAGGTGGTAGAAGCACAATGTTAGGGCGATTGTTGATAAGAATCCCCCATAGTGCTTGTACCTGAAGATTGTCCAGAAAAAATCCAGCCATAGCGAGAAACTGCAAGTGTGCTTTGTCACCAGCTATGGAGCCAACAATGGCACCCGTGAACCTGTGCACATTGTATACGTGAAATTAAGAGACCACTTCAAAATTTTCAGTTTGTCTCATTTTTCTCTTTATTGGTATATTTTTGAATAAAATGTAAATTGCTCTTTTATTTTATAAACTACTGACATGTCTCCAAATTTCCAAGCAATAAATTTTGTATTTATTTTCAAAAAATGAGAAATGGTCAAAATAACAAAAAAATGCAGTGCTTGCAGACCTCAAATAATGCTAAGAAAACAAGTTCAATAACCATTTAGAAACAACAATACTAATGTTTTAACTCAGGAAGAGTTCAGAAATCAATATTTTGTGGAAAAAACATTATTTTAATCACAGCTTTCATGCGTCTTGGCATGCTTTCCACCAGTTTTCATACTGCTTTTGGGTGCCCTTATGCCACTCCTGGTACAAAAATTTAAGCAGTTCTTATTTGTTTGATGGCTTGTGACTATCCATCTTCCTCTTGATTACATTCCAGAGGTTTTCTATGGGGTTCAGGTCTGGAGATTGGGCTGGCCATGACAGAGATTTGATGTGGTGGTCCTTCATCCACACATTGATTGACCTGGCTGTGTGGCATGGCGCATTGTCCTGCTGGAAAAAAACAGTCCTCAGAGTTGGGGAACATTCCCTGAGCAGAAGGAATCAACTGTTTTTCCAGGATAACCTTGCATGCGGCTTGATTCATAGGTCCTTTGCAAAGATTAACCTGCCCAATTCCAGCCTTGCTGAAGCATCCCCAGATCATCACCGATCCTCCACCAAATTTCACAGCGGGTGCACAACACTGCTGCTTGTACGCCTCTCCAGGTCTCCGTCCAACTATTAGATGACCAGGTATTGGGCAAAGCTGAAAATTAGACTCATCAGAGAAGATTACCTTACTCCAGTCCTCTATAGTTCAATCCTTATGGCCTTTGGCAAACCTCAGCCTGGCTTTGCTTTGCTTCTCATTGATGAAAGACTTTTTGTTAGCTTTACATGACTTGAGCCTTGCCTCTAGGAGTCTGCTACGAACTGTTCTTGCCGTGCACTTCACCCCAGCTGCCATTCTTTTTGTAGGTCACTTGATGTCATCCTGCGGTTGCTGAGTAACATTCGAATAAGATGACGTTCATCCTGGTCAGTGGAGAGTCGTTTTTGCCATCTGCCGGTCTGTAGCTTTGTTGTCCCCAATGTCTGTTGCTTGACCTTGTTGTAATGGACTACCGTCTTAGAAATTGTAAGGATGTAAGCAACATGACGCTCACTGTATCCCTCTGCTAGTAAAGCCAGAATTGAGCCCTTCTTTTCCTCACTCAGCACTTTTCTTTTCAACTCTTTTGGCATGGTTAAAAGTTATTTTTTCATTCCTATTACTTTTGGGATATTATTCGCACTTGTTTTGCCATCCAGCTTGTCCTATTGCAAAAGGATTGTGAACACCACAGCAGTGTTTTTTATACTTTCCTTCGTTAAAAAGATTTGGTTCAGGTGATCACCTAATCAGAAGCACCTTAAGTAGAATGAGGTGTACTCTGGTTGGAATACAACTGACACTGGAATGGAACGGCTGTCAGACAAGTAGAAAAGCTGATTTTTATAAAACTGTGCAGTGGTCTCTTAATTTCTGCCAGAGCTGTAGATGCTGCCTAGTAAGATGTAAAGTGGAAACACTACAGAATTAAATTAATCTCAATCAGTAGCATAGCACCGGGTGGTCAGAGTAGGCGGTTGTCCGGTGCCCCGCACTCTGAGAGGGCCCACCTGGAGCTACGCTACTATTAAGTGTATGGCATGCAGAGCGCACATACAGTTAAGATCTACGGCAGAGCAGGGAGACTTCATCTCCCTGCACTGCCACCCAGCCGCTATGGAATACGTGAGCCGGGGGCTCAGTACCAGCACCAGGTCCCCCACCTGTCATCGCAAGTTCAACTGTATCGGCTGTTGGCTTGATGCCGATACAGATGAAAGCAATGATGAGACAGCTCTCTCTGCCATCATTTCTCCTGATGTCAATGATGTAGACACTGACAGCGATCGCGATTAAATCATTGCTTGGCACCCGCTGTCCTGACAAGTGCAGTATATAGTCTGGGTATCAGGGTGCATTTTACTATATAGAGGCCTATGGGGAGTGCATTATACAATATAAAGTCTGACTATAGAGAAAGCATTATACTTTATAGAGTATGACTATTGGGGTGCATTTTGCCTATGGGGAGTGCGTTATACCATAGAGATCTATGGGGAATGCATTATACTCAGAGGCGTGGCTAGGGTTTTGGTTCAGGGGGAGAAACTTCTGAGTGGGCCCCTAACCTGGTAACCTTGATTAAAATTCGGTGACGCACTGAGGCTGCGCAGACTCCCCGCCTGACCTGAGGTGAACTCGGCGGCGTGGGAAAATGTTCAGAAACTTTTCCACGCTACAGAGATCATGTCCGGTCAGGCAGGGAGGATGCTTTTCCTTCATTCCACGTTGGTTTACAGCCAGGCCGGTCGCATTAGCACCACTCCCGGTTGTAAACTATTTAACCCCTTGAGATGGATTGCGGCGTGGGACTGTACAGCGGACGGGTATGGGATACTGTTGCTTTTTTATTTTGTTATTTTTTACAGGAGAACGAGGGCTTTGATTGGATTAGGAGTTTAATAAAGATGGCAACAATGTGTGTTTTATTATTTCATTAAAAGACTTTATTCTTAATGTGTGTTTTTTTTTAACCATTTCATACTGTAAGATTAATAATACATGGGTGTCTAATTGACACCTCTCCATTATTAACCTGGCTTAATGTCACCTTACAATAGCTAGGTGACATTAACCCCTTATTACCCCATATGCCACCGCTACAGGGCAGTGGGAAGAGAGAGGCTAAGAAAAAAGAATTGGCGCATCTATATGATGCGCCTTTTCTGGGGTGGCTGGGGGCAGATGTTTTGAGCCGGGGGGCCCAAAAACAATGGTTCCTTTCTAGGCATTTAATATCTGCTCTCAGTCACTGGCTTTCCTTCTCTGGTGAAGAAAATTGCGTGGGAGCCCATGCAATTTTTTTCTATGAATAAACACTTTAATTTAACACCTACATCTCCAAATTTTTACACACATACACTAATAACATTAGTAGTCAGGGACATATATAAATTGAAATGATATGCAATGGTTTACTGTATGTAAGCCATGTGTCATATCCTGCCGGGTTCTGCAATGATTTTACAGAAGTCGACAATTGAATTATCGGCTATTCTGCTATCTCTATGAAATATAAATATATATATATATATATATATATACACATATATATATATATATTTGTGTGTCAACTATATATATATATATATATATATATATATATACACACCTATTCTTTGTGGATATATATGTCTGTTTTGAAGGTTACTTGGTTTTAAAATTATGTGTACAGTTTTGTTTTAAAATATGATTTTAATATGAGCTTTTACAATAGAGAGAACTGCTCTATGTAAAACCTCATGTTAAAATCGCATTGCATACGGATTGCATACGCATGTCATACGGATGTTCCGTTGCAAAATTGCACGGAAATCTCATTACACTCGCATGACACTCGCATAGCACTCATCTGATTTTTCGGTCCTGAAATCGAACCGTTGTTATTCTCACAAATGGGTATGAGCCCTAATAGGGGATGTAGGAGAACCTCAGCAGATGACCGCGTTGTTGCTGAAAATAATCTCTATACAAAAACCAACATTGATATTACTGCCACATGGTCAGTGGTAAATACCAGTCCTACAGAACATATAAGCGATTGCAGCACATGGTGACTGGCAGATTACATTCTTTATGGAGATGGAGAAGTTCAATTTTCCCATCTTTTCCATTTGGCCCAGACCCACATGACAACTTCTCCAGCCAGGACTCCACTTCAGAGATGACAACAAAGACACATTTCACTTCTTACATTCCAGCCCCATCACCATCTATTCCCAACCTGCACAAACTCCTTATCCTGCTGATACCCCAATACTGAGCCGCTGCTGCTGTATGTGTCCCTATTGCTGACCGTACTGTGTGGTTCTGTGTGCCTTCTAAATTCTAAACCAACAGTATAAAATAAAGTAATGCCGGGTGCAAGTGCCCTAGAAAGCAGTGCCCACATTTTACCCACTAGAAACCTAGAAAGTAATAATGCCCTATGTGCCCCTTCGACAGTTACAGTTACCCGAGTTTCTCTATAAAAATAAATGCCCATTTTTTATTTAATAAAGTCCTGAGTCTCCCCCCTGTACAGGTCCCCTATACACAGTATAATGTCCTCTCACTGTATAGTACCACCCACACAGTTTACTGACCCTTTAGTAGCCACCAAACTGTTTAATGACTCCAACATTGTATGATAGCCCCCTCACTGTCATCTTCACACTGTATCATGACCCCCTAGATAGCATCCATATAGTATAATGCACCAGATAGTTCTCAATATAGTATAATGCACTCCCCATTGGCCTCCATATAGTATACTGTATTCCCCACATGCCTATATAGTATAATGCATTCCCCATGGGCATACTCTATTTAGTATAATACACTCCCCATAGGCAGACTCTATATTGTATAATGCACCCACCATAGGTAGGCTCTATAGTATAATACACCCCCATAGGTAGACTCTATATTGTATAATGTACTCCCCATAGGGAGACTCTATAGTATAATGCACCCCCCCAAAGGCAGACTCTATAGTATAATGCACCCCTCCATAGGGAGACTCTATAGTATAATGCACCCCCCCATAGGCAGACTCTATAGTATTCTGCACTCCCCATAGGCAGACTCTATAGTATAATGCACCTAACCCCCATAGGCAGACTCTATAGTATAATACAGCCCCAATAGGCAGACTCTATAGTATAATGCAGCCCCCAATGGGCAGACTCTATATAGTATCATGCAGCCCTCCATAGGCAGACTCTATAGTATAATACAACCCCTGTAGGCAAACTCTATAGTATAATACACCCCCCCCGTAGGCAGTCTCCATAATACACCCCCACAGGCAGATGTATAATACAGCCCCTCCGTAGGCAGACTCTATAGTAGACAGACTCCATAATTCACCCCCCACAGGTAGACTCTATAGCATAATACAGCCCCCCGTAGGCAGACTCTATAGTAGACAGACTCCATAATGTACCCCCCCCCACACACACACACAGGCAGACTCTATATTATAATGCAGCCCCATAAAAACAATAAATACTCAGCTCTCTCCCTCCTGGTTCCTCTGCTGCTCTGAGCGCCCGCACATCTCCGGACAGCGGGCGCCAGGTAGTGACGTCATTATTGTGGTTCAGACGACATATAAGGGATGTCAACATGCTTAATTATGCTCAATATTAAGTGAGACAATTAATATTAATATAATTATCAAAGTAATTATAATTAATAAATTGATATTAATATTGAGCAGAATTAATTTCAGCCTATTGGGTCGGCCCTCCACAAAAGTCATTGTCTCAAGGGTGGCCCCTCGGGAAAATGAATTGCCCATCCCTCTTTTAGAGGTTTGTTTTACTATTTAGAGGGCACACAGAAGGGGCAGTAATAGGGACACATGCGGCAGCAGTGACTCAACATTGGGATATCAGCAGGATAAGGAGTTTGTGCAGGTTGGGAATAGATTGGGATGGTGCAGGAAATGTGAGAAGTCAAATGTGTCTTTGTTGCATTCTCTGCAGCAGAGTCCTGAATGGAAGAAGTTGTCATGTCGGTCTGGACCAGATGGAAAAGACGGGAAAAGTGAACGACTCCATCAGAAAGAACATCAGAGATAAGTCATCTGTAACTGTACAGTCATGGACAAAAGTTTTGAGAATGACACAAATATTAATTTTTACAAAGTCTACTGCTTCACTTTTTCTAATGGCAATTTGCATATACTCCAGAATGTTATAAAGAGTGATCAGCTTAACAGCAATTACTTGCAAAGTCAATATTTGGCTAGAAAATGAACTTTATCCCCCAAAACACATTTCAACATCATTGCAGCCCTGCCTTAAAAGGACCAGCTAACCTCTTTTCAGTGATTGCTCCATTAACACAGGTGTGGGTGTTGATGAGGACATGGCTGGAGATCAATCTGTCATGATCAAGTAAGAATGACACCACTGGACACTTTAAAAGGAGGCTGGTGCTTGGCATCATTGTTTCTCTTCTGTTAACCATGGTTATCTCTAAAGAAACACGTGCAGTCATCATTGCAATGCACAAAAATGGCCTAACAGGGAAGAGTATCGCAGCTAGAAAGATTGCACCTCAGTCAACAATCTATCGCATCATCAAGAACTTCAAGGAGAGAGGTTCCATTGTTGCCAAAAAGGCTCCAGGGCGCCCAAGAAAGACCAGCAAGCGCCAGGACCGTCTCTTAAAAGTGTTTTAGCTGTGGGATCGGGCTACCAGCAGTGCAGAGCTTGCTCAGGAATGGCAGCAGGCAGGTGTGAGTGCATCTGCACGCACTGTGAGGTGGAGACTCTTGGAGCAAGGCCTGGTCTCAAGGAGGGCAGCAAAGAAGCCACTTCTCTCCAGAAAAAACATCATGGACAGACTGATATTCTGCAAAAGGTACAGGCAGTGGACTGCTGAGGACTGAGGTAAAATTATTTTCTCTGATGAATCCCCTTTTCGATTGTTTGGGACATCAGGAAAACGCCTCATTTGGAGAAGACAAGGTGAGCGCTACCACCAGTCTTGTCTCATGCCAACTGTTAAGCATCCTGAAACCATTCATGTGTGGGGTTGCTTCTCAGCCAAGGGAATCGGCTCTCTCACAGTCTTGCCTAAAAACACAGCCATGAATAAAGAATGGTACCAGAATGTCCTCCAAGAGCAACTTCTCCCAACCCTCCAAGAGCAGTTTGGCGATCAACAATGCCTTTTCCAGCATGATGGAGCACCTTGCCATAAAGCAAAGGTGATAACTAAATGGCTCAGGGAACAAAACATAGAGATTTTGGGTCCATGGCCTGGAAACTCCCCAGATCTTAATCCCATTGAGAACTTGTGGTCAATCATCAAGAGACGGGTGGACAAACAAAAACCTAAAAATTCTGACAAAATGAAAGCATTGATTGTGCAAGAATGGACTGCTATCAGTCAGGATTTGGTCCAGAAGTTGATTGAGAGCATGCCAGGGAGAATTGCAGAGGTCCTGAAGAAGAAGGGTCAACACTGCAAATATTGACTTGCTGTATTAACTCATGCTAACTGTCAATATAAGCTTTTGTTACTCATATGTTTGCAATTATATTTCTGTCTGTGATAAAAACATCTGTCAAACAAACACATAAAAACCAGAGGGCAGCAGATCATGTGAAAATATAATATTTGTGTCATTCTCATAACTTTTGGCCATGACTGTACTATAATCTATTACATGTTCTGCAGGACTGGTATCTACCACTATATGGGCACCATATGGCAGTAATATCAATGTTGGCCTTTATATAGAGATCATTTTTAGTAACAGAGCGATCATCTACTGAGGTTCTCCTACATTATTGTGCGCCACCATAGATGTAATCAGGGTGACCTGGTTAGGGCCCATTCAGAAGTTTCTTACTTCCCTGTTATCATGACGTTCTCTATTATTTCAAATTACAACACAACCAGGAGAAGAGTATGTTCAGATGTTGCATTTTTGCAGCATTTTTATGCACCAAAAAAAAGTGGTGGCAGGAAAAACTATGTGTACAATACGCATGCTTTGGGTGGTTTTTTTCATTCATTTGAATTGAAAGGATTGACAAGCTGCAGAATTCAAAACACGCTAGAAAAAATGCTGCAATTTTGCCGCAGAAAAAGAAATGTTGAAAATTTGCCAGTTGTGAACATGCCCTAAAGATATACTCAGTCATATGGGAAATATTGTGTATATTTATTCCTCACACTTCTTTTTTTTCTCCATAGATCATTTTAGTTTAATATTAACAACTGTGACAAATATTGAAGAATTAATACGAACTGGCCCAAGTGATAAATCATTGACGTCATTATCATTAATCGTTGTGTCTTAATAAAGATCCATCCTTTACCGTGTGGCATTTAGGTCGCAAATTCGTGCAGCTGTAGGAACGGAGAGCTGCTGTCAGAGTCAGACAGACTCCCTATATAGATTGTAATAAACTAAGATCTCCAGATCATCAAAACAATCAGAAAAAAATGAGAAATACATTACACAAACTGATAGATCCCATATATTAATTAATGAAAATGTAAGGAGTAAGATTTCTCCTTCTGGAGAGTGACATGCCAGATATGGCACACCAGTATGAGGAGACAAACGCCTTGCAGGCTCCTCTGGGAAATAAAATACGCAAATTGTCTCTTCAGAGAGGAAGAGGACTTGAACTCTAGCGCCACCTATTGGAAGTTGCAATCCTACAAGTCATTATCGACCCTTTAACAAGCCTTGAAATATGGCTTAGGATAAAAGCCAAATCAGATTCTCAATTTGTAGAGAGTGTTTCTTTTTTCTTTTTAAGGCCGGGGTAAGACACTCGCATGTCAATACCAGGCACTTGGATCGGAGCGTTCAGCTGCATAGAAATACATGTAGCCGCACACTCCGGTCCCAAGTGCTGGCGGCAGTGCTGGGTATTGACATGCGAGACTCGTGTGAGTTTCTTGCATGTCTGACCCCGGCCTAACCATTCAGGTTAGTTACAAACAACTCAATAGAAGCTCATCAACTTAACCCCTTTATCCCATCTGACGTACTATTCAGTCCATGTGACCCTGGACCTAATTCCCAAGGACGGGATAGTACGTCATACGCGATCAGCTGCGCTCACGGGAGGAGCGCAGCGGATCGCAGCCGGGTGTCAGCTGATTATCACAGCTGACACCCTGCACTATGTGCCAGGAGCGGTCACGAACCACTCCCGGAACATTAACCCCTAGCACACTGCGATCAAAGATGATCACAGTGCACCGGGGGCACAGGGAAGCATCGCACAGGGAGGGGGCTCCATGCGTGCTTCCCCGAGACCTTCAGAACAGCGCGATGCATCGCGCTGTTCCGAGGGACCCTCCTCCCTGCAGAATCCCGGATCCAAGATGGCCACGGGGTCCTTCTGGGTCCTGCAGGGAGGCGGCTTCCTCAGTGCCTGCTGCGAGCAGGCGCTGAGAAAGCCTGCAGCACTGCCAGTCAGATCGCTGGTCTGACTGAGTGCTGTGCACAGTGTCAGACCAGCGATGTGATATAATACAGTGATTTTCCCATCCTGGGACAAAGTAAAAAAGTCAAAAAAATAAAAATAACATGTGTAAAAAAAATAATTCATAAATAAAAAAAAATATTCCCCAATAAATTCCTTTCTTCATGTAAATAAAAAAAACAATAAAAGTACACATATGGTATCGCCATGTCCGTAACGACCCGCTCTATAAAACTGTCCCATTAGTTAGCCCCTTTAGTGAACCCCTTAAAAAAAAAAAAGAAAAAAACAAGGCTAAAAAACAATGATTTATCATCATACCACCGAACAAACAGTGGAATAACACGCAATCAAAAGGCAGATATAAATAAACATGGTACCGCTGAAAACGTCATCTTGTCCCGCAAAAAAGAGCCGTTATACAGCATCATCAGCGAAACAATATAAAAAGTTATAGCTCGCAGAATAAAGCGATGCAAAAATAATTTTTTATATATAATCGTTTTTATTGTATAAAAGCGCCAAAACATAAAAAAATGATACAAATGAGGTATCGCTGCAATCGTACTGACCCGAAGAATAAAACTGCAGTATCAATTTTACCACATGCGGAACGGTATAAACGCCCCCCCCCCCAAAAGAAATTCATGAATTGCTGGTTTTTGTTCATTCTGCCTCCCAAAAATCATAATAAAAGGCGATCAAAAAATGTCATGTGCCCAAAAATGGTACCAATAAAAACTTCACCTCGTCCCGCAAAAAATAAGACCTCACATGACTCTGTGGGCCAAAATACGAAAAAATTATAGCTCTCAAAATGTGATGATGCAAAAACAATTTTTTGCAATAAAAAGCGTCTTTTAGCGTGTGACAGCTGGCAATCATAAAAACCCAATATAAATAGTAAATCAAACCCCCCTTTATCAACCCTTAGAGAAAAATAATAAAATTAAAAAAATGTATTTATTTTCATTTTCCCATTAGGGTTAGAGTTGGGGCTAAAGTTAGGGTTAGAGTTGGGGCTAAAGTTAGGGTTAGGGTTGGGACTAGGGTTACGGGTGTTAGGATTAGGTTTGTGGTTAGGGTTATGATTAGGGTTAGGGGTGTGTTAGGGATAGGGTTGGAGTTAGAATTGGGAGGTTTCCACTGTTTAGGCACATCAGGGGCTCTGTAAACGTGACATGGCGTCTGATCTCAATTCCAGCCAATTCGGTGTTGAAAAAGTTAAACGGTGCTCCTTCCCTCCTGAGCTCTGCCATGCGCCCAACAGTAGTTTACCCCCACATATGGGGTATCCGCATACTCAGGACAAATTGTACAACAACTTTTTGGGTCCAATTTCTCCTGTTACCCTTGGGAACACAAAAAGCTGGGGACTAAAAGATCATGTTTGTGGAAAAAATATAATTTTTTTTATTTTCAAGCCTGGGCGTTATAAACGTCTGTGAAGCACTTGGGGGTGCAAAGTGCTCACCACACATCTAGATAAGTTCCTTTGGGGGTCTAGTTTCCAAAATGGGGTCACTTGTGGGGGGTTTCCACTGTTTAGGCACATCAGGGGCTCTCCAAATGCGACATGACACCAGCAGACCATTCCATCAAAGTCTGCAATGCAAAACGTCACTACTTCTATTCTGAGCCCCGACATGTGCCCACATAGTAGTTTTCTCCCACATATAGGATATTCAGCGTACTCAGGACAAATTGGACAACAACTTTTGGGATCCAATTTCCTTTGGAAAAAGAAAAAATTGGAAAATTAGGGACTAAAAAAATTTTTGTGGAAACTTGAACATGCTCACAACAGATCTAGATAAGTTCCTTACGGGGTCTAGTTTCCAAAATGGTGTCACTTGTGGGGGGTTTCCACTGTTTGGGCACATCAAGGGCTCTCCAAACGCAACATGGCATACAGCCAATTCTGACTTGAAAAAGTCAAACTGCGCTCCTTCCCTTCCGAGCTCTGCCATGCACCAAAACAGTGGTTTACCCCCACATATTGGATATCAGCGTACTCAGACAGCACAATAACTTTTGAGGTGTTGTTACCCTTGGGAAAATAAAAATGGGGTGAAAAGATCATTTTTGTGGAAAAAATATGATTTTTTAATTTTACGGCTCTACGTTATAAACTTGTGTGAAGCACTTGGGGTTCAAAGTGCTCACCACAGATCTAGATAAGTTCCTTAGGGTGTCTAGTTTCCAAAATTGGGTCACATGTGGGGGGTTTCCACTGTTTAGGCACATCAGGGTCTATCCAACTGCTACATGGCGTCCAATCTCGATTCCAGCCAATTTTGGGTTGAGAAAGTCAAATGGTGCTCCTACCCTTCTGAGCTCTGCCGTGCGCCCAAACAGTGGTTCCCCCCATATATGGGTATCAGCGTACTCAGGACAAATTGGACAACAACTTTTATGGTCCAATTTCTCATGTTACCCTTGGGAAAATAAAAAATTGGTGACTTAAAATTCATTTTTGCGGGAAAAAAAATAGGATTTTTTTTTATTTTCATGCCCGGGCATTATAAACTTGTGTGAAGCACTTGGGGGTTCAAAGTGCTCACCATAGATCTAGATAAGTTCCTTAGGGTGTCTAGTTTCCAAATTGGGTCACTTGTGGGGGGTTTCCACTGTTTAGGCACATCTGGGACTCTGCAAACTGAACATGACACCCATCAAAGTCTGCATTCCAAAACGTCATTACTTCCTTTCCGAGCCCTAAAGTGCGCCCAAACAGTATTTCTCCCCCACATATGGGGTATCAGCGTACTCAGGACAAATTGGACAACAACTTTTGGGGTCCAATTTCCTTGGGAAAAATCAAAAATTGGGGACTAAAAAATCATTTTTGTGGAATTTTTTTTTCACACCCTGGCATTATAAACTTTAGTGAAACACTTGGGGGTTCAAAGTGCTCACAACAGATGTAGATAAGTTCCTTAGGGGGTCTAGTTTCCAAACGGCGCTCCTTCCCTTCCGAGCCCTGCCGTACGCCCAGACAGTGGGTTTCCCCCACATATGGGGTAGCGGCGTACTCAGGAGAAATTGCACAACTTTTTCTGTCCATTTTCTACTTTTACCCTTGTTAAAATATTTTTTTTTTTATAAAAGATCATTTTTGTGACTAAAAAGTTAAATGTTCATTTTTTCCTTCCAAGTTGCTTCAGTTCCTGTGAAGCAACTGAAGGGTTAATAAACTTCTTGAATGTGGTTTTGAGTACCTTGAGGGGTGCAGTTTTTATAATGGTGTCACTTTTTGGGTATTTTCTGCCATATAGACCCCTCAAAGTGACTTCAAATATGAGGTGGTCCCTAAAAAAAATGGTTTTGTACAATTTGTTGTAAAAATGAGAAATCGCTGGTCAACTTTTAACCCTTTATAACTTCGTAACAAAAAAAAATTTGGTTTCAAAATTGTGCTGATGTAAAGTAGACATGTGGGAAATGTTATTTCTTAACTATTTTGTGTGACATATTTCTCAGTTTTAAGGGAATAAAAATTCAAAGTTTGAAAATAGCAAAATGTTCAAAATTTTCGCCATATTTCCATTTTCTTCATAAATAACCGCAAGTTATATCGAATAAATTTTACCACTATCATGAAGTACAATATGTTACGAGAAAACAGTCTCAGAATCGCTAAGATCCATTGATTTGTTCCAGAGTTATAACCTCATAAAGAGACAATGATCAGAATTGCAAAAATTGGCCCGGTCATTAACGTGCAAACCACCCTTGGGGGTTAAACGTCGTTGATCCAACTTATCATCGTGGTTCATATTTATTTTAGTATAACAAACCAAATGTATACACAGAAAAGACATCCCAAAATCTCTAGGAAAAAAAACCCTATCACTGGACATCATTAAAACTCACTGATATTTGATCAGGTGCCACCATTTTTTAAACTTCCAAATGCCCTCTGCATCAGAACCACCACCGCCATTGCTGCTTATGGTTAGGGGTGTGTTAGGGTTAGGTTTGTTATTAGGGCTATGGTTAGGGTTGGGATTAGGGTTAGGGGTGTGTTGGGGTTAGGGTTGTGGCTAGGGTTGAGATTAGGGTTAGGGGTGTGTTGGGGTTAGGGTTACCGTTGGGATTAGGGTTAGGGGTGATTTGGGGTTAGGGTTGGAGTTAGAATTGGGGGGTTCCACTGTTTAGGTACAACAGGGGGTCTCCAAACGCAACATGACGCCACCATTGATTCCTGCCAATTTTGCGCTAAAAAATTCAAACAGTGCTCTCTGCCTCCTGAGCCCTGCCATGCACCCAAACAGAGGTTTTCCCCCACATACAGGGTATTGGAATACTCAGGAGAAATTGCACAACAAATTTTGTGGTCCATTTTCTTCTGATACCTTGTGAAAATAATAAAAAAAAAGGTTCCAAAGTAATTTTTTTGTGAAAAAAGTAAAATGTTTATTTTTTCCTTACACATTGTTTTAGGTCTCATGAAGCACCTGAAGGGTTAATAAGCTTCTTGAATGAGGTTTTGCGCACCTTAAGGCTATGTGCACACGTTGCGGATTGGTATCGATTTTTCAGCGCGCGATACGCCGCGAAAACGCTTACACAACGCAACCCATTATATCCTATGGAATTCCGCATAACTATGCTAATGCTGCGTATTTTTCCATGGCAAAATCGCATCGCGGAAAAATACGCAGCATGCTCATTCTCTTTGCAGAATCGAGGCGATTCTGCACACATACGGATGCATTGAACCGCTTACTTTCCGCATGTGGCTATGACCACAATGCGCAAAGTGAGCGGTTCATGTGCGGATGGTACCCAGGGTCTGGAGGAGAGGAGACACTCCTCCAAGCCCTGGGTACCATACCATATCCATGTTAAAAAATAATTAAAATAAAAAATAGTGATATTCTCACCTTCCGGCGGCCCCCACAGCCTTCCCGGTCCTCAGCGACGCTCCCGGCAACTTCTGTTCCCAGTGATGCCTTGCGCGAATTACCTCGTAGCGTGACCGCTACGTCATCTGGGGTCATTGTCGCAAGGCATCACTGGGAACGGGAGTTGCCGGGAGCTTCGCTGAGGACCAGGAAGGCTGCGGGGGCCGTCGGAAGGTGAGAATATCACTATTTTTTTTTTTTTTTTAACATTATATCTTTTACTACTGATGCGGCATAGGCGGCATCAATAGTAAAAAGACAGATTTTGGTAAGAACTTACCTGTAAAATCCTTTTCAGCGAAGGAAGGAAGAGAGACACAGTCATTACTAGTGGGTAGGCGGAGCCCAGATAGGATTGACACCTCAGATTAAAAAGAGTGTTGACCGGCCCCTCCAGCTCGGGCTCCTCCTACTCAGCTCTTCAGTCGTACCCAAGCTTAAGGAAGAACAAAATCACCAGCGAAGCAACATAACCCCTTCTGAAGGACTTCAGAGAAAAAACATAAGAGTACAGGTTATGCATGCATTCGGCAAAAAAATCACACAGTTACAGGTACTACTCACTGAACCTGACTACTGCGATAAGCTGGCAATGCTGGAACAGAGCCGTAGCGCGTCGACCTCAGTCCAGATAATCGCTATCAGAGAAGGGTCACGCTGCATCTGTAAATACAACAACACACTTCTGCCATGGGAGGGAGCTGTGTCTCTCTTCCTTCCTTCGCTGAAAAGGATTTTACAGGTAAGTTCTTACCAAAATCCGTCTTTCAGCTGCAGATGGAAGGAAGAGAGCCACAGTCATTACTAGTGGGACGTCCCAAAGCAGTCCAAAAATTAGGGTGGGAAAAAACCAAAATAGGCAGAAACCCAACAACCTAGATAAATGCGCCACAGGCGCCAAATACAAGTTAACTAAAAACTTTAAATTACCGCTGCCTGCAGGACCCTACGTCCTAAGGCCGCATCAGCGGAAGCACTGACGTCCACCTTATAAAACTTTGTAAATGTGTGGACGAAACGCCAGGTCGCCGCTCAGCAGAGCTGAGCTGCCGAAGCCCTTGATGAAAGGCCCACGATGAAGTCACAGCCCTCGTGGAGCGAGCTCGAATCTTAATAGGGCAAGGTTCGCCATTAAGACGGTAAGCCTCCAAAATGGCCGACCGAATCCAACGAGCTATAGAGTCCTTGAAAACTCGTTGATCACGCCTACGACCTGCTGTAATCACAAACAGTGAATCTGACTTTCGGAAACCTTGAGTAATAGACAAAATAGAACTTCAAGACCCGCACTAAATCCAATTTGTGCAAGTTCCGTTCCTTTGCATTCCCTGGGCCCGGGCAAAGCGAAGGCAACACAATATCCTGGTTAACATGAAATTGCGACACCACCTTAGGTAGAAAATCGCCCCGTGTGCGAAGCACTACTCGATCCAGGTAAAACTCCAGGAAAGGAGGCGAGCAGGAAAAAGCTGCCAACTCAGAAACCCTTCTTAAAGAGGTTCCCGCCACTAAGAAGGTAACCTTCCAAGAAATTAAAGAAAGGCTAGCAGAACCCATAGGCTCAAAAGGTATATGCTGAAGAGCCTCCAAGACAAGGTTGAGCCGCCAAGGAGACACAGGCGCCTTCCGCAGTGGAAACTGACGGGTTACTCCGCGAAAAAAGGAACGTACGTCCCTACGCGAGGCGATAGCCTTCCGAAATAGCAAAGACAGGGCAGAAACCTGACCTTTCAGAGTGCTAACTGCCAAACCTTTTGTCCAGCCCGTACTGTAGCAAAGCCAACAAATTGGGAATGGAAAAAAATCCTCGGATTCCTTGAAGAACCCGAAACCATGAAAAGACCAAGTCTTGTGATAAATCTTAGTAGTAGCCGGACCTCTGGCAGCTCGCAGAGTGGCAATGACTTCGGCTGAAAAACCTCTACGGGTCAAGGTTTCGGTCTCAAGAGCCACGCCGTCAAACGCAGAGACTTCAAGTCCGGATGACGAACGGGCCCCTGGGTTAACAGGTCCGGGCGAGGAGGAAGTGGGAATGGCGGTGCCGCCAAAAACTACACCAGTGTCGAGAACCACGTCCTCCTTGGCCAATCCGGGGCTATCAACATAGCCGGAATTCTCTTCCAGTCTGATCCGACGCAGCACCAGAGGAAGTAAAGATATCGGCGGAAACACATAGACTAGCTCGAAATGGTCCCACGGAGCCACCAGAGCAACCACCGCCACAGCCTTCGGGTCCTTGTACCTGGACATGTAGGTCGGTAGTTTGGCATTTGAACCTGGATGCCATCAAATCCACTTGGGGAGTTCCCCAACGGAAGCACAGCAGCGCAAAAATTTTCGGATGAAGACTCCATTCTCCAGGATCCATCTTCTCGCGACTGAGGAAGTCCGCCGTGGTATTCTGGACTCCTGGAATGTGATCGCAGAGATGGCTGGAACCTTGGTCTCGGCCCATAGCAGGATCCGAGACACCTCCATCATGAGGCTGGAGCTCCTTGTCCCGCCTTGGTGGTTGATATACGCAACGCCGTCGCGTTGTCTGTCTGCACTCGGACTGGTAGACCGCTTAAAGGGACTGTCCAGTGTTGTAGGCAAAGGAAAAATTGCCCTCAACTCCAGGATGTTGATCGGTTAGAACAGACTCTTCCGATGACCATACTCCCTGGATCCAAAGATCGTTCCAGACACCCCCCCCCAGCCCGTCAGGCTGGCATCGGTGGTTATGACCGACCACCTCGGAGGGAGGAAAGATTTCCCCAGGAATAACGCTCCTGGACGTAACCACCATCCTAGGGATTCTCGCACCCTGTGAGAGATGATGACGCTGCAATTCAGAGAAGCTTGCGATCGATCCCAACGACTCAGAATGAGCCTTTGGAGGGCCCTGGAATGAAATTGGGCAAACGGAAGTGCCTCCATGGACGTCAAACCCAGAAGGCGCATACACTTCCGAAAGGACATTGCTGCCGTAGACCTCATAATCTGTACATGTCGAAAGAGACATGCCCGCTTGTCTGGAGGAAGGGACACCACCGTCCGTACAGTGTCGAAATGCATTCCCAAAAACAGGATTGACTTCCAGAGACGACTTCTCCCAATTGACCAGCCACCCGAAATCCTCCAGGAGCTGAAGGGATAGATTGCGAGCCGTCCCCGCCTCCTCCTTTGAGGACGCCACAATCAGAAGGTCGTCCAGGTAGGGAAATCGTAACCCCCTGTCTTCGAAGAATTGCCATGAGGGGCGCTAGAATTTTTGTAAAAACTCTGGGCGCCGAGGCCAAGCCGAATGGCAGAGCCACAAACTGGCAATGGTCCTGACCTATGGCAAAACGAAGGAAGCGCCGGTGAGCCCTTCCGACAGGAACATGCAAATAAACGTCGCGAATGTCGATTGACCAAAAAGACGTTCTGCGACAGGGCTGCCACAACGGAGCGAAGCGACTCCATGCGGAATTTTCGGGATGTAAACATGCCGATTCAATCTTTGAAATCCAAAATAGGGCGAAATTTGTCCTCCTTTTTGGGGACCACAAAGAGGTTGGAATAAGAATCCTCTTCCCCGGTCCTCTGCGGAACCGGTATCCATTTTTCTGTCCAGCAGGTCCTGCAGACTCGCCTTCCTTTACCAGGATAAAGGGACATTCACTTCAGGAGATCCAATTGACAATCAACTCCGTAGAAAACGGATACAGATTGTAAAGCCGTCGCGACCTATGCGACTCCTGAAACATCCGGGCCGACTTACCAGGACGCCTAGTTACCTCTCTCTGGTAACTGTAACACCCTCATGGCTCCAATAGTACGGTCCATGAGAGAGGCAGAGTGTCCCTGCCGATCCTCCTTGTCCGAAACGGACATCTTCGCTACGCGAGAAGGAAGGCACCGATTTGTGTCGCTTCCTTGAGAGGATCTAGCTGACACTCCAAAACCTAGAAGGTCAGACAGGCCATCATAGAAACTAGCGAGGGCCTCCATTTTGACACCACTGGAACCTCCGACCGCTGCGCATGACGCTGTCGGGGTCTGCGTGTCAGATAGTCCGCATCTGACATGTCCTTGCACAGTATATGGCAGGTTAAACCTGTCAGTAACTAGAACAGTGTGTTTCTTAAAGAAAAAACAATCGCTGAAGGGTTAAAGTTCTTAAAGAGAGAGCTACCCCAGCATTAATAGTTAACCGCCTAAGAAGGGGTTAAAGTAGCAGACTCCCCACAACCTTGATAATGAAAAAGTTGTGCGAGCCCCAAGTGCCTCTTACAAGGCAGCAGCTGCAGGACAGCTTTTTATGCCACATAACAGAAAAACGTTCCACAAGATCGCTAAAATTTGCGCTGTTTTGTATATCGCAATGACCGCCAAAGTTGTTAAGGAGATCGCTAACCGCTTATGCGATGTTAATGAGATCGCCCAGATTGGCAGTTACTAGCGACATTAAAAAATTATCACACAAACGATTGCATTAGTATGCGTCGTTATCAGGATCGTTAGTGGGAACGTATAGTGGCAGTATTAAAATCGCAGACTCCCCACAAACTCTTTATTATTATTGAAAAGAGTGTGCGAGCCCCTTATGCGATAACAGCCGCAGGACAGCGCAGTCTGTCACTCATTAGTGCCCCAGAAGGTGCCCGCGCTGTGGGGGTGAAGGGGTTAAGCTTCTGCCTACGGGCTAGAAGCGACTCACCCAGCTGGTAACAGTGTAACATCTTGCCGGGAGGGGAGGAGGGAGAAGAGCCAGAAGAAGCTTTCAGCCTGCTTCTTTAATGGCCGCCGCGCTGTGCCTCCGTGTGCTCCATGAGGGAAGCCGGAAATGGAGACAGCAGTAAAGCGCGCGCTCAGAGCGGCGCGAAAATTCAAATAAAAAGGCGCGCACTCCTCTCCTATGTCCTGCAGGCATCCACCTGCGGACAAAAAACACAGTCACCGACATGTAATGTACAGCGGCTGCCGCAGCAGTCGCTTAAACACTCACACACACATTAATAAAAATGCGTGGTACTCACCAGCCGAAGCGCCACAGGGACCCCCAGGGGTTTCTGGCGCTATGCCCATGCTTCCCCCCAGGGCGGGGGACGCAGTGACCCCTGCAGCGCGGTTTGCGCCCCCGCCAGGGAAGCCATCCTCATCCCCCCGGGCCGGCAGGGTTCTGCAGGGACCACCATTAGGGTAATACAGATCCGCCAAGGGAGAGGTGGGAGTCCAGCAGCGCTGAGACTCCTGAGACTTCTAGACCACATTTGGTGATCCAAGTCTCTTGTCCGATAAAAAATAATAAAATCTTCTGAGGAGCTGCTTCCAGCAGCGACCATCCTCTGGGACCTCAAATTGTAAACTGAAGAGCTGAGTAGGAGGAGCCCGAGCTGGAGGGGCCGGTCAACACTTTTTAATCTGAGGTGTCAATCCTATCTGGGCTCCGCCTACCCACTAGTAATGACTGTGGCTCTCTTCCTTCCATCTGCAGCTGAAAGTAGGTCACACTTGTCAAACACTATGTTTGACGCGTGTGACCAACCTGTCAATCAGTTTTCCAAGTGATGCTACAGATCGTTTGGAAAACGCTAGTGTTTTGCAGGAATACGCATACCAATTCCGAATGCATATTTCCCGCCGCAGGGAGTTGTGGGAATGCTGCCGAAATTTCCGCAGCATTTCCGAACGTGTGCACATAGCCTAAGGGGTGCAGTTATTAGAATGGTGTTACTTTTGGGTATTTTCTGTTATTGACCCCCCAAACTCACTTCAAATGTGAGGTGTTCCCTAAAAAAATGGTTTTGTAAGTTTTGTTGGAAAAATTAGAAATCGCTGGTCAATTTTTAACCCTTATTACGTCCTAACAAAAAAAAATTATGTTTCCAAAATTGTGCTGATGTAAAGTTGACATGTGTGAAATGTTATTTATTTAAGGGTACAAAAATTAAAAGTTTGAAAATTGCTATATTTTCAAAATTTTTGCAAATTTCCGCTTTTTCATAAATAACACAACTTATATCGAATAAATGCTACCACTAACATGAAGTACAACATGTAACGAAAAAACATTCTCAGAATTAGTGGGATCCGTTGAAGCGTTCTAGAGCTATAACCTCAAAGTGACAGTGGTCAGAATTGTAAAAATTGGCTTGGTCATTAAGTACCAAATTGGCTCTGTCACTATTGGCTTAATACATTGTAGCCCCAAAAATCTCAACGTTTGGAAAGGCCACCATGGTGACAAGCCTTAGGCCATGACAAGCCATGTGCGGGCCTGGTGGCGCTACATCGATGATGTCTTTGTGGTTTGGGATGGCAATATGGATACATTATGTGAATTTCATGCAGAGTTGAATCAAATTTATCCAGAACTTAAATTCACTATGTCGAACTCATTGACACAAGTACAATTCTTGGATACATTGGTCTATAAGGATTGTGACCTTCTGAAAACCGATATATTTGTCAAAAGCACTGACAAGAATAGTCTCTTGTTATTCAATAGCAACCACCCTAAAAGAATGGTTGGTTCCTTACCCTGGAGCCAACTCCTTCGTGTGAGGAGGATAGTTTCGGATGAGGAATTGGTTGATACACGCCTTGATGAAATGTGTAAAAAATTTCTAGCAAGGGGATACCCGGCTAATATAGTGATGAGGTACAAACACAGAGCTTTGAATACTACACGGGAGGCTTCCCGACATTCACCCCTTACTAAACAAAGGGAGAAACGTATACCGTTTGTGTCTACCTTTAACCCCGCAAGCAATGGGGTGGGTTCCATTCTCAAGAAACACTGGTCCTTATTACAACGTGGGCATCCGACTATTCCTGAGTTTGGCTTTTCACCTTTAATGTCATATCGTAGAGGACGCAATTTACGTGATCAATTAGTCAAATCTGATTTTGGACCTTTTGGATTATCTATCTAACGCACTCTCAGCTCTCCCCGACATGGGAATTTTCCCTGTTTGGGGTGTGCTTGCTGTAATAACATGCTAAAGGGTGATTTTTTTCATCACCCCCAAACAGGTAAGAAATTCTACTTAAAAGAGAGATACACTTGCACATCTAGCTTTGTTGTATACATGGTTGTCTGCCCATGTGGACTTGTCTATGTTGGTGAGACAACCATGGAAGTGCGAGCTCGGATCAGCAAGCACAAGAGCACGATCAGAACAAAATTGATAGATTTACCGCTCCCAAACATTTTATTGAGACCCGACATTCTGTGAATCAACTCAGATTCAGAGTAATAGATAGTGTACCGGTGCTCAGGAGAGGTGGTGATAGGGCTGGAATATTGAGGAGAAAGGAACTAAGATGGATACATAGATTGGGCACCCTGCAACCGGCTGGTTTGAATATGAATTCAATCTCAACAATTTATATTGAATATATTTATCTATATGGCTCATTAATTACAACTTGTTTCTTCCTTCTACCTCTTAGGATTCTGTGAAGTACAGGGGGTGAAGAGTCTATTTGCAATTTGTATATATATACAGTACAGACCAAAAGTTTGGACACACCTTCTCATTCAACGATTTTTCTGTATTTTCATGACTGTGAAAATTGTAGAATCACACTGAAGGCATCAAAACTATGAATTAACACATGTAGAATTATACATTACACTTCACAAAAAAGTGTGAAACAACTGAAAATATGTCTTATATTCTAGGTTCTTCAAAGTAGCCACCTTTTACTTTGATTACTGCTTTGCACGCAGAAAAGGTGAACGGATGGACTCTACATGCCTGGTTCCCACCGTGAAGCATGAAGGAGGTGGTGTGATGGTGTGGGGGTGCTTTGCTGGTGACACTGTTGGGGATTTATTCAAAATTGAAGGCATAGTGAACCAGCATGGCTACCACAGCATCTTGCAGCAGCATGCTATTCCATCTGGTTTGCGTTTAGTTGGACCATCATTTATTTTTCAACAGGGCAATGACCCCAAACACACCTCCAGGCTGTGTAAGGGCTATTTGACCAAGAAGGAGAGTGTTGGGGTGCTACGCCAGATGACCTGGCCTCCACAGTCACCAGACCTGAACCCAATCGAGATGGTTTGGGGTGAGCTGGACCGCTCACTGCTTCAATTTTGAATAATCCCCAACAGTATCACCAGCAAAGCACCCCCACACCATCACACCACCTCCTCCATGCTTCACGGTGGGAACCAGGCATGTAGAGTCCATCCGTTCACCTTTTCTGCGTGCAAAGCAAAAGGTGGCTACTTTGAAGAACCTAGAATATAAGACATATTTTCAGTTGTTTCACACTTTTTTGTAAAGTGTAATATATAATTCCACATGTGTTAATTCATAGTTTTGATGCCTTCAGTGTGATTCTACAATTTTCATAGTCATGAAAATACAGAAGAATCTTTGAATGAGAAAATGTGTCCAAACTTTTGGTCTGTACTGTATGTATATTTTCCTTTTATATTTTGTACATTGTTATTTTATTATCATTTTTTGTCATTATCATTCTTTTTCTCTGTACCCCATGGTTCCCGTTGGCTTAGTGCGTGATTTTTATATCAGATCTGCAATACACATTTATATGACCTTATCATTCTGGTGTTGGTCAACTATAGGTTTGCTTTGGGCATAGGCAGTGTAACTACGTGAGTATGTTACATTTGGTTCACACATCCCACTGTTCCTATATATATGGCAATATGAACTGGAGTATTGATGTGAATATTTTATTGTGGTTTGGTGATCTGCTTCGCTATGGTACTGTGTGAGTATGCGCCTGCCTTTTGGTAGTTATAAATATGAATGCATCAAACTTGGATTTGGAGACTTTCTTTTCAAGCGCAGATCTTTTATATCTATGGCAACGGTTGTTTTGATGGAAACGTGGATATATCATCATTACGTACGTTGTGGATATTTGGGGATCTATTTGGCTGGAGTCCTCTACATACAAGCACCGGTGTTTTCTAGTTGTTTAATTGTTATGATAGACGCACAAAACCTGAACGTGGATTTGTCCTAAGTTTGTGCTATATGCTATAGTCATGGCAACAGACGCTTTGGTATAGATGTGGATACGTCATTACTCTGCTGTCGTGCTTTGTGCGCACCCTCCTCCTTTGTGGGTGGCATGTAACCTAGTAGTCATGACTACACATTATGCTCAGACGTAGATACGTCGCTGATGTATGACGCTTTGTGATAACAGGCCCTCTGCGCATGCGCCTTTGATTATATGACGTATGAACTCTTTCCTCCATCTGGGTGTCGCATTCTTATGACGGAGTTAGCGTTTTCCTTCACAGAGTCGGACTCCACTATTGGCGAAAATACCGGTGCCTTTCTGCATTACATCGGTGGGTAGGTCCATACCATCTTTGGCGCCCCGTAACAATACTTACCGGATTGGTTGAAGCTGTATGACACAAGCTGTGGGATGATCTGATCGGCCTAGGTCTCCATGCCAACGGGACAACGCTATATCACTAATGTATTTTTTCTATGGATGATGTGCATATAAGTCTTTTTGTAGGTCATTTGCTGTTTGTTTATGCTTTATTATATGATGTATATATGTCTGATTGCTGTTTTGCATTGTTTACATGTAGTCTATGTGGTATTGTTCTATGTATGTGGGATTACCTGGGCGTATACTATGTTGTGATTGGGGCAATTGTTTGGCCCCACACTATTTAATACCGCCCTTTTTAAATGGTGTTTATGCTTGACAAAGACCTTGTTAGGTCGAAACGTTGTTTTTCTATGATGACCTGAAATAAAGTTTTTCTACATTACTCACCTGGACGGAGCGCTGTTCTTCTTTCTTCTGGATAAGCCTTAGGCCGGGATCACACTAAAGTAGAATACGGACAAGTGCTATGTGAGAAAACATCGCATAGCACTCGGACCAGTGTTAATCAATGGGGCAGCTCTAATCATCATTTATATTCTCGGGCGTATTTAGCGTACGTGTAAAATCGCAGCATGCTGTGATTGGCACCAAGACTCAGCCGAGTCTTGGCTCACTAGAACCCATATAAGTCTATGGGTGCAAGTGACACATCGCACATCACTCGGATATCATCCGAGTGCTGTGCGATATACGCGACCCCGGCCATGGAGAAAATGGAGAAATTAGTTTCTCTGCCTCCTCCACAGCTGTGCGATAGGCTCGGAGCACAGTAGCATGACACTCGGCTCCCGCTCGCAGCAGCTGAGGGTCATTAGCATATGGCATCCGATGCTTTCGCATCGGATGCCATATGCTAGTGTGACCCCGGCCTTAAAAAGACTATCTCTAAGTTTCTCCATTTTACTGCTCCAGAAAAAGGTAAAAACTTCTCTATTTTTGATTTTTCTATAAAACAGTGGAAAAACTATAAAAAGCAAAATCGGAAGAATCACCATTTTTATGATCAAAATCTTACCACTCAAGGTCAAGTCTCTCAGGCGCCAAAAATGTAACTTACTTTCTATGCGCTATCCACACTTCTTCCAGCTCTCCTTACCTTCCAAATCTTTAAGAAATAATACTCCCAGCACTTTGTTAGCATCCTCCTCACATTTTACTCCCTCCGTTTTAACCCTGTCATCCCCAAAACATTTAAAACTACATTTATTCCAATTCATTTCTAAAGCCAGATGCCACCCGCTAAAAAGAAACTCAATTAACACATGATCATACAAAGACATTATCCCTTTAGCAATTTTTTTTAGGAAATCCCATTGTCTCCAGAAATTTAAATAAAAACACATGCAAAACCCTATCAAATGCTTTCTCAAAATCAATTATACGAATCCTACACTTCTGTTTCCTCATTGGTCAGTTGTAAGGAGGAAGACCGGGCTGCGGGTACTTGCACAGAGCCGGGTCCGGAACTGTTGAGGCTGCCTCCCATGAAGCCTGGGGAAAGAAATGAGGGACCAGACCAACCTCATGGTCCGGTTAGGAGGGGCCAGATTAAAGAAAAAACGCGCGTAGCAGAAGGCAATTTGGCGCGAATCAGCATCAGCAGTGCGCAGCCGGGTGAGCAGCGTGCTCCGACCCTGAGTCCCGGCGCCGCGACAGGCTGTGTGTGTCAGCTCCCGCCGTCTTCAGCGGGACCGCTGAGGAGAGAGGTTACGTGTGCCCAGTGACTGTAAAAGAGAAAGGTGCCGTGTGCTCAGTGACCGTGAGTATCGTGCACGTGCAGAGGAGAGAAGGCAGAGTACAGGACATATTTTTGCGGCCTTCCCTGCCAGTTGCTGTATGGCAGCTCACGTTTGACTCTGGGAACACTGCGGCTTTGTTTGCTTCGGCCGCACAAGTTCATGGACTAGGGGCTCAGTGGAAGGTACCTGAGACCGACCGCTGCCGCCAGAAGACGGATCATCGTTCCAAGGACTCCCTCTGTGGACATTTCCCTGGACACTGCCGATGCTACAACCTTTGCGGGATCATCTGCTGTGGAGGAGCATAAAGGACACGATAAGTTCCTTCACTGGACTGCCATTATTTTGCACTTGTTTCTATTACCTATTCCTTAACCAGTTACCTCCCTGCGAGGAGTTAATACCTTGTTTAATTAAATTGTTAAATTTTGTTAACCCTTGCTCTGCCTTCTGTCTGTCGCTGCATCCCACAACCTGCTTTCACTTGGCGTAGTCGGCAGGATGCAGTCCACAAGCACAGAGGTGGCAGATCAAGCGGCCATGGGTGTCCCAAGGGCAGCTTGCCGCTGGGGGCCATGCTCAGCAATCTACCAAAGTTTACAGAGAGCAATTCACTGTTATAGGACTGGTCCGAGCGGGTTAAAGGCATGCTTAGAATGTACCCCATGACCTCCGCTATGCAGGCAGAGATTGCTGTGATGGCCCTGGACGGGGAAGCTAGATGCTCTGTCATGTTCCGGCCCCAAATGAGCGGAACATGTTCACCAAGGTGTTACAGGTCTTGGAAGAGATGCATGGGGACCCCACGGATGTTGGTAAATTGCGGATGCGCTTGTTTAGCCGCGTCCAAAGGAAGGGGGAGTCTGTGACCCAATATATGAACGCCCTGCAGTAGATTTACGCCGCGATTGCTATGCAGGATGATGTGGGTGTGGGGTCTCCTGATGTAATTATGAGAGACCAACTAGTGGCAGGCCTCAGGGATGTGCTGCTTAAACAGGCCTTGCGGGAGCGCTTGCGGGCCAATCCGCGTATGTCTTTTCTAGTAATCGAGGTGGAAGCACGTGCACTCGAGCACGAGCAGGCGATGGCAGCCTCGACAAGGAAGGTCCGGAGCGGGGAGGTATCTGTTCCGCCCGCAGCTGAGCCAGGTTGGGTTAGAGAAATCCAGGACATGTGAGAAGAGTGGTCAGGCTTGAGAAAACCCCCACTGGAGCCGACAAACAAGCCCGGAGGCAGAACTAACCCGAGCCCCGTCCAGAAATGGGGCAATTCCGAGCAGAGAGACAGCCGATTTGTTTTAGATGTGGGGAGACTGGACATTATGTCCAAGGCTGTTAAACTAGTGGGCTCGGTGGCTGAGGGACAACGCCCGGAGCCTGTGTTGCTAAGAAGGAGAGAAGGAAGTCCCGCAAGTTTAGTTTCCCTGAGCCCCCTCTTGCGGGCTGAAATGGATGGCCTGTCTGTCCGTAGTCTAGTTGATACCGGTTCCCAAGTAACTACCATGCCAGAGACTTATTTCTGACGTCATTTTTCTGAGGCGATGTGGTCTGAATGGGGCCCAGTGATCAAGTTGACAGCGGCCAACCAATTACCCATCCCGGTCGCAGGGGTTGACTGGATGCAAATTACCGTGTGTGGCAAAGATGTGAGCCGAAAAGGAGACCCTGGCATTAGCCCCTTAGTGACGCTAGGGATGAATGTGCTGAACGAACTTGGGACCATCCTAGTCAGTGAGTCACCCGATGCTTTTCTCAATCGATGGAGCCCCCTCCCAAAGAAAGGTGTTCCAAAGACTGATACGGGTAGCCCTGGGGAAGGTGGTCGTTACGGCCGCTGCCAAACTCATTTTACTGCCTGGCCAGACTATGCTCACGCTGCCCATGCGAGCCTGTACACACCTCGAAGGAGTGGAAATCCAGATAGTGCCAGCCCTAATAGATCAACTGCCTTCAGGACTCCTCATTGCTCGGACATTAGCCAACATCCATGACGGTAACGTAGTGGTGCGGTGTGTCAACCTAGGGGAAGAGGATCTCACGCTCTCGCCCAAGCGTGAAGTGGCGCAAGTACTGAGTATGCAGGAAGAGCTGACACGACCAGAGGCCATTCAGTTAGCAGTGAAACAAGGAGATCCCTGGACTGTAGCCGTCACTGTGTCCTCAGAGCCTTCATCCAGTATCATGAGAGAAGGGCGCCGGATCCTGGAACAGATGCGCACTGAATAGACGGTACTCTCTTCGCAACAAGTACAACAGGTAGAAGCTATGCTGGGGTGTTACTAGGATGTCTTTGCCCAACATGACGATGATTTCGGGTGCACCACAGGCATAACTCACGAGATTCCCACAGGAAATGCTGCACTAATTCGGGAGCGCTATCGACAGATCCCGCCGCAAATGTACCAGGAAGTGAAAGAAATGTTGACAATTGGTACACATGTAGTAGAGTGATATCATACTGGAGAGTCAGAGCCCGTGGGCAGCCCTCATTGCTCTAGTTCAGAAGGACACAACCATGCGTTTTTGTGTTGACTACCAGCGACTCAATGCCTGTACAGTGCGGGACTCTTATCCCCTTCCGAGAATTGAGGAGTCATTGTATGTCCTGGGAAAAGCCAAGTACTTCTTGTCATTAGACCTGGCCAGTGGATTTTGGCAAGTGCCCATGGCTGAGCAAGACCTGCCGAAGACAGCGCTCAAGCTGCCTATGGGGTTGTTCGAATTCAACCGGATTCCCTTTGGTCTTACCAACGCGCCTGGAACCTATCAGCGGCTAATGGAGCGGTGTTTATGAGACCTGAACTTTGAAGCTACCCTCATTTATCTGAATGACATCTTTGTCTATGCAGCTACTTTTGAGGAGCATCTCCGGTGGCTGGAGCAGGTGTTGAGCTGGCTGCAGAAGCACGGCCTGAAAGCGAAACCTCAGAAATGCCACCTTTTCCGCAAGCAGATTGAATATCTCGGACATGTTGTATCCGCTGAGAGGGTGAGACCTGCGTGTGAGAAGATAGTGGCAGTACAGGACTGGCCCGCTCCAAAGACAGTGAAGGATGTGCGGGCCTTTCTTGGGCTTACGGGGTACTATCGATGGTTTGTGAAACACTTCACTAGCATTGTTAATCCACTGCTGGAGTTACTGAAAGGAGTGCTGTCTGGTGCGAAGAATCGGATCATCCAGTGGGGGGATAGCCAAGAAGAAGCTTTTCAAGCCCTGAAGATTGCCCTGACTGAGGCACCCATACTGGCCTACGTGAATTTCTCTCAGCCTTTCACTCTTCACACCGATGGAAGTCTCCAGGGACTAGGGGCTGTATTGTCACAGGTACAGGAAGGAAAGCAACGAGTGATTGCCTACGTGAGCCGATCTCTCCATGACTCAGAACGAAACCCAGACAACTATAGTTCGCTTAAGCTGGAATTACTGACCGAGAAGTTTGCCAAGTAACTGTCGGGATCCGAAGTCTTGGTATGCACTGACAACAAACCCCTAGCCCACCTAGAAAATGCGAAACTGGGGGCCTTGGATCAAAGATGGGTGGCCCATATGGCAAAATATCGATACAAGATCACATATCGAAAAGGAGCTGAGAATACACATGCCGATGCCCTGTCCAGGGTGACCCACGTGCGACCTGGCTGGGACCGAGACGAAGCGTTAGAGGCAGAAGAGATGCCTGGGTTCCGGAACCTCGCCAGGACGTTAGCGACGACGCGGGAACAGGTCGAAGAAGCGTTGGGAAAACATCTGTTGGGACGACCTCGAGATGACTGTGTGGGGCTTCAGCAGGAAGACAGAGAACTCACACAGTTGAGACAATGGGTGGCCCTAAAACAACTCCCCAGCCACAACGAGCAAGACGCCTTGTCCCCAGGAATGTTGCAGATTCTCCAACAATGGGAGAGGCTCCAACTGGAAGATGGTTTTCTGTATCGGAAGGTTCAGTTGGTACAAGAATTGGGAGTCACCTGGCAAGTGGTACTCCCTGAAAAGGTGATCAGTGAGGTGGCCATGGAAGCCCATGTAAGAGGAGCTCACTTTGGTCCGGAGAAGACGTTCCAGTGGTTGCAGAAGCTTATCTATCATCCCCGACTGAAGACTGCAGTGGTAGAGGCCTGTCGACAATGTTGAAGTTGTGAATTGGCTAAATCTCCTGAGCAGAGAGCCCCTATGCAAACTATTGTGACCTCTGCTCCCTTGGAACTGCTAATGGTCGACTGCTTGACCATGGGTCCCGTTCAACTCGGATATGAACATTGCCTTGTGATGACCGATCATTTCACTAAGTTTGCTGTGGTGACTCCAACATGGGATCAGATGGCTGAGTCAGCTTTGCAGGCCATCTGTCGAGATTTCATCTGGGTGTATGGATACCCGAAAAGGATCCATTCTGACCAAGGCGCTTGCTTTCAAGATCGAGTGATGGAGGAGCTCCCCGGCCTGTATCGGATTGAAAAGTCCAGGACGACACCTTATCATTCGCAGGGGAATGGAGCCTGTGAACGTTTCATCCGGACGCTGATTCAGATGTTGAGAACGTTGGAGGAAGACAGGAAAGTCCGTTGGCCCGAGTATGTAGCTGAGTTGGTCTGGGTGTATAACAACCGAGTGCACAGTACAACCGGATACACGCTATGCACCCTGGTGTTCGGCCGAAAAGGTCGAGAGATTACCGAGCTGCAGTTGGACCCAGAGGACTACCCATGGACAGGGGTGTCCACCTGGGTCCGTGAACATCAAAATAGCTTGCAGACTCTACATCCACTGGTACAGACCAAGTTTTGGGAACTTAAGCGCCATGAGGCTATGCCCCTGCAAGGGACAGCTCTCAAGGCTGGAGGCTGAGTATTGGTCTGAGACAAGCGACCTCGAGGCAAGTTAGAGCATCGATAGGAAAAAAAACTCTGTATCGGGTGAAACGCCAAATTGGATCTAATGGTCCTGTATATGAAGTTCAGCCTGAGGGAAAAGAAGGGGCCCCTACCCGAGTGGGCCACCGAAGCATGCTACATCCTTGCCTGTCATGAGATCCTGAAAGAGAAGAGGAGGCACCAAGTGTTCCGAAGTGTCCACTCCAGCGATCTTCGATTGTGATGAAGACAAATCGCCTGCCTCACCCCCTGATTTGGACAGTCCGCTATCCACTGGCTCCAGGGAAGTGCGAGAACCTGAAACTCCCGAGACGGCTGCTCCATTGAACCCGGACGTGTCCCCGTCCTCAATTGTTCAACCTGACTTATGCCGCATAGAACGAACGACAGCTGGAATACCTCCCAATTGTTATGAACAAGACCAATTTATTTGGCAATGGATTATTCAAGAGATGGAGGAGTGTCAACATCTACAGCAAGAACTCTCACCCGTTGAATGGCGAGCTAAAGGAGAGGGGGAGTGTAAGGAGGAAGACCGGGCTGCGGTTATCTGCACCGAGCTGGGTCCGGAACTGTTAAGGCTGCCTCCCATGTTGCCTGGGGAAGAAATGAGGGACCGGACCAACCTTATGACCTGGTAGGAGGGGCCAGATTAAAGAAAAAGCGTGTGCAGCAGCAGGCAGTTTGACGCGATTCAGCAGCAGTGCGCAGCCGGGTGAGCAGCATGCTCCGTCCTCAGAGTACCGGCGCTGCGACTGCATGTGTCAGCTCCCGCCGTCTTCAGTGGTACCGCTGAGGAGAGAGGTTCCGTGTGCCCAGTGACTGTAAGAGAGAGGTGCCGTGCGCTCAGTGAACGTGAGAACTGCGCACGTGCGGAGAAGAGAAGGCCGAGTACAGGACATACTTTTGCAGCCTTCCCTGCCAGTTGCTGTGTGCCAGCTCACGTTTGACTCTGGGAACGCTGCGGGTTTGTTTGCTTCGGCCGCACGAGTTCATGGACTAGGGGCTCAGTGGAAGGTACCAGAGACCGACCGCTGTCGCCAGAAGACGGAACATTGTTCCAAGGACCCCCTCGCTGGACATTCCACCGGACGCTGCCGGTGCTACAACCTCTACGGGATCATCTGCTGTGGAGGAGCATAAAGGACTCGATAAGTTCCTTCTTGTACTGCCATTATTTTGCACTTGTTGTTTCTTATTAAATATTACTTAACCAATTACCTCCCTGAAAGGAGTTAATACCTTGTTTAATTAAATTGTTAAATTTTTTTAAACCTTGCTCTGCCTCCTGTCTGTCACTGCATCCCCCAACCTGCTTTCACAGTCTCCAATCAAATCCCTTAATAACAAGTTATCGCTCATACTCCTTCCAGGCACAGCACACACTTGATCCTCATACAAAACACTACCAATCACCTCACGCATTCAATTTGCCAACATTTTGCTGTAGAATTTGTAATCTGAATTCAACAATGTTATAGGTGTCCAATTCTCTAAGCATTTTCTCTCACCTTTTTTTTGCACAAGCACAACCACACCCTCTTTCATTGATTCACACAGCTTACCATTCTCCCAAATATACTTACATATCTCAGTCACATCAGCACCCAGAAAATCCCATGCTTTCACACAGAATTCTACCGGCAATCCATCTTTACCTGGTGTCTTATTCTTTTCAGCACTCATCACGTTTTCCACTTCATCCATAATAATCCAAATTTAAAATATCACATTCACCAACATCTAACATTCTCTAACCCATTCAGCACTTCTGTAACAAGACCAGAATCAATCCATTTTTTATCATTTAACTTACTGTAGAAACCATTCACCTCCTTTATCACATTCTCACCTGACACACATAAACCGTTCCTATCCAGGACTTCATTCATATCAACCTACCTCCTATTCATTTTCTTAAAAAAGAACCTTGTGCACTTCTTGTTGCACACTTTCTTAATCCCTTTATCCCCGAAGGTGGTTTGCATGTCAATGACCGGGTCAATTTTTACAATTCTGACCACTGTCAGTTTATAAGGTAATAACTCTGGAATGCTTCAATGGATCCCACTGATTCTGAGATTTTTTTGTGACATATTGTACGTCATGATAGTGGTAAAATTTCTTAGATATGACTTGCGTTTATTTATTAAAAAAACTGAAATTTGGCAAAAATTTAGCAATTTTCCAAGTTTGAATTTTCATGACAAATAGAAGAAGGCGTTCCAGCTTCTAAAAGAATTCCTTTATTCGATCAAACGATAAAACTTGACAGGCAGATGTACTCCTCAATATAACAGTGGATGTATTCACACGGTAGAGATAACAGCAACGCGTTTCGACCCTACAATGGGTCTTTATCAAAGCTGTATACTAGTGATTGCTCAATATACTTATAGCTGTCTGTGACCAATGAATTTAATGTTAAACTACCACATGATCTATTTTGAAAGGTCCTAAAGACAGAAAAGTACGTATTATAGCGAAATGTTGAAGGACCAATGATTAAATTCTAACTGATCACCTGATCTTATTTCCAAAGGTGCTTGATTGACTAATCGAAAATATAATGCATTATCAACCATATACATAGAGGAGAATGGAGTAAATAAAAATAAAAAAATGTGTAACTTAAAACAAAAGAAAGCAGAAGACATGCATAACCTAATAATGATACATAATTTCATTTCTTTTATTTAATCCCTTAGGATAACTAGTGCCCAAATTAAAGATCCAGAAAGCCTCCCGGGTAAGGAGGTGTCTTTTGACATCTCCACCCGTATAGAGTCTTTTACATGCTCTATGCCAGTGATTTGCATGGATTTGATTTCTCCCTGATGATGGGTGATAAAATGTCTAGAAGCCATAGATATATTTTTAATTTCGGTGTTTTTATTCTCTATGTCACGAAGGTGTTCAGAGATGCATACTTTCAATTTCCTAGTGGTGCAACCTATATATATTAAATTGCACTCATTGCAACAGATTTCGTATACAACATTATTGGTATTACAATTAAAAATTGTATTATATTGTATGACTGTGTTGTCAGAATTATTGAAACTTTTTTTGTTTTTTACAACTTTACAAGTTTTACATCTTTGAGCTCCACATTTAAAAAACCTATAGTCTTTAACAAATTATTGTTATTTGTTTTTGAAGAAAAAAAATCCTAGGGAGACCATATCACCTATCGTGGGGGCACGTCTCTCTACCACGTTTACACCTGATTGTAGAATTTTCGCCAGTATGTCATCTTCATAAAGAATGCGCAAACATCTGTGAATAATTTGCTTAACTATATTGTAGGCTCACAAAGGATTTCTTAACATTTGGATTATCATTTTTAGTGCTGGATTGTAACAGTTCTGTTCTGTCCTTATTGTTGGCTATAGCTCTAGCTCTTCTAATTGTCCATTCTGGGTAATCTCGTTTTTTTAATTTCGCTTGAAGAATATCGAATTCTTCTCTCATATTGATTACGTTAGAGCAATTCCTTTTATGTCTTATGTGTTCAGTTCACCCACAGGTATGGATTTAATTACGTGTTTAGGGTGACCACTTTTCTCGTGTAGTATGTTGTTTCCACTGACAGGTTCGGAAATAATTTCCAGAACCTATTCCAAACCAATAACACCACACAAATCCAGATCTAAAAAATACATTTTCTTTGTCATGTTTAAAAGTAAAACGAATGTTCATATCATTAGAAATAATGTAGTCCACAAAGGCTGGTATGGCAGACACATCCCCCTTCCAAATAATGAGGGTATCGTCGATATATCTACCATATCAGCCGATGTGCACCACAAATGGATTGTCCACAGAAAAAATATATTTCATCTCCCAATACGCCATGGTGAGATTAGCCAAATATGGAGAATATTTTGCCCCCATCGGGACTCCAGACTTCTGTAGATAAATAACCCCATCAAATGAAAAGAAGTTATGTTTCAAAAGAAAATGAACCACTTAAAGAAGATATTCTATAAGCGTAACTGCATAGTTACTATGATTTTCTAAAAAATAACGTAAGGCTTCCAAAGCTAATTCGTGTGGAATACATGTACAGTCATGGCCAAAAGTTTTAAGAATGACACAAATATTAATTTTTACAAAGTCTACTGCTTCACTTTTTCTAATGGCAATTTGCATATACTCCAGAATGTTATAAAGAGTGATCAGCTTAACAGCAATTACTTGCAAAGTCAATATTTGGCTAGAAAATGAACTTTATTCCCCAAAACACATTTCAACATCATTGCAGCCTTGCCTTAAAAGGACCAGCTAACCTCTTTTCAGTGATTGCTCCATTAACACAGGTGTGGGTGTTGATGAGGACATGGCTGGAGATCAATCTGTCATGATTGAGTAAGAATGACACCACTGGATACTTTAAAAGGAGGCTGGTGCTTGGCATCATTGTTTCTCTTCTGTTAACCATGGTTATCTCTAAAGAAACACGTGCAGTCATCATTGCAATGCACAAAAATGGCCTAACAGGGAAGAGTATCTCAGCTAGAAAGATTGCACCTCAGTCAACAATCTATCGCATCATCAAGAACTTCAAGGAAAGAGGTTCCATTGTTGCCAAAAAGGCTCCAGGGAGCCCAAGAAAGACCAGCAAGCGCCAGGACCGTCTCTTAAAAGTGTTTCAGCTGCGGGATCGGGCTACCAGCAGTGCAGAGCTTGCTCAGGAATGGCAGCAGGCAGATGTGAGTGCATCTGCACGCACTGTGAGGCGGAGACTCTTGGAGCAAGGCCTGGTCTCAAGGAGGGCAGCAAAGAAGCCACTTCTCTCCAGAAAAAACATCATGGACAGACTGATATTCTGCAAAAGGTACAGGCAGTGGACTGCTGAGGACTGGGGTAAAGTTATTTTCTCTGATGAATCCCCTTTTCGATTGTTTGGGACATCAGGAAAACGCCTCATTCGGAGAAGACAAGGTGAGCGCTACCACCAGTCTTGTCTCATGCCAACTGTTAAGCATCCTGAAACCATTCATGTGTGGGGGTTGCTTCTCAGCCAAGGGAATCGGCTCTCTCACAGTCATGCCTAAAAACACAGCCATGAATAAAGAATGGTACCAGAATGTCCTCCAAGAGCAACTTCTCCCAACCCTCCAAGAGCAGTTTGGCGATCAACAATGCCTTTTCCAGCATGATGGAGCACCTTGCCATAAAGCAAAGGTGATAACTAAATGGCTCAGGGAACAAAACATAGAGATTTTGGGTCCATGGCCTGGAAACTCCCCAGATCTTAATCCCATTGAGAACTTGTGGTCAATCATCAAGATACCGGTGGACAAACAAAAACATAAAAATTCTGACAAAATGAAAGCATTGATTGTGCAAGAATGGACTGCTATCAGTCAGGATTTGGTCCAGAAGTTGATTGAGAGCATGCCAGGGAGAATTGCAGAGGTCCTGAAGAAGAAGGGTCAACACTGCAAATTTTGACTTGCTGCATTAACTCATTCTAACTGTCAATATAAGCTTTTGTTACTCATATGTTTGCAATATATTTCTGTCTGTGATAAAAAAACATCTGTCAAACACACATAAAAACCACAGGGCAGCAGATCATGTGAAAATATAATATTTGTGTCATTCTCAAAACTTTTGGCCATGACTGTACAGTACAGACCAAAAGTTTGGACACACCTTCTCATTCAAAGATTTTTCTGTATTTTCATGGCTATGAAAATTGTAGAATCACACTGAAGGCATCAAAACTATGAATTAACACATGTGGAGTTATACATTACACTTTACAAAAAAGTGTGAAACAACTGAAAATATGTCTTATATTCTAGGTTCTTCAAAGTAGCCACCTTTTGCTTTGATTACTGCTTTGCACGCAGAAAAGGTGAACGGATGGATTCTACATGCCTGGTTCCCACCGTTAGCATGGAGGAGGTGGTGTGATGGTGTGGGGGTGCTTTGCTGGTGACACTGTTGGGGATTTATTCAAAATTGAAGGCATAGTGAACCAGCATGGCTACTACAGCATCTTGCAGTGGCATGCTATTCCATGCGATTTGCATTTAGCTGGACCATCATTTATTTTTCAACAGGACAATGACCCCAAACACACCTCCAGACTGTGTAAGGGCTATTTGACCAAGAAGGAGAGTGTTGGGGTGCTACGCCAGATGACCTAGCCTCCACAGTCACCAGACCTGAACCCAATCGAAATGGTTTGGGGTGAGCTGGACCGCTCACCGCTTCATTTTGAATAATGTCCTTCAACATTTCGCTATAATACGCACTTTTCTTTCTTTAGGACCTTTCAAAATTGATCATGTGATAGTTCAACATTAAATTCATTGGTCACAGACAGCTATAAGTATGTTGAGCAATCACTAGTATACAGCTTTGATAAAGACCCATTGTAGGGTCGAAAAGCGTTGCTGTTATCTCTAACGTGTGAATACATCCACTGTTATATTGAGGAGTACACCTGCCTGTCAAGTTTTATCGTTTGATCGAATAAAGGAATTCTTTTAGAAGCTGGAACGCCTTCTTCTATTTGTTACTGCATGTCCCAATCTGGACTCCGGTTCCGTGCTTCGATGGTGGTTGGTGAGCTGGCTAGGCTTATTGCCTTTTATTTTTTCATTTATTTTATCTATTGAATTTTTATGCCCTTAAATCACAGATATATCAAACAAACTAGTTAATAAATAACATTTCCCACATGTCTACTTTACAACAGCACAATTTTGGAATCAATTATTTTTTGTTAGGAAGTTATAAGGGTTAAAAGTTGAACAGCGATTTTTCATTTTTCAAACAAAATTTACAAAATCTTTTTTTTTTTTTTTTTCAGGGACCACATCACATTTGAAGTCACTTTGACGGGTCTATATGCAGAAAATACCCAAAAGTGATACCATCCTAAAAACTGCACCCCTCAAGGTGCTTAAAACCACATTCAAGAAGTTTTTTAATCCATCAAGTGCTTCACAGGAATTTTTGTAATGTGGGAAAAAAAATGAACATTTAACTTTTTTTCACAAAAAATTTACTTCAGATCCAATTTTTTCTATTTTTACAAGGGTAAAAGGAAAATGGACCCCAAAATTTGTTGTGTAATTTCTCCTGAGCATGCCGATACCCCATGTGAGGGAGAAAACCACGGTTTGGGCGCACGGCAAAGCTCGGATTGGAAGGAACACCATTTGACTTTATGAATGCAAAATTTGCTGGAACAATTGGGGAATGCCATGTCGCGTCTGGAGAGCCGCTTACGTGCCTAAACAGTGAAAATCCCCCACAAGGGGAGGCTAATCGCTGCGTTTTTTAAACCAGCATGAGATTGTGTGATGAGTGAAGCCTAAATGTTGATCAAAAATCTACATAGTAATATAGCGATACCATGCTGTCAAATTAAATGAATCTGACTGATCCTTACACGGATGAACCATTTTATATTAGCTGTGGATCTGACTGTATGATCCTTTCAGTTCAGAGGAAGTATGACATGTGAACTGTGGATCTGACTGTATGATCTCAGAGTCTCAATGACTATTACAATTGCTGTGGATCTGGTTGTATGACCCTGCAATATAGGAACCTATTGTGGCTCTGATCGTATGATCCTCTAGTCTCAATGGTTAGCACACTAAGTACTGCAGATCTGATTGTATGATCATAAAATATAGGAATTTGCTGTGGATCTGAATGTATGATTCTCGTACAACAATAACACTAATGTATGCCTATAACTGATTATCAACTCAGTATCTAATGTGTAGCTGACTATTTGATAAATGGTGTTGACAGCATGAGAACTCGCTATAGACCTCTGTATAATTATAAAGTGGTGAGATACCTAATTAGGATCTGAATCTGTGATCCCCCCTTTCCCTTCTCTGTATTACTTTAAAATGATACAGCGATCTACTGCACTTCCTATACATTAACCCCTTAACATCCATTGACATAGCCCGTCATGGCAAGATGTCAGTTCCCGCACCATGATGGACTATGCCCGTCATGCATTTAAACTGTCACTGTGTGTTTAAACTGTCACTGCGTGTGAACACGCAGTGACAGTTCCATGCCGACAGCTGTCACAGAAAAGCTAAGAGGCATGGGAAGAGGTGTGGGGACCCATGCCATTGGTCCCAGCACCCAGATCGCTGTCATCGGGCAGTCAAACTGACTGACCGATTACAGCATGACCACGCAGGAGGTGCTGAAATATGAGCACTTTCTGAAAAATCAGTGCAGCAGCTCAGGTCTGCCAGTGGCTGAGCTTCTGCACTAACAGCCAGGAGCGGTGTCCGCGCCACCCCTGGCTGTTAACTCCCTGAGGCCGGCGTCACACACAACGACAAAAAATCGGTCCGTTTTAGACGGTCGATTGTCGGATCAAAATGCAAACATCACACATCCTTCTGGCATCCGATTTTCCTTCAAAGATGCGATTTAGTCGCATGTGTGTGTACCTTGTAACATCCGATTTTCATCCGACTTGCGAGAATTTCTCGCAGGCTTGCAAAACTGACATATAATGGATCCAAAAGAATAGTATTTCAATCACAAAAAAAAGAATAGATATATACACATAGAACACATATATATATATATATATATATATATATATATATATATACATACATACATACATACATGTCATTGTGACATGTATATATACATATATTTATAGTTCCTAGACTTCTACATACTGTTATAGCCGCTAATTCAATTGCCGGCTTTTGTGAAATCACAGAAGCCGACATGAAATGATACATTGTTTCCACACAGTTAACCATGTCATTTCCTGTATTTTGATATTTGTTTAGAACTTACAATTACATGAGTGTATTTGTGCAAAATTTCAGACATGTAGGGGTTAATTAAAGGTGTAAATTCGTTGAAAAAAAATGCGTGGGCTCCCGCTGTATTTTCTCCACCAGACAGACAAAGCAAGCGAGTGGGGGCAGATAATAACAGCCTAGGGTGGGTACATTTTTTTGGTGCCCCCCCTGGCTACTAACATCTGCCCCCAGACACCCCAGAAAGGGCAAATCTATAATTAGATTCGCCCTTTCTGGCACTTTGCCCGTCTATTCCCATTGCCCTGTAGCGGTGGCGAATGGGTTAATAATCTCACCTTAATGTCACCTTAGTATTGAAAGGTGACCTTAAGGCAGGTTAATAATTGAGAGCTGTCAATTAGACAAATATCTATTATTAATCCTATTGTATGATAGAAAAATCAAACACACACAGTTTAATAAAAAAGAAGTTTAATGAAATAATCACACAGTTTTTGACAATATTTTATTTTCCTGCTAAAACCATTTCCTGTAATAAAAATAAAATAAAAAAGCAAAACGATTCTTACCTATCCGATGCACAGTCAGGTCCCACGGTGTAATCCATCAGAAAGGGTTAACAGGTTACAGGTTGCAGAGAGCTAATAATGCTGTCTCAGACCTGTATTCCTCTGAATGAATAAGTTACTCTCCCAGCGAAAGGAGAGGAATAGATTCATGAATGGAGCTTAATTGATTTATTGCAACTTTCACTTGAGTGACCTGACCTAAGGTGAAAGTGGATACAATCAATTAAGCTTCATTCATGAATCACATCCTCTCCTGTCGGCAGGAGATAAGCTCATTCATTCAGGAGCTATCAGATGAGCACGCAAGGATTACTTGCGCTGCTTATCTGATTGCTAGTAGTTAACCCTTTGTGAAGGATTACATCGTGGGACGTGACAGATTGCCAGATAGGTAAGAATAATGTTGTTTTATTATTTTATATTTATTTTAGAAGAACAAGGGCTTCGAACGGATTAAGACTTAAATAAAAGATGGTCAAAAATATGTGTTTTTATTTCATTAAAATTATTTATTCTTAAAGTGTGTGTGTGTTTTTTTATTTACTTCAATAGGATTAATAATTGATATTTGTCTAATTGACAGCTCTCAATTATTAACCTGCCTTAAGGCCTTAAACCAGGGGAGGAGTACCGAGGAGATAATTTGCATATTCCCAGTGCCTTCTGGGATAAGTGAAGAGTCTCCGCGAGCTCAAGGAACACTGGATTTTGGCTCTTGCAGCTGAAAGGAGGACATCAGTAAACCAGGGAGGAGTCCCGAGGAGATAATTTGCATATTCCCAGTGCCTTCTGGGATAAGTGAAGAGTCTCCGCGAGCTCAAGGAACACTGGATTTTGGCTGTTGCAGCTGAAAGGAGGACATCAGTAAGTTTTGGCTTATATTTCACCGCTTGATTATCTCTTGAACAATAACAACATGGAAGTGGCTAGGAGCCATGTGGTGAGCTGCATTTCTTGCTACATGTTCATAGACTTACCAGTGGAAAAGCCAAACTTCACATGCCAGAAATGCAAGCTTGTGTCCCTGTTGGAGGAAAAGTTGCAAAATCTGGAAGAGAGGTTATCTACATTGAAGACCATTAAGGAAGGTGAAGAGTTCTTAGACAGAGCAGAATTATCTCTTCATGGTACAGAAAGAGAAGAAATTCGAAGTGCAACTGAAGAAACAGAGGAATGGAAGCATGTGACCCAGAGAAGCAGGAGGATCAGGAGGCAGTCAGCACCAATTCTGCTCAGGAACCAATACCAGGCTCTTACACAGGAGAACGATGAAGAAATACATCAGGATAAGACTTTGCCCACAAACAACCTTGTACGCCCTCAGAGTCCTCCTGAATGGAGAAAGAAAACTGTTGTGAAGAAGAAACGGAGAGTTGTTGTCATGGGCGATTCCCTGTTGAGAGGAACAGAGGCCGCTATCTGCAGACCGGATATAACCTCAAGAGAAATGTGCTGTCTTCCAGGTGCAAAAATTAAAGATGTGTCTGACAGGATATCAGGACTCTTCAGACCTAAAGATGACTACCCATTCCTGCTAATACATGTGGGGACAAATGACACCGCTAGAAACGACCTGGAAACCATCTGCAGTGACTTTGAAAACTTAGGTAAGAAAGTGAAAGAACTGGGAGCGCAGGTGGTCTTCTCTTCCATCCTCCCAGTGGATGGCCATGGAACAAGGAGGTGGAATAAGATTCTGCAGGTGAACAACTGGCTACGTCAATGGTGCCGTCAGAAAGGATTTGGATTTCTGGATCACGGAGTGAAATACCTATACGATGGACTACTTGCTAGAGATGGGGTGCACCTTACGAAGACTGGAAAACATGTATTTGGAAGTCGCCTTGCTACACTCATCAGGAGAGCTTTAAACTAGAACAATGTGGGAAGGGAAGCAAAACGCCAGCAAAAGCCATACACTTGACAAATACTATTGAGATTTCTGCTATTAGAAGTGAAGGGGAAGAACAAAGACAAAAAAATTTACATAATAAAAATATTGAAGGAAGAGAAACCAATCACAAACTAAAGTATTTCTATACGAATGCACAAAGCATGGGCAACAAACAAGGAGAACTGGAGCTACTAACGCAGGAGAAGAAATATGATGTCATTGGAATCACTGAGACTTGGTGGGACGATACACATGATTGGAATGCAAGGCTAGAAGGATACAACTTATTTGCAAGAAACAGACTTGATAAACGAGGAGGAGGTGTTGCATTGTATGTTAGAAAAGCGTATATCTGCACAGAGATTGACGCTTCAGAGACTGGGAGTTCTGTGGAAACTGTTTGGGTAAGAATACAAGGACAGAACAATGGAAAGGACACCATTGTAGGCATTTACTACAGGCCGCCTGTGCAAGCTGAAGATATGGATGAACTCTTTATGCATCAAATGGCCAAGTTCTCCAAAAAATATGACATTGTGGTCATGGGAGATTTCAACTATCCAGACATTTGTTGGGAATCTCTCTCAGGCAAAACTAACAGGTCCAGGAAATTCTTATCCTCTCTTGCTGACAACTTTATCTTCCAAAAGGTAATGGAGAAAACAAGGGGATCTGCTACCTTGGATCTAATCCTCATAAACAGGGAGGAAATGGTGGAGGAGGTAAGAGTGGCTGGGACTCTAGGAGGTAGTGACCACGCTATTTTAGAATTTTGGATAACAAGAGGAGGAAGACCTGTGAAGACTCAGACGTCAAGGTTAGATTTCAGAAAGGCAGATTTTAAGGAACTCAGAAAGAGAATTGGAGGGATCCAATGGCTGGATATCCTTAAGGACAAAAATGTCCAGGAAGGATGGAAAATCTTGAAAAATGAGATTCTCAAAGCACAATCGTTAACAATTCCGAAAAGAGGGAAGCATTTAAGGAAACCAGGATGGATGAACATAGAACTTAAACACATGCTAAAAAGGAAGAAAGAAATGTTTATCAAATGGAAAGAGGGAGGCATATCTAAAGAAGAATATAATGCCATCTGCAGAACCTGCAGGGCACAAATCAGATTATCTAAAGCGGACAATGAATTAAGGCTTGCAAGTGACGTCAAAAGCAACAAAAAAGGATTTTGGGGATACGTCAAAAGTAAAAGAAAAGTCAAAGATGCTATAGGATTTTTACAGGATGAAAATGATGAAATGGTAAGTCAGGATGTTGAGAAGGCTGAACTTTTAAATTCCTATTTTGCATCTGTTTTCTCTCAGAAAGGAAATGTAACATCAACTGATCTTCACTGTCCTATTAAAGGAATAGAAGAATCCAGGATATCTATAAACAGAAAGACAGTGAGGAAACACTTAGCTAACATAAATGAATTCAAGTCTCCAGGTCCAGATGAATTACACCCCAGGGTACTGAAGGAGATAGCAGAAGAAATTCTTGAACCACTGTCCATAATCTTTGAAAATTCTTGGAGAACAGGAGAAGTCCCAGAAGACTGGAGAAGAGCAAATGTTGTTCCTATCTTCAAAAAGGGGAAGAAGGTGGACCAGGGAACTACAGGCCGGTGAGTCTGACTTCTATACCAGGAAAGATCTTTGAACAAATTATTAAAGAACATGTATGCAAGTACCTGGATAAGAATGAAGTGATTAAACAGAGTCAGCATGGGTTTGTAACTAATAAGTCATGTCAGACTAACTTAATTTCCTTCTATGACAGAATCACTGACTGGGTGGATCAGGGAAATGCTGTAGATATAGTATATCTTGACTTCAGCAAAGCATTTGACAAAGTATCTCACACAATCCTTATTGAAAAAATGACTAAGTATGGAATGGACAAGGCAACTGTTAGGTGGATTCATAACTGGCTTAGTGATCGGACCCAAAGAGTGGTTGTAAATGGCTGCACATCCAGTTGGAAGAATGTCTCAAGTGGGGTACCACAAGGCTCTGTTTTGGGCCCTGTATTGTTCAACATCTTTATCAATGATTTAGATGAAGGAATTGAGGGTAAACTGATCAAATTTGCTGATGACACAAAGCTAGGAGGGGTAGCTAATACTAGAGAAGAAAGAGAGAGGATTCAAAAAGATATACATAAACTGGAGCAGTGGGCAGCAACTAACAGAATGGATTTTAACAGGGAAAAATGCAAAGTACTACATCTGGGCAATAAAAATGAAAAAAGCATATACAAAATGGGAGGAATAGGGCTAAGTAACAGCACATGTGAAAAAGACTTGGGTATACTAATTGATCACAGACTTAACATGAGTCAACAGTGTGATGCAGCAGCAAAAAAGGCAAATGCAATTCTAGGATGTATCAACAGAAGCATACAGTCTAGATCACGTGAGGTCATTATTGCCCTCTACTCCTCTTTGGTCAGACCTCATCTGGAATACTGTGTCCAGTTTTGGGCACCACATTTTAAAAAAGACATCAACAAACTGGAGCAAGTTCAGAGAAGAGCCACCAGAATGGTGACCGGTCTGCAAACCATGTCCTATGAGGAACGGTTGCAGGATTTGGGAATGTTTAGCTTGCAAAAAAGAAGACTGAGAGGAGACTTAATAGCTGTCAACAAATATCTCAAGGGCTGTCACATTGTAGAAGGATCATCTTTATTCTCATTTGCACAAGGAAAGACTAGAAGCAATGGGATGAAACTGAATGGGAGGAGACACAGATTAGATATTAGAAAAAACTTTTTGACAGTTAGGGTGATCAATGAGTGGAACAGGCTGCCACAAGAGGTGGTGAGTTCTCCTTCAATGGAAGTCTTCAAACAGAGGCTGGATAGACATCTGTCTGGGATGATTTAGAGAATCCTGCTTTGAGCAGGGGGTTGGACCAGAAGGCCCAGGAGGTCCCTTCCAACTCTACCATTCTATGATTCTATGATTCTATGATTCTAAGGTCACCTTTCAATACTAAGGTGACATTAAGGTGAGATTATTAACCCATTCGCCACCGCTACAGGGCAATGGGAATAGACGGGCAAAGTGCCAGAAAGGGCGAATCTAATAATAGATTTGCCCTTTCTGGGGTGTCTGGGGGCAGATGTTAGTAGCCAGGGGGGGCACAAAAAAAAAGTACCCTCCCTAGGCTATTATTATCTGCCCCCACTCGCTTGCTTTGTCTGTCTGGTGGAGAAAATACAGCGGGAGCCCACGCATTTTTTTGTCAACGAATTTACACCTTTAATTAACCCCTACATGTCTGAAATTTAGCACAAATACACTCATGTAATTGTAAGTTCTAAACAAATATCAAAATACAGGAAATGACATGGTTAACTGTGTGGAAACAATGTATCATTTCATGTCGGCTTCTGTGATTTCACAAAAGCCGGCAATTGAATTTGCGGCTATTACAGTATGTAGAAGTCTAGGAAATATAAATATATATATATATATATATACATATATATATATATATATATACATACATGTCACAATTACATATATATATATATATTCTATGTGTGTATATCTATTCTTTCTATTCTTTATTAAAGCTGTCAGTGTGATTTTACAGTATAGCCGGGGATGAATTGCCGGCTTTTCTAAAGGACACCGATGCGATTTCATCGCAAGTCACACATGCGGTCCGTTTGTAATCCGATTTTTCATCGCTCCCATAGACTTGCATTGGCGATAGTCGACCCACAATCGGTGACAATCGCAGCATGCTGCGATTGCACACGGACGTTTAAAACGGACCACAAAAAATCTGATACTGGGAGCTGCTCCATAGATTAACATAGGGCAGACTGCAATACGATTTTTCATCGCATTGCAGTCGTCCGATTCTGTCGCCAGTGTGACGCCGGCCTAACTGCTGTGATCGAGCGTGATCACAGCATTCAGGAGGGAGGCAGAGGGACGGGAGTTCCCTCTCTCTTCAGTTCGGTGTCCCCGCGATGTCATTGTGGGGCCCCATCGTTGCCATGGTGACCCGGGGTCATCATGACGACCTCCGGAGTCATCAAGCTATGGAAAGCCTCTGAGACCATGCTCACAGCATGGTGTCAGAATCTTTCAGTATAGGTATAATGCACTGCAATGCTATCAAAGTGCAATCAAAGTGAAAAAAGTGAAAGTCCCATATAGGAACTAGGTAAAAAAAGAAAACATTTTTTTTTTTTAAATATGTAAAAAAAATTGCAAAATAGTAACAGTAAAAAAATCCACTAATAAATGCACATTTTTATGTAAAAAAAAAAAAAAAAGGACACGTTTGGTATTGCCGTGTTCGGAACAATCCGATCTATAAAAATGTTACACAAATATAAATGGTACCACTGAAAATGTAATCTTGTCCCACAAAAAAAGCCGCCATACGACTCCATCAGCAGAGAAATAAAAAATTTATAGCTCTCAGAATAAAGCGATGCAAAAATAATTATTTTTTCTATAAAATAGTTTTTATTGTGTAAAAGTACCAAAACATAAAAAAAACTATATAAATAGGTATCGCTGTAATCGTAGTGACCTGAAGAATAAAGCGGTCTTACCAATTTTACCACACGCGGAACGTTATAAAAAAAAAAAAGCAATTCCTGAATTGCTGATTTTTGTTCATTCTGTCCACCGAAAATCGAAAATCGATCAAAAAATGTCATGTACTGAAAAATGGTACCAATAAAAACGTCAGCTCGTCACGCAAAGAACAAGCCATAACATGACTGTCAGCCGAAATATGGAAAAATTATAGCTCTCAAAATATGGTGATGCAAAAACTAGTTTTCGCAATAAAAAGTGTCTTTTAGTGTGTGACAGCAGCCAGCCATAAAAACTCAATATAAATCTGGTATCGTTGTAATTGCACCGACCCGAAGAATAAAAGTTGCCTAATCACTTATACCGCATGAGGAACGGCATAAAAAATAAATAAAACCAATTCTTCACATGCTGTTGATTTTTTTCATTCTGCCTCCTAAAGATCACAGTAAGGCTCGGCGCACATTTATCCTGCGCTCTATGCTGAGCGCTTACACCGGGGTTTCAGTGTTAATCTCAGAAATTCGCGATTCAGACAGAACCTCTGGCTGAAGATTCCCTATAATGAGGCAGATGGAAGCACTGTGGGCGCCATAGGGCCTGTGATCCGGCGGTGTCCGTCTTTTTAGGATTGCATAAAAGTGTCGTCGGCCACAGTTTTGTGCACTTCTTAAAAGGACACCGCTGAACAGAGGCCAGACAGAGTCCAGAGTAAATATGCTGCCTCATTATAGTGAATGGATCCCTCAGGGGTTTCATCTGTCACGTCACTAAGAGATTTAGATGAAAACCCCAAAGTGCTCAGCATAGAGCGACAGATAAATGTGATATCAAACGTTATGTAAAATGTTCCCAATAAAAGCTTCAACTCAATCCACAAATAAAGCATGTCCCCACTCAGGTCCGTCATCTGTTAACGGAAATATAAGGGGCTTCCACTTTCCTGGTAGCACAAAGGCTCTGGAAAAGCAAAATGGCTTCATGCTCCCCAAAAGAAATTCAGCAAAGTCTGCGCTCCCAAATCCAAATGCCCCTCTCCCTTCTGAGCCCCAATGTGCCTAAACAACATTTAGCGCCCACATATTTGGCATTTCTGTAGTGATGAGAGCCCGCCTAATTTACAGGTGCGTGTCTCCAGAAGCATGAGCTGGGCACAATGGACTGGTCACCACAGCGACAATTTGCAATTTTCACTCAGCAACATCCACTGCTGCTTGTTTCTGGAAAACACCCATGGAGTGAAAATCATCACTACATCTGTAGATAAATTTGCAAAGGGTTATAATTTCCAAAATGTGGTCACTTGAGGGGGGGGGGTTTGCACTGTTTAGGCACATCAGAAGCTTCTGGAGAAGGTCGTAGGTCACAGGTGGGTCCTTGATGGAGGCCACTTGTTCAGCTGCCATCTCGGCAGGGTTGTCTCTTGGTTGGGAAGCTGCAGATTTTGCAGTCTGGTCAGCCAACTGATTGCCTTTAGCTGTAGTTGAGTTGTCCTTTCCATGGCCTTTGACTATCACTATGGTAACTTTCTCTTGTAGAAGTGGGGCCTCCATAATGCATTGGACGTATGTGGGGGGGCTTCATTATACTGTGTGTGGTGGTGTTTGCATTATACTGTGTGTGTGGGGTGGCTGCATTATACTGTGTGTGGTGGGGGGCTGCATTATACTGTGTGTGTGAGGGACTGCATTATACTGTGTATGGGGAATGGCTGCATTATACTGTGTGTGGGGGGCTTCATTATACTCTGAGGGGGGCTGCATTACACTCTGAGGGGGCTGTATTATACTGTGTGAGGGGCTACATTATACTGTCTGTGTTGGGCTGCACTATAATCTGATTGTCGTTCACGCTTGTTTAATGGCCTGAACTCAGCACATGTAAATACAACCAAAATGTTTCTGTGTGATGGTGTAATATGTCAGCATTTGGGGCTCCATTTTAAACTTTTGCTCAGGGCCCTGTGTCTGGGAGAGGGGTGTGGTGAGGGGCGGAATAAAAGGATTAATGCATAGCAGAAGACAAAGGACACATGGCCATTTCCTTGAAAGAACCTGGAGCATTTGAATAGACATTTAATTTCTTGAATTTGAGAGTTGGGAAGGATAGGGTGGGCTGGGGAGGATGTTTGTTTTAAAGTTTTGTTTAGAAAATGTTCAATAAAAAAATCTGATTTAAAAAAGGTGTAGTTTGTAAAATGGGGTCATTTATGGGGATCCTGCCGTACTGACACATCATAGGATTTACCAATGTGTCATGGCACCTGCAGACTATTCCAGTCAAATCTTCACTCCAACATGGCACTTCTTCCCTTCTGAGCTTTCCAGTGTGCCTCAAAAGTAGTTTCTGACAACATATGGGGTGACAAACTTTGTGGTCCATTTTCTCCTAATAGCCCTCATTTGGACAGTCCAATGTTATACAATTCTGTGAAATAGCTGTGGGTTTAAAATGCTCACTACACCCCTAGCAGAAGTCTTTGCAAGGTGTAGTTTCCAAAATGGGGTCACTTTTGGGGGGCATCTGATCTTTTGGCTTCTCAGGGGTTCTGCCAATGTGACAGTGTACTTAATCTATTCTAGCAGAAATTGTGCTTGAAAAGTCGAATGGCGCTCCTTCCCCTTCAGCACTGCAGTGCGCCAAAACAGTAGTTTTCCACCACAGGAAATTGAAGTGTTCATTTTCTCCGGTTACCCTTGTGAATGTAAGGAGGTGGTGGGGACCCTCACATGCCTTCTCTCTCCTGGACGCTGTTCACACGACCACATGCAGCACCTCAGCGTTTATTGATGTATTGTTGTGTACTGCATTTGTCATGTACTGTAATGTGGATATCTATAATATATGTTCTGCATAGCATTAGGGTTAGGATAGGATCTTAGGTAGTATAGGACAGTAGGGGGATTAGAATAGTGGGGCACATTAGAGATAGAGAATAGGATAGATAATAGTGTTAGTTTAGGCACAGGCAGCAAGGGGTTATTCAGTGGAGAGGAGTTAGAGCAGAGCAGCACAGAGCAGGGAGGTATAGGACAGGCACTTCCTGATTAAAGTCAGAAGGAGCCCGGGCAGCCTGCCCAAGGGCAGGGTGCATGCAGTGCAGGAGACAGTTACAGGCCATGGGGATAAAGCTGCGGATAGCAGTAAGGGGCCCCAGGCTGGAGAATAGTGCAGTCGGGCACCAGCTTAACAGGACTATCCCCAGGAGGGATCCGGGGTCTAAGACCGGGGTGGGAGCAGCTGAGATGGCGTTCCCGGCACCTTTCCCAATTGGAACTGGACGAGGGGCTGACAGGGAGCTGGTGACATGGAAGGCACAGGTGGGACAAGGGCTGTCAAAAGAGACTGCCCGGATGGCAGGGGAAGTACAGGATACGTGGCTCTGTGTGAATTGTGCTGCCAAGGTGATGATTGCCCTTTTGATAAGTAAAGTTGAACTGTTGGAAAAAGACTGTGACTGAAGTGTTTTGTGGAACAGGGAAGACAGGAGCCGGAGTGACAGAACAGGAAGGAACTCTGACAGTAACCGTGAGTGTTCTGCTGCGTGCACAGCATGTGCATCAGAAGGGACATTGTGTTTTATCTGTGAGCCGCCAGGGTGTGGGCACAGTACAGCCCGTTGCCACGACTACCACCCTGGCCGACTTACATGAACATGAAAAATTTGGGGCTAAAGCAACATTTTTGTGGGAAAAATGTATTTTTCCATTTTCACAATTCAACATTATAGAATTCTGTGAAGCACCTGTGGGTTCAATGTGCTCACTACACCTCTAAATAACGTCCTTGAGGGGTGTAGTTTCCAAAATGGAGTCACTTGTGGTGGGTTTCTACTATTTAGGCACATCATGCACCCAAACAGTAGTTTTCCACCATGTATGGGTTATTGGCGTAATCAGGAGAAATTGCACAACAAATTGAAGGGTTCACTTTCTCCTATTACCCTTGTGAAAATGAAAGTTTGGGGCTAATGCAACACTTTTGTGGGAAGAATAAAATTGTTCATTTTTTTCCTTCCACAATGCTTTAATTATGGAGATGTACTTAAAAGGGTTAACACACTACTTTGATGTGATTTTTCAGCACTTTGAGGGGTGCAATTTTTAAAATGGTGTCACTTTTTTGACCTAAAAATACATTTTGTAAATTTTGTTGGAAAAATTGCTGATAAAATTTTAACCCTTTTAACCCCTTCACCCCCAAGGATGGTTTGCACGTTAATGACCGGGCCAATTTTTACAATTCTGACCACTGTCTCTTTATGAGGTTATAACTCTGGAACGCTTCAACGGATCTTCGCGATTCTGAGAATGTTTTCTCGTGACATATTGTACTTCACGTTATTGGTAAAATTTCTTCGATATAATTTGCGTTTATTTTTGAAAAAAAACAAAAATATGGCGAAAATTTTGAAAATTTTGCAATTTTCAAACTTTGAATTTTTTTTCCCTTAAAACAGAGAAATATGTCACACAAAATAGTTAAGAAATAACATTTCCCACATGTCTACTTTACATCAGCACAATTTTGGAACCAAAATTTTTTTTGTTAGGAAATTATAAGGGTTAAAATTTGACCAGTGATTTCTCATTTTTACAACAAAATTTACAAAGCCATTTTTTTAGGGACCACCTCACATTTGAAGTCACCTTGACGGGTCTATATAGCAGAAAATACCAAAAAGTGACACCATTCTAAAAACTGCACCCCTCAAGGTACTCAAAACCACATTCAAGAAGTTTAATAATCCTTCAGGTTCTTCACAGCAGCTGAAGCAACGTGGAAGGAAAAAATTAATATTTAACTTTTTAGCCACAAAAATGATCTTTTACAAACTTTTTTTTATTTTCACAAGGGTAAAAGGAGAAAATGGACAGATAAAGTTGTTGTGCAATTTCTCCTGAGTACGCCAATACCCTATATGTGGGGGAAAACCACTGTTTGGGCACACGGCAGAGCTCGCAAGGGAAGGAGCGCCATTTGACTTTTTCAAACTAAAATTGGCTGGAGTTGAGATTGGACGCCATGTCGTGTTTGGAGAGCCCCTGATGCGCCTAAACAGTGGAAACCCCACACAAGTGACACCATTTTGGAAACTAGACCCCCTAAGGAACTTATCTAGATCTGTTGTGAGCACTTTGAACCCCAAAGTGTTTCACAAAAGTTTATAATGCCTGGGTGTGAAAAAAAAACAAAACAATTTTCCACAAAAAAGATTTTTTAGTCCCAAATTTTTGATTTTTCCCAAGGAAATTGGACCCCAAAAGTTGTTGTCCAATTTGTCCTGAGTACGCTGATACCCCATATGTGGGGGGGGGGAACTGTTTGGGCGCATGGCAGTGCTTAGAAAGGAAGCAGTAACGTTTTGGAATGCAAACATTGATGGGGGTCATGTTACGTTTGTAGTGCCCCAGATGAGCCTAAACAGTGGAAACCCCCCACAAGTGACCCCATTTTGGAAGCTAGACCCCCTAAGGAACTTATCTAGATCTTTGGTGAGCACTTTGAACCCCCAAGTGATTCACACAAGTTTATAATGCCCGGGCATGAAAATAAAAAATCCTATTTTATTCCCACAAAAATTATCTCTTAGTCACTAATTTTTTATTTTCCCATAGGTAACAGGAGAAATTGGACCTCAAAAGTTGTTGTCCAATTTGTCCTGAGTACGCTGATACCCCATATGTGGGGGGGAACCACTGTTTGGGCGCATGGCAGAGCTCGGAATGGAAGGAGCACCATTTGACTTTTTCCAACCAAAATTGGCTGGAATTGAGATTGGACGCCATGTTGCATTTGGAGAGTCCCTGATGTGCCTAAACAGTGGAAACCCCCCACAAGCGACCCCATTTGGGAAGCTAGACCCCCTAAGGAACTTATCTAGATCTTTGGTGAGCAATTTGAACCCCCAAGTGCTTCACACAAGTTTATAACGTAGAGCTGTAAAATTAAAAAATCATATTTTTTCCACAAAATTGATCTTCTCACCCCAATTTTTATTTTCCCATGAGTAACAAGACTCCAAAAGTTATTGTGCAATTTGTCCTGAGTACGCTGATACCCCATATGTGGGGGTAAACCACTGTTTGGGTGCATGGCAGAGTTTGAAAGGGAAGGAGCGCCGTTTGACTTTTTCAACGCAGAATTGGCTGGATGCCATGTCGTGTTTGGAGAGCTCCTGATCTGCCTAAACAGTGGAAACCCCCCACAAATTACACCATTTTGGAAACTAGACCCCTCAAGGAACTTATCTAGATGTGTGGTGAGCACTTTGAACCCAAAAGTGCTTCACAGAAGTTTATAACGTATAGCCGTAAAAATAAAAAAGCCTTTTTTTTTTTTTTTTTACAAAAATGATTTTTTCGCCCCCAATATTTTATTTTCACAAGGGTAACAGGAGAAATTGGACCCCAAAATTTGTTGTCCAATTTGTCCTGAGTATGCTGATACCCAATATGTGGGAGAAAACTACTGTATGGGTGCACGTCTGGGCTCGGAAGGGAAGTAGTGACGTTTTGGATTGCAGACTTTGATGGAATGGTCTAGGGGCGTCATGTCGCATTTGGAGAGCCCCTGATGCGCCTAAACAGTGGAAACCCCCACAAGTGACCCCATTTTGGAAAATAGACCCCACAAGGAACTTATCTAGAAGTATGTTGAGCACTTTGAACCCCGAAGTGCTTCACAGAAGTTTATAACGTACAGCTGTAAAAATAAAAAAATCTGTAACATTATTTTCATGTGTACCATCATTTCTGTCCAGGCCTATTTCATGAGTTTTATTTTTTTTTTTTTAATTCTGTGGAAGCATGGTTGAAAAGCAATGTCTGACTTTCATTTGCTCATTTTCATAGATTTTTTATTTATTATAACTTTTGTCAGATTCAAGTAACTTTTGTCACCATTGTGGGTTTTTCTGTCATTAAACGAGGGGTACCAACAATTTTGACTACGTGTATGTGATGACCACCTGACAGCCTACAACAAGCACTGGATCATATACTAATAGAACCCACTAACTCTTTCGGTTTCAAAAAATGTTCCCTCAACTAGAATGTGGAGCCTCAAAAAAGCATTTTGGATGCCAAAAATTAGAAGGAGGCACTCCAATACCCCTTTAAAGAGATGTATTTTTCCCATTATTAAGGAGTGGGTATCCTAGACTGGTCATACCCATGCACTGAAAAACATTTACCCCTGGGTTATAAGAATGTTCAAGGTAGGCCTCTAAATGCAGGCATCATAAACATCCTTAAAAAATTTATAGCAAGGATAGCGTCATCACTCTGTTGATATGGTGGTGGTGGCGAAGGAGGAGGACGAGACAAAAAAGACGAAATCCTGAAGCATATACCCATGTTTTGGTAGGAAGGAGTGCATGCAAACAGATAAAAAAATGACAAAAACACTGGATTTGAGTTTATATTCCGCTGCTGTCCTCTGGTGGTGTACAGAAGTCTAGCCCAATCCAGCTCTAGTTCATTTTGATAAGAGACAGCCCGTCCGCATTTTCAGTTGACAGGCGGATGCGCCTATCGGTTATTATGCCCCTGGCAGCACTAAAAACCTGCTCTGACAAAACTCCTGTGGCAGGGAAGGCCAGGAACTCTAAGGCATTGAGAGACAGTTCATGCTACGTGTCTAGCTTGGACACCCAATAGTTGTAATGCACATAGGAATCACGGAGGATGCTGGTACGGTCGGCAAGGTACTCCTTCAGCATATTCCAAAACTTTTCCTTCCTTGTCAAAGTACCCTGCGCATCAGGGCCTGGGCGATGGGAGGGTCTGAGATAACTGTCCCAGAACTTTAAGAATGTTCCCCTGCCTCAGCTGGTATGTGTCTCTTAGTCTCCACTCCTTGGTTGTCCAAGGAACTGTTACCTCAGCCCCTCAACGTTATCAGATGAGAATTTTTTTAATAATTCTTCAACTAGGGCCTTCTGGTACTGCAACATTTTATTAGACCTCGCTGCCACAGAAAGGAGATATATAAAGTTTTCCTTGCAACGTGGGTCTAGAAAAGTGACCAACTAGTAATTATTGTTGGCCAAAATGCATAAAAAGTGATGGTCACGGGAAAGCCAACGGAACATAAACTGTGTGCCAGACTGCCAACAGTCAAGACTTCCCTGTCCCCACCAAGAGGTGACTATCCATGTTGTCCTTCTCTTCCTCCCTCTCCTCCTCATCCTCAGGCCATCCACGCTGAACATACGGAATGAAGGCAGTGTGGGTACTACAGTCTGTAGAGCAGGCAACCAGCTCCTGTTCCTCCTCCTCATTATCACCCAATACGCGTTGAGAAAATGAGTTGAGGATGGGCTGGGTATCATCACCCAGTATAGTTTCTTGCTCCATCTCAACATGCTGTGCCTACAAAGCCTCCTCTTTAATTGTGAGCAGCGAGCGTCTCAGAAGACAGAAAAGCAGGATGGTGACGCTGATTATGGCATCATCGCCGCTCACCATCTTGGTCGTGTCCTCAAAGTTTTGGAGAACCGCAGAGATGTCAGACATCCATGCCAACTCAGTTCTCATGTGCAGAGGCTTACTGGAATACCGACGTGCATGGTGTAGCTGGCATTCAACTTCTCTCTTCACAGAGATATAGAACTCTGCTTGCTGTCTATCATCTACTGCCTTGTTATCCTGCAACAACTTTAATGGTATTGAAGTCTGCTTGCTGAATCCTTGCGTTAATTCATCTGTGCATTGTACACAATACTCACTGCTGTATATCCATGGTTGGGGTCACTGTAGATATTATCTTGGGAAAGGTGTTATAGCATAGAGATGGAGCCAGGACTAGTGTCTTTGATCATCTATCCACCCCCTGGTGTGTTGAGCAGCTGCTAATTTATTCCAAACCAGCTCCCACAATCCCTCTCTCCTGACCCTGTATTATGGCCTATAAATTTAGAAACATTCTAAGGGGAGAGCACAGTGTGGGGTGCATGTATGCATTCCCTCAGCAAAACATCCCAGTACCTAAGCATCTAGAAGAAGCAGTTAATCCATGGCAGTTAGTCAGGGCAGGAGACAGGTAACCCACACTTTGCTCTCCCTTTTATCCATGTGCTTTATTTCTATCCTTCTGTGTTCCCTTGCCATCCACATTCACTGCCCCATCCTCCCTCCATCACAACTCATACACATCAGCCCCTCTATACTTCCTTCTCCCATGTACAGCTCCCATGCACTTCCCACCTTCCTGAAAAACCTCAAGCCATCTTGCCCAAATACATCGCACAAAACAACTTCTTACAATTCCAACAACTACTTGCTCTTTATCTTTCTACTTCTACTGATTTCAGGGGACATCTCCCCCAACCCTGGTCCACCATCCCCACCTCAACCACTACCCTACCTCACATCGAAACCTTACTAACCTTATTAATATTAGTTGCACTCCATCTCCTTTTAATTGTGCCCTCTGGAATCCACGGTCTGTATGTAACAAACTTCCTTTCCTGCACAATTACTTTCTGAAAAACTCTCTTGACCTGTTCTTCCTCACTGAAACCTGGATTCAGAATTCTGAGTGTCTCCCCTGCTGCCATTTCCCATGGTGGCTTACAATTCTCCCATTCCCCGAGACCCACAAACTTGGTGGTGGAGTCGGCATACTCCTGTCCCCACAATGCACTTTCCAGGTCACCCCCCCATTTCCATCACTCTTATTCCCTTCTTTTGAGTTCCACCCCATCAGGATCTTCTGTCCCCTCTCCCTCAGAGTAGCAGTCATATACCAGCCCCCAGGCTCACCAACCCACTTCCTTGACCATTTCTTTGCCTGGCTGCCGCACTTCATGTCCTCAGAACTCCCAACCCTTATCCTGGGAGACTTCAACATCCCCATTAACAGCCCCACTTCCACATCTGCATCCCAGCTTCTATCACTAACCACTTCTCTCGGCCTCTCACAGCTCTCAACCTCTGAAACACACAAAGACGGTAAGAACTTGCAGGTAAACAACTGGCTACGTCGATGGTGCTGTCAGAAAGGATTTGGATTTCTGGATCACGGAGTGAATTACCTATACGATGGACTACTTGCTAGAGATGGGGTGCACCTTACAAAGACTGGAAAACATGTATCTGGAAGTCGCCTTGCTACACTCATCAGGAGAGCTTTAAACTAGAACAATGTGGGAAGGGAAGCAAAACGCCAGAAAAAGCCATACACCTGACAAATGCTATTGAGAGCTCGGCTATTAGAAATGGAAAGGAAGAACGAAGACAAAGCAATCTAAATAATAAAAATATTGGAGGAAGAGAAACCAATCACAAACTAAATTTTTTTTATACAAATGCACAAAGCATGGGCAACAAACAAGGAGAATTGGAACTACTAACGCAGGAGAAGAAGTATGATGTCATTGGAATCACTGAAACTTGGTGGGACGATACACATGATTGGAAAGCAAGGCTAGAAGGATACAACTTATTTGCAAGAAACAGACTTGATAAACGAGGAGGAGGTGTCGCATTGTATGTTAGAAAAGCGTATATCTGCACAGAGATTGACGCTTCAGAGACTGGGAGTTCTGTGAAAACTGTTTGGGTAAGAATACAAGGACAGAACAATGGAAAGGACACCATTGTAGGCATTTACTACAGGCCGCCTATGCAAGCTGAAGATATGGATGAACTCTTTATGCATCAAATGGCCAAGTTCTCCAAAAAATATGACATAGTGGTCATGGGAGATTTCAACTATCCAGATATTTGTTGGGAATCTCTCTCAGGCAAAACTAACAGGTCAAGGAAATTCTTATCCTCTCTTGCTGACAACTTTATCTTTCAAAAGGTAGAGGAGAAAACAAGGGATCTGCTACCTTGGATCTAATCCTTATAAACAGGGAGGAAATGGTTGAGGAGGTAAGAGTGGCTGGGACCCTAGGAGGTAGTGACCATGCTATTTTAGAATTTTGGATAACAAGAGGAGGAAGACCTGGGAAGACTCAGACGTCAAGGTTAGATTTCAGAAAGGCAGATTTTAAGGGACTCAGAAAGAGAATTGGAGGGATCCAATGGCAGGATATCCTTAAGGACAAAAATGTCCAGGAAGGATGGGACATCTTGAAAAATGAGATTCTCAAAGCACAATCGTTAACAATTCCAAAAAGAGGGAAGAATGGGAAGCATTTAAGGAAACCAGGATGGATGAACACGGAACTTAAACACATGCTAAAAAGGAAGAAAGAAATGTTTATCAAATGGAAAGAGGGAGGCATATCTAAAGAAGAATATAATGCCATCTGCAGAACCTGCAGGGCACAAATCAGATTATCTAAAGCTGACAATGAATTAAGGCTTGCAAGAGATGTCAAAAGCAACAAAAAAGGATTTTGGGGATACGTCAAAAGTAAAAAAAAAAGTCAAAGATGCTATAGGATTTTTACAGGATGAAAATGATGAAATGGTAAGAAAGGATGTTGAGAAGGCTGAACTTTTAAATTCCTATTTTGCATCTGTTTTCTCTCAGAAAGGAAATGTAACATCAACTGATCTTCACTGTCCTATTAAAGTAATAGAAGAATCCAGGATATCTATAAACAGAAAGACAGTGAGTAAACACTTAGCTAACCTAAATGAATTCAAGTCTCCAGGTCCAGATGAATTACACCCCAGAATACTGAAGGAGATAGCAGAAGAAATTCTTGAACCACTGTCCATAATCTTTGAAAATTCTTGGAGAACAGGAGAAGTGCCAGAAGACTGGAGAAGAGCAAATGTTGTTCCTATCTTCAAAAAGGGGAAGAAGGTGGACCCAGGGAACTACAGGCTGGTGAGTCTGACTTCTATACCAGGAAAAATCTTTGAACAAATTATTAAAGAACATGTATGCAAGTACCTGCATAAAAATGAAGTGATTTGTAACTAATAAGTCATGTCAGACTAACTTAATTTCCTTCTATAACAGAATCACTGACTGGGTGGATCAGGGAAATGCTGTAGATATAGTATATCTTGACTTCAGCAAAGCATTTGACAAAGTATCTCACACAATCCTTATTGAAAAAATGACTAAGTATGGAATGGACAAGGCAACTGTTAGGTGGATTCATAACTGGCTTAGTGATCGGACTCAAAGAGTGGTCGTAAATGGCTGCACATCCAGTTGGAAGAATGTCTCAAGTGGGGTACCACAAGGCTCTGTTTTGGGCCCTGTATTGTTCAACATCTTTATCAATGATTTAGATGAAGGAATTGAGGGTAAACTGATCAAATTTGCTGATGACACAAAGCTAGGAGGGGTAGCTAATACTAGAGAAGAGAGAGAGAGGATTCAAAAAGATATAAATAAACTGGAGCAGTGGGCAGCAACTAACAGAATGGTTTTTAACAGGGAAAAATGCAAAGTACTACATCTGGGCAATAAAAATGAAAAAAGCATATACAAAATGGAAGGAATAGGGCTAAGTAACAGCACATGTGAAAAAGACTTGGGTATACTAATTGATCACAGACTGAACATGAGTCAACAGTGTGATGCAGCAGCAAAAAAGGCAAATACAATTCTAGGATGTATCAACAGAAGCATACAGTCTAGATCACGTGAGGTCATTATTGCCCTCTACTCCTCTTTGGTCAGACCTCATCTGGAATACTGTGTCCAGTTTTGGGCACCACATTTTAAAAAAGACATCAACAAACTGGAGCAAGTTCAAAGGAGAGCCACCAGAATGGTGACCGGTCTGCAAACCATGTCCTATGAGGAACGGTTGCAGGATTTGGGAATGTTTAGCTTGCAAAAAAGAAGACTGAGAGGAGACTTAATAGCGGTCTACAAATATCTCAAGGGCAGTCACATTGTAGAAGGATCATCTTTATTCTCATTTGCACAAGGAAAGACTAGAAGCAATGGGATGAAACTGAATGGGAGGAGACACAGATTAGATATTAGAAAAAGTTTTTGACAGTTAGGGTGATCAAGGAGTGGAACAGGCTGCCACGAGAGGTGGTAAGTTCTCCTTCAATGGAAGTCTTCAAACAGAGGCTGGACAGACATCTGTCTGGGATGATTTAGAGAATCCTGCTTTGAGCAGGGGGTTGGACCAGATGATCCAGGAGGTCCCTTCCAACTCTACCATTCTATGATTCTATTATCCTTGACCTGGTCTTTGTCTGGCTCCGTTCAATCTCCTACCTAGATAACTCACTGCTTCTCCTCTCTGACCACAACATTCTCTCCTTCATGCTCACAAATCCTTGCCCACCCAGCACACTCCAACCTACCACACATTCAGAAATCTACAAGCCATTAACCCTCATACACTTTCAGACTCCCTACACTCATCACTGTCCCCAATCTCCTTTTTCCTGTCCTGATTTGGCTGCACATCACTACAATAACACTCTCAGAAACACCCTTGACTAAGTAGCTCCCCTCACCTCAGAACCTCCAACACAGAGTAAAACAGCCCTGGCTCACATCGCAAACTCTTTCTCCAGCGATGCTCTAGGAGTACTGAACGCTTATGGAGGAAAACTCACACACCAGAAGAATTCACTTCAAATTTATGTTAAGAACCTACTACACCACCCTGATCTCACTATCCAACAACCCCAAGAAACTTTGACACCTTTCACTCCCTCCTCAGGCCGAAAGCACAAGCCCCTATCACAGACATTTGTGCTGATGACCTGGCCTCCCACTTTATAGAGAAAATAGATCTGTCAGGAAATCCGCTCCCAGACACCAGGTGCTGTGACTCCCAACCCTCCCTGTATTTCCCCTGGCTCACTCTCCACATTTGATCCCATCACAGAAGAAGTCTCCAGGCTCCTCTTCTTCTTCTCATCCAACTACATGCACTACTGACCCTATTCCCTCACATCTCCTCCAATCTCTCTCTCCAGTAGTCACAACTCACCTAACTACAATCTTTAATCTCTCCCTCTCCTTGGGCATTTTCCCTCCTTCTTCAAACAATATCATTACTCCATTATTATAGAAACCCGCTCTCGACCCATCCTGCACAAACTACAGACCAGTCTCCAATCTCCCCTTCATCTCTAAACTCTTGGAGCGCCTGGTCTTCTCCCGTCTTACCTGTTACCTTTCCACTCATTCCCTTCAAGACCCTTTACAGTCCTACATCTGCCCCCTACATTTGACAGAAACTACACTTTTCAAACCTTCTGACAGCAAAATGTAACGGTGACCACTCTCTGCTCATTCTTCTCGACCTTTCTGCAGCTTTTGACACTGTTGACCACCATCTCCTACTCTCTAGGCTCCAGTCACTAGGCATTAAGGACACTGCACTCTCCTGGTTCTCTTCGTATCTTTCTGTCCACTGTCTCCAACATTATGTCCGCTCTCTATCTGACCTCCCTAAATCTGACATTTCCCTCTCTGTGAGTGGTACCATAGTAACACCCCAGCAGCAGGCTCACTCTCTCCTTCACCTCCCATATACAATCTCTTGCCCGCTCTTGCCGGTTACACCTAAAGAACATCTCTAGAATCCGCCCTTTTCTCACCATGGAAACAACAAAAACCCTCACTGTCGCCCTGCTCCACTCCCGCCTGGACTACTGTAACACTTTATTAATTGGCCTCCCCCTCACTCGACCTTCCCCTCCCCAGTCCATCCTTAATGCAGCAGCCAGGGTCGTCCATCTGGCTAATCGGTACTCAGACGAATCCGCTCTTCGCCAGTCGTTACACTGGCTGCCCATTCATTATCAAATCCAATTCAAAGTACTTGTTCTCACCCACAAAGCTCTCCACAGTGCGGCACCCCCTTACATCTCCTCCCTCATTTCTGTCTATCGGCCTAGCCGATCATTGCGCTGTGCAAACGACTTTCGACTAACCTCTGCATTAATCCGTACCTCCCACTCCCGACGCGCGTTGCATCAATCCTCTAGAATGCTCTACCCGAGAAAATTAGGACCAGCCACAACTTGCACAGTTTTAGGCACTCCCTCAAAAACATTTGTTCAGAGTGGCCTATCTCGTTCCCTAATCAAAGGTAGCTCATTCACTATCTCTATCTATCCCCCACTCCCTCAAGATGGCTGGACCATCATTGTAAATACACATCTGTATTTTATATCTCCCACACCTCATTGTAGATTGTACAGTCATGGCCAAAAGTTTTGAGAATGACACAAATATTAGTTTTTACAAAGTCTACTGCTTCACTTTTTCTAATGGCAATTTGCATATACCCCAGATTGTTATAAAGAGTGATCAGCTTAACAGCAATTACTTGCAAAGTCAATATTTGGCTAGAAAATGAACTTTATCCCCCAAAACACATTTCAACATCATTGCAGCCCTGCCTTAAAAGGACCAGCTAACCTCTTTTCAGTGATTGCTCCATTAACACAGGTGTGGGTGTTGATGAGGACATGGCTGGAGATCAATCTGTCATGATTAAGTAAGAATGACACCACTGGACACTTTAAAAGGAGGCTGGTGCTTGGCATCATTGTTTCTCTTCTGTTAACCATGGTTATCTCTAAAGAAACACGTGCAGTCATCATTGCAATGCACAAAAATGGCCTAACAGGGAAGAGTATCGCAGCTAGAAAGATTGAACCTCAGTCAACAATCTATCGCATCATCAAGAACTTCAAGGAGAGAGGTTCCATTGTTGCCAAAAAGGCTTCAGGGCGCCCAAGAAAGACCAGCAAGCGCCAGGACCGTCTCTTAAAAGTGTTTCAGCTGCGGGATCGGGCTACCAGTAGTGCAGAGCTTGCTCAGGAATGGCAGCAGGCAGGTGTGAGTGCATCTGCACGCACTGTGAGACGGAGACTCTTGGAGCAAGGCCTGGTCTCAAGGAGGGCAGCAAAGAAGTTGATTGAAAGCATGCCAGGGAGAATTGCAGAGGTCCTGAAGAAGAAGGGTCAACACTGCAAATATTAGAAAATGAACTCGGCACTCAACTTTAGTATAGTGAGAATAAAGATTTTTATTCACAGTAGTAACACGAAACGTTTCGGTCCTATATCATGGACCTTCATCAATCACAGATACTACTGGGAAGGGGGTTGATCCACATAGGGAAGAAAGAAAGGGCTGGATATAGCCTGTATTGGTGGGGTGAGATGAGGAAGAGGACAATGCCTCTATTGCACTAGTAACCTGTTGTGAAGGAGTCCGGCAGTGAGGATAGGTCTCTGCATTGGACGCGGTGTCCACCGCTAGTCTGAGCGTCATTTTTTCATAACACTGCAAATATTGACTTGCTGCATTAACTCATTCTAACTGTCAATATAAGCTTTTGTTACTCATATGTTTGCAATTATTATATTTCTGTCTGTGATAAAAACATCTGTCAAACACACATAAAAACCAGATCATGTGAAAATATAATATTTGTGTTATTCTCAAAACTTTTGGCCATGACTGTAAGCTCTCACGAGCAGGGTCGTTTTATTTTGCTTTAATTATTGCATTATTGTTAACGTTGTTACTTATGACTGTTGTGTTTGAAACTGTTAAACTGTAAAGCGCTGCGGAATATGTTGGCGCTATATAAAGATTATTATTATTATTACTGCCCTCTGTGGCTCCCAAAGCCTTGCCAACATATGTAACATTGAGTTCCAGCGGGTGGTAACATCGCACACCAGTCGGTGAACAGGAAGTTGCAACCGCTGTTTCAGGACTGCCAAGGCGGCGGCAGCTGGAGCGGACTTGCAAAATGGGCACACACGCGGCATACTTTAACAAGTAGCTCAGGCAGATTTGTGTAGGTTTTAAGAAACAGCTGAACCACTAAGTTGAGCACGTGGGCCAGGGATGGTACATGTGCGAGGTTACCAAGTTCCAGAGCTGCCACCAAGTTACGGGCATTGTCAACACAACAATGCCTAGTTGTAAGTTCAGGAGCGATAGCCACAGATCAGTCTGGTCTGTTAGACCTTTCAACAACTCTGCGGCGGTGTGTGGTTTGTCACTTAAGCAGATTAGCTTCAGCACAGCTTGTTGCCGCTTGGAAAAGGCAGTGCTGCAGTGCTTCCAGCTTGTGACTTATGTTGACGTTTGTGAGATCGAGGATGAAGAGGAGGATGTGCAGCAACTGCTGTAAAAAGTGAGGGCAACCCTGATTGAACCAGAGCCCGCAATTCTTGGTGTCAATAGCACATGTTCCGTCCCAGGGTCAGACTGGGTCCAGGTTTCCACAATATTCACCCTGGCCATCAGGGAAATGTAGTGTCCCTGGCCATGAGCAGGTTTCCATAGTTAAGTGGACCTTCCTAGTCAAAGTGTGGGTCAGGGCCAACTGATGGTATGGGACATGTGCCTGTGTAAGGTGGGGACGGCACACCGGGAGAAATACACAAGCCTAAACAACATTTCCAGGGCAAGCAGTATGGAAATGTGTCTGTTTAGTATTGTAGCCTGTAGGTGGGTGGTTGCGTATTTACGCTTGTGTTCCAAGGACTGGGGTAGAGATAACTGAATGCTGCAATGGGACAAGGACATGGTTGCTGAGAGTGGTTGCAAGTGTGCAATGACAGGTGCAGGGTGGGAGGCATCTTTGCCTATGTCATGTACAGGGGATTGGTGTGCCCGTAGAACAAGGGAAGAGGCATTGGTGTCACCTGCAGACACCATTTATGGATCAAGTAGTCAGGTGCTTTGCTTGCATGGGCCTGAGCAGGCTGATGGTGGTCAGGCTGGTTGTTGTGCTGCCCCTGCTGATGCTGGCATGGTAGATGTTGCAAATGGCCTTTTTTGGGTTAACTGGACTGTCTTTAAAAAGTTGCCAGACTCGTGAACACCTAAACCTTGGCTTGGCAACTTCACCCGTGTTGGTGCTCTGGGGATCAGTTGCCGGCCTTATATCTCTGGCCACCCTACTGCCTCTTCCTGCCTGCTGTGGTGCTGCGGATCCCTTCCCCTGTGCCCTGCTGTCCTCACACTGCATGTCACCTTACCAGGTTGGGTCCGTGATTTCATCGTCCACCACCTCGTCTTCTGTTTCCGCACCCGGGTCCTCCTCCTGATTTGCTGCTGAAACACCACCACTTTCTGGCAATTATGTCTTATAATCATCCAGCTCTTGGAACAGTAATTCCATTTTCCCACCATCACCTTCTTGTGAGCGTGGCTGCTTAAATATTTGAACATCGGTACATATATCTCCTCCTGTCCTGGTTGAAACAGGCAGGGTGAGAGGCTAGAATCTAAAAATGGAAATGTGAACAGCTCTTCGCAGTGTCCAAATGTGAGATCACTTGTCTCCGGGCACAAGGCCTGGTGGGAGGAAGGAGGATCAGGGTGACGTGAGGATTATGTGGTCCAGAATCCCGGTTAGTGAGACTGGAGCATGTGGTAGAAAGGGTTATGCTGGCAAAGTGACTGGAAGCATTATCTGCTATCCATCCAACAACTTTTTCACACTGGCTTCAAGAAAGGTTTTCCCTGCCCCCTACAAAATGGGACAGGAAGCTAGATCAACATGATGTGTGTGTGTTTGCCTGTCGCAGGAGCACAACACAGTTTCACCTCGCCCACGTCCTTGGCTTCTGGGCTCACCATCACGTCCACTTCCCAGTCCTTTACCACGTGCCTTACCAATTTTAATCCCTTAACCCCCGGAACTTTTTTCAGTTTGTGTTTTTGTTTTTCAATCTTCTTTCCAGAGCCATAACATTTTTATTTTTCTGTCAATATGGCCATGTGAGGGCTTATTTTTTGTGGGATGAATTGTACTTTTGAATGACACCATTGGTTTTACCATGTAGTGTACCTGAAAAGGGGAAAAAATTCCAAGTGCGGTGAAATTGCAAAAAAACTGCAATCCCACACTTGCTTTTTGTTTGGCTTTTTTGCTAGGTTCGCTAAATGCTAAAACTGACCTATTATGATTCTCAAGGTCATTACGAGGTCATAGACACCAAACATGTCTAGGTTCTCTTTTATCTAAGTGGTGAAAAAAAAATCCTAAATTTGCTAAAAAAAAAAAAAAAAAAAAAAAATTGCTCCATTTTCTGAGACTCGCAGCGTCTCCATTTTTCATGATCTCGGGTCGGGTTAGGGCTTATCTTTTGCGTGTCGAGCTGACGTTTTTAATGATACCACTTTTGTGCAGATACGTTCTTTTGATCGCCTGGTATTGCCTTTTAATGCAATGTCGCAGCGACAAAAAAACCATAATTCTGGCGTTTTGATTTTTTTTTCCTCGCTACGCCGTTTAGCGATCAGGTTAATCCTTTTTTTATGGATAGATCGGACGATTCTGAACGCGGCGATACCAAATAAGTGGAGGTTTGATTTTTTTTTTATTGTTTTATTTTGATTGGGGCGAAAGGGGGGTGATTTCAACCTTTATGTTTTTTTTTTTACTTTTGGCATGCTTCAATAGCCTCCACAGGAGGCTAGAAGCTGCCATAGCGCGATCGCCTCGGCTACATAGAGGCGATGCATAGATCACCTCTATGTAGTAGAATTGCAGCACTGCTGAGCACCGCCCACAGGGTGGCGCTCATAGCAATCTGCCATCAACAACCATAGAGGTCTTGAGGAAACCTCAGGTTGTTATGGCAATGCGTCGATGACCCCCGATCACGTGACGGGGTCGGCGATGAGCTTATTAAGTTCTAGTTAAATGCCCGCTGTCAGCGTTTGACAGCGGGATTTAACTAGTTAATAAGAGCGGACGGATCGTGATTCCGCTCATGCCTATTGCGGGCACATGTCAGCCAGCCTCAAAGCGGGGGATACTGCCAGCTGACGTACTATTCAGTCAGCTGTCAGTAAGGGGTTAAATTACAATATATCCCTGTTCAGAAAACACTGCAGACAGTATTACAATTTGTTTTGAGGCTCAACTCTTTTACTATCAATGCCATATAAAATTTCACTGCTGAAAAAAATTGCAGTATCACAATGTCAGCAAAGTGTGCCGACTTCAGATGGACATATGAGACTGCAGTATAACTATAGCAATGCAATTTTTTTTAACAAAGGGTTTTTTCGGGGGGTGGATGGGCCTTTTGAGGCCCATTCCAGCACGATAAATGCCGTATAAAATATCACAGCTCAAAAAAAAAAAAAAAGGCTGTATTACAATGCCAGGCAAATTTGCACAGCTCAGACGGACATATGAGACTGCAGTAAAAATATAGCAAAACAATTTTTTTTAACACTTTTTTTAGGGGGGTTTTGAGGCTCAACTGTAGCACGCTAAAAGCCATATAAAATTTCACTGTTCAAAAAACTGGTATTAGACCTACCGGTAATTATATTTCCAGGAGTCCATCCTGACAGCACCCTGGAGGACGTCCTCCTTCTCCTTGCAGGGACAGGAAAGCACACAAGAGGTTAAAAGGCCCACTCCACCCCCTCTCCCTCAGTGTTTAACAAGTACCACACCATGGCTTATGCAAATAACACTTTAATGATACCATCATATTACATTATATGACACATCAAAACAAGGGGGGAAGTTACCCGTGCTGTCAGGATGAACTCCTGGAAATATAATTACCGGTAGGTCTAATACCAGTTTCCCAGGACGTCCCTCCTGACAGCACCCTGGAGAGTACCAAAGAACCTCCTCAGGGTGGGATTACTGCCTGTAGAACCTTTCTACCAAAAGCAGTCTGTTGACCTGACATTACATCTAATCTCTAGTGTCTACAAAATGTATTAAATCTGGCCCAGGTCGAGGCTCTCCAAATTTGTTCTACCGAGGCCCATGCTCTCTCGGCCCAGGAAGCGGATATCGCTCTGGTGGAGTGGGCCCTTAGACCTTCAGAGGGACTAGTTCCTTCTGCTTGATAAGCATCTGAGATGACTTTGGTTATCCATCTAGCTATAGAAGCCTTAGAGGCTTTTTTTACCTTTGTTTTTACCCCCAAACAAAATAAAGAGGTTGGAATCCAACCTCCAGCTTTTGGTGGCCTCCAAATAGTCCAAAACTGCCTGTCTGACATCAAGTGAGTGGAGTATTTGTTCCTTCTCAGATAGTTTGTCACAAAAAAAAAAAGGGTAATACAATTTCCTGATTAATATTATTATTGGACACTACTTTTGGTAAAAAGGCTGGGTCTAATTTTAGAATTATACAGTCATCTGTTGTGAATGGACTTGAAATGAGTTCTGAGCAGAGGCTCCCTCTGGTGGTTACAAGCGGTACTGGACTGTCCAGTGAAGATTGTGAGGAGTGGGAATCAGGTGTTACTGACTGGTCTTATATAAGGGAGTCACCTTCCCATCAGGGTTGCCGGTGATCAATTGTTCTGGTCTCAATCCTTGAGTCCTGTTTCCTTTGTAGCCTGCTGTGTCGTGTCTGCATCTCCTGCTAACAGATAAGACATTTTCTTTTTGTTTTTGTGCTTGATTTTTGCATTTTGTCCTGCACTTCTGTGGGGGCCCTCAGGGTCCCCTCCGGGGGGCTTTTGCCCTCTCAGTTTAGTTCAGCCACTGATGTTTGTACTTTTGCTTTTTCCACTTTTTTCAGTGGCTGCTGTTTTGATTTCGTTACACCAGAGAACTAATTTAGGTGGTAGAGGTCGTGTGATCTCAGGTGATTTTGAAATTAGTAGAGTTGGTGCTTTTCAGGGTTTTTTGGGATTGCAGTAAGTGCCCTTCCTATCCTTTTCTATTTAGGTAGTTTGGGCCCCATCGTTTGCTCATACTATTTTCTTTCTGTGTCAGTATTTCATCTTGTCTAACCGCCATTACATGTTTGGGGGCTTTCTATGTTCTTTGGGGATCTGCTCTGGGGCAGATAGCTTTCCTCTTTCTATCTTTAGGTGTAGTTAGTTTCTCAGGCTGTGACAAGGCGTCTAGGACCAACGTAGGAACGCTCCACGGCTGCCTCTAGTTGTGGTGGTTAGTCAGGGTACTGCAATCTCATAGCTTCCAACTTCTCTGGTGTATTGCCTTTTTTACCTGCACTCCTCAGCTACCGAAACATAACAGTCATCTCTGATCTGCAAGTATGGATGTTTCATCGATAGGGCCTGAATCTCTCCTATCCTTTTAGCTGTAGTGATAGCTACCAAAAAGGCCGTTCTCCAAGTACAACATGAAATGGGCATTTCCTTGTTAGGGACATATGACCTCTTACATAGTGAATTGAGCACTAACTTCAAATCCCAGGGGGGAGTTAATTGCCTGATTGTGGGGCGTAATCTCTGAGTAGCCTTTATAAATCTTACTATCCAAGGGTGAGCTGCCAATGGAAAGTCAAGAAAGGAACTAAGTCAGCAGGGCGCAAATGACAGGAATCTTCTTAGTAAATGACAATCTTCATTTATTAAAAATTATTAAAAATTATGGTAAAACAATGAATCCACAACGCGTTTCAACGGAGTGAGTCCGTCTTCCTCAGATGGCATAGGCTATGCCACCTGAGGAAGACGGACTCACTCCGTTGAAACGCGTTGTGGATTCATTGTTTTACCATAATTTTTAATAATTTTTAATAAATGAAGATTGTCATTTACTAAGAAGATTCCTGTCTTTTGCGCCCTGCTGACCGGGTTTTCAAGAATCTTTCTCAATAGTAATCCCACTCGGGGTACCCGGCTGGAGCAGCATTAGATTTCTTAATTGCTTACAACACTTACACCTGGCTGGCGCTCCTACAGACTGTCTATCCAACGTCTCTCAAGAAAGGAACTAAGGGCCGCGATCTGAACCTTTAGCGTACTCGTTTAATCCTTTGTTAAAGCCGGCCTGCAAGAAATCCAGGACCCTTGGTATGTCAGGGGAACCCTCCAACACACTAGATCTGCCGCCCTCCAGACAGAACCTCTTCCAGATTTTTAGGTAAATTGCTGAAGTAACAGGCTTCCTGCTGGCCTGGATAGTGGCTATAACCTGATCTGACAAGCCTTTTGCTTTCAGGATGTCCCTTTCAGGATCCAAGCCGAGAGGTGCAGCGATTCGGGGTTCGGATGGTAGACTGGCCCCTGGTGCACCACATTGCTTCTTAGTGGCAGTGGCAGCTCGATCGGGTCTTCCTCCATCATCCCTCCTAGAAGGGAAAACCAGCTTCTCTTCGGCCAAAACGGAACCACCAGGATCACTCGTGCTCGATCTTCCCTGATTTTCCTGAGAACAGCCGGGATGAGCGCGAGAGGTGGAAAGGCACATGAAAGAGGCTTGTTCCAGACCTGGCTGAGCGCATCTATTCCCTCCGGGCCGTCTAGAGGGTCTAGAGAGTAGAACCTGGGAACCTTCGAATTTTTTCTCCTCGCGAAGAGGTCTATATCGGGGGTCACCCAACGCTGGCACAGCTCTTGGAAAATGTCCTGGTTGAGCTCCCATTCTGTTGGGCAAACTTGCTTCCGACTTAAATAGTCCGCTAGCTCGTTCTGGGCACCTTCCAGATGTACCGCTGATACCGAAAGAATCATGTTCTCTGCCCAGGAAAATATTTTTTCCACGAGATCCTGGAGCTGACGATGCCTGGGCCCTCCTTGATGTTTTAGAAAAGATACCGTTGTCATGTTGTCGGACAAAATCCTGACGTGCCTTCCGGCCAGCACTTCCTGGTTTCGTCTTAGTGTCTCCCACACTGCCAACAGTTCTCGGAAGTTGGAAGATCTTCTTCTGACGTAATCGGGCCACTTGCCCTGAAAGAATTTTCCGTCTAAGTGGCCTCCCCAACCCCACTCGCTGGCATCCGTAGTAACCACCACGCTCAGAGAGGTGATCCATAGACGCCCTGTCTGGAGGTTTCCGGGCTGCATACACCATAGTAATGATTTCTTCACTGCTCTTGAAAGCGTCATTCTCTTGTCCAGAGACGTCTGATTCCGGTCCCATGTCGAAAGGATCTGTCTCTGCACTGGTCTGGAATGAAATTGTGCCCATCTGACACACGGGATACAGGCTGTCATCAGGCCCAGTACCTTCATGGCCTCTCTTATGGAGGTGCGCTGTTTCCAAAGCCTTTTGACTTTGGCGCTTACTTCTTTTTGCTTTTCCCGGGGCAACAGAGATATTCTTCTTTTTGAGTCCAGTAGAACCCCTAAAAAGATCTTTTTGTATTCTGGAGTCAGGTCTGATTCTCCCAATTGATTACCCAGCCTAGGAATTCTAGAACTGCAATAGTTCGGTTCCTCTGGGTCCTTAAAGCTTCTTTCGATTCTGCAATCATAAGGAAGTCGTCTAAATATAGAACGATTATTATCCCTTGGCTTCTCAGGTAGGCCACTACCTCCGCTACCAGCTTTGTAAATATACGGGGAGCCGAAGCTAGCCCGAACGGAAGGCCTCTGAACTGGAAGTGTTCGGTCCGGGACAGCAGTTCCACTGCAAATCTTAAAACCTCCTGAGAGGAAGGGTGAATGGGGACCTGAAAATAGGCATTCTTCAGATCGAGAGTGCACATGACTGCCTCTCTGTCTATTAGATGGATCGCTGATCGAATGGATTCCATTCGAAACCTTTTGTATTTGACGGAGGTGTTTAGGGGCTTCAGGTTTATAATGGTTCGAGTTCCTCCTGACGGTTTTGGGATGGAAAACAGGGAAGAGTAATGACCTTTTCCCCTTTCCCCTGGTGGCACAGGTATTATGACCTCTGAACTTAACATGTCCTGAAGGTCTGCCCACATGGGGGAGTCCAGCTGAACTACTGTTGGTGAAATATATCTTTCGGGGGGTGGAAATGAGTGCTCTATTCTGTACCCTTCCGAGATGGTTCTGAGAACCCAACAGTTCTTGGTAACCTGAGCCCAGGCGTCTGAGAAATATTTGAGCCTCCCCCCGATACCCTGGCGTCATTGTCTCTTGGACCTTGATGATGAAGAAAAGGGAGGTTTTCTTGTGCTCTGACTATGGGGAACTCTATACGTTCCTCTACTGGACCTGCTCTGACTCCTAAAGTCAGGCTGACGTCTAGGGGGGAAACTTCTACGAAAGGGCTGCGGCTGCTTTGGCTTCTCTTCAGGGAACCCCTTCTTTTTGTCAGAAGCCGATTCTAAAATATTATCCAGAGCTGGCCCGAAGACTCTTAATCCTGAAAAGGGGATAGAACACAATTTTGATTTGGATGCATTATCCCCCGACCATGACCGTAGCCAAATAGCTCTCCTAGCCGCATTAGATAGTGAGCTATTTCTTGCAGCAAATCTTACTGATTCCGCCGATGAGTCAGCAAGATATGCAGTGGCGGACTTTATTAATGGTAAAGATGCAAGAATATCAGCTCTAGGGGTCTTATTGGAAAGATGATTTTCCAACTGCCCCATCCAGAGAGCCATAGATCTGGCTACCGATGTTGCCGCTATGTTAGTCTTAATAAGGGCTGCAGAAGATTCCCATGCCCTTTTTAAAAGAATATCCGCCCTTCTGTCCATAGGATCACGAAGGCTTGAAGAATCCTCAAAAGGAATGGATGTCTTCTTGGCTACCCTCGCCACTGGAACATCAATTCTAGGAGTATCTTCCCATAAATTTATATCTTCCTGATCAAAAGGTAAACGTCCTTTGAAATCACGGCTTAGTACAAGTCTACGCTCTGCATCCTTCCATTCATCCATAATCATAGTACGGATGTGATCACTAACAGGAGATACTCTTTTCCTTTGTGACGTAAGTCCCCCAAACATTAAGTCCTGCCTGGACTGTAGTTTTGGAGCTTCTTCCACTTGCATAGTCTCTCTAACCGCTTTTACCAGGTCATCAGTCTCCTCGACCTGGAACAGATATTTTTTACTTTGATCCTGTACATCTGGTGGAAGTTCCCCCTCCTCATAAGGGTTTTCTTCCATCTGTTCTGGTTGATCTTCTGAACTCCTGTCTGACTCTTCCAAGTCCGTCTCTCATCTCACCCGCTTACGATCCTGTTTAGGGCTAGATGGGTGTTGCCTAGAAATACTGGCCACGGAAACCTGAACTTCTTCCCGTATCATGACCCTCATTTCAGAAAGAAGAGACGGTTGCTCCCCTTCCATAACCTTAGATGTACAAGGTTTGCAGAGGGCTTTCTTATAGGAGCTTGCCAGTTTCACATGGCATATGGGGCATCTGTTGGATTTTGATAACGATTTGCCCGATTTTTCGGCTGCCGATGGGGGAGCTGCTGCTGATCCCTTATCCTAAGATTTAAGATTAGGGACAGTCAGGCTAGGATCCAGGGCACCTACAGGTGACATGGTCTGCTTATTAGCGGGGTTTATTTATTGCGCTTCAGCGCTCTTACCCCTCGCTCGACTGCTCCTTCATCCATTGTTACAACAGCCGGCATTTCCGCTTTAGGGTCAATAATGCTGGCTTGTCAGGTGGCGAGCGTTACTGTTCCGTCGGTACTTTAACTGACGCCACCGGAAGTGACGTGCACCGGTCTTCTGACCCGGAAATCTATCCCCTGTTACCTTTGCGTTCCACAGTGGAACGCACTCAGCTCTGCAGCCACCGCCGGAGTTTCCTCCTCCATGCCCGCTCAGAAGTACCTAACCTCCTGCGGGTGTACGCGCACCTGCGCACTTGCCAGATCTGGATCTCGTCTGACAGGCTGAGTCGAGAGCCTCCAATCGGGAGGAGCGTCTCTATCCAGGAGACTCGTCCGCTGCCTGGCCTTTGTGGTCGAGGGACTTCCCCTCGGGAAGTTTCTGACCTGAACTGCTCCCCGAGGGATCGGATCCTGACCAGTCGCACCGTCCCCCAGCCCTCCGGTAAGCAGCACAGCTGCGTTCTCTTGTGCGTCCCTCCGTGCAGGGACAGGAAAACACTGAGGGAGAGGGGGTGGAGTGGGCCTTTTAACCTCTTGTGTGCTTTCCTGTCCCTGCAAGGAGAAGGAGGACGTCCTCCAGGGTGCTGTCAGGAGGGATGTCCTGGGAAAAATGCAGTATTACAATGCCAGGCAAATTTTCACATTTCAGCTGGATGTACAAAACTGCAGTATCAATATAGCAATGCTATTGAGATCCAACCAAGACGGGCTGTATGCTCTTGATGCTCAGCTGCCTCAGTAAAAATGGTGTATAATATTTCCCTGCTCAGAACAATTTGCAGGATTAAAAACAAAAAGATTATTATTAACCCCGAGAAGAGGTTTTGGTATGAGTTGCAGGCTGCAACATAAAGGACATTCAATTCACCCTATCCTGTCCTACACTATCCCTTCAGCACAATCTCTCCCTAAGTGCTGCTAACAGCAGTATTACTATTTATTATAATTAGCTCAAAGAAGGGCTGTTGTACTTAAAATAAATGTAATTGTGGATGACTCCCTGGCTATACACAGCTACAATTCTGTCCCTCTCTCACCAGCACCTCTCCCTGCTCTACTTGTTTCTGGGGTACAGTGTGCAGAGCATGGTGCCATGGGTCTTATATAGACCTGATGATGCTATGCGGACAGCCAATCACAATAATGCCACAACCAAGATGGCTACGACATTACAGCGATTGGCAGGCAATCCCCACATGTTCATTGGCTGTCTGAAAAGCGCCAAACATGCGGGCGGGGCCTCAAGTTCCTGCTCGAGCATTAAAAAAAAAATTCTCCCAAAGTAACAAGCATCTCGAGCACACTGATAACAGACCGCTAGATCGAGTAAAGAGCAGTGACAAGCATGCTCGTTCATCACGAGTCATTAACCTACACAGTGGCTCGTTCCTTGAGGTGTTAAATGTCCTTAACATTAACCTCCTAAATACCTTTATATAGCAAATCACACTTGTTTTATTTAGGGAGTTAATCACTATTGTACATTACAAAGTCTGTCATCTTGTTACACTGACAGAAACGAGTCCTAGACCGTTAATAGGACAGGCATCTGTGAGCATGTGCAGTAGGAGCTCTGCTGCAGTTACCTGGCAATAGCTTTATAATATCACCAGGTAACAGCAGCAGAGCTCCTACTGCACATGCTCACAGGCTCCTGTCCTATTAATAGTCTAGGATACGTTTCTGTCAGTGTAACATTTTAATGTACCACAGTGCATTATTTATATTTGCTATTTAAAAAGTATTCAGGAACTTTACTGATATTTCATTTGTGTTTTTCCTAGCGATCTCCATTAAAAGTTTATCCTCATGTTCGCTAATGAGTGCAAAATGCTTGCAAAATTGCAATTTATTAAAAAAAGTTCTCAATAACAGAGGTATTTTTAATTTTACTGTTTACTGCTTGATGGACAAGTTAAAAGCCACTTCTGCAGGGTACCCTCAAAGGGTATTGGACACTGTCTTTTTGCTGAGTTTTTGGATCAGAAACTGAGCAGTAACTCAAAGTTTTTGAACAGGATTTTGAGATTTTCCTCTCAATTTCCAAAAATTCAGCAAAAAAACTGTGCACATACCCAGTAGCCCAGCTACTGGGGGGGCAGAGGGGGCCGTTGCCCCTGGCCCAGTCACATGCAGGGGCCCTAGGGAGACATGGCCAGTATCTGACGTGTCAGGGAGAGAGCAGCACAATGCCGGCTCCCTCTGCCACAGGTTGCAGTGCCTGTCTGTGTGTGCACAGTGCACGGAGCTGCTGTCTCACCAGAGGAGCTCCTTCCTTCCTGGCCTGCAGCAGCTGTAGTTTCACTTTCTGCCCTGCAGGCTCTGTTTGTCTCAGCCACACTGGGTCCTAGTGCCCTCTGTGTGCATACACTGGACACTTCCTGCTCCTGCCTCAGTCACTGCCTGCAAGCTTCATGGTAAGTGGAGATGGAATTTATTAAATTTATACAGCTCAGGCATGTCATGGTCACGGTGGGGGTATGTGAGAGGATGGGGGTATTGTGGGGGCAAGGGCACTGGGGGGGTTAATGTGAGATGATGGGGTATTGTGGGGGAGGGGGTACAGGGCACTGGGGTTGATGTGAGAGGATGGGGGTATTGTGAGGGAGGGTGGACAGGGCACTGGGATTGAATGTAAGAGGATGGGGTATTGTGGGGGCTAGGACACTGGGGGGTTAATGTAAGAGGATGGGGTATTGTGGGGGTAGGGCACTGGGGGTTTACTGTGAGAGGATGGGGGTATTGTGGGGGCTAGAGCACTGGGGGTTTACTGTGAGAGGATGGAGGTATTGTGGGGGCTAGGGCACTTGGGGTTTACTGTGAGAGGATGGGGTATTGTGGGGCTGAAGTGGGGGAGGGGCAACAGGGCATGGAGGGTGATTGTGAGATGATGGGGTATTGTGGGGGAGGTGGTACAGGGCACTGGGGGTGAATGTGAGAGGATCGGGATATTGTGAGGGCTGGCGCACAGAGGTTGATGTGAGAGGATGGGGGTATTGTGAGAGAGGGTGGACAGAGCACTGGGATTGAATGTAAGAGGATGGGGTATTGTGGGGGCTAGGGCACTGGGGGTTTACTGTGAGAGGATGGGGGTATTGTGGGGGCTAGGGCACTGGGGGTTTACTGTGAGGATGGGGTATTGTGGGGGCTAGGGCACTGGGGGGTTAATGTAAGAGGATGGGGTATTGTGGGGGTAGGGCACTGGGGGTTTACTGTGAGAGGATGGGGGTATTGTGGGGCTAGGGCACTGGGGGTTTACTGTGAGAGGATGGGGTATTGTGGGGGCTAGGGCACTTGGGGTTTACTGTGAGAGGATGGGGGTATTGTGGGGGCTGAAGTGGGGGAGGGGCAACAGGGCACGGAGGGTGATTGTGAGATGATGGGGTATTGTGGGGGAGGGGGTACAGGGCACTGGGGGTGAATGTGAGAGGATCGGGATATTGTGAGGGCTGGCGCACAGAGGTTGATGTGAGAGGATGGGGGTATTGTGAGGGAGGGTGGACAGGGCACTGGGATTGAATGTAAGAGGATGGGGTATTATGGGGGCTAGGGCACTGGGGGTTTACTGTGAGAGGATGGGGGTATTGTGGGGGCTAGGGCACTGGGGGTTTACTGTGAGAGGATGGGGGTATTGTGGGGGCTGAAGTGGGGGAGGGGCAACAGGGCACGGAGGGTGAATGTGAGATGATGGGGTATTGTGGGTTCAGGGGGACAGAGGGGTGCATGTGAGAGGATGGGCTGTTGGGGTGTGGGTGGGGGCAGGTAGGGGGCTTTTTTTTACTTGTGAGCACATTAATACTTTAATAATAGATTAATATTTCAGGGCACAGACAGACGACTGTATAACTCATGGCAGGATCGCACTGCAATCCTCGGACTGGCCGCTACAGCTCCTGACATAAGCGTGATGGATTACTATGCAGCTGTCACACTCAGGTGTGGAGAGCCGACTTTCAGTCTGAGGATTGCGATGTGATCCTTGCACGAGAAATACGTCCATCTGTGTGCCCCCTAACAAGTATAACCATACAATAACCACGAGCTGCATTCTATTTAATAATTCAATAATAAGCAATTTATTATTATGAAGTTATTAAAGGCTCGGGATAATTGCAGTCACTTTTGAGACTACAGACTGCAAAATCATGATGGGGTGCGCCTGCCGTCACGAGACCCCATGACCACTGGTGCGATCAGGCGCTCATGCGACCACATCTGCTATTTGCACGTGTCGACTAGATAAGTTTGACTTCACTCAATAGAAGATAATTGGGAGAAGCCGAAAGAGTCATCACATGACCCCCTGCTCACATCAGTGATGCTGGGGCCATTACTACTGTACATAGGGGGACTCCGATAAATATTAAGGGGGCACTTAAGAAGCATTATTATTTATAGGGGCACCTGTAGGGTAGTTACTGGATGGCAGATGGTGCTGAGGCGGCTGTCAGTCAGTGCCGTGGTGCTGTTACAGCCGCCACTCTCTATACACAGAGCGGTGACTGAAACCGTGCCAGCGCAACCCCTATGACTGGAAGAGCAAGGCTGCCGGGAGGAATAAAGTTCATTTCCTCCCTGCAGAGGAGCTCTCAGTGCAGGCGAAGCACGGTTTCAGAACATTATTACCGATTATACTGTGTATTGGAGGAGCAGTGGGGACATCATTCTATATATAGGGGAACTCTAGGGGACATTATACTGTATGTACGGGAGCTGCGGGCCCATCATACTGTATATAAGGGAGCTGTGTGCTGTGTCCCCTATACTGTGTATAGGGGACTGTGGGATCATCATACGGTGTATAGGGGAGCTGTGGGAGCATCATAGTGTGTATGGGGAAGCTGTGGGAGCATCATAGTGTGTATATAGGGGAGCTGTGGGATCATCATACTGCGTATAGGGGAGCTGTGGGATCATCATACGGTGTATAGGGGAGCTGTGGGGGCATCATACTGTGTATAGGGAAGCTGTGGGATCATCATACTTTTATAGGGGAGCTGTGGGATCATCATACTGTGTATAGGGGAGCTGTGGGCCCATCATATGGTGTATAGGGGGAGCTGTGGGCCCATCATATGGTGTATAGGGGGAGCTGTGGGCCCATCATACGGTGTATAAGGGAGCTGTCAGATCATCATACTGTGTATAGGGGAGCTGTGGAATCATCATATGGTGTAGAGGGGATCTGTGGGCCCAGCATATTGTATATAGAGGAATTATACATGGGGAACTCAGTGGACATTATTAAATGTTAAGTGGGCACTTAAACATTATTGTTATAGGGGCTCTCAGTATTGTGACCATCAAAGTTGCACATGGAGTATTATTACTTTCTAGGGACAAAATGTGGAGGGCACATGTACAGGAAATTAATATGTTCTAGGAGGCAATTTTACTATTTAGAGATCACACAGGAGACATTATTACGATGTAAGGGGCATTGGTGGCATTACTATGTGAGCCAGGAAGAGGAGCTCTGTTATTGTACTACACAGCAGGTGCAGTAATAGGGACACGGCAGCAGGGGCTCAGTATTGGGGTATTGGCAGGATGAGGAGTTTGTGCAGGTTGGGAATACATTTGCACATGAAAACAGGAGATGCAATGGGATGAAACTAAAGGGGAGAAGATACACATTAGATATTAGAAACCACTTTTTGACAGTGAGGGCGATCAATGAGTGGAACAGGCTGCCATGAGAGGTGGTGATATCTCCTTCAATAGAAGTCTTCACACAGAGGCTGGACAGACAGCTGTCTGAGATGGTTTAGTGACTCCTGCATTGAGCAGAGGGTTGGACCAGATGACCCTGGAGGTCCCTTCCAATTCTATCATTCTAGGATTTCATGATTTTACATGTGAACGGTGCTGGAAATGTGAGAAGACAGATGTGTCTTTGTTGTAATCTTTGCAGATGAGTCCTGGCTGGAGAAGTTGACATGTCGGTCTGGGCCAGATAGAAAAATGAATGACTCCACCAGAAAGAACGTCCTCTGTAAGTCACCATCTATAACTGTGCAGTAATCTCTATATGTCCTGCAGGACTGGTATCTACCACTATATGTCACCATAAGGCGGTAATATCAATGTTGGTGTTTGTATAGACTTTTATTTTCAATAACAGTGGGGTCATCTCTTGAGGTTCCCCTATACCAGTGATGGCGAACCTTGGCACTCCAGCTGTTGGAGAACTACAACTCCCAGCATGCCTCAGCTGCTGCCTCAACTGCTGCAGGTTGCAAGGGCATGCTGGGAGTTGTAGTTTTACAACAGCTGGAGTGCCAAGGTTAGCCATCACTGCCCTATACCATCATAGTTATAATCATGATTACCTGGTTAGGGGCCACAGGCAGCCACAGACAGAAAGGGCCCCTGTGCAGGAACAATATATGATCCCTCTGCAGCCCAAGAGCCCCGAAAAATGCAAATTTGCACCTTTTTTGGAGGTAGAAATGGACCCCTTACTTCTTGTGCCCATGTGCGGCCACGTGGGTTGCAGCAATGATATGTCCGCATGTTAGGGGCCCACTCAGATGTTTCGCCCCCCTGAGCTGAACCCCTAGCTACGCCTCTGCACATACCCTAACTGCAGTGGTCAACATGCTCAGTGCTTACAAGCTTTATACCACTATATCTTGAAAGGACTTCTTTGAAGATCTCCACATTACTGTGGCCAAGCTTGAGCGCCATTGATGCTGCATTGGAAAAATTACTTCTTCTAAGGAGAACGTAGTTCAGACCACCAGTGTGACAATTGTGATGGACCAAACTGCCACTGAAGCAGGAAAGGAACACACAGCTCCCAGCAAGCCTGGGACGCAGGGCACTCTTTAAAAAGTTGAGGCAGCCCCAGAGAATATGTTGTCAGAAAATGACCTATTATTAGGTAATCTAAATTACCATTAGGATTTTGTATTACATGTGCATACTGCTAAAAAGTTTATACAGGAATTCAAGCAATGGTTTTCCTTGTTCTTATTAGAATGTGCACATTGTAGATTCAGACTGAAGGTAGCAAAACCACAAAGGCACACATGTGGAAACAGTGTAAAGAAAAATGCGAAACAAACCAAAATATTTGTAAAACCTTTGAAGAATCCAAGTACCCGCCTTTTACGCTGATGACCGCTTTAGACCCATTTGGCAATCTCTCAAGCAGCTTCATCAGGTAGTCAACTGGAAAGGCTTTCTAACAGTCTTGAAGGGGTTCCCAGAGGAGCGGAGCACTTGTTGGCTATTTTGTTTTCACACTGCTGTCCAACTCATTCTAAACCATGATAGAAGATAAATGGTGTGCACTCATATAAGGAGATGGCGAGGTGCTAGTGTCATGGAATAAATCCAAACTTAGGAATGTATAAAGCACTGCACTCTCAAATGGGAATTCCATGCAAAATAGTATAAGTTTTATTTATACAACCAACAAAGTGAGGAGCACAACAATCAGAGCGACATAAAAAGCATTGACGTTTCGACTCTCCCGAGTCTTATTCATAAGTCGCTATGTAAAGAAAAGAGATAACAAGAATAAATAACAAAAAATGGTTGTAATCAAATGGTCGGTACATCGAAATAACAAGTAAATAAAACAAAACATAAAAATTACCAATTAGTATAGTAATATGTGCTCACACCATGAAGACATACAAGCACCAACCGTATGCCGAAAGTAAAGAAGGTGCACAATAGAGTGGTGATAATAACCTACCCAAGATACGTATATTGAATGGAGATAATCAGAGAATAGGTACCAAATGAGGACGGTTTTACCTGGAAAAAATGCTTCAGAAGAAGTACTAGAAAGTAATGGATTTCTAAACCCAAAAGAGGATAATTAAAAAGGAAACAAGGGTTAGATTAAAAAGAACGCTGCAGGAGTACAACACTGGTGGGAGTTATATATAATGGCAAAATACCTGTAGTACTTGTAATGGCAATGAACAAAAATCAGAATAGGGTGCCCCCCTAGAAGTGCGACCTGGGGTATGCAAAATATAAGAAGAATGAGGGGTTAGAGGTCCCATATAGAGGTGCGGGCAGAGTTGGAAAATATGAAACCTGTATATACAAGTACCTGAATGGTTGTTGGTTAACCATTGAGAAATAGAGATGTTCAGCCAGGTAAATGCTGAATCTGTTTAAAATAAATGTGTAAATAAGAACACTGTCGGTAATAGAGTGTGCCAATGGTATAAAAATGCTTCAGATATCGGTGTATTAAGTATAGTGGGCACAACCCCTGATTTAGTAGTAGTGCACATAACACTGAAGGAAAAATATTCCTTATATCATATGGCTAAACAGGCATGTAGTAATAGGGGTGATGTTATACTGCAGCGCTGGTGGTGGAAGTCCAGCCGGCATATTAGTGCCAAATAGTTACCTGCAAACAGAAAGAAATTACCTTTGTAAGGTGTGTAACAGCGACGCTCCCGCGTCTTGCTGGGTTGTGGTGTGATGCAGGACTGATCATTCCGGGTATATAAGCCGGGGGCCACCGCGGACCGGATGTGCGTCATCTGGACCGGAAGTGCCATAGCTGATAATGAAAGTAATACTGCGGTTGCGCAGTGGACTTCAGAGATGTGTAATGCGCATGAGCAGTATGTAACAAGGGGAATGAGTGTAACTAGAAGGAAGGAGATGTGAATAAAGGGATCAGCAAGAAAAATAGAAGGAAGAGGTGTGCATAAAGGACGATTAAAAAGTGGGAAACGTTGCTAAGCAAAAGAAAATTGGGGACAAAGTAATGTAATGGAAGATAAATGAAAATTAAACAAGTAATGAAGGAAAATTAAAAAGAGGAATTATGTACAAAAAAAGGGGAAAATTATAAAAAAAAAGGCAGAAATAATTATATAAGGAAATGGGAAAAAAGGGGGAAAAATATATGGGGGAAAAAACATAGAAGAGAAAAAAATAAAAAAATATATATACGGGGCCCTATCGTTGGGAATGCCATATAATGAAATAAACGAAAAAAAAAAAATATATATATATATTATTATATAATGTTCGGTGTGAGAACTCACCAGTGTTGACTAGAGTCAGCGAGTCTAGAAGAAATAGGGAACATCATTAGTCAAAACGTGGATAATACATATCGCACATGCAATTAAACAGACCAATCAATCTCTCGGTTTAAGCCTTGTGGTGATAACGTGTCCAGGGTGTATATCCAATAGGTCTCTCTGCTTTTGAGTATTTTTATATGATTACCCCCCGGCGTGGGCGTGGAACGTGCTCTATGACTTGAAATTTAAGTTGTGTGACCGTATGTTTCAAGGCAGTAAAGTGATCTGGCAGTGGTAGCCATGATTTTCCACAGCGTATTGTGGATTTATGCCCGGCTATTCTGTCTCTAATGTGCTGTGTGGTCTCCCCCACATACAGGAGGCCACAAGGGCATTTGATGACGTAGATGACAAAGTTTGAGTCGCACGTAAAATAGCCATTAATAGGGTAAGACTTTCCTGTTCGTGGGTATATCGGACTTGATCACATTGGAGCAGGCCGCGCAACCAAGACACGGGAATGTGCCTTTACGCCGGGTGCGTAATAATTTCTGTGTTGAAATGGGGTGAGAACTGCCAATGTCAGCCCTCACTAATCTGTCCTTGATGTTGGTAGGCCTTCTGGTACTGACCAATATTGGATTTTGGAAGGATGGAATATCAGGATATGATTGAGACAGGAGGGGCCAATGTTTTTTTTATTGTAGCGTAGATCTTAGGCATGAAAGGATGGTGCGTGTGGACAAAAGGTATTCTTTCTAGAGGTTGTCGTAGAGGGGGAGGGGACAAAGGAAACCTTGCCAATGTCATCTCTCTATTGAGAAGTTTCCCCGGATATTGTCATTCTTTAAATTTATCTGCCATGGTTTGGAGTCTGGTATTACGTGTTACGGGATTGGTCACTATACGTGTAACCCGTTTAAACTGGGAACGTGGTAAACTGTTCTTTGTGGATTTAGGATGACAACTCGTATAGTGTAATAGACTATTACAGTCAGTCGGTTTAGTAAAAAGATCAGTTGTCAAATGTCCTTCTTGATCCTTTAGAACCACCGTGTCTAGAAATGAGATACGTGAGTCATCATAGTGAATGGTGAATTGTAATTCGGGAAAAATCGAGTTGAGGTATTGAAAAAAACCAAGTAGAGTATCCGAGGTACCAGTCCAGATGAGAAAAATGTCATAAATGTATCGATGGTAAAGTAACGCGTATTGCAAAAAGAGTGTATTGTTATATACATGTTCAGACTCAAATAGGTCCATATAGGCGTTAGCGTAAGCCGGAGCTACATTGGAACCCATTGCGGTCCCCCGCTTCTGTACATAGAAAGTATCACCAAATAGAAAGAAATTCTCATGTAGAACCAATTTAAGAAGGTCTAAGCAAAATTGGATGGAGTTAGGTGATAAGTTAGATTTATCCAAAGTAACTTCGTGGCCCTGATTCCCTTTTCGTGAATTATAGAAGTGTACAGGCTACAAACATCTAGTGTAACTAGAAGACTGGTGACTGGTACAGTATCTAGTTGACGAATAATATTAAGGAAATGTCCTGTATCAAGAAGAAATGACCTTGTTCCCTTAATCAGGGGTGTGAGAATCTTTTCTAGGTAAATGGAAAGTGGGGCTAGAATTGACTCGGTGGAGGCTACGATCGGCCTACCCGGAGGATTATGGAGATCTTTGTGAATTTTGGGTAAGGTGTAAAAAACCGGGGTAATTGGGTAATCATTTATTAGAAAAGTAGCCGTTTTTGTATCAATAATGTGGTTGTCCAAAGAGGATTGAACAAGGTCATGTATTTTCCTTTTTTATCATAGGGGTGGGATCCTGGAAACCACCATGTAGGTCTCTGTATCTGTGAGTTGTCTGTCAATCTCACGGCGATATTGGGTTTGGTCCATCACCACGATGGTGCCACCCTTATCAGCTGGCTTAATGACAATGTCAGAGTTCGAGCGTAAGGAAGATATAGCCTGTTTCTCATCAATGGAGAGGTTCGAGTGAGTAGGAAAGAAACCCAACCTCTGTTGGTGAGATAGTGACTTGACCTCACGGTCCTCTAGAGAGATAAAAGTTTCCACAGGGTGGTAGACATGAGGTGGAGAAAACGTACTGGGATTGCGGAGACCCAGGTTTAGAATAGATAATTCTAGAGGAGGGTGGACAGATGTATCAATCAATGGTGACTTAGAAAAATGCATTTTCAATCTTAAATTTCTATAGAATCGTTGTAGATCTTGTTCCAACTGAAAGGAGTTCCACCGATATCTGAAGCATTTTTATACCATTGGCACACTCTATTACCGACAGTGTTCTTATTTACACATTTATTTTAAACAGATTTGGCATTTACCTGGCTGAACATCTCTATTTCTCAGTGGTTAACCAACAACCATTCAGGTACTTGTATATACAGGTTTCATATTTTCCAACTCTGCCCGCATCTCTATATGGGACCTCTAACCCCTCATTCTTCTGATATTTTGCATACCCCAGGTCGCACCCTATTCTGATTTTTGTTCATTGCCATTACAAGTACTACAGGTATTTTGCCATTATATATAACTCCCACCAGTGTTGTACTCCTGCAGCGTTCTTTTTAATCTAACCCTTGTTTCCTTTTTAATTATCCTCTTTTGGGTTTAGAAATCCATTACTTTCTAGTACTTATTCTGAAGCATTTTTTCCAGGTAAAACCGTCCTCATTTGGTACCTATTCTCTGATTATCTCCATTCAATATACGTATCTTGGGTAGGTTATTATCACCACTCTATTGTGCACCTTCTTTACTTTCGGCATACGGTTGGTGCTTGTATGTCTTCATGGTGTGAGCACATATTACTATACTAATTGGTAATTTTTATGTTTTGTTTTATTTACTTGTTATTTCGATGTACCGACCATTTGATTACAACCATTTTTTGTTATTTACACTGTGTTCCAAATTATTATGCAAAAATTATTTAGGAGTGATAAAGTAAGAATTTTTTTGTTTGTCAGTTAAACTCATTGATGGTGAGTGTGTCAGGGCTCTTTATATCACTGTAAGCAATTGCAGACACCTGTGCTAATTAGTTTGGCAGGTGTGTCCAATGAAAGGCAAGACTACTTTTAAGAAGGCTGTCCCACATTATTAAGCAGCCTACATTTTCTGCCAAAATGGGAAAGAAAAAGGATGTGTCGCCTGCTGAGAAGCAACAAATTGTGGAGTGTTTAGGTCAAGGCGTGACTACAATCAACATTGCCAAGACACTTCATCGTGATCATCGCACAATCCAGAAGTATGTAGCTGATTCACAGAACACACGTGTGCGTGCTGATAAGGGAAAATTGAGGACTCTTTCCTGCAGGCAATTACGTCAGGTTAAAAGAACAGCGGCAAAAAAGCCTTGTCATAGCAGCAGACAAGTTTTTGAAGCTGCTGGTGCCTCCAACGTTCCCCGAACAACAAGATGCAGGGTCCTTCAGAGGTTTGCAGCTGTGCGTAAGCCATCCTGTTGACCTCCTCTATCCACTGCACACAAGCAGAAACGGCTCCAGTGGACCGAACAATACATGAAGACTGACTTCAAAACTGTTTTGTTCACCGATGAGTGCCGTGCAACGCTCGATGGTCCAGATGGATGGAGTGGAGGATGGCTGGTTGATGGACACCCCATGCAAACACGGCTACGGCACCAACAAGGAGGAGGTGGAGTAATGTTTTGGGCTGGAATCATGGGGAGAGAGATTGTCGGCCCCTTTAGGATCCCTGAAGGGGTAAAGATGAACTCCATAGTGTATGTTGAGTTTCTCAAACAGCACTTCATGCCATGGTTCAAGAAGAAGAACCGTGCATTCAGCAGCAAGATCATTTTCATGCATGATAATGCACTGTCTCATGCTGCACATAACACATCTGCATATCTGGCTGCTATGGGCATAAAAGGGGACAAACTTATGGTGTGGCCCCCATGCTCCCCTGACCTCAACCCCATTGAGAACCTCTGGAGCATCATCAAAAGGAGTGTCTATGATGGTGGGAGGCAGTTCACATCTAATCAACAGCTCTGGGAGGGTATTCTGTCCTCATGCAAAACAATTGAAGCAGAAACCATCCAAAACCTGACAAATTCAATGGACGAGAGAGTTCAGAAGCTCCTTTCGAACAAGGGGTCCTATGTGCAAATGTAACATCACCTAGAATAAAGTTTTGAGCTGAAAACTGTTTGATTTCAGTTTGTGATAACCTGCTAATGCTTATAATTTCAAAAATGACCATTTTTTGTTCTTTATTAAAATGAAAAGGTTGAAAACTCTGCTGTGCATAATAATTTGGAACATGCATTTTGAGTGCAGTTTGAGTGTTTTATTTTTTTAAAAATATACTGTTCTCATAGGCAGTTTGTACAAAAACCTTTCAATTGTACTCTAATAGTGATTTGACTGGAAAATTACAATGACTCCAATTCATATAGGTAATTTGGGAAAATCTCAGAAAATATTTGCATAATAATTTGGAACACAGTGTATTCTTGTTATCTCTTTTCTTCACATAGCGACTTATGAATAAGACTCGGGAGAGTCGAAACGTCAATGCTTTTTATGTCGCTCTGATTGTTGTGCTCCTCACTTTGTTGGTTGTATAAATAAAACTTATACTATTTTGCATGGAATTCTCATTCTAAACCATGTCATTTGTAGGTGTTTACTATTGCCCACCTGGACAGACTGAAGATAAGATATGGAGGAACTCTTTTTACATCAAATGTCTCTGTTCTCAAAAAAGTACGACATCATGATTATGGGAGACTTTAACTATTCAGATATTTGTTGGGAATCTCTCTCAGGTAAAAGTAATGGCTTCAGAGAATTCTTATCTCTTTTTGACAACTTTATCTTTCAAAAGGTAGAAGAGTGAACAAGAGGATCTGCAATCTTGAACCCAACTCTAAATGGGCCTTTACACATAGCGATGTCACCAGCAATATCGCTAAAGCATCACCGATTTGGTGACGCAGCAGCGATATTGCTAGCGATATCGCTATGTGTGATACCTCCGACCGGCTCCCACGCTGTCTGTCGCTGATCGCGCGAGATCGTGCAGTTCCATTTCTCGTCGGGCACTTCCTGCTGGGCTTCCTGCTGGCGCCGACGAGCGACGCGTGGAAGCGGGCGGGAGGACGTCTGGATCGCCGTGTCTGAAAGGTAAGTAACGACCACTGCTGCGTCGCTAAGGCGCTGTGAGATCTGCCTATGTGGCAACTCACTAGCGACCATTTAGCGATGCACCAGCGATCCTGACCGGGTCGTATCGTGGTTGGGAGAGACCAGAATGGATGAACTCAGAACTTAATCACTTGCTAACCCCTTTCCAACATCGGGTGTAACAATAAGCCAACGTGGGACACTCTCCCTTTGATGTGGGCTCCGGCGGTAAGCCGACATCTTTTCCGGCACATGGCATCTGTTATGTGCCCGGAACAGCCACGGGTGGAATAGCGATCCACTCGTGGCTATTAACCTGGTAAATGCCGCTGTCAAAATCTGTCAGCGGCATTTAACATGCACTTCTTCGCGCCACAAATCCACCAATCGGTGACCCCCGTCACCGATGGGTTGACATGACAAGCAGTGGTCTCCTGCAGACCTATGTGGTTGTCATAGCAAGATTCGGCTACATGCAGGTGATCTGATCATCGCCTGTATGTATCAGAGGCGATGGCTGCTTCTAGTCTCCCATGGAGACTATTGAAGCATGCCAAAAGTAAAAAAAAAATGTTTTTTAAAAATATTAAAAGAATTAAATATAAAAAAGTTCAAATCACCCCCTTTTCGCCCCATTCAAAATAAAACAATAAAAATACCCAAACATACGCATAATTTGGCACCACCGCCTTCAGAATCGCACAATCTATCAACAAAAAAAGGATTAACCTGATCGCTAAACGGCGTAGTGAGAAAAAAAGTCAAAACGCCAGAATTACGTTTTTTGGTCGCCGCGACATTGCATTAAAATGCAATAACGGGTGATCAAAAGATTGCATCTGCACCAAAATGGCATCATTAAAAACGTCAGCTCGGCACTCAAAAAATAAGCCCTCACCCAACCCAAGATAATGAAAAATGGAGACACTACAGGTATCGGAATATGGCGCAATTTTTTTTTTAACAAAGTTTTGAATTTTTTTCCACGCAAAGATAAAAAATAACCTATACATGTTTGGTGTCTATGAACTCATAATGACCTGGAGAATCATAATGGCAGGTCAGTTTTAGCATTTAGCGAACATAGTGAAAAAGCAAACCAAGAAAACTGTGGGATTGCACTTTTTTTTGCTATTTCATTACACTAGGATTTTTTTCCCATTTTCCAGTACAAGATATGTTAAAACCAATGGTGTCATTCAAAAGAAAAACTCATCCCGCAAAAAAACAAGCCCTCACATGGCCATATTGACCAAAAAAAAAAAAAGTTATGGCTCTGGGAAGAAGGGGAGCAAAAAACAAACGCAAAAATCGAAATACCTTTGGGGGTTAAGGGGTTAAAAAGGAATAAAGAAATTTATATTAAATGGAAAGAGGAGGACATATCTAACGAACAATATAATGTTTGAAGGGAATGCAGGCCAAGCATTAGAAGAGCTAAAAGCCAGTAATGAAATGAGGCATGCAAGGGAGACCAAAAGCAGTAAATAAGGATTTTGAGGGTATGTCTAACGCAAAAGAAAATTCAAAGATGTTATAATATTTTTACTGGATGAAAAGGGAGAAGTGGTCAAAAATGATGCTGAGAAGGCCAAACTTTTAAATTCCTATTTTTCATTTGTGTTCTCTAAGAAAGCAATTGTAACATCAACTGATCTTCACGTGCCATCGAAGAAATAAGATAATCCACACTATCAATAAACAGAGAGATGGTGAGGGAACACTTACCTAATTTCAATTAATTTAAATATCTTGGTCCACATAAATTACATCCTAGGACACTGAAGGAGTTGGCAGAGGAAATTGCAGAACCACTAGCCATAATCTTTGAAAAAACCTGGAGAACAGGAGAAGTCCCAGAAGTTCGGAGAAGGGCAAATGTTGTCCTTACCTTCAAATAAAAGGAAAGAAGATTGAGACAGGAAATTACAGGCCAGTGAGCCTTACTTCTATACCAGGAAAGATCTTTGAACAAATTATTAAACAGCATGTATGTAAGTACTTGGATAAGAATACAGTAATTAATCAGAGCCAGCATGGGTTTGTAGCAAAAGAGTCATGACAGTCTAATCTAATTTCCCTCTATGATGGCATCACTGACTGGGTGGATCAGGGAAATGTGGTAGATATACTGTAGTATATCTCGACTTCAGCAAAGCATTTGATAAAGTATCACACTGTCCTTATTGAAAAAATGACCAAGTATGGGATTGACAAGGCTGTTAGGTGGATTCATCACTGGCTCAGTGATCGTACTCAAAAGTGGTAATAAATGGTTGCACATCCAAATGGAACAGTGTTTCAAGTGGAGTACCCAAAGGATCTGTCCTGGCCCCAGTGTTGTTCAGCATTTTTATAAATGATCTAGATAAGGGAACTGAAATTAAACAAATCAAATTTGCAGAAGATGCAAAGCTATGAGGAATGGCTAAGGGCCCCATTACACGCTTCAATGTCCCAGCGATCCCACCAACGATTCGACGTGGATGGGATCACTGGGACATCGTTAGCTGATCGCTGGTGAGCTGTCACATAGGCAGACTCACCAGCGATCAGGACCAACAAGCACGCTGGTATCAAGGGTAAACAGCGGGTAAGTAAGCGCCGCACGGCGCTTAGTTACCCTGCATACCAGCTCCCAGCGTCTGGGAGCTCGTTGATCGCTGGTCTCCCGCTGTCACACGCAGCGATGTGTGCTGCCCAGCGGGAGACCAACGATAGATTTATGATCCAGTATATTCTGCAACAATTAATGATCAGCCGACTGATCGTTGATCGTTACTACGTGTCACACACAACGAGGTCGTTTCGACATCGCTGCAACGTCACCAAACCGGTGACGTTGCAACGATATCGTTCACGATATCGTAGCATATAACGGGGCCTTAAGACTAGAGAAGACAGAGAAAGGATTCAGAAGGATCTAGATAAGCTTGAACAATGGACAGAGACTAATAGAATGGTATGCAACAGGGAGAAATGCAAGATTCTACATCTGGGCAAGAAAAATTAAAATTACATCTACAGAATGGGAGGAATAGAACTAAGTAACAGTATGTGTGAAAAAGACTTGGGTATACTAATAGCTCACAGACTGCACAAGTCAACGGTGTGATGCAGCAGCAAAAAAGGCAAACGCAGTTCTACAATGTATTAAGACAAGCATAGAGTCTAAATCACATGAAGCAATTATCCCCCTCTACTCCTCCTTGATCAGGCCTCTTCTGGAATTATGTTAAGTTCTGGGCACATTTTTAAAAAAGACATTTAAAAACTGGAGCCCGTTCAGTGAATAGCGACCAGGATGTTGAGCGGACTGCAAAGTATATCCTATGAGGACCAGTTAAAGGATCTGGGAATGTTTAATTTGCAGAAAAGAAGGCTAAGAGGAGACTTAATAGTGGTATACAAATATCTGAAAGCATGTCACAGTGTAGAGGGATCATCCTTATTCTCATTTGCACATGGAAACACGAGAAGCAATGAAATGAAACTGAAAGGGAGACTATATAGATTAGATATTATAAAAAAACTATTTGACAGTGAGGGTGATTAATGAGTGGAAGAGGCTGCCATGAGAGGTGACAAGTTCTCCTTCAATGGACGTCTTCAAACAGAGGCTGGACAGACATCTGTGTGAGATGGTTTAGTGAATCCTATGCTGCATTGAGCAGGCGGTTGGACACTATGACCTTGGAGGTCCCTTCCAACTCTAATATTCTATGATTCGGTATGTTATCAAATGATTGCAGAAGCTGTATCACCAGATGCATCACTCCATCCCACTTTTAGGTCACATAGCTCCTACATAGCCTGGGCAGGTATTTTGGGTCACTGTTGTGTTGCAACATAAATGATGGTCATACTAAGCACCAGTACTGTAGCTACCGGCGGGGCAGAGGGGGCGGTCGCCCCTGGCCCCACTCTCTGAGGGGGCCCGCCCCGAGCTAGGCTATTGTAACTGTATTGGCGTGCGCAGCAGTTACATTTTGCGGCAGAGCAGGGAGAATCAATTTCCCTGCTGTCACCCGGCCACTATGGGGCCCCCGAGCAGGCGAGGGGCCTGGTACCAGCAATGAGCCTCCCCCAACCGTTATTGCAGGTTCAGCTGTATGGGCTAGATGCCAATACAGCTGACTGCATTGATGAGAGGGACATCCATGACACAGACACTGACAGCAGGTGCGAAGACGTCACTACTTGGCGCCCGCTGTCCGGGAGCTCAAAGCAACTAGGAGGAAGAGAGGTGAGTATTGGATTTATTTTTTTTATGGAGGTGCATTATACTATAGAGACCTAAGGTGTTGCATTATATTAGAGTCTGCCTATGGGGGGCTGCATTATACGAGTCTGCCTATGGGGGCCTGCATTATACTATGGAGTCTGCCTATGGGGGGCTGCATTATACTATATAGAGTCTGCCTGAGGGGCTGCATTATACTGTAGTCTGCCTATGGGGAGGCTGCATTATACTGTAGAGCCTGCCTATGGGGGGCTGCATTATACTATAAAGAGTCTGCCTATGAAGGGGGGCTGCATTATTCTATAGAGGCTCTTGTGTGACCCACCTGCACTCCCACACTTTGATCACATCATGTCTCAAGGCAATATTTCATTGCACTCGCTTCACATTTAAATAATTCCTTTCTTTGAAGCATCTATGTCTGTACTCTTGTCATTTAGCCAGAAACCTTATGCACATGTAGCATTTCACTTTTATGCTCAGCCTTAGGTTAACAACAGGTTACTATGCCTGAATCATAGAATGGTAGAGTTGGAAGGGACCTCCTGGGTCATCTGGTCCAACCCTCTGCTTAAAGCAGGATTTACTTAATCATCCCAGACAGATGTCTGTCCAGCCTCTGTTTTAAGACTCCCATTGAAGGAGAACTCCCCACCTCTCATGGAAGCCTGTTCCACTCAATGATCACCCTGTCAAAAAGCTTTTTCTAATATCTAATCTGTGTCTTCTCCCATTCAGTTTCATCCCATTGCTTCCAGTCTTTCCTTGTGCAAATGAGAATGATCCCTCTACACTGTGACAGCCCTTGAGATACTTGTAGACAGCTATTAAGTCTCCTCTCAGTCTTTTTTGCAAGCTAAACATTCCTAAACCCTGTAACCGTTCCTCATAGGACATGGTTTGCAGCCCGGTCATCATTCTAGTAACTCTTCTCTGAACTTGCTCCAGTTTGTTGATGTCTTTTTTAAAATGTGGTGGCCAAAACTGGACACAGTGTTCTAGATGAGGTGTGACAAAAGAGTAGAGGGAGATATTAATGACTTCACATGATCTAGACTGTATGCTTCTTTTAATACATCCCAGAAATGCATTTGCCTTTTTGCTGCTGCATCACACTGTTGACTAATGTTCAGTGTGCGATCTATTAGTATACTCAAGTCTTCACATGTACTGTTGCTTAGTCCTATTCCTCCCATACTGTATATGCTTTTTTTTTCATTTTTATTGCCCATATGTAGTACTTTGCATTTTTCCCTGTTAAAAACCATTCTGTTAGTTGCTGCCCACTGCTCCAGTTTATTTATATCTTTTTGATTCCTCTCTCTCTCTTTTAATCTTAGCTATCCCTCCTAGCTTTGTGACATCAGCAAATTTAATCAGTTTTACCCTCAATTCATTCATCTCATTGATAAAGATATTAAACAATACAGGGCCCAGGACAGAGCCCTGTGGTACCCCACTTGAGACATTCTTTCAACTGGATATGCAGGCATTTACAACCACTCTTTGGGTCCGATCACTAAGCCAGTTATGAATCCACCTAACAGTTGCCTTGTCCATTCCATACTTACTGTAGTCATTTTTTCAATAAGGATAGTGTGCGATACTTTGTCAAATGCTTTGCTGAAGTCAAGATATACTATATCTACAGCATGTCCCTGATCCACCCAGTCAGTGATTCTATCATAGAAGGAAATTAAGTTAGTCTGACATGACTTATTAGTTACAAACCCATGCTGGCTCTGGTTAATCACTTCATTCTTATCCAGGTACTTACAACCATGTTGTTTAATAATTTGCTCAAAGATCTTTACTCGTATACAAGTCAGACTCACCAGCCTATAGTTCCCTGGGACCAACATCTTCCCTTTTTTTGAAGATAGGAACAGCATTTAAATCATTAACCAGCCCTATTGGTTTACTGGCAAATTGATATTTTGCTGGCATCTGTCATATTGACTTAACCTCTTATATATGTGCAGGTATTGCTACGGGACACGTATTTTTCTTCCGGATGCGCCATGACTTTTTTGCACCCGTTTTCCTTAAGTTGCTGTTATTGTCTTACCTGATCACTAACTTTTGTCTTATTTACAGTGCCTTGCGAAAGTATTCGACTCCCTGGAACTTTTCAACTTTTTCCCACATATGCTTCAAACATAAAGATACCAAATATTAATTTTTGGTGAAGAATCAACAAGTGGGACACAATTGTGAAGATGAACGAAATTTATTGGTTATATTTAAATTTTTGTGGAAATACAAAAACTGAAAAGTGGGGCGTGCTAAATTATTCGGCGCCTTTAACTTAATACTTTGTTGCGCCACCTTTTGCTGTGATTACAGCTTGATGTATGTCTCTATCAGTTTTGTACATCGAGAGACTGAAATTCTTGCCCATTCTTCCTTGGCAAACAGCTCTAGCTCAGTGTGGTTGGATGGAGATCGTTTGTGAACAGCAGTTTTCAGCTCTTTCCATAGATTCTCGATTGGATTCAGGTCTGGACTTTGACTTCAACAGGTTTTCTTCAAGAATGGTCCTGTATTTGGCTCCATCCATCCTCCCATCAATTTGAACCAGCTTCCCTGTCCCTGCTGAAGAAAAGCAGACCCAAACCATGCTGCTGCCACCACCACCATGTTTGACAGTGGGGATGGTGTGTTCAGGGTGATGAGCTGTGTTGCCTTTACGCCAAACATATCATTTGGCATTGTTGCCAAAAAGTTCGATTTTGGTTTCATCTGACCAGAGCACCTTCTTTCACATGTTCGGTGTGTCTCCCAGGTGGCTTGTTGCAAACTTTATACAACACTTTTTATGGATATCTTTGAGAAATGGCTTTTTTCGTGCTACTCTTCCATACAGGCCAGATTTGTACAGCGTACGACTGATTGTTGTTCTATGGACAGACTGTCCCACCTCAGCTGTAGATCTCTGCAGTTCATCCAGAGTGATCATGGGCCTCTTGGCTACATCTCTGATCAGTCTTCTCCTTGTTTGAGATGAAAGTTTAGAGATTGACGGCCGGGTCTTGGTAGATTTGCAGTGGTATGATACTCCTTCCATTTCAATATGATCGCTTGCACAGTGCTCCTTGGGATGTTTAAAGTTTTGGAAATTATTTTGCATCCAAATCCGGCTTCAAACTTCTCCACAACAGTATCACGGACCTTCCTGTTGTGTTCCTTGGTCTTCATGATGCTCTCTGTGATTCAAACAAAACTCAGACTATCACAGAGCAGGTGCATTTATACGAAGACTTGATTACACACAGGTGGATTATATTTATCATCATTAGTCATTTAGGACAACATTGGATCGTTCAGAGATCCACAATGAACTTCTGGAGTGAGTTTGCTGCACTGAAAGTAAAGGGGCCGAATAATATTGCACGCCCCACTTTTCAGTTTTTGTATTTCCACAAAAATTTAAAAATTACCAATAAATTTTGTTCAACTTCAAAATTGTGTCCCACTTGTAGATTCTTCACCAAAAATTTATATTTGTTATCTTTATGTTTGCTAGGTTTATTTATTTAGAGATCCTCACTTTGATTGGTTGCTGATGCTGTGGCCTAGGAGTGTGTGCCACCTGGCCGTGTGGACAATTTTATAGGTTATATATTATACTATAGAGTCTGCCTATGGGGGACTGCATTATACTATATAGAGTGTGCCTATGAGGGGCTGCATTATACTATATAGAGTCTGCCTATCGGGGTTGCATTATACTATGTAGAGTCTGCCTATGGGAGGCTGCATTATACTATATAGAGTCTGCCTATGTGGAGAGCATTATACTATATAGAGTCTGCCTATGAGGAGAGCATTATACTATAAAGTCTGCCTATGGGGAGGGCATTATACTACATAGAGTGTCTATGGAGAGTGGATTATACTATATAAAGTCTGTCTATGGGGATTGCATTATACTATATAGAGTCTGCCTATGGGGAGTGCATTATAATATATAGAGTCTACCTATGGGGAGTGCATTATAATATATGGAGGGTGCATTTTACTATATTGAGGACTATCTGTGCATTATATTATATGGAGGCGATCTAGGGGGCCATCATACAGTGTTGGAGCCAAACAATTTGGGAGATTCTAAGAGTTCAGTATATATACAGTGAGGGGGCATTATACTGTGTATAAGAGAGCATCATACTGTGTATAGGGGAGCTGAATAGGGGGAGACTCGGGACATTATTAAATGTAAAGTGGACACATCGTTATAGGGGAACTCAGGTTACTGTGAATGTCAAATGGGCACACACAGAGGGCATTATTACTTTCTAGGGGACCCCATCCGTTCAGGGCGGAATTGTTGCGGATCGCACATGAGATTCCCATGGCCGGACACCTAGGGATCACTAAAACCAGGGCCAGGCTAGCTCAGCATTTCTACTGGCCTGGAATGAGGACCGAGGTGATAGCCTACTGCCGTTCGTGTGACACCTGTCAGAGGGTGGGGAAGGCGGGGCGGCGCCCCAAAGCCCCACTGGTAACTCTGCCCATCATCGAAGAGCTTTTCTCGATGGTGGCTGTGGATCTCATTGGACCTCTGTCCACTCCCAGCCGCTCCGGGAAATGCTTCATACTAACGGTAGTGGACTATGCCACCCGGTACCTGGAGGCGGTAGCTTTGTCGTCCATTCGGGAAGACAAAGTGGCCACTGCCTTACTGGAGATTTTCTCCAGAGTGGGGTTTCCCAGGGAAATGCTCACCGACCGAGGGAGTGTACGGGGGCCCCTTGCTCTGGTGAAGGAAGCATGGGAAGGGGATTTAGCCACTCCTGGAGTGTCAGTCATTGAGTATGTCGTGCGCTTCCGGGACCGAATGATGGCCTTGACACGGCTGGTGCATGACAATATGGCCCAGGCTGACCAGAAGCGATGGTACGACAAGAATGCTTGTGAGCGGACCTACCAGGTGGGTCAAAAGGTGTGGGTACTGGTCCCCGTACCTCAAAACAAGCTTCAGGCGGCCTGGGAGGGTCCATACCTCGTGCACGAGCAGCTCAACGCCGTCACCTACCTGGTCACCCTGGACCACGCCCGTGGAAGGAGGAAGGCCTTCCATGTGAACATGATGAAGGCCCATCATGAGCGGGAGGCTTATGCCCACCCAGTGTGCAACCTACCAGAGGAAGGAGAGGCAGAAACCCCCCTGGATCTGCTCACCCAAGCCAAGGCGGGTGGATCCATCGAGGATGTGGGGGTTGGCCACCAGCTCTCGGAGGACCAACGTTCCCAGCTGGGGTCACCCTACACCCCTTTCGGGAGCTGTTCAGCAGCCTGCCCGGAAGGACTGAGGCAGCAGTCCATGACGTGGACACTGGCAACCACCCCCCAATCCGGCGCTCAGCATATCGGGTCTCTCTTGAGGTGCAGCAGCAGATGCGCCAAGAGATAGACGAGATGCTGAAGCTGAGGGTGATCCAAGCGTCCAACAGCGCGTGGGCTTCGCCTGTAGTTCTTGTCCATAAAAAGGACCGAACTACGCGGTTCTGCGTGGACTACAGGGGGCTCAACGCTGTGTCGGTCACCGATGCTTACCCAATGCCGCGCATCGATGACCTGCTCGACCAGCTGGCCGGGGCCAAGTACCTGACCATCATGGATCTGAGCAGGGGTATTGGCAGATTCCCCTGACCCCTAGGGCACGGGAACGCTCTGCCTTTATCACCCCATTCGGACTGTACGAGTCCACGGTGATGCCCTTCGGCATGAAGAATGCCCCTGCCACATTTCAGCGGATGGTCAACACGCTGCTCGAGGGACTGGAAGGGTATGCAACCGCATACCTGGATGACATTGCCATCTTCTGTCCCACCTGGGAGGATCACCTAGAGCACCTGGCGCAGGTGTTCGGGCGGATCCAGCGAGCAGGCTTGACCATTAAGCCGGAAAAATGCCAGCTGGGTATGAGTGAGGTCCACTACCTGGGACACCGGGTAGGTGGGGGAGCTCTGAAGCCAGAGCCCGGGAAGGTGGATGCCATCGCATCCTGGCCCACCCCCAGGACCAAGAAGCAGGTGATGTCCTTCTTGGGTACTGCTGGGTACTATAGGTTTGTTCCACACTATAGTGCCCTGGCCAAGCCCCTGACGGACCTCACCAAGAAAAGGCTGCCCGTCGCAGTCGACTGGACAGTCGCCTGCAAGACAGCTTTCCAGGCGCTCAAGGCCGCCCTTTCTAGTTCTCCTGTACTACAGGCAGCCGACTTCACGCGGCCGTTCTTAGTGCAAAAAGACGCCAGCGACTTCGGCCTCGGTGCTGTGCTCAGCCAGGTTGACACTAAGGGCCATGAACACCCCATTTTTGTACCTGAGCCGGAAGCTCCTGCCGAGGGAAGTGGCCTATTCCACGATGGAGAAGGAATGTCTGGCAATTGTGTGGGCCCTGCAGCGTCTGCAGCCATACTTGTACGGACGCCAATTCACCGTGGAAACAGACCACAACCCCCTCAGCTGGTTACACACAGTCTCTGGGACGAATGGGAGGTTGCTACGCTGGAGCCTCGCTCTCCAACAGTACCACTTCACCATTCGCCACAAAAGAGGCAGGGACCATGGTAACGCTGATGGGTTGTCCCAGCAAGGAGAGGGTGCGGTAGGGCGCACGGGGGAACACAGGAATGTGATACCCCCTAGCGCCCTCAAAAGCAGGGAGGTGTACGGAAAGGGACGCCGCCATCTTGTATAGGGCCTATACCAGCCTCCATTTTGTCGGTTCACAGAGCCACAGACTGCTAACTACAAAGGGCCTGTTAGCATATCCAGTACGACCGGTTTTGATGTCCACTATGAATCAAAAGGGCTTTAGTATGCTAATTAGTTTAGGCCCGTGTCTGAATAAGATGGTCATTAGTATGCTAAATAACTCAGACTCAAGCCAGTACTTCCTGCTCCATATGAATTGCAGGCCGGTTAATATGCGGGCTTCAAAGCAAAGGGGAGGGACCTAGCAGGTTTAAGAACTGGGAGCTATGGGCAGACTCAATCCATTTTCACACAGAAGCCAAGAAGATGGTCTAAGAAGGACCAAGGGACAGATTTGCCTTGCCAAGGGAGCAGCAGCACATGTTTTGGAAGACTGTCCAGCAACTAAAGACTGTTACCTGGGGATCGCAGAGCTCCCTGCCTCCCCATGTCCCTACAACCCGGTAATATTGATCTATAGCTAATACCTTTAAGTCTTGTACATTATTGTGGTATTTTACTCTGACTGCAAATCCATTGTCATTCCGTTGTATAGCTTTACTGTATATTTCTGTAATTATCTAGTGCGCCCTTAAGGCAATTAAACCATAAAATTAATCTTGGGCTGATGCTTTTACTCTGATCACGAATCTTAGAATACCCAGTGGGTAACCGGACAACCTCCCCGGCGGCCATTTGCTCTAGGTGCAGTTCCCTTACTGACCTGAGAGACAAAGGGGGCGCCGGAGAGCTGTACCTGTGAAGTTACGTTCCATTGGTGACGTGGGAGGAAAGGGGTCGTCCTTCACATTTGGTAGCGGCGGTGGGATCAGAAGCTGTGATACCTGGGCTACCGTGTGGCGGTCGACTTAGTTCCTCACATTCACCCTTTATTTATTTTCCCAAGGGTTACAGAAGAAATTAGACCCCAAGAGTTATTGTGCAATTTTTCCTGAGTACGGTGATACCCCATATGTGGGGGTAAACTACTGTTTGGGCGCATGGCAGAGCTCAGAAGGGAAGGAGCACCGTTTGAATTTTTTTGAATTTGCTGGAATTGAGATCAGATGCCATGTCACGTTTGGAAAGCACCTGATGTGCCTAAACAGTGGAAACCCCACAATTCTAACTCCAACCCTAACCCCAACACACCCCGAACCCTAGTCCCAACCCTAATCATAACCCTAACCACAAACCTAACCCTAGCACAACACTAACCCTAATCCCAACCCTAACTTTAGAACCAACTCTAACCCTAACTTTAGCCCCAACCCTAACCAGAAAATGGAAATAAATACATTTTTATATTTTTATTATTTTTCCCTAACTAAGGGGGTGATAAAAGTTTGATTTACTATTTATAGCGGGTTTTTATGTTTGGCAGCTGTCACACGCTAAAAGACTCTTTTTATTGCAAAAAATAGTTTTTGCATCACCACAGAGAGCTATAATTTTTCCATATTTTGGCCCATAGAGTCAAGAGAGGTCTTATTTTTTTTATGTTTTGGCGCTTTTATACAATAAAAACGATTATATATAAAAAAAATAATAATTTTTGCATCGCTTTATTCTGCGAGCTGTAACGTTATGTTTTCGCTGATGATGCTGTATGGCAGCTCGTTTTTGCAGGACAAGATGACATTTTCAGCGGTACCATGTTTTACTTTGTCCCAGGGTGGGACATCACTGTACCGGCGATCTCACAGGCACTGCAGCAGGCTTTCTCAATGTCTGCTCTCAGCAGGCACTGAGGAAGCCGCCTCCCTGCAGGAGGAGGGTCCCTCGGAACAGCGTGATCACATCGCGCTGTTCGGAGGGTCTCAGGGAAGCACGCAAGTAGCCCCCTCCCTGCGCGATGCTTCCCTGTACCGCTGGAACACTGCGATCATCTTTGATCGCAGTGTGCTGAGGGTTAATGAGCCGGGAGCGGTCCATGACCGCTCCTGGCACATAGTACCGGGTGTCAGCTGTGATAATCAACTGACAGCCAGCCACGATCAGCTGCGCTCCCCCCAGGAGTGCAGCTGATCACATATGAGGTACTATTCCGTCCTTGGAAATTAAGTCCCAGGGCACATAGACAGAATAGTACGTCAGATGGAAGAAAGGAGTTAATGTTGATGATTATGGCTTACAGCCAATGAAAACTCAAGTATAAATTATCTCAGTAAATCAGAATTAACAAAAAACACTTGCAAAGGCTTCCTAAGCATTTAAAAAATGTCTTTAAGGGTTTCCTCAACACCTCAGCAGTGCCACAGGCTGATCACCTCCATGCCATGCCACATTGATGCAGTATTTGATGAAAAAGAAGCCCCGACCAAGTATTGAGTGCATTTACTGAACATACATTTCTGTAGCCCAACATTTCGGATTTTAAAATTATTTTTCAAGCTGGTGTTATAAAGTATTGTAATTTACTGAGATAATGACTTTTGGGCTTTCATTGGCTGTAAGCCTTAATAATCAACATTAACAGAAATAAATACTTGAAATAGACCACTCAGTTTGTAATGACTATAAAAAATATGTTTCAATTTTTGTTTTGAAGAACTGAAAGAAATTAACTTGTTGATGATATTATTTTATGAGAAGCACCTGTATTTTTACCACAAGGTGAACGGCATAAAAAAAAACCCACGACTGTCAGCATAAATACAGAAAAATTACAGCTCTCACAAAATATGGCGATGCAAAAACTTTGTTTTGCAAAAAACGTGTTTAATGTGTGATAGCAGCCAAACGTAAAAACAAAATAAATCTGGTATCGCCGTAATCGAACCGACTCGAAGAATTAAAGGGAACCTGTCAGCACGATTGTGCAGAGTAACCTACACAGTGTCAGGTTGGCGCTGTTATACTGAATAAAATGATACCTTGAAACATAGAAAAGCACAGTAAAACAAACATATGAAAAAATTGTTGTAAAAAAGTAACAATAAACAGCATGTGCTAGTAAAAAGATGATAAAACAACAACAGAGTATTTTTATACATTTGTTTTACTGTGCTTTTCTATGTTTCTGTCTTTTGGTGGTGTGAACATTGTCCCTAAAGGCCTGTTCACTGTGTGCATGGCTCATGTGTTTGTATTTAAATTGTTTCTTGTTTTTGCAAGATTAAGGAGGTTTTCCACCCCTCCTTTGTCCACATTGAACATTACCTTTCTGAATACTGCTCATATAGGTACTATACACATGACCAGGTTTTTAAATACATCAGTTAGGGACTGCTCTGATACGAGTTACCTTGACGTTTGGTAGAGCGGCTTAGTATACATTTTTTGCAAAACACACATTAACCAAATACCCTGTGTTTTATCATATTTTTGCTAGCACTTGCTGTTTACTGTTGCTTTTTTACAAGAGTATTTTTATACGTTTGTTTTACTGTGCTTTTCTATGTTTCAGTCTTTTGGTGGTGTGAACACTGTTCCTACAGGCTAGTTCACTGTGTGCATGGCTCATGTGTTTGTATAAAATGATACCTTGGTTGATGAAATCCGTCTTGTGGCTGTTTCTTAATCTTTATTTTCAGTTTTGTGTTAACGGTATGCTTGTGCCCTAAGGTGGGGCTGGGGTATGTGGTGCTCTGATTAGGTATTCATAATGCAGACTGCTGAAAGATCACTGGTCCCTCACTGACCTGCCCCCTTGTTTGCATAATGAATACCATCACATACTGAATTAAAAAAAACACACTTCTGCAGGCAGGGGTCGGCCGTGGCACCTGCGCTGCAGAATAATCGCATGGTCACCTCGCCCCCTGTCTGTCAGTGTTCCCCAAGGCTCAGTTCTAGGACCCCTACTCGTCTCCATCTACACCCTCGGCCTGGGACAGCTCATAGAATCCCATGGTTTGCAGTATCATCTCTACGCCGATGACACGCAGATCTACCTATCTGGACCTGACCTCACCTCCTTACTGACCAAAATCACACAATGTCTGTCTGCTATTTCTGCTTTCTTCTCTGCTCGCTTTCTAAAACTGAACATGGACAAAACAGAATTCATCATCTTTCCCCCATCTCACTCTACCCCCCACCAGACCTGTCCATCAACGTCAATGGCTGCTCACTTTCCCCAGTCCCGCATGCTCGGTGCCTCGGAGTGATCCTCGACTCTGCCCTCTCTTTCAAGCCACATGTCCAAACCCTTGCCTCCTCCTGCCGTCTCAAACTCAAAAATATTTCCCGGATCCGTGCATTCCTTGACCATGAAACTACAAAAACACTAGTGCATGCCCTCATCATCTCCCGCAACCTCCTACTCTCTGGCCTTCCCTCTAGCACCACTCCAATCCATCCTGCACTCTGCTGCCCGACTAATACACCTGTCTCCCCGTTATTCCCCAGCCTCTCCTCTCTGCCAAGCCTTTCATTGGCTTCCTATCGTCCAGAGGCTCCAGTTCAAAACCCTAACCATGACCTAGAAAGCCATCCACAATCTGTCTCCTCCATACATCTGTGACATGGTCTCCCGGTACATACCCACACGCAACATTCGATCCTCTCAAGATCTCCTCCTCTACTCCCCTCTTATCTCTTCTTCCCACAACCGCATACAAAGCTACTCCCGTGCCTCTCCCATACTCTGAAACTCTCTACCCCAACACATCAGACTCACGCCTACCATGGAAACCTTCAAAAAGAACCTGAAGACCCACCTCTTCCGACAAGCCTACAACCTGCAGTGATCATCAGTCTACTGAACCACCGCACGACCAGCTCTACCCTCTCCTAGTGTATCCTCACCCATCCCTGTAGACTGTGAGCCCTTGCGGACAGGGTCCTCTCTCCTTCTGTACTTGTGTGTGCCTTGTATTGCTCATGTTTACTGTATTTGTCTATATTTGCCCCTCTTCACCTGTAAAGCGCCATGGAATAAATGGCGCTATAAAAATGTATAATAATAATAATTTTGGAAATGGCGCCTGTGCAGTAGCAGCTATCGGTTTGTATAGCTGCTGTTCAGCAGGCGCCGGTGGAGCCATCTTGCTGGAGAAGAAAAAATATGTCCTCCAAGATGGCGCCGCTCGCACCTGCGCAATAGCAGCTCTCGAAGCCCTGCCATGTGCCAAAATAGTAATTTCCCACCATATATGGGGTATCGGCGTACTCAGGAGAAATGGCACAACAAATTGTAAGATCAATTTTCTTCTGTTACCCTTGTGAAAATGAAAAATTTGGTGCAGAAGCAACATTTTTGTGGGGAAACATACATTATAAAACTCCGTGAAGCACCTATGGGTTCATGGTGCTCACCCACCTCTAAATAAGTTCCTTGAGGTGTGTAGTATCCAAAATGTAGAAAAAAGTGGTTCTCCAGTGATGATGGAAAAACAGGTACATTTAAAACTTCACATTTAAGCATATTAAAAGTCCAACATGTCAGCATGACAGCGCAGCACTACAGAAAATTCTGACCATGACAAAGGCATGCTAACCGAAACGCATTGTTTTTTTTCTGTAGTACTGCACTATGTCATGCTGGACTTTTAATATGTTTAAATAAATGTGACATTTTATACTTACCTGTTTTTCCATCATCGATGGAAAAACACTTTTTTCTACTATTATATCTGCCTGGACTATGGCGGCTCCGTGCGGTGTATCCTGCTGACAAAGTGCTTCTGATAGCACTCCCTTGTTCCCTCTCCCCTTTTTATGATAGTATCCAAAATGGGGTCACTTGTGTGGGGTTTCCTCTGTTTAGGCACATCGGGGCTGTGCTAACGCGACATGGCATCAGCTATCTATTCCAGCCAATTTTGCACTTCAAAAGTCAAATGGTGCTCCTTCCTTCTGAGACCTGCCATGCACGCAAACTGCAGTTTTCCAAAACATATGGGGTATCAACATATTCAAGAGAAATAGGACAACAAATTGTATGGATCATTTTCTCCTGTTACCCTTGCAAAAATGTAAAATTTGGAGTTAAATTAACATTTTTGAGGGAAAAATTAAAATGTTTATTATTTCCTTACACATTGCTTTAAATCCTGTGACGCACCTAAAGAGTTAATATACTTCTTGAATGTGGTTTTGAGCACTTTGAAGAGTGCAGGTGTAAAAAGGTGTCACTTTTGGGTTTTGTAAATTGTGTTGGAAAAATAGGGATTTTTGTGTACTCACTGTAAAATCCTTTTCTCCGAGCCAATCATTGGGGGACACAGACCATGGGTGTTATGCTGCTGCCACCAGGAGGCTGACACTAAGTAATACAGAGTTAGCTGCTCCTCTGCAGTTTTCCCCTCTCATGCTGGCTCCCAGAGAACCAGATCAGTGCAAAAGCAGTAGGAGATCATTAACATATAAGAGTATAACATGTCAAATTACAGAACAAGCACAAAGCCATTAAAACAGGGTGGGAGCTGTGTCCCCCAATGACTGGCTCGGAGAAACAGGGATTTTTGTGTGTATTCACCGTAAAATCCTTTTCTCCAAGCCAATCATTGGGGGACACACTACCATGGGTGTTATGCTGCTGCCACTAGGAGGACACTAAGCAAAATATGTTAAAAGATTAACTCCTCCTCTGCAGTATACACCCCCTGCTGGCTCTCTCTTGTGAACCAGTTCGGTGCCAAAGCAGTAGGAGCTCACAAACAGTGTTCACAAACAGAATTGCAATATGTCAAACCAAAAACAGACCACAAGCCAATAGGCTAACAGGGTGGGTGCTGTGTCCCCCAATGATTGACTTGGAGAAAAGGATTTTACGGTGAGTACACACAAAAATCCCTGTTTCTCCTTCGCCTCATTGGGGGACACACTACCATGGGACGTCCTAAAGCAGTCCCTGGGTGGGAGAAAACATCACAACAGGTGGAAAAACCTCACGCACCCAATGCTTAGAAAGTGATTGTAAAAGCCTACAGCTGCGAAACTGCCGCCTGCAGAATTTGTCTGCTGAGGGCCGCATCCGAAGAGGCTTGAGTATGAATGTTGTAATGCTTAACAAACGTGTGAAGGCTGGACCAAGTCGCGGCCTTGCACACTTGCTGTGCGGAAGCTTGGTGCCAGATGGCCCAAGAAGTCCCCACTGATCGAGTGGAGTGTGCCTTAATCCCAGCCGGGATAGGCTGACCTTTGACACGGTAAGATTCGTGTATTGCAGAGCGAACCCATCTGGCTATTGTAGCCTTAGATGCAGGCAAACCTTTCCGGTGTTCCTCTAAAATCCAGGATTCAATAGCCAGGCCGTTAAACTCAGCACTCTGGAGTTCTGGTGGCAAATGGGCCCCTGAGATAGCAAATCCGGACGATCCAGTAACCGCCAGGGGACGTCGGCGAGTAGCTGTACCAGCTCCGCATACCAAGCTCGGCGTGGCCAGTCCGGAGCGATGAGGATCACTGGAATGCCTTCCGCCTTGATCTTCCGGATGACTCTTGGAATCAGTGGAAGTGGTGGAAAGACAAAAGGGAGTCGAAATTGGCCCCATGGAAGTACTAGAGCGTCCGAGCCGATGGCTAAAGGATCGCGGGATCGGGCTACGAATGTCAGAACCTTGGCGTTCAGCCTGGAAGCCATAAGATCCACGTCTGGAGTGCCCCAACGTTGGCAAATTTGGTGAAAGACTTCCGGGTGAAGAGACCACTCCCCTGAGGCTGTGGCCTGGCGACTGAGAAAATCCGCCTCCCAATTCTCCACTCCCGGAATATGGACTGCAGAGATGAGTGAATGATTTGCCTCTGCCCATTGGAGAATGTGCGTTATTTCGATCATTGCAGCTCTGCTCTTTGTGCCACCTTGGCGATTGATGTACGCCACCGCCGTGGCGTTGTCTGACTGAATCCGGATGGGACGTCCAGACAGAAAATGATGGAAGTGTAGAAGAGCCAGCCTTATCGCCCGGATCTCGAGGACGTTGATCGAAAGGCTGGCTTCCTTCGTAGACCATCGTCCCTGAGCTGTATGGTGACGATAGATTGCGCCCCATCCGAGGAGACTGACATCGGTGGTTACTACCAGCCAGTGTACAGGGAGAAAGGATTTTCCCTGAATCAGGGACGACGTTGTCGTCCACCACCTGAGAGACCGTCTGACTCTGGGTGCCAGGAGAAAGTGGCAACCCAAGGAGCCTGGGTTCTTGTCCCAGGTTGAGATCAAAGCCTGCTGCAGAGGACGAAGGTGAAACTGGGCAAATGGTACTGCCTCGATGGACGCTACCATTTTTCCCAGGACCTGCATGGCGAACCTCAGGGAGCAAGTCCGGGACAGAGATAGAGATCGAGCTCCTCGGGTGAGAGAGGAAATCTTGTCCGGAGGGAGAAGAACCAACCCTCGGGAAGTGTCTAAGATCATCCCCAGAAAGGGAATTTGCTGGGATGGAACCGGGGAGAATTTCTCCAGGTTTATCAGCCAACCTAGACGGGACAATGTGTCGATGGCCATACTGACGTACTGACGCTTTCTAGAGAAGCCAGATAGGACGGACCTTTGACAAGGAGGTCGTCCAGGTAGGGTAGGATTACCACGCCTCAAGTGTGTAAAATGGACATGACAGCCGCCATGATCTTTGTGAATACTCTGGGAGCGGCGGCGAGGCCGAACGGGAGAGCAGTGAATTGGAAGTGCTCGTCTCCCACCGCAAACCGTAGAAATCTTTGGTGACCCTTGAAGATTGGAACGTGGAGATATTCGTCCTTGATGTCGATTGATGCAAGGCATTCTCCTTTTTCGAGTGAAGCGATGACAGAGGGTAGGGATTCCATCCTGAAGTGGCGCACCGAGACAAATTTGTTTAGTAGCTTCAGGTCTAGAATTGGACGCATGGTTCCATCCTTTTTTGGAACCACGAAAAGGTTTGAGTAAAAACCCTTGAACCTTTCTGTGGGAGGAACCGGGATGATGACTGCACTGTTGCGGAGGGCGGATATGGCCTGATAAAAGGAAACCGCCAGCGTCGCGGATTGTGGGAGCCGGGACCGGAAGAATCCTGTTGGAGGAGGGGATGAGAACTCGATTTTGTATCCGGAAGACCCGAGATCCCTTACCCAACGGTCGTGGACAACCGTCAGCCAGACTTGGCGAAACAAGGACAGGCGGCCGCCCACCTTGCCTGTGTCTTCCAGACACAGCAATGAGTCATTGTGAAGAGAACTTGCGGGACGGGGCACCTTTGGTCCTTGTCCGAGGAGATCTGTTTCTCCAAGAGTTAGAAGGTCTGAACGAAGGGTTGGAACTTCCGGCTCTGCGTGGGGCCCAAGAAGGGTTAGTGGAGGTGACTGGAGATGACTAGCCTGTGGAACTGCGAAAAGGCCGGGAGCGGGTTTGGAATTGGCTCCGAAAGGGTCGAGTTAGCCTACATTGAGGGAGAAATTTGCTTTTTTCCCCCTGTAGCATCGGAGATAAATTGATCAAGCTTATCTCCGAACAAACGGCCAAACTGGTAAGGTAGAGAAGTCAAGGATTTTTTGGACGCAGAGTCTGCCCGCCATTCTCGAAGCCACAAAGCTCTCCTTATGGCGACTGCATTGGCGGCTGCAAGTGCGACACAATTAGCCGCGTCTAGGGAGGCAAGAACTACATAATCTCCTGCCTGAGCGATCTGATGGGCAAGATTGTGGACTTCGGATGGAAAGTTATTGTTTCCACTGGTTCTAACTATGGTCTCTGCCCAGGCCACCATAGCTCTAGCTACCCACGTGGTGGCGAAAGACGGAAATAAGGCGGCTCCAGCAGCCTCAAAGACTGGTTTGGCCAGATTGTCAATCTGCCGATCCGTGGGATCCTTGAAGGATGATCCATCCGTCAAGGACAGAAGAGTTTTGAAGCGAGCCTTGATATGGGCGGATCTACTGCAGGGGATTCAGTCCATTCCTGTCTTAGAGTAGATGCAAAAGGATACCGTGCTTCTAGAGGTTTTAGGCCCGAGAAACGCTTGTCTGGGCGACCTCTATGCCTCGTGAGAATGTAAATTCTGGATGGTTAGCGAAGAACCTATGGGGGCGTTTAGTTCTTTTAAAAGCCACCGGATGGTCTGGATTGGTACCGGGTTCCTCGTCTATTTCCAGGATATGATTAACTGCTTCTATGAGCGAATCTATAGACTCCTGGAACTCAGGAGAGTTAGGGTGTGGGGCCACCTCAGACTCACATTCTGATTCGTGCTCACTGGCACCACCTGGTGAAGGGGAGCGAGACCCAGAGCTAGCGGACGCAGTAGGCTCAGAGTTCCGTGAAGATGATTCACGGATACGTTTCCTAGAAGGGTGCATGGTTGAAGGACCCGCTGAAGGGGGAGAGGGGACACCCCGGCTGGAAGAGGGAGCATGAAAAGATTCTATAGCCTTTGCGAGGGAAGCCACGGATTGCGCCAAAGAATCAGCCCACTCAGTTGGGTTAGTCACAGATTGTACTAACGAAGCAGCCCACTGTGGGGGGCTAGCTTCGCTTTGCTCCACGGTAGTGGGAGGCTCTTGAGGCCTTAAGGCTTCACAGTCCGTACAGAGAGGGTTGGGATGTTTCCGTGGCAGGGAAACATTGCATGCGGTGCATGAGGCATATATCACTGTGTGCGTCTTATCCACCTTTTTAATTGTCTTTGAGACATAATGCAAATTACTCAAGGAATCTGCGTACGGCGGCTGACCAGGATTGCTGGAATTATGTGCCGCGTGTTGCTGCTCAGAATTATCTGCAGCGTATGATCGGCCGAGCGAGCCCGCAGCTGAGGGGATGGTGCCTGCAGCGGAGGGGTTAACGGCTGTAGCTGAGGAACTAATCCCTGCTAGAGGAGGGTTAGTGCCTGCGGCTGAGGGGTTACAGCCTGCAGCGGTGTACCTGCTGTAGCGCAGCTTGCCCAGGTGCAGCGTGTCCCTAGAGAAGAAGTTGTTGCCGTGCTGAGGAAAATGGCGTTCTCCATAGACTTCCAGTCTAGGACGCGCCAAGAAGACAGCCCCGATAACTGAATTGGCGCTTCTCGTGTGCAGCGAGAAGCGCCAGATACTGAAGGCAGGAAGAGAAGGGAGGGGGATCTGTCCCCGCTCACTCCACAGGCCAGGCAAGGAGCGCTGGAGAGAGGGCGTGGTCGGCCAAAAGGGGCGGACCAGGCCGGTAGTTAGACGGAGCTGGGCCTAGGAACGGCCGAAAGCCGGGGCCTAAATTAGAAGCCGGGACCGTGCGACATGGCGACGGCCGCTGCAGCGCTCCGTTAGCGATCGCGCTCCCGGCGGCCGCTGCGTTACCTCGCTCCATCCTCATCTGTTTACATGGGGAAGAGCCGCGGCGGAGAGAGGCTGGCTCTATAAGGCAGGCGGCCACAGCGGAGCGCTGGGATACCTCCAGGTATGGGGGACATCTGTACTCACTGTTAAGCCGCTTCTGCGATGCTCAATCCACCAACTCCTTTGATAGGAGGGTGGAGAGGTCCCCGGCACCAGCCACTGTCTTAATCTATCATCCCTTTAATAGGGAGATAGAGAGACAAAAAAAAACAAACTTGCCGCTGTGGAAGTATGGCTTGCAAATGGTCCCATGCCGCGGGTCTGGCTTCGGAAGGGGGTACGTGGGGGCGACACCCCACGTTCCCGTCCGTTGCAGTTGCGGGGAGAGCGGACCCATTGAAGGATCCGTCGCCTCCGGAGCACAGACCAGGGTTGCAGGAGGGGGTACGGGGAGGAGACACTCCGCGTTCCCGCCTGTTGAAGATTTATGGAGATCGGGACAATGAAAGGCCCCGTCGCCGTTATTCGTTAATTTAGAAAAAAATAAAGTTAAAAATAAGAAAGTTGGGGTCTGGAATCAGAACCTAGTGCCTCCTACAGACACTAAGCAAGAACTGGTTCACAAGAGAGCCAGCAGGGGTGTATACTGCAGAGGAGGAGTTAATCTTTTAACATATTTTGCTTAGTGTCCTCCTAGTGGCAGCAGCATAACACCCATGGTAGTGTGTCCCCCAATGAGGCGAAGGAGAAAAGTATTTTACGGTGAGTACACAAAAATCCGTATTTCTTCGCCTCATTGGGGGACAGACCATGGGATGACCCAAAGCAGTCCCTGGGTGGGGAACCACATAACAGATCGAACTCCATGTACTAACTGACTAAAGTTGCGCTACCGCCGCTTGCAGAATACGTCTGTGAAGGACCGCATGTGCAGAAGTCTGAGAGCGTAGGCTGTACCAAGTCGCAGTTTTACAGACCTGTTCTGCCGACGCCCGATGCCCAAGAAGCGTCCACCACCTGAGTAGAGTGTGCTTTAATCTGCGTTGGGATAGGCGTGCCTCTGATGCGGTAGGACTTCTGAATAGCCAAGCTAATCCATTGGCTATTGTGGCCCTGAAGCGGTTAAACCATGACTGAGACCCTCAGGAAGCATGAATAGGGCGTCCGACATACGAAAGGGCGCCGTCTTCGAGACAAACTTTCTGAGAACCTTCACTACATCCAGGGTGAGAAGAGCTCATCCTTCCCGACGTACTGGTGCTGGACAAAAAGAGAGAAGGACAATGTCCTCGTTAAGGTGCAAAGATGAGATCACCTTGAACAAAAAAGAACGGAGACGGTTCGATGACCACCTTGTCCTGGTGGAAAATCAGGAGAGGAACTTGACAGGATAGAGTGGCCAGCTCCGAGACTTGCCCATCGCGACAAAAAAGGCGACTTTCCGAGACGTAACTGGCAATGAGATGTCCTGCAACGGTTCGGAAGGGGTCTGCTTAAGAGCACCCAGGACCAAGATAAGGCCCCCAGGCCTCTGACGGCATTCTATATGGGGGTAACACATGGGAGACCCCCTGAAGGAAATTCCTCACTCTCAGATTGGAAGCAATCCTGAGCTGGAGTTAAACGAATAAGGCCGAGATCTGGCTTTTGAGAGAGCTGAGCGCCAAACCTGATTCCAGGGTCTGAAAAAAATTGCCAAAACGGAGGGAACAGAAGACATGAGAAAGTCCGCAGTCCCTGTACCAAGCAAAAATGGTTATCAGGTGCGGTGATAGATGCTAGCTGATGCAGGCTTCTAAACACTAATCATGGTGGGAAACCCCTGAGAGAACCCAGCTTGAGATCGCACCCAGGATTCAACGGCCAAGCCGTTAAACACAGGGCCCATGAGATCTCATGACAAATGGGATGTCGGCAGAGCAGTACTGGACGATCCGGCAGTCGCAGCGGGACATCAGCGACGATCTGCACCAACTCTGCATACTACGCCCAGCGTGGCCAAACCGGGGCGACTAGGATTACTGGAGTCCCTTCCACACTGTTCTTCCTGATGACCATTGGAAGGAAAGAAAGCCGGGGAAAACGCGTACGGAAAACGAAACTGATGCCACGGAGAGACCCGTGCATCCACCTCGATGGTCTTGGGATCCAGAGTTCTGAAGTTTAATATCTTAGCGTTCAATCTTGAAGCCATCAGAATCACGTCCGGAGTCCTTAAATACAGATCTGTCGAAAGACCTCCAGATGAAGTTCCCACTGTCCCAAGGCAAGACTTTGACGGTTAGGAACAAACTGACACCCAATTTTTCACGCCTGGGATATATAGTGCTGAAAATACCGAGTGGTTCCTCTCTGCCCAATGGAGAATATGGGCTACCTTGCGCCTGGCCGCCCTGTTGCCGGCTTTGTCCAATTGAAATCGTATGGGGTGACCCGCCAGGAGATAATGGAAGTGCTGCAGAGCTAGCCGGATCATCGGGGAGCTCGACACCCGAGTTGACCAGCGCCCCTGAGCAGTGTGGCGACTAAAGAGTGCTCCCTAGGCAAGGAGACTGGCGTTGGTAGTCACTAGACATAGAATCGGGAGAAAGGTTTTCCTCTGGATGAGAGAAGACCTCAATGTCCCGACCTGAGAGGCTGCCAGGGGCAAGGACACTGGCGGTCGAGAGAGAACAGGTTCCTGTCCCAAGCCGCCAGAAGAGCCTGCTGCAGGGGACGGAGATGCAGCTGTGCGAAGGGAACCGCTTCCACCATTGTTCCCAGTACCGTCCTGGCCAACTGGATGGAATGACAGAATGAGTGTCTAAGTGCGTGGCCTCTTTGATGAAGGGCTAGGACGTTGTTTCGAGGGAGCATCACCCCGTCGGAAGGTGTCTAGGGTCATTTCTAGAAAGGACTTCTGCTGGACTGGAATGGCGGAAGCCTTGCTTTACGACTTTTTAGGCAGCCCAGGCAAGAAAGAGTATTGCACGTGATACAAACGCACTTCGCGTAGTCCTGGAAGGAAGGACCCTTGATTAGAAGGTCGTCCAAGCAGGAAGGGTAAAACCGTGAACTGAAAACGCTGTTCGCTAATGGCGAAGTGCAGGAATTTCTAGTAAGGGGGAAAAAAATCAGAATATGGAGGTAAGCATCTCGAATGTCGATAGACGCTAGAAACTCCTTTTTTTTTTTTAAATCAAAGTAATAACCGAGCGGAAAAACACCATCCAGAAAAGACGGACCCTTGTTTAGAGGTTTGAAATCCAGTATGGTTCTAACAGTTCTGTTCTTTAAGACCACAAACGTGTTCGATTAGAACACCTTGAACCTTTAGTTTCCTGGGACTGGTACAATGATTCCGTTTTGAAGCAGTGAATGTCTCAGGAAAAAAAAAAACCTTGCTCTTGCAAGGTTGAGGGCAGGAAGGGAAGGACCCTTTTGTATCTGGAAGACACCAGGTCTCTAACCCCTTCTATGTAAACGGCGGAAAAAACCCAGTCCTGAGGTAACAGAAGTAGGTGGCCGCTCACCCGCTGGTATCAACCAGATAACGCCAGAAGACACTGAGCGGAAAATCTCTGGGACCTAGATCCCTTAGAGCCAGACTGATTGGGTCGACACTTCCACTGCTGGCTGGGCCTGCAGTAGACCTGGAATTCTTTGACCCTACGTAGGGAACGCCCTGATTCAGAATGATAGTGGACCAGCCCGGATCGGTGCGCAAGGGCCAAAACGGATTTTGCCGATAAAAGGACGATGGTGAAAAAATTTACTCCTTCCCATAGCATCCAAGATGAGCAAATTCAGCTATTCTGCAAATAAACGGCCATTCTGGTAAGGAAGAGATATTAGAGTTTTCGGATGCAGAGTCCGTTTTCCACTCTCTAAGCCATAATGCCCTTTGCTGGCATTTGCTGTTGATAGCGTAGCGCAGCTAGCCGCATCCAGAGAGGGGTGCAGGAGACCATTGATTTAGCTACCCTATGCCGCAGAAAATGATGGATAGAGTTCTGAACCCGAGGTCTCTGCCAGGTGAGTTATTAGTGGGTATACAGCAGGAAATTCAGCCCAATCTTTCCGCAGATCAGCTGAAAAAAAAGGCGTGCCCCACCTCAAGAGGCTTCTGACCTGTAAGGCGTTTATCCGATCGTTCCCTGTGCCGGCTAACTATAACCCGGATCTCTGGGTGGATGGCAAACGATGTATGAGGGCATCTAGTCCTCTTGAAGGACACTGTGTGATCCAGGACAGAACCGGGATTTTCGTCAACCTTCAGAGTCTGGTTGACTGTCTCAATAAGCGAATCCAGTTTCCTGGAACTCTGAGATTCCAGATCTAAGAAAACATCTGATTCATACTGAGTCTTGTTTGCTGCAAAACTCTGGTGAGGGAGAGCAAGAAAGCATAGCTCAAGGACACCAAGTCACATGATTGCTCAGTGACCTTACTACGGATCCATTTTCTAGACGCCTGTACATTTCTATAATACTTGCGGCCCCTGTTAGCCGATAACTCCCGTGTGTAGGAGAGGATCCATTTATATTAGTCCTGCCAACGCTCCGATCCACAGAGGAATCACGGAGGGATTCAATCTCTTTGGCCAGAGAAGCCATGGATTGCTACAGTGACAAAGCCCACTCAAGGGAACTAGGTACACTGGGATTGGGGCGGCGGAGGGCTCCTGAGTGCATTTGGGGTCATGGGCTTTGCAAAGTAAAGAAGACTGTAATAGTGTTATTAGACCCTTTGGGAGCTTGAACCAGGACATCGTGTCATGGCGCCTTTAAGACCGGGGAATACTACAGGGGGAAGGAGCAGCGCCTCCTTACCCGGGTCCTGATGTTCCTGGAGTCCGCATTGGATTAGCTCTATCTTTTGCGCTAAGAGCCACCGGAGGTCAAGGCTCTTACCCAGGTCCTGTGCCCCAGATTCCTTGTGCCCCTTTAAAAAACGCCACCGTTGTTGCCTGGCGCACCGTCATGTGCAAAGCCGTCGCCCCTGTGTAAGCCGGCCAGGTGGACCAAGATGACCACCAGGAGTTGCAGAAGTGGCGAAGTCTCGCAGTGAGTGAGAGGCACCAGATCAGGGGCAGGGCAACAGCCGCGATGTCATCCAGTGGGCAGTGCCTCGTGGATTGTACCATGAGCGGGCCCAAGCCGGAGCCTAAATTTCTGCGGCCGGCAGAAGCGTTACCCGGGGGAGGGAGGAGCCGAGAATTGCGAGCGCTCCCGTCCCAGGCGAGAAGCTCCAGAAAAGTGGGCGGAGTCACCTTAGTGCGGGCACGGCTTCCAGCCTACAGTGGCCAAAGTTGGGGGCTACATTTTTTGGCACCGGCCGGTGCAAAAAGGATCCAGAAGTGCAATCTCGCTGCCAGAATGAGCCCCCTTGCCAGCACCGCCCCAGACCGCCTATTCAGAGCCCTCCAGCCCCGGCACTTACCCGTAGAAGCTGCCGAGTGGCAGGTAACCCAGCTGTATGTGGCAGGTACTGAAGTCCCCTGGCTGCAGCTGCTGGTTTTGGACGGTGCAGGGATAAAACGGATCACCCTCAATCCACCATCCCTTTAATAGGGAGGTGGAGAGGGACCGTCCACCTCCTTGCACCATCCGCTTTAACAGTGGTGGTGCAGTGGGGGCTGCACAGACGCCAAAAGGGGGCCTCTGTACATCCACGGGGTTAAATCCCTTAGGATGGGACAGAGCTGATTGTCCGGCATTAGGCCTGGCTGCAGAAGAGGATAATTGGAGGCAACACTCCATGTGCTCGTCCGTTAAGGGTGCCGGGAGATCGGTGCCCTTTAAGGGACACGTTGCCCCTAAAAACCAGCCCAGGCATGGCATCCCACGTCGCAGGAGAGGATACGGGAAGGCGACACTCCCCGTGCTCGCCTGTTGATGGTTCGGGAAGATAAGTCGCCCCTTCATCCGATGGAAAAAGTAAAAATCAAAACTGTTAAAAATTGGAAAATAAAATAAAAAAGAGCTTTTGGTTTGAAGACCAGCTCCGTGTGCCTCCTACGGACACTAAGCAAGAACTGGTTCTCTGGGAGCCAACATGAGGGTGTATACTGCAGAGGAGGAGCTAACTTTCTTTGTATTACTTAGTGTCAGCAGCATAACACCCATGGTCTGTGTGCCCCAATGAGGCGAAGGAGAAATGAGAAATTGCTGATAAAACTTAACCGTTTTAACTTCCTAAAAAAATGTTTTAAACATGATGCTGATGTAAAGCAGACACATAGGAAATGTTGTTTATATGTACAGCAAGACTAACTGGTTTAAGGATATAAAAACAAACTTTGAAAATTGTGAAATTTTCAAACTTTGACCAAATTCAGATATTTTTACAAACAAAAGCAAAAATGTTGACATAAATTTACCACTCACGACGTACAATGTGTCACGAAAAAAACAGTAAGAATCACAGAGATTCGTTGAAGCGTTCTAGAGTTAGGATGCTTTCATTGTGTTCTGTGTCACCGTCGGGGCATACGTCCGAAATCCCCCATAAAACTGGGTCCGGACGCTTGCACCAATGGGTGACGATAAAAAGTGACGTGAGCTCCGCGGTGCACTTTTGTCGGGAGCGTACGCCTACAGGAGGTGCACACTCAGACGCAGTCTACTATGTCTGAGTGTCCGCCTCATGTACGAGTACGCACCCGAAAATGATGCACGACAAAGCAAGAGCGCGTTCTTCCGTGAATCATTTTCAGTCGTGTATGCTTACATGTGGCGGACACTCAGATGTAATAGACTGCGTCTGAGTATCCACCTACTGTAGGCGTATACTATTAAAATGTATGGCCATTTTGCAGGGGATTTTGGACGTATGCCCCGACAGGGCCACAGAACGCAATGTGAAAGTACCCTTATCACCGCAAAGTGAACATGGTCAGAATTATAAAATTTGGCCTGGTCAGGAAGGTAAAAACAAGCTTGAGGGTGAAGGGTTAAAGGGACTGTCAGCACTGAATGACTGTTCAAATGAAGTTCAGCATTCTGTGCTTCACAAAGGGACCAATCATTTACATACACCTTTATACCTGCTTGGTTTCCATCTATCTCCACATTTCTCTGGCCATGTGAAGCCAGAGCTGTTAAAGGGAACCACCTGTCAGCTGTTTTGGCAGCTATAACATGCGGCCACTGCCCTTTCAGGGCTTATCTACAGCATTCTATAATGCTGTAGATAAGTCCCTGATGCGACCTGCAAGGTAAGAAAAATAACTTATTATACTCACCCGGGTGGGGGGGGGTCCGGTCCGATGGGTGCCTCCCATCTTCTTGCGATGCCAGCCTCCTGTTGCTTCATCGCTCCCCAGCATCTCGATCCCGCGCAGGCCTACTTACCTGCCCTGTTGAAGGCAGAGTAAAGTACTGCAGTGCGAAGGCGCTGGGCCTCTCTGAGCTTTCCTGGCGCTTGCGCACTGCAGTACGCCTGCGCAGGAGCACGATGCCAGGAAGCAATGAAGCAAGCAGGAGGGCGGCGTCGCAAGAAAATGGGAGGCGCCGGACCAGCGGCACCCATCGGACCGGACCGCCCCCCCAGGCGAGTACAATAAAACTTATTTTTCTTATCTTGCAGGTCGGATAGGGGGCTTATATACAGCATTATAGAACGCTGTAGATAAGTCCTGAAAGGCAGTGGCCGCATCTTATAGCGGCCAAAACAGGTAACAGGTTCCCTTTAATCAAAGAAGAGGAGGGTGGAGATTGAGGTAAAACTAGCAGGTGTGATGGTGTATATAAATGATTGAATGCAGAGTGGCAGTACTTACCGGTAGTTTGAACAGTCATTCTGTGCTGTCAGGGTAACTTTAAACGGAACCTGTCAGGTAAGTCATGCTGCCAAAACAATGCACAGCAAATGAACGTCTAGGATTTACTCTGAAACACTACAACACTTCAAAGAAAACGGTTTAAACATGTCAGAAACCTGGAGATTTGTCGTATGGACGGATTTTCTCCACCTGGCTAAGATAGACTTGGAAGAACCAGAGAGAACACACCCACATGACTGTTTCAGAGAAAAATAAGCAGTGAATAGTCATCTGGGTAGCTCCCTGCTAGCTTTTCCTCACCAGGCTCAGAAAATATGACAGGGTTTTCTGTAGGGAGAGACCTATAAATCTAGCCACATTAGGCTTGGAGAAGCCAGAGGGAACCCACACAATGACTATATTCCCACCTGTTTCTAACATAGGTTCGCTTTGGAACTCAGATGTCTAAAATGATGACGATTGTCTTGGATTCATGCTGCTGCTTCGGGCTGCATAAATCATCGGTCAGTTTCCCTTTATATGGATTATGTGGAGCACCTCGGTCCTCCATCAGGAGTTGAGTCAATGCGGACAATGCGCTGCAGTCATTTGCCAGATCTCATACAAGCCCGTCATGCATTGTGTACATGCAGTTTTCTAATAAATTGGACAAATGCAAAATACCTGCAAAAACCTGCTGCAATATCAGCAGCATGTCACACCACCTGATGCAGAAGCAATAGCCACTGGATAACTTCTTTTAAAGGTAACGTGTTCAAAAAATGATCTACTGTATGCAATCAGATTTTTATATTAAACGTGATTTATATTTAGACAATTTTTGGAAATATTTTATTTTTCTCTATATCACAAACTTTATTAAGATTGGAAATTCACAATGGCCACTGGGGCTAGTCAACTCCTACTTCTCTGCTTTTTCAGGAAATTCACATTTACATTAGCAGCAATAGCAGACTTTGACCCAATCTTTTGTACTAAAGCACAGGATTTAAAAAAAACGCATTTAACAAAATGGCACGAAATAAAAGCCAACAAAAATGCCTAGCATTTTAAAATTCATCATTTTGTGCATTTCAAATGACAAAAGAAAAGATTGTGTAATCCAAATAGGTTGTAAATGGTCCCCCTACCCGCTCCCTCTTTGCTAAGCTTAGGTTCTCAAAATTATAACGTACTGCAGCTATAAAAATCACTGGTAATTGAAAACAGTTTTCTGTTGGATTGTTTGTCACATTAGGTCTATGGTGGCCTTAACATTGTTGTCGGCGCATGGCACTACATCTTTTAGGTTAAAGACGTAGCAGTGGGCTTTGTACAGTCTGATCAGAGAGCTGGGGAGTGTATTTCAATTAAAGGTCTTTATGACATTTGACTATGAGGTTAGTAAAGGGGGTGTCTGACAGACAGCTTTCCATTAAAATTCCCTGGGCTTGTTGTCATTGGACATAAAATAGCTAACATCAACCCCACAACTATTACCCTACTTTCCACCGCACCAGGGCAAGTGGGAAGAGTGGAGTCTAAGCGTCATAATTGAAGCATCTAATGGATGCGCCATTTCTGGGGCTGCGGAGGGCTGATGATTAGTCTGGAGGGGAGTTGTCTGCTTAGCCTTTGCTGGTTAGCAAGCATAAGTCGGACCCAACATCATTTTCTTTTTTTGGGGTGGGGAGGTCCCCCTATAATAACCAGTAAAAACTAATCAAGCAGCTGTGAGCGGCTATTAGTATGCTGAAAACCTTTATAACTATTTGCCCCTTCCTACAATATTAACACCAGTCCCCAGCTGTTGGCTTTTTTTCAGCTAGTTAGGAAAAGTTACGGGGGACCTCACGCTGTTTATAAAAAAAGAAATATTTAATACGCGCGATACACATCGGGTGACGACTACAAGTCTCATCAGCGTTGCCTGGTGTTGCTGATCAGAGGGCGACTAGGCGACAATGATGAGAGCTGCATTAAGCACCCGGGAACAGTGCGAACTGTATTGTTTTTTCCCAGGCGCCGGTAAGTGTCGCACTGATGCGGCACACTGATGCCACACGTATGGACACAGATTGAACCAGTACTGTTTTTTCCAGTACAAGTAAAAAATGGAGTTGCCCACTACTGGGCAAGACAACCCAAAACTTAATCAATTCAGAACCTCGAATAAAATAAAAAAAGAAATCTATACTTGGCATCGATATCACTGTTCCCTGGGCGTTACGTGACTTGTGTCACATGCAGGCTGGAATCTGCTCATTATCTGCAGCCTTCACTATTTTGTTAATGTGGATGGATGTCTTCCAAGGCAGAATATTGATAATATGCGAGCAAAGACTGGATACTCGGTGGCTGCAGCCGGCATGCAACACAAGTAGTCACGTCGCTCAATGGGAACAACAGCGCTGCTGCAAGAGGCAAGCATGGATAGCTTTTATTTTAATTAAGGTCCTGAATTTATTAAGTTGGGATTTTCCAGTAGTGGACAAACCCTTTAATCGTTGAATGACAATTGCTTAAGTTTGCATAAAACTTTCTTTGAACTGTATCTCTCTAATTAAAATTAATCAGGAGCACTACAAAAAGTCTCCTTTAAAAACAAACCTAAAGAAGTCAGATCAGGTAAATACAGAAAAGTCAGATCTGCGTGTGATGGCCACCATATGACAATTTTTTTTTGTAAACTCAAATTAGCCACCAGGAAAAAAAAACAACACTGGGACAGATTTGTCAAACCTAAATGCAAAGTGCTGTTGCTACTTGCAACCAGATTCCCTTTTACATGTTTAAAAGGACTTTGCTCTATTTGGTAGCTATGCACTAAGGCTGACTACACACATCAGACATTCATTGTGCAAGTACGGAGTGCGATGTAAGGAACGGACTCCTGACCCAAACTCTATAGCCTTATATATTCCTAGGAGACTGATGAATTCAGGACCGGCCTTGACATCAGTCTGTATTTGGACCATGAATGTCGGTGGTGTGAAACCTGCCTGGCTGCTCCACTTCTGCATACAATTGGACAGATTTATCAAAACTGGTAACAAATCTCTCCAAATTTGCAAAAAAAGGAGTCTGAGGTTAATACAGTGTATGCGGCTTACCATTATAGCAAATGAACAATACAGGATGGCAAAAGAAAATTCACTTAGTAACCATGTAAAAACACCAAATTTAATTTTAGCCATGTGTTTATTGATCTAGGCCCTTTCAACAGCTAAAAAAAAAACAAACAAAAAAAAACCTTTCACGATGTCAATTGCATTTCATAGGAAATAAAAAGGGGAGTCAAAAATGTGGAATTTGCGTCAGTTGCCAAAAAAACCCTAAAAAAAAAAAACAAACAAAAACTTAAAGTATAAACTTTAAAGGGCATAGCAATAATACCTGTCCTGTGTTTCCGTAGATCTCCCTAAAGTCAGACGATTCTCTGCCAAATTTGAGGTAAATGAAAAAGTGGCGCAGATTAGAGAACAGTGAGACGATGTATTCCAGCAGTTTATGACACAAGAAAAAAAAAATGGGCATAAAAAAACAAGAAAAAAACAAAACATGTTTTTACACAGCCAGCTGTATTCATGTGGCCTCTCTCCTGTTTGTTTCCTGAGCGATAAAACTTACCACTTAAATCGCCATAAGGGTCTATATGCAACAGAATCAGCACGGTGAGCCCTTTACTGGTAGAGGAGATTACTTAAAACACAACCTGAATTCCACAGCCTGACCTAACCATCTTAAAACATGGATACTTGCCTTTTCTGATGAACCGGCACAAAATAGAAAAATTAATACGGGATGAATAAACTAAATCAAAATATTGAGGTGTCCAACACACATCGGTGGAGCAGCAATGAACCATTCTCAAGTCGGCACCATTTTTCTCACACCCCTTTTTGCAATCCCAACTAAATTTCAAGGCTCTGTGGGTATATAAGAATTGCAGCCATTACAATCAGCCACATTGTATCTGTCACCCTTCTGGGAAGCAGATTGGAAGGATGGAGGTTTCATGGCAAAGTCATTGGATTTCAGTAAGGGACTCCTCGTCCCTGGCCTCCTCTCGGAGTTGCATGGGTTGGTGCTCTGTATGCCTTGCTGAAAGCCTGAGAAGGGGCAACCCAAGTTTGGTTTGTACCTGCAGCTGCGGTCTCTGACCCCAACTCACTGTAATTTGAGATTTTGGCTTCTTGGTAAATGTGAGAACTGTTACTGCTCCCTCTATTTGTCCAGTTGGAGTCACTGCGCCAGAGAGCATTCCTAGAGGGACCCTTGTAAACCTGAGGTCTTGATCCCCTGGGAATTGCAGTGATCCTGTTCCCTGGTAACCACTTGTGTCCCCCAGTTGTGCTGGGAATGTCCTGCTTTTAGCTACTGACTGAGGGGAACACTCCCCAAGTGGCTGTCCTGAGTCTCTGTCATCAGAGCCTACATTATATACATCCTCTGGGCCCTCAGAGCTGCAAGTCCTGGAGGACAGTTTTCGGGAAAAGTCTGAGGGTAGACTGTGACCGTCTCTAACCCCTTTCACAGGGTCTGGGTCCGCTTCAGAAGGAGTTAATTGTTGAATCAGGGCGGTTGTTACCATTGGATTCTCATCTGCAGCATCTCCCTCTGGAATGGGTGGTGGAGGAGGGGGACCCGGTGGCTCAGGTGGTCTCTTTTCTGGTGGCAGGATACGAGGGTGAGAAGCTGGGGAAAGGCTACCTCCTTTGACACCATCTTAAAAATGCATATAGATAATAGAAAAAAAACAAAAAAAAACACATTTACACATGGAAGCACACACAGATTGTGAATGCAAAAGAGAACAACATTATAAAATACATTACAGGCTAGACTACAAAATAGTATTTGTGAGGGAGAACAATATATAGCGGACAATCCCCCTTACCTGAGTTCTGCCAGCTCCAAAGTTGTTATAAAGACAGTATATCCCAGGGAGCTGCAGCATACAGAGTCCTAAACTAACCAGACCCTAGTCAGTGGTCTGTGCACCATTATTTCTCACAGAAATATATTTATGAGAAGTTTGTTTTTTCTCAGTCAAGTCAATGAGAAAAGCAAGCAAAAAATTTAATATATTAGTCGCCGGCCACACACCATACAGACACACCGCAGATCAGCACTCTATCTTATCAAGTCCAAAGACTGTGGGGTGACAAATAGGGGACACCGCACTCACGTTCTGGTAGTCGTGAGGATCCCAGGTGTCAGACCCAACAGTCTAACCGCCGTGACCTATTCTATGGATAGATATTAACTAGGTATAACCAGAATATCACTATAATGAGGTCAGATATTCTGACATTCTGGGGAATGGATTTTTTTAATTTAATTTAGCCAAGCAATAATATGCTTCCAAAAAAAAAAAAAAAAAAAAAAAAGACAATTACCCTTGATATCTGACCCCTTCAACCGTTTCTGCCAGATTGGAAGAGAAGACGTCCTGATCACAAGTCAACCTGATCCTGCAGTGAATTAGTGGCCTCAGTGGTCAGGTAACCGGTCGTCATCACTTCCACTCTGAGCACTATGTGAGCTCGGTGTTCTGCCCATTATCAAAGAAAACACTATTCGTTTTACCTCAAGCAACAAATGCAATTTTTATTTTTATACAGCTCTTATTTGAGAAATCTTGACGTGTTGAAAGTTTTGATTGGATTGGGGTCTCGGCACTTGGATCCCAACCAATCAATCGTTAAAACATAAGAGTAAAAGCAATGTGCTGGGCATGGTGCAACTTAAATTTTTTTCATCTATGTTCAGTGTTGCTTGGAAAGTTATAAATTCTCCAAGAATTCTTACATTAGTCACTTTCCAATTATTGGTATTACTGTAATGCAACTCTTATACTCTACATCGCCCCCTATGACCAGTACATCACTTGTCAGTACACCAAGCCATATCACTAGGGGAAAAAGACGGATTTTGGTAAGAACTTACCTGTAAAATCCTTTTCAGCGAAGGAAGGGAGGGAGACACAGTAATTCATTACTGATGGGTAGGCGGAGCCCCAGATCAGGATGACACCTCAGATCAAAAGCGTGTTGACTGGCTGGCTCCTCCAGCTCGGGCTCCTCCTACTCAGCTCCTTCAGTCGTACCAAAGCTTTAAGGAAGAACCAAGATCACCAGCGGAGCAACATAACCCCTTCTGAAGGAACTTCAGAGAAAAACACAAGAATACAGGTTATGCATGCAAAGTAAACCAAAAACCACAGAGTTCCAGGTACTACTCACTGAACCTGACTACTGCGATGAGCTGGCGATGCTGGAACAGAGCCTTAGCGCGCTGACCTCAGCCCAGATAATCGCTATCAGATAAGAGTCGCGCTGCATCTGAAAACATCAACACACTTCTGCCTTGGGCGGGATCTGTGTCTCCCTCCCTTCCTTCGCTGAAAAGGATTTTACAGGTAAGTTCTTACCAAAATCCGTCTTTCAGCTGCAGATGGAAGGGAGGGAGACACAGTAATTCATTACTGATGGGACGTCCCAAAGCAGTTCAAAAATAAGGGTGGGAAAAACCAACAAAGGCAGAAACCCAACAACCTTAACAAGGAAGCACAACCAGCGCTAAACACAAGTTCATCTAGAAACTTTAAACTACAGCTGCCTGCAGGACCCTACGTCCGAGGGCTGCATCAGCGGAAGCACTGGCGTCCACTTTATAAAAACTTTGTAAACGTGTGGACAGAGCGCCAAGTTGCCTCCCGGCAGAGCTGCACTGCTGAGGCACCTTGATGAAAGGCCCACGATGAAGCCACAGCTCTCGTGGGATGGGCTCGAACCTTAATCGGCAAGATTCACCCCCAATACGGTAAGCTTCCAGAACAGCTGACCGGATCCAACGAGCTATAGAATCCTTGGAGGCTCGTTGACCATGCCGACGACCTGCTGGAACCACAAACAGGGAGTCCGTCTTACGAAAACCTTGAATAATAGATAGATAAAAATTCAAGGCCCGCACTAAATCCAAAGTGTGTAAAGCTCGCTCTTTCGCATTCTTCGGATCCGAACAGAGTGAAGGCAACACAATATCCTGGTTAACATGAAATTGTGACACTACTTAGATAGAAAATCACCCCGTGTGCGAAGCACTACCCGATCCGGAAAAAAAAAAAAAACCTCCAGAAAAAGGAGGCAAGCAAGAAAGAGCTGCCAACTCAGAAAAACTCTCCTCAAGAGGCGACCGCTACTAGGCAGGCCACCTTCCAAGAAAGTAAAGAAAGGCTAGCAGAATCCATAGGCTCAAAATGGTTTATGCTGAAGAGCCTCCAAAAACAAGGTTGAGCCGCCAAGAAGACACGGGTGCCTTCCGCGGCGGAAACTTACGAGCTATACTGCGGAAAAGGGAAAGCACGTCCCTACGCGAGGCAATAGCCCTCCGAAAAAATAAGGACAGAGCAGAAAACCTGACCTTTCAGGGTGCTAACTGTCAAACCCTTGTCTAACCCATGCTGTAGAAAAAACAACAGATTGGGAATGGAAAACTTTCTCGGGTTCCGTGAAGATCCCGAACACCACGAAAAGAAGGTTTCCCAAGTTTTGTGGTAAATCCTAGTAGTAGTAGCCGGACTTCTGGCTGAAAAAACCTCTACGGGTTAACATTTCGGTCTCAAGAGCTACTCCGTCAAATGCAGAGACTTCAAGTCCGGATAACGAGTGAGTCCCTGGGTTAACAGGACCGGGCGCAGAGGAAGTGGAAATGGCGGCGCCGCCAAAAGCGACACTAGTGTCGAGAACCACGTCCTCCTTGGCCAATCTGAGCTATCAAAATAGCCGGAATTCTCTCCAGTCTGAACCGACGCAGCACCAGAGAAAGTAAAGATATCGGCGGAAAAACAGACTAGCTCGAAATGGTCCCACGGATCCACCAGAGCGTCTACCGCCACAGCCTTCGTGTCCTTGTACCTGAACACGAAGGTCGGTAATTTGGTATTAAACCTGGACCCCATCAAGTCCACTTGGTGAGTTCCCCAACGGAAGCACAGCAATGCAAAAAAAAAAAAAATTGTCGGATGAAAACCCCATTCTCCGGGAACCATCTTTTCGCGACCGAGGAAGTCCGCCGTGGTATTCTGGACTCCTGGAAAGTGAATTGCAGAGATGGCTGGAACCCTGGTCTCGGCCCAAATCAGTATCCGAGACACCTCCAGCATGGGAACTCCTTGTCCCGCCTTGGTGGTTGATATACGCGACCGCCGTCGCGTTGTCTGTCCGCACTCGGACTGGCATACCGCTCAAGGAGACCGTCCAGTGTTGGAGGCAAAGAAAAAATTTTGCCCTCAATTCTAGGATGTTGATCGGTAGAACCGACTCTTCCGATGACCATACTCCCTGGATCCGAAGATCGTTCCAGACACCCTCCCCAGCCCGTCAGGCTGGCATTGGTGGTTATGACCGACCACTTCGGAGGGAGGAAGACTTTCCCAGGAATAACGCTCCTGGACGTGACCACCATCCCAGGGATTCTCGCACCCCGCGAGAAATGGTGACATTGCAATCCAGTGATTGCGACCGATTCCAACGACTCAGAATGAGCCTGTGGAGAGCTCTGGAATGAAATTGGGCAAACGGAGGTGCTCCATGGATGCCACCATCAAACCCAGAAGGCGCATACCTTCCGAAGGGACATTGCTGTCGCAGCCTTCATAATCTGTACATGTTGGAGCAGACATGCCTGCTTGTCTGGAGGTAGGGACAACACCGCCCGTACCGTGTCGAAAAGCATCCTCAAAAAACAGGATTGCCTGCGACGATTCCAGAGACGACTTCTCCTTTGAGGCCACAATCGAAAGGTCGTCCAAATAGGGACGAATCTTAAGTCCCCGTCTTTGAAGAATTGCCATGAGATTTAGGCGCCAGAATCGTTGTAAAAATTCTGGACGTTAAGGCCAAGCCGAATGGCCGAGCCACAACCTGGTAATGGTTGATTCTATGGCAAAAACGAAGGAAGCGCTGATGAGCTCTTCCGACGGGAACATGCCAATAAGCGTCGCGAATGTCGATTGACCAAAGAATCGATCTGCGACAGGGCTGCCATAACGGAGCGAAGCGACTTCATGCTTGGCTCTAACGGAATGTCAGATGTCAGTCCGCCTTGGCGGATTTTTATTTTTTTTTTGAAAAAGAGAGAGAGAGACGACACAAACCCCCAGAGGGTTGGCCAGATCATCCCTTGAACCGAAAGGGACTGCCAATAACTATCGGCACTAGTCCTGCCAGACGCAGAAGTCACAGCTCTGCGCTACGGTAAAGCTGTTTCTTTTGCCTTAGCCTTGGCAATCAGCTCCGTGAGGTCAGTCAAATAGCTGACCACTTTCTAAGCTAAAGATAGCAAACCTTGTTGGAAAACTGCGTTCCATCCAAGTTACAGTGCTCTTCTGACTGTAACTGCCGAGGATTGCGCCCTGGATAGCAGTGACGCATTATCCTTCAACTAGAAAAGCCCATCTACCTCGATAGAGGGGATCCAACTTGCCTCGCCGTCCTTAGATGGTCCAACCGGCTCAGGTGAACTTAACAAGTACACCTAGATCCTTAATACCGAATCTATGTCCACGGCCTCGCAGATGGAAATTGTTGCCGTCTCCGTTTTTCTGTCCAGCGTGTCCTGCAGACTCGCCTTCCCTTTTACCAGGAAGATTTGCTAAGCTGGAATGAAGGAACATTCACTTCAGGAGAAGGGGTCCAATTAACAAACAACTCCGTAGAAAAACGGATACAGTTTGTAAGGTCGTCGCGACCCATGCGACCCTTGCAACATCCGGGCCGACTTACCAGGACGACTAGTTACCTCCTCCGGTAACTGTAACGTCCACATGGCTTCCACAGAAATTTTAGTACGGCCCATGAGAGAGGCAGGGAGTCCCTGCCGAACCTCCTTGTCCGAATCGGACTTCTTCGCTAAGCGAAAAAGAAGGCACCGATTTTGTGTCGCTTCCTTGAGAGGATCTAGCTGACACTCCATAACCTAAAAGGTCAGACAGGCCATCAATAGAAACCAGTGAAGGCCTCCATTTTGACACCACTGGAACCTCCGACCGTGCATGAGTCGAGGTCTGCGTGTCAGATACGCGAGGCTGGACCGTAGCGGATCTGGGAGAGGGTCTCTGACATGCCCTTGCATAGTATATGGCAGGCTAAACCTGTCAGTAACTAGAGCAGTTCTTAAATAAAAAAACAAAAGCTGAAGGGTTAAAGCTCTAAAGAGAGAGCTACCCCAGCTGTCTCCCATTAAGAGTTAACCGCCTAATAAGGGGTTAAAGTAGCAGACTCCCCACAACCTTGATAATGAAAAAGGGTGTGCGAATCTCAGGCGCCTCTTATAAGGTCGCAGCTGCAGGACAGCTATGCCACACTAAACAGAAAAAACGTACTGTAGCGTAGGCGCAGGACACAACATATCCGTACCGCAGGCGCAGGACACAGCACATCCGTAGGACATAGCGAATACATAGCGCAGGCGTCAGGTGAGCAGGCGTCAGTCACCATCTGTAGTACAGGTGTAGGTGCTGGATAGAGCATCTGAAGCGCAGACGTTATGGAAACGTCAATCACAAGCATTTGGACGCTCCTCACACAGTATATGACGGGTTAAAAACTGTCAATAACGGTTTCTCATATAGCTGAAGGGTTAAAGCTCTTACAGCATGAGCTACCCCAGCTGACCCTTCAAAACAAGGGTTAACCGCCTTCCAAGGGGTTAATGCCGCAGCCTCCCATAGCCTCTGCTGGACGGAGGCGTATTGCAGGAACTGGCTCAAAAAAGACGCCCTGCGCTCCCAGATGTATGCGGCACAGCCGCAGATAGGGAATAAAATCAGGAAGGCGCCCTGCAGTTGAAGGGGTTAAGCTTCCGCAGAAGCGACTCACCCTGCTGGTAATAGCTGCCGGGAGGAAAGGGAGAGCGATGACCCCGAGGAGCTTCCAGCTCCTGCATTAATAATGGCCGCCGCGCTGTGTCTCCATGTAGAAGATGCAGGAAATGGAGACTGCTCAGAAAGCGCGCGCTCAGAGTGCCGCAAAAATTCAAATAAAAAAGCGGGAACTCCTCTCTCCTCACCGTGACTGAATACATGTACCGGCGGTCGCCGCCGCGACCGTTGAATGCACACTGATCATAATTACAGTGAACACATGTAATAACGCTGCCACCGCAGTCGTTAAAACACACTGACATAATCACAGTGAATACATGTAATAACGCTGCCACCGCAGTCGTTAAGGCACACTGATAACACACAGTGAATACATGTAATAACGCTGCCACCGCAGTCGTTAAGGCACACTGCCATAATCACAGTGAATACATGTAATAACGCTGCCACCGCAGTCGTTAAAGCACATAGTGATACATGTAATAGCGCTGCCACAGCAGTCGCTAAAGTACTACACACATTATAAAAAAAAGGAATGTGGAGTACTCACCAGCTTAGCGCCACAGGGAACCCTCAGGATTTGTGGCGCTTGTGCCCATGCTTCCCCCCAGGGCGAGGAACGCAGTGACCGCACGTGTGGTTTGCATCCCCGCCAGGGAAGCCATCCTCATCCCCCAGGGCCGGCAAGATTCTGCAGGGACTATAGTGTAAATACAGATCCGCCAAGGGAGAGGTTGGGGTACAGCAGCGCTGGTACCCCTGAGACCTCTAGACCAACTAGTGATCCAAGTCTCTTGTCCGATATAAAATAATAAAATCTTCTGAGGAGCTGCATTAGCAGCGACCATCCTCTGAGACCTCAAATCTTAGACTGAAGGAGCTGAGTAGGAGGAGCCCGAGCTGGAGGAGCCAGCCAGTCAACACGCTTTTGATCTGAGGTGTCATCCTGATCTGGGGCTCCGCCTACCCATCAGTAATGAATTACTGTGTCTCCCTCCCTTCCATCTGCAGCTGAAAATATATTTTTTAACCAGTACAACGCTGCCTGGGTCATTTTTCCTTGTTCATGCCCAGCCTCAATTTAGTTATTTTCTAAATATGTACACTTTTAAGAGCTCTTGGATAAAAAATAAAGTTTTTTGTTTGGTTATTGAAATAACTTTGTCTTTTTGCAATATGTAAGGTCATTTTTTATTTGTATTTTATGCCGATATCAAGGAAAAATGACTAAAAAACGTAATTGTAGTCAGCTTTTCATAATGATTTAAACTGGCAGTGGCTTTTTTTTAAATTATATTTTTTTCCATTTATTTCATACATTGTGCCCTTTATAAGTTCATAACAGATCTTTGGGGGTTTCAGCATTTACATACTATTTTTCATATTGCCAATTTTCCTTGAACACTGCAGAGCTGATCTGGGTCTGCTAGGACCCTGGAGCTCCTGTTCCCTCCTTGCGATCACACGATTGCTGGGCCAGGAAATGTAAGCACTGTCAGTGCTTCCTATATTGGATAGTAAACAGAACTTGTTCAGTAATGTGTATACAGCAATTACAAAGGCTATTTGCAGTCTCAGCCATCTCTTACAGACGGGTTCCTGCAGCTGCATGATCTCCTTGCGGCTGCTGATGACTCTGCAAAGAAGTTCCTAAACATCCTTTGCAGAAATATTTTCAGACTGGCCATACATTTTCAGACGTTAAGCAGCCCACAAGTCATTGAAGCTCCCACAAGGAGACTTCACCACCCAAATTATTCTCTATTGCACTGTATCAGGACTGGTAACCCATTAGGGAGCGAAGGAAGTGTTTAAAATGAATGTGCTTCCCCTTGTAAAAGTGATTGTAAATTACAAGACTATGCCATCATTTCATGACTGGTGGGGTCTCACATCTGGGTCTGGTACTGGTTAAATCATGAAGTCATCATTGCACAGAAGCCCTACCAGCCACTGGAAAAAGCTAGGCTGCAGTTTCCAAATTGGAATCAGCACTACACAAGTACTGCATCCCCTTCTTTCTTAGGATCAGTAATCGTCCCTGAGGTTGGATCCCCCACTATCAGATAACGATGTCATATTGCAATATTCGATTACTTAAAGGGAATCTGTCAGCAGGTTTTTGTTATGTTATCTGACAGCAGCATAATATAGGGCAAAGGTGCAGTTTCCAGCGATGTGTCACTTACTGGCCTGCTTGCTGCAATTTTGATAGAATACCAGTTTTCCCTGCTGTAGATGTAGCGTGGTAAGAATGCAGAGCTCTGTATAACCCCGCTCCCACCACTGATTGGCTGCTTCCCGTGTACACTGTAAAGTGTCAGCAAGCAGCCAATCAGTACAGAGGTTATACAGATTAGATCAGGGGTCTCAAACTCAATTTACCCGGGGGCCGCTGGAGATAGAATCTGGGTGAGGCTGGGCCGCATCAGGTTTTCCACAAGAAAAGCTCTTACTAAAACATTCCAATGTAATCAAATGTCCCAATGGGGACAGTGTTGATGATGTATGTAAAGTGCTGTGGGGTTAATAGCGCAATATCAATGAATAAATATTATTCTTACTATTATGTTACAATACCAGTATCTGAGGATTTTCTGTTTCGAGGTCAAGAGCTCTCTGATGCAGTGTTGCTGCCTGTCTCGCTGTCTTCCTCTTTTGACACTGCAGTGTGCTGGACAAGTAAACATTAACTGGTTAACAGCAAGAAGTCATTCTCCCCCAGCGCTCATTCTCCCTAAGCACTCATTCTCCCCCATTGCTTTTTCCCCATCGTTGCTTTTCCCCCCATCATTGCTTTTACCCCATCACTCCCATCATTGCTTTTCCCCCATCACTCCCATCATTGCTTTTCCCCCATCACTGCTTTTCCCACATCACTCCCATCATTGTTTTTCCCCATTGCTTTTACCCATTACTCCCATCATTGCTTTTGCCCATCACTCCCATCATTGTTTTTCCCCATCACTCCCATCATTGTTTTTTCCCCATCACTCCCATCATTGCTTTTGCCCATCACTCCCATCATTGTTTTTCCCCATCACTCCCATCATTGTTTTTCCCCATCACTCCCATCATTGCTTTTGCCCATCACTCCCATCATTGTTTTTCCCCATTGCTTTTCCCCATCACTCCCATCATTGTTTTTCCCCATTGCTTTTACCCATCACTGCTTTTCCCACATCACTCCCATCATTGTTTTTCCCCATTGCTTTTACCCATTACTCCCATCATTGCTTTTGCCCATCACTCCCATCATTGTTTTTCCCCATTGCTTTTCCCCATCACTCCCATCATTGCTTTTCCCCATCACTCCCATCATTGTTTTTTCCCCATCACTCCCATCATTGTTTTTCCCCATTGCTTTTCCCCATCACTCCCATCATTGCTTTTGCCCATCACTCCCATCATTGTTTTTCCCCATTGCTTTTCCCCATCACTCCCATCATTGCTTTTGCCCATCACTCCCATCATTGTTTTTCCCCATTGCTTTTCCCCATCACTCCCATCATTGTTTTTCCCCATTGCTTTTCCCCATCACTCCCATCATTGCTTTTGGCCATCACTCCCATTATTGTTTTTCCCCATCACTCCCATCATTGCTTTTGCCTATCACTCCCATCATTGTTTTTCCCCATTGCTTTTCCCCATCACTCCCATCATTGCTTTTGCCCATCACTCCCATCATTGTTTTTCCCCATCACTCCCATCATTGTTTTTCACCATTGCTTTTCCCCATCACTCCCATCATTGTTTTTCCCCATTGCTTTTCCCCATCACTCCCATCATTGCTTTTGCCCATCACTCCCATCATTGCTTTTCCCCATCACTCCCATCATTGCTTTTGCCCATCACTCCCATCATTGTTTTTCCCCATTGCTTTTCCCCATCACTCCCATCACTGCTTTTCCCACATCACTCCCATCATTGTTTTTCCCCATTGCTTTTACCCATTACTCCCATCATTGCTTTTGCCCATCACTCCCATCATTGTTTTTCCCCATTGCTTTTCCCCATCACTCCCATCATTGTTTTTCCCCATTGATTTTCCCCATCACTCCCATCATTGTTTTTCCCCATTGCTTTTCCCCATCACTCCCATCATTGCTTTTGCCCATCACTCCCATCATTGTTTTTCCCCATCACTCCCATCATTGCTTTTGCCCATCACTCCCATCATTGTTTTTCCCCATTGCTTTTCCCCATCACTCCCATCATTGTTTTTCCCCATCACTCCCATCATTGCTTTTGGCCATCACTCCCATTATTGTTTTTCCCCATCACTCCCATCATTGCTTTTGCCTATCACTCCCATCATTGTTTTTCCCCATTGCTTTTCCCCATCACTCCCATCATTGCTTTTGCCTATCACTCCCATCATTGTTTTTCCCCATCACTCCACCATTGCTTTTGCCCATCACTCCCATCATTGTTTTTCCCTATTGCTTTTCCCCATAACTCCCATCATTGCTTTTGGCCATCACTCCCATCATTGCTTTTCCCATCACTCCCATCATTGCTTTTGGCCATCACTCCCATCATTGTTTTTCCCCATCACTCCCATCATTGTTTTTCCTCATTGCTTTTCCCCCATCACTGTTTTTCCCCATCACTCTCCTGCACACACACACACCACCTCTCACCTGTCCACACACACACACACCACCTCTCACCTGTCTCCACACACACACACCACCTCTCACCTGTCTCCACACACACACACACCTCTCCGCAGCATCACCGACGCCTGCGCTTCCTCACTCTGACAGAGCAGGCCGCTGAATGATGACATCATCCAGCGGCGCTGCTCTCTGTGTCAGAGACAGGAAGCGTGGGCGGCGGCAGCAGCAGGAGATGAGGGGAGTATGCCCGAAGCCCGCGCTGACATCTTTCTGTGGTACCGCTCATTAAGCTCATGAATATGGGCGCCACGCCCATGAGAGTGGAGTTGCATCCATATTCATGACCTTAATGAGCGGTACTACAAGTGACTGGGATTTCACATGCGGTGTTTCTCGCATGCGAGATCCCAGCTGAGGGCCGCAAAATACTGCACCGAGGGCCCATGAGGTGAGGACCGCAAACTAGTGTCCCACGGGCCGCAGTTGGCCCGCGAGTTTGAGACCCCTGGATTAGATGGACAGTCTGGCAAGCGACACCTAGTCCTCTAACGATAATCTCCTGCTGATAAAACACGGATTGTATCGATACTATAGCAAACTGCTGATCAAGTAACAAATTCCTAGAATCAGGCTTTCTGTCTACATATTGCTGCTCTCAGATTAAACAGTAAAAACATGCTGACAGATTCTCTTTAATGGATGGGGTTACCCCTTTAATTAGACTCCCACTGATAAGAAGTGATGGTATATCATTGAAATATACTTCTAATGAGAAGTAAAAACCTTACTGCAAATTTTCATGTAAACTCAATGCATGTGGGAGGTTTAGTTGCTTGTAAAATGTTACCATCTACGAGCATAAATCTAGAAGTACATGCACATTAGACCTATGTTTGTTGATGTGGAGAAAATTTCATAATACGGCTAATTAAAAAAAAACAAAAAAAAAAACTTGACATATAATTGGAAAATGATGTTGCGATTCACAAACATTAATCTAAAACTTGGCCAAGACACATTTAGTTTTATGAGTCACGGATAGCAAAAAAAATCCTCCACAAAACCTATAGACTTAACGCTTACTGGCACTGCATATGTTATAAAAAAACTAGATGGGAGGCCGATGATATCGCATCGGGAAGGCAGTAATGTCACGATGGGGGCAGGCTTTGCAGCGTTGAGAATCTTTCCCCCCCATGTGCTCACCCACCTATCCACTCTCTCTTTCCCCATGTGCTGACTTCTCTCATCTGTGCTCTCTTCTTTGACCGGTCTACCCCATGTGCTATCCCCCTTGTCTGCTGTCTCTCTCCTTCCTGTGCTGTGTTCTCCCCTAATGTGCTGTCCCATTTGAGCTGTCTGCCCACTGTGCTCTGTCTCTCTCACCCCTCTGTCTGACCGTGTACAGAACATACCACTGCTCCTGGGCAGGGGAGGAAGCAAAAGACAATACTGACATTACAGCAGGAGACCGCAGTGGATACATTTTGTGAGGTAAAATATTGTTTAAAAACCGTCAGTGAAATATTTTACCTCACAAAATGAATCCTCTGTGATCCCCTGCTGTACAGTCGTGGCCAAAAGTTTTGAGAATGACACAAATATTATATTTTCACATGATCTACTGCCCTCTGGTTTTTATGTGTGTGTTTGACAGATGTTTTTATCACAGACAGAAATATAATTGCAAACATATGAGTAACAAAGCTTATATTGACAGTTAGAATGAGTTAATGCAGCAAGTCAATATTTGCAGTGTTGACCCTTCTTCTTCAGGACCTCAGCAATTCTCCCTGGCATGCTCTCAATCAACTTCTGGACCAAATCCTGACTGAAAGCAGTCCATTCTTGCACAATCAATGCTTTCATTTTGTCAGAATTTTTAGGTTTTTGTTTGTCCACCGTCTCTTGATGATCGACCACAAGTTCTCAATGGGATTAAGATCTGGGGAGTTTCCAGGCCATGGACCCAAAATCTCTATGTTTTGTTCCCTGAGCCATTTAGTTATCACCTTTGCTTTATGGCAAGGTGCTCCATCATGCTGGAAAAGGCATTGTTGATCGTCAAACTGCTCTTGGAGGGTTGGGAGAAGTTGCTCTTGGAGGACATTCTGGTACCATTCTTTATTCATGGCTGTGTGTTTTTAGGCAAGACTGTGAGAGCCGATTCCCTTGGCTGAGAAGCAACCCCACACATGAATGGTTTCAGGATTCTTAACAGTTGTCTTCTCCGAATGAGGCGTTTTCCTGATGTCCCAAACAATCGAAAAGGGGATTCATCAGAGAAAATAATTTTACCTCAGTCCTGAGCAGTCCACTGCCTGTACCTTTTGCAGAATATCAGTCTGTCCATGATGTTTTTTCTGGAGAGAAGTGGCTTCTTTGCTGCCCTCCTTGAGACCAGGCCTTACTCCAAGAGTCTCCGCCTCACAGTGCGTGCAGATGCACTCACACCTGCCTGCTGCAATTCCTGAGCAAGCTCTGCACTGCTGGTAGCCCGATCCCGCAGCTGAAACACTTTTAAGAGACAGTCCTGGCGCTTGCTAGTCTTTCTTGGACGCCCTGGAGCCTTTTTGGCAACAATGGAACCTCTCTCCTTTAAGTTCTTGATGATGCGATAGATTGTTGACTGAGGTGCAATCTTTCTAGCTGCGATTCTCTTCCCTGTTAGGCCATTTTTGTGCATTGCAATGATGACTGCACGTGTTTCTATATAGATAACCATGGTTAACAGAAGAGAAACAATGATGCCAAGCACCAGCCTCCTTTTAAAGTGTCCAGTGGTGTCATTCTTACTTAATCATGACAGATTGATCTCCAGCCATGTCCTCATCAACACCCACACCTGTGTTAATGGGGCAATCACTGAAAAGAGGTTAGCTGGTCCTTTTAAGGAAGGGCTGCAATGATGTTGAAATGTGTTTTGGGGGAAAAAGTTCATTTTCTAGCCAAATATTGACTTTGCAAGTAATTGCTGTTAAGCTGATCACTCTTTATAACGTTCTGGAGTATATGCAAATTGCCATTATAAAAAGTGAAGCAGTAGACTTTGTAAAAATTAATATTTGTGTCATTCTCAAAACTTTTGGCCATGACTGAAAAGTCAGTATTGTCTTTTGCTTCCTCCTCTGCCCAGGAGATGTGGTATTCTCCGTACACTGTCAGACAAAATTTTTATAATGAATTTTCGTTTGTGGGAAAACCCCTTTAATGTGACCGGCTTCATTTGCCTGTAGACACGTCAGGCATCTGCCGCCGGGATCAGCCGAATGATTCACTGTGCCTGCGCAGAATTCACGCAGGCGCAGTGCGACGGTGTTCTGCTGTTGGTACCGTGCAAGAGGCTGCGTGAACGTGCGAGTCTGAGTGTGCGAGTTGCATAAGGCGTAGTGTGTGTGTGTGTGAGTATGCGGCGTGTAGAGTGTGTGTGTGGTGCTATGGTGTTCCGCTGGTGGTACCGCGCAATAGGTTTGTACCAGCAGCAGTTTCCATATAGAGACACCTATCACTTGGGTGTCCCAATATGGCGGTCGGTGAACTTCCTCAGCTTTGAATTCTGGGATACGGTGACATCTGGACAGAACATGAAAAGAAACCATTACAAGGCAATTATATAAATAGATGAAATATTACCGTATATTAATACAAAACTGCATGACATACAATGACTGCTCATGTTTGCATTAACTTTTTAAAGGCAGCACTGTCTCTGCTTCTCAATCCCAACCCCCATGTGTCCAACTAAATCTTACAGGCATCACAGAGCAGGGTCCCGCTATTAGTCAGGGTGGAAAGCATCAAAAATGGCATTCACTCGCCCAGACAGCGGTGACTGTATGGGCAAGGTTTGGCCCGCTACAGATTCCTACTGGTAACAGCCAATTCTTTACGAAGCAGGGCCTGCAGTGAACAGCTAATCACAGGGATATTTTACAGGATACTTTATTAGGGTGTGTTTCCACGGTCAGGATTCCTTCAGTAAATGCTGCGTGTTTGACGCTGTGCACTGGCGCAGCGTCAAACATGCAGCGTCCAGATGTTACAGCATAGTGGAGGGGATTTCAAGAAATCCCATCTCCACTATGCGTAAAAACACGCAGGCGGCAGACATGCGTTAACGGACATGCTGCGCGTCTTTTCAGATCGCAGCATGTCCTTTTCCCTTGCGGCGATGCTCCGTCGCCGCAAGGGAAATAACACAGGCCTATGTAGCGCTGCAGTGATTCCGGATGTGTTCAATGAGCTCATCCGGATTCACCGCGCGTTCACAAGGGGGCAGGGTTTTGGGCGGAGCGGACTTTCCGCTCCGTCCAAAGCGCTGTGGTTCTGTCCCGTGGAACCACAGCCTTACTGATCTTTTTGGCAAATGTAATTAAAGTGTGTGTATACTGTGTCGGTCAAGTGTGAAAGACAGGAAAGAGATGAGAGATTAGCTCATTATTTATGCCAAAGATAGGTAAAGTAAGAGAATAAAGGTGGGAGGGGTGAAAGAAAATGGAGAAAATGGTGCACTACACAAGCGATGTGAATAATTAGGCTTCCTTACTCCATTATACACATGCCATCTACAGTTCAATCTTTCAAGGAGCAGTAAATGGTGCAAATAAAAAGATTAAAAAAAAGAGAATGGTTTTAATTTTACAGTTTATTATAAACCAAAATACACGAGTGTGAGGTCTCTGGGTTCTCCACTCAATACGCTAGAAAGCCAGCCTCTCCCTGTTGCATAGAAAACTACAGAGTGCAAAGACAGATGTTTTATACACCAGGTCTTCACAGTCTCCTCAGTTATTAAAAATAAGGCCCTGCCGTGCCTACTTGTTGTAAATGCAGTGTGGATAAGATGGGTGACTCAGGGTGAGCAGAATTTACCTGCGTCATCCTCCTCCAACACCACGCTCTCCTCTTCTTCCTCTGGTCTTAACCGTACAGGTGGATTTACGCCGCTCTGTTCTCCATTGCTTTCCCCAGGGGCTTCCACCACCTCCTGAGGTTTGATGAACTGGCTCAAAAGGACAGCTAAGACGTTCTGCATATCTCCCTGAGTTGCCAGCCCCTCCACTTCTGCTTGTTCTTGGGCTGGATTTTCTTTCTGGGGCTCCACTGTCTGGGCTGGTTCAGCAGTGGTTGTCAATGCAGTGATAGACTGGTTAAGTGCATCCAGTTGCAGCTGCATGTCCGGGTTGGCCTGAATGTTAAGGAGCTGGGATATCTGGGCAACACTGAGATCTGTTTGACTTTGGAGTAGATTTAGCAGGATAGCCAGTTCACTCTGATTTAGCTGCTGTGTAATATCCGCCAAAACAGCTAGAAAGGAAAAGAAAGAAGAACAGTATTTTTATAAATGTAATTCTCTTTAGCTAACTTAACATTTTAAATTGCATTGGGACCACATCCGAAGCAGCCAAATTTTCTGCAGTATTTCCTACAAATCAGACAAGTGATCTTTATACCACCATGTAGTCCGCAGATTTACTTAAGCATACTCACCAGAGTCTGCTGTACTAATCTCAACCTTCACAGGTTCAGGGGGTGCTGGGCTATTGTTTATTATAGGGTCTGCTGAAGGGACAGTCACACTTTCCTTTTCCTTTCGTGGAGCCTTAATGGCAGGAGGCTCTTCTATAACAATGCCACTTTGCCGCTGTCTTCTCCGCTTCTTACTCCAAAGCTCATGGCAGTCCTGCCAATGAGGGAGGCTGCAGGTAAAGCATTAGAAATAAAAAAAATAAAATCATCAAAAAAAATTCATAAAGAAAACATAGCTATTGACATTATATATATCTATATATCTATAGATATATATCTATATATCTATATATAGATATCTATATACCTATAGATATCTATATATAGATATCTATCTACATATAGATATCTATAGCTGCGGTTTGTTACTCTCCCTCCCCCCAGATGCACTGCTCAATCTCTCCCCCTCCAACCAAAGTCTGCAGCACTTGCAACAAAAATGAGCTCAGAATTTCTGCTGTTTTGGCCACAAAGGACGCTCAGCTCAGTTATTGGTTAAATAGACATCAGGTCAGGGCTACAGACACCAGTAAAAGCGGAAGAGGCACAGAGCTGGAACTTGGGAGGGCAAATAATGACAGGCTTGTTATCAGAATTAATAATAATAAAAAAAAAAAAAGAACTGGGACAAGGATTTTCCACAATCCATGAACAGCTTTAAAGGGAATCTGTCACCCCATTTTTGGGATATAAGCTGCGGCCACCGCCATCAAGGGCTTACTTACAGCATTCTACAAGCTGTAGATAAGCCCCCGATGTAACCTGAAAGATAAGAAAAACAAGTTATATTATACACACCCGGGGGACGGTCCGATCCGATGGACGTCACACGTCCGGGTCTGACGCCTCCCATCTTCATGCGATGATGTCCTCTTCCTTGCTTCTGTCGCAGCTCCTGCGCAGTCTGTTGAGGGCAGAGCAAAGTACTGCAGTGCGCAGGCGCCGGGAAAAGTCAGAGAGGTCCGGCGCCTGCGCACTGCAGTACTTTGCCCTCAACAGAGCAGATAAAGTACGCCTACGCAGGAGCACGACAGAAGGAAGAGGATGTCACCGCTAGAAGATGGGAGGTGACGGACCAGATCTGCAAACCCATCGGATCGGACCACATCCCTGGTGAGTATAATATAACTAGTTTTTCTTATCTTTCAGGTTACATCGGGGGCTTATCTACAGCATTACAGAATACTGTAGATAAGCCCCTGATGGCGGTGGCTGCAGCTGATATACGAAAAATGGGGTGACAGATTCCCTTTAAACTCCATTTATAGTGAGAAGAAGGAATGGGTTGCTAAGTGACGCAACATGAAATTTAGCCAATGACATAACTTTAGTCAGTTTATTGTTGATATAATACAGTTTTTGCACTTTTAGAATTCTGCACGATGAGATTCTGACCCCCCCATTCCTCCACTTAAAAGGATTCTCCAAGAATGTAATAAAATGGGCCTTGTCATGTAACTCAAGCAGCAGCACTAGTCACATGTCAGGACGGGTTGAAATATGAAAAAACAGCTCTCGAGACATGTGTCTCAACTTACAGAGTAGCTGTATCACTAGCACACAAACTACAGTAGCTATCACTAGCACACAGTAGCTGTACCACTAGAAAACATACTAGCTGTATCACTAGCACACATACTAGCTGTATCACTAGCACACATACTAGCTGTATCACTAGCACACATACTGGTGCTGCTGGAGAAGTTCTGTGAATGAAGCCATACAGTGGGTATGGAAAGTATTCAGTCCCCTTTAAATTTTTCACTCTTTGTTATAGAAGAAGAATCAAACTGGGTGAGATTGTTCCATTTTATCCTCTATAATGTGTAATGTTTACAATACATCTAAATAGAGGGCAAAGAAATCTTCCCAAACAGGGAGCATTTTAATGGTATAACCCACTGGGTTTTAAACCATATTTATTGTTGTATTTTGTGTTTAATTTTTGCACTAGTGTATAGGTTCACATTTGATTAATAGGAGTGAAAACCTTTTTTAAGGAAACTGTTAGTAAAAGCTAAGTTTTAATTACCATATTTTGCTATATTCTTCACTCTGTTTCATTGCAGCCATTTGGTAAATGCAAAAAAGTTCATTTTTTTTCCTCATTAATGTACACTCTGCACCCCATCTTGACTGATAAAAAACAGAAATGTAGAAATTTTTGCAAATTTCTTAAAAAAGAAAAACTGAAATATCACATGGTCATAAGTATTCAGACCCTTTGTTCAAACACTCATATTTAAGTCACATGCTGTCCATTTCCTTGTGATCTTCCTTGAGATGGTTCTACTCCTTCATTTCAATGTGATATTTCAGTTTTTCTTTTTTTTTTTAATAAATTTGCAAAAATTTGTACATTTGTGTTTTTTTTTCAGTAAAGATGAGGTGCAGAGTGTACATTAATGAGAAAAAAATACGGATTTTGGTAAGACCTTACCTGTAAAATCCTTTTCAGCGAAGGAAGGAAGGGAGACACATTCATTACCAGTGGGTAGGCGGAGCCCACACAGGATAGAACACCTCAGATTAAAAAAAAGAGTGTTGACCGGCCCCTCCAGCTTGGGCTCCTCCTACTCCAGCTCTCCAGTCCGTACACAAGCTAAGGAAGAGCAAAAATCACCAGCGGAGCAACATAACCCCTTCTGAAGAACTTCAGAGAAAAAACAAGAAGATAGGTTATGCATATAACAGAAAAAACCACACAGTCCCAGGTACTACTCACTGAACCTGACCACTGCGATGAGCTGGCAATGCTGGAAAAGAACCTTAGCGCCGACCTCAGCCCAGATAATCGCTATCAGAGAAGGGTCACGCCGCATCTGAAAACACAACAACACACTTCTGCCATGGGAGGGATCTGTGTCTCCCTTCCTTCCTTCGCTGAAAAGGATTTTACAGGTAAGGTCTTACCAAAATCCGTATTTCAGCAGCAGATGGAAGGAAGGGAGACACATTCATTACCAGTGGGACGTCCCAAAGCAGTCCAAAAACTAAGGGTGGGCAAAAAACCAACAGAGGCAGATTCCCAACAACTTAAATAAATGCGCAACTAGCGCTAAATACAAGTTCACAAGAACTTTAAACCACAGCCGCCTGCAGGACCCTACGTCCTAAGGCCGCATCAGCGGAAGCACTGACGTCCACCTTATAAAATTTCGTAAATGTGTGGACGGAACGCCAGGTCGCCGCCCGGCAGAGCTGAGCTGCCGAGGCCCCTTGATGAAAGGCCCACGATGAACCCACAGCCCTCGTGGAGTGAGCTCGAATCTTAATCGGGCAAGGTTCGCCCTTAAGTCGGTAAGCCTCTAAAATGGCCGACCGAATCCAACGAGCTATAGAATCCTTGGAAGCTCGTTGCCCACGTCGACGACCTGCTGGAAACACAAACAGAGAATCCGACTTCCGAAAACTTTGAGTAATAGACAAATAGAACTTCAAAGCCCGCACTAAATCCAATGTGTGCAAGGCCCGTTCCTTCGCATTCCTTGGCTCCGGACAAAGTGAGGGCAACACAATATCCTGGTTAACATGAAATTGTGACACCACTTTAGGTAGAAAGTCGCCCCGTGTGCGAAGCACTACGCGATCTGGGTGAAACTCCAGAAAAGGAGGCAAGCAAGAAAGAGCCGCCAACTCAGAAACCCTTCTCAAAGAAGTGACCGCCACTAGAAAGGCAACCTTCCAAGAGAGCAAGGAAAGGCTAACAGAGTCCATAGGCTCAAAAGGCCCATGTTGAAGAGCCTCCAAGACAAGATTGAGCCGCCAAGGAGACACAAGCGCCTTCCGCGGCGGAAACTGACGGGTTACCCTGCGAAAAAAGGAACGTACGTCCCTACGTGAGGCGATAGCCTTCCGAAACAGCAAGGACAGAGCAGAAACCTGCCCCTTCAGAGTGCTAACTGCCAAACCCTTGTCCAGCCCGTACTGCAAAAAGGCCAACAAATTGGGAATGGAAAAAATCCTCGGGTTCCTAGAAGAACCCGAACACCACGAAAAGAAGGCTTCCCAAGTCTTGTGATAAATCCTAGTAGTAGCCGGACCTCTGGCAGCTCGCAGAGTGGCAATGACTTCGGCTGAAAAACCTTGACGGATCAAGATTTCGGTCTCAAGAGCCACGCCGTCAAACGCAGAGACTTCAGGTCCGGGTGACGAACGGGCCCTTGGGTTAACAGGTCCGGGCGAAGAGGAATTGGAAATGGAGGCGCTGCCAGAAGCGACACCAGCGTCGAGAACCACGTCCTCCTTGACCAACCTGGGGCTATCAACATAGCCGGGACTCTCTCCAGTCTGATCTGACGCAACACCAGAGGAAGTAAGGATATCGGCGGGAACACATAGATTAGCTCGAATTGGTCCCAAGGAGCCACCAAAGCATCCACCGCCACAGCCTTCAGGTCCTTGTACCTGGACATGAACGTCGGTAACTTGGCATTGAACCTGGATGCCATCAAATCCACTTGGGGAGTCCCCCAACGGGAGCACAGCAGTGCAAAAATTTCCGGATGAAGACTCCATTCTCCGGGATCCATCTTTTCGCGACTGAGGAAGTCCGCTGTGATATTCTGAACTCCTGGAATGTGAATCGCAGAGATGGCTGGCACCCTGGCCTCGGCCCATACCAGGATTCGAGACACTTCCATCATGAGCCTGAAGCTCCTCGTCCCACCTTGATGGTTGATATACGCGACCGCCGTCGCGTTATCTGTCTGCACTCGGACTGGTAGACCGCTTAAAGGGACCGTCCAGTGTTGGAGGCAAAGGAAAATTGCCCTCAATTCCAGGATGTTGATCGGCAGGACAGACTTCCAACGACCATACTCCCTGAATCCAGAGATCGTTCCAGACACCCCCCAGCCCGTCAGGCTGGCATCGGTGGTTATGACCGAGCACCTCGGAGGGAGGAAGGACTTCCCCAGGGATAACACTTCCGGACGTAACCACCATCCTAGAGACTCTCGCACCCTGTGGGAGATGATGACACTGCAATCCAGTGAAAGCTGCGATCGATCCCAACGGTTCAAGATGAGCATTTGGAGAGCCCTGGAGTGAAATTGGGCAAACGGAATTGCCTCCATCGACGCCACCATCAAACCCAGAAGGCGCATACACCTTCGAAGGGACATTGCTGTCGAAGACTTCATAACCTGTACATGTCGAAGAAGACTCGCTTGCTTGTCTGGAGGGAGAGACACCACTGCTCGTACCGTGTCGAAATGCATTCCCAAAAACAGGATTGACTGCGACGGTTCTAGAGACGACTTCTCCCAATTGACCAGCCACCCGAAGTCCTCCAGGAGCTGAAGGGATAGATTGCGAGCCGTCACAGCCTCCTCCTTTGAGGACGCCACAATCAAAAGGTCGTCCAGATAGGGAAGAATCGTAACCCCCTGTCTTCGCAGAATCGCCATGAGAGGTGCCAGAATTTTCGTAAAAACTCTGGGTGCTGAGGCCAACCCGAATGGCAGGGCCACAAACTGGTAATGGTCCTGACCTATGGCAAAACGAAGGAAGCGTTGGTGGGCCCTTCCGACGGGAACATGCAAATAAGCGTCGCGAATGTCGATTGACACCAAAAAATCGTTCTGCGACAGGGCCGCCACAACGGAGCGAAGTGACTCCATGCGGAATTTCCGGGTGCGGACATGCCGATTCAATCTTTTGAGATCCAGAATGGGGCGAAATTTGTCCTCCTTTTTGGGGACCACAAAGAGGTTGGAATAAAACCCTCTTCCCCGGTCCTCCGGCGGAACCGGTACCACCACACCCTTCTGCAGAAGGGAATCGACCTCCCGCAGTAGAGCGGCAAATAGCTCGGGCTCTGACGGAATGCGAGATTGGCAAAAACTGTCTGGGGGTCGAGAAAGAAACTCTATGAAGTAGCCTGCCGACACAACCCGCGTCACCCAGGCGTCCGACACGCGGGAAGCCCAAGTCGGTTTGAATTGGAGCAGGCGACCTCCCACTCGAGAGCCCTCGAGTGAGACCCTGGCGTCAGTCCGCCTTAGCGGGCTTTTTGTCAGCTTCCAGCTTGTCTTGGCGGAAGCTCTGTTTCTAGGGAGTGCGGGATTTCTGAGCGTTCTTTTTTCCTGAAAAAGAGGGACGACCCGATCCCCAAGAGGGCTGACCGAACCGTCCCCTGGACCGAAAGGACCGCCGACTACTACCGGCACTATGCCTGCCAGACGCAGAAGTCACAGCTCTTCGCTGCGGTAAAGCCGTTTCTTTTGCCTTTGCCTTGGCAATCAGCTCCGTGAGGTCAGATCCAAATAGCTGACCACCCTTGTAAGCTAAAGATAGCAAACCTTGCTTGTAAATCGCGTCTCCGGTCCACTGTCTAAGCCACAGTGCTCTCCTGACTGTGATCGCCGAGGATTGCGCCCTGGACAGCAGTGACGCAGTATCCAAACCCGCATCACTGCCATATCGGGCTGCATCCTCCAACAACTTGAAAAGCCCCTCTACCTCGGATAGTGGGGATCCATCTTGCCACGCCGTCCGTAGACGGTCTAACCAGCTCAGGGAAGCTTTACAAGCACACATGGACCCTAGTACTGCTCTGAATCCATGACCCGCGGCCTCGTAGATGGATTTCGCCGCCATCTCCGTTTTTCTGTCCAGAGGATCCTGCAGACTCGCCTTCCCTTTAACAGGAAGTAATGAGGATTTGCTAAGCTGGGATAAAGGGACATCCACTTCAGGAGAAGGAATCCAATTATCAATCAACTCCGTCGTACACGGATACAGCGTCTCAAAAAAACCGTGTCCCCTGAAAACGTTTATCTGGACACAGGCGTTCCTTCTCCACTGCCCCATTAAGCTCATCCAGGGATGGTAAAGCTGATCGCGACCTATGCAACTCCTGAAACATCCGGGCCGACTTACCAGGACGTCTAGTTACCTCCTCCGGTAACTGTAACGCCTCCCTCATGGCTCCAATAAAAGCCTCTGTACGGCTCAAAAGAGAGGCAGAGTGTCCCTGCCGATCCTCCTTATCCGAATCGGACATCTCCCCATCCGAGCTCGAAGGGGAACCCTCCATGCCCGAGATCTCCGAGTCAGTACGCGGGAAGGATGGCACCGGCCTGTGTCGCTTCCTACCATGAGAGGATCTAGCTGACACCCAATAACCTAGAAGGTCAGAAAGGCCATCAATAGAACGAGTGAGGGCCTCCATTTTGACATCACTGACACCTCCGACCGCTGCGCTTGACGCCGTCGAGGTCTGCGTGTCAGATACGCGAGACTGATCCTGTAGCGGATCTGGGAGACGGTCCGCACCTCCTGGATCCTGATCTGACATGCCCTCACACAGTATATGGCAGGTTAAACCTGTCAGCAACTAGAACAGTGTGGTTTCTTAAAGGCAAAACGAACGCTGAAGTGTTAAAGCTCTTAAAGAGAGAGCCACCCCAGCTGTCCCCCAATTAAGGGTTAACCGCCTGAGAAGGGGTTAATGTCGCAGACTCCCCACAACCCTTGTTTAATGAAAAGGGTGTGCGAGCCCCAGGTGCCTCTTATGAGGTAGCAGCTGCAGGACAATGCCTCAAGAGTATGCCACAGTAAACAAGAACGCCAACGAAATCGCTAACATATTGCGCTGATTTGTACATCGCAATGACCGCCAAAGTCGCTAAGGAGATCGCTAACCACTTATGCGTCGTCAATGAGATCGCCCACTGTGACAGCTACTAGCGACATTAAAACGATCACAAAAACGATCGCATTAGTATGCGTCGCTATCGTGATCGTAGCGGGAGCGTTCCGTGTGACAGTACCTCCAGAAAAGTGTCCTGCGCTGTGGGGGTGAGGGGGTCAAGCTTCTGCCCTGACAGGTAGAAGCGACTCACCCAGCTGGCCGCGGTGCAGTGTCCTTGTTCCTTTCGGTCGGTCGGGGAGAGCGGAGAGTGAGGAGCCCGAGGAGGCCGTCAGTAATGGCCGCCGCGCTAGAGGAGAGAAGCCGGAAGAGAAAAGGCAGGGTAAAGCGCGCGCTAAGAGCGCTTCCTGCCCGCGAAAAGACGGGAAAGCGCGAAGCCACGCCCCCCCACCGGTCTCAAAAAAAAGCGCGCGACTCACTCCGCTCTACGCTCCCATGTCCTGCAGGCATCCACCTGCGGACAAAAGTACACAATCACCACACTGAATACATGTAGCAGCGGCTGTTGCAGCAGCCGCTGAAGCACTCAAACACATTAAAATGTTGAGTACTCACCCAGCTGAGCGCCACAGGGACCCCCAGGGATTTGTGGCGCTGTGCCCGTAGCTTCCCCCCAGGGCAGGAAACGCAGTGACCCCAGAAGCGCGGTTTGCGTCCCCGCCAGGGAAGCAATCCTCATCCCCCAGGGCCGGCAGGGTTCTGCAGGGACCTCCTTAAAGGGTAATACAGATCCGCCAAGGGAGAGGTGGGGGTCCAGCAGCGCTGAGACCCTGAGACCTCTAGACCACGGGTCCAAGTCTCTGTCCGGTTAAAATAAAAAAAAAATTTCTGAGGAGCTGCTCCAGCAGCGACTATCCTCTGTGACCTCAAATTTTAGACTGGAGAGCTGGAGTAGGAGGAGCCCAAGCTGGAGGGGCCGGTCAACACTTTTTTAATCTGAGGTGTTCTATCCTGTGTGGGCTCCGCCTACCCACTGGTAATGAATGTGACTCCCTTCCATCTGCTGCTGAAATAACTTTTTTGCATTTACCAAATGGCTGCAGTGAAACAGAGTGAAAAATTTAAAGGGGTCTGAAAACTTTCCGAACCCACTGTATGTACAATATAAGGTATTTTAAAAGACCCATTACACAGCCTACAGAGTACTAAAATATTTAGATTTGCACGAGCTTACTCAGGTGGTGGCATCTTATGTACATCAACATCCTTCAGGAAGTCGCTCAGGAGAGCCTGTTCTGCAGTGCAACGCTTATTGGGGTCCAGAGTTAGCATGTGGTCCAGTAGATCCAGTGCAGGGATAGGTATGCTTATAGTCATCAGGGCAAAAAAAAATTACATGGAGATGGTGAAATGATGAAGGCACAATAAATAAGATCTAATGTTTGCAAGATTGCAAGTTTATTTCACCAAAAATAAACTATACTCACAAGGAGAACTCCTCTCGTAACCGTCGTCTATATTGTTTCTTCGGCTTCATGGTGTTAAAATATGGCAATTTAATGACATCTGGCCAAACGGCTGGACAAGGACTTCCACAGAGCCGACTACAAAAAAATATAGCCAGAATTAATTTGAGTAAGAAAACATTGGCATTGACTTATTTGGGAGAAAGAGTTACAAATTCTACTTCAAATATTTATTCAGTGTCCACAAAGTGAAGGCCCACTCTTAGGCTAAGTGCACACGTTCAGGATATATTGCGTTTTTTTCGCGGCAAAAAACGCGTAAAAACCGCATGAATGAAGCATCCTATTATTTAGAATGAATTCCGCAATTTTTGTGCACATAGTGCGTTTTTTTCCACGAAAAAAAACGCATCACGGAAAAAAAGCAACATGTTCATTAATTTTACGGAATTCTAGCGTTTTTCCCGCTATATTATTGCCCTAGAAAGTTCAGGGAAAAATCGCTGTAAAAACGTGCAAAATCTATGCAAAAAAACGCACCAAAAACGCACAAAATCCACGCATAAAACGCGGTAAAAACGCATGCGTTTTTACAGAGAAAAAAGTCCGGTTTTGCTCAGGAAAATTCTGCACACATTCCTGAACGTGTGCACTTAGTGCACCAAGGACAACATCTGCAAGGAGTTTGTATGTTCTCCCCGTGTTTGCGTGGGTTTCCTTCGGGTACTCCGGTTTCCTCCCACATTCCAAAGACATACTGATAGGGGATCTAGATTGTGAGCCCTATCGGGGACAGTGATGATAATGTGTGCAAACTGTAAAGCGCTGCAGAATATGTTAGCGCTATATAAAAATAAAGATTATTATTATTACTTAGCCTTATACATCTAATTATCAGAGGATGAATACAGAGGGGGAGGGGAGACTTGTGAGCTAGAAAGTCACAGAAATCACTAGGATTGTTAGGGCCCCGTTACACTCTTCAATGTCCCAGAGATCCCACCAACGATCCAACGTGGATGGGATCGCTGGGACATTGTTAGCTGATCGCTGGTGAGCTGTCACATAGGCAGACTCATCAGCGATCAGGACCAGCGAGCACGCTGGTATCCAGGGTAAACTGTGGGTAACTAAGTGCCGGGCGGCGCTTAGTTACCCGCTGTTTAACCTGGATACCAGCTCCCAGCGTCTGCTGTACGGCGCTGGGAGCTCGCTGATCGTTGGTCTCACGCTGTCACACGCAGCGATGTGTGTTGCCCAGCGGGAGACCACGATAGATTTATGGTCCAGTACATTCTGCAACGGTTAATGATCAGCCGACTGATCGTTGATCATTACTACGTGTCACACGCAACGATGTCATTTTGACATCGCTGCAAACGTCTCCAAAACGGTGACGTTGCAACGATATCATTCACGATATCGTAGCGTGTAACGGGGCCTTTAGAATTACATTTTGCTTACACAGAAGTGCTTAGTAATTAATCCCTTACTGCAAATAGACATACTGTCTGTCCATGCCATGTCGAGTTCGCATGTGTGGAGTGGGCTCAGGAGCTAAACGTGCTGCACAGACAGCATAGGTTTTTAACCCCTTCAAGACCCTGCCCTTTTTTTTTTTGCGTTTGTTTTTCGCTCCCCTTCTTACCAGAGCCATAACTTTTTTTATTTTTCCATCAATATGGCCGTGAGGGCATTTTTGCAGGACAAGTTGTACTTTTGAACGACACCATTGGTTTTCCATATCGTGTACTCAAAAATGGGGGAAAAATTCCAAGTGCGGTTTAAATTGCAAAAAAAAGTGCAATTCCACAACGTTTTTTTTAATTTTTTTTTACCATGTTCACCAAATGCTAAAACTGACCTGTCATTATGATTCTCCAGGTCATTACGAGTTCATAGACACCAAACATGTCTAGGATCTTTTTTATTTCAGTGGTGAAAAAAAAATCCAAAGATGTTTAAAAAAAAAAATGTGCCATTTTCCGATACACGTAGCGTCTCCATTTTTCGTGATCTCGTGTTGGATGAGGGCTTTTTTTTTTTCACGCCGAGCTACGGTTTTTATTGATACCATTTTGGTGCAGATACAATCTTTAGATCGCCCGTTATATCATTTTAACGCAATGTAGCGGTGACCAAAAAAACGTAATTCTGTCGTTTTGACTTTTTTTCTCGCTACGCCGTTTAGCGATCGCGTTAATCCTTTTTTTTTACTGATAGATTGGGCGATTCTGAACGTGGCGATACCAAATATGTGTATGTTTGATTTTTTTTGTTTTATTTGAATGAGGCAAAAGGGGGTGATTTAAACTTTTATATATTTTTTTATATTTTTTAACCCCTTTTTCCCCAAATGTGGTTTGCAAGTTAATGAGCGGGCCAATTTTTACAATTCTGACCACTGTCCCTTTATGAGGTAGCCTCTCAGCTAGCCAAATCATATCTCATACTTTGCACTGACGAGGACCAATAGTCCGAAACACCGTGTCTGCAAATTGAGATATGATTTGGCTTTTATCCTAAGTCACATTACAAGACTCATTAAAGGGTTAATTGTGACTTGTAGGATCGCTACTTCCAATAGGTGGCGCTATAGAGTTCAAGGCCTCTTTTTCTCTTAAGAGGCAATTTTAATTTGCACCTTTATGAGGTAGTAACTCTGGAACGCTTCCATGGATCCTGGTGATTCTGACACTGTTTTCTCGTGACATAATGTACTTCATGAAAGTGGTAACATTTCTTTGATATGACTTGTGTTTATTTGTAAAAATAAAACGGAAATTTGGCGAAAATGTCGCAATTTTCCAACTTTGAATTTTCATGCCCTTCACCCCCAAGGGTGGTTTGCACGTTAATGACCGGGCCAATTTTACAATTCTGACCACTGTCTCTTTATGAGGTTATAACTCTGGAACGCTTCAACGGATCTTCGCGATTCTGAGATTGTTTTCTCGTGACATATTGTACTTCACGTTAGAAGTAAAATTTCTTCGATATAACTTGCGTTTATTTTTGAAAAAAAACGCAAATATGGCGAAAATGTTTAAAATTTTGCAATTTCAACTTTGAATTTTTATTCCCTAAAACAGAGAAATATATCACACAAAATAGTTAAGAAATAACATTTCCCACATGTCTACTTTACATCTGCACAATTTTGGAACCAAATTTTTTTGTTTGTTAGGAAGTTATAAGGGTTAAAAGTTGACCAGCGATTTCTCATTTTTACAACAAAATTTTACAAAGCCATTTTTTTAGGGAGTACCTCATATTTGAAGTCACTTTGAGGGTCTATATGGCAGAAAATACCCAAAAGTGACACCATTCTAAAAACTGCACCCCTCAAGGTACTCAAAACCACATTCAAGAAGATTATTAACCCTTCAGGTGCTTCACAGGAACTAAAGCAACGTGGAAGGAAAAAATGAATATTTAACTTTTTAGCCACAAAAATGATCTTTTACAAACTTTTTTTTTATTTTCACAAGGTAAAAGGAAAAAATGGACAGATAAGGTTGTTATGCAATTTCTCCTGAGTACGCCAATACCCAATATGTGCGGAAAACCACTGTTTGGGCACACGGCAGAGCTCGTAAGGAAAGGAGCGTCGTTTGACTTTTTCAAACTAAAATTGGCTGGAATTGAGATTGGACGCCATGTCGTGTTTGGAGAGCCCCTGATGAACCTAAACAGTGGAAACCCCCACAAGTGACAACATTTTGGAAACTAGACCCCCTAAGGTACTTATCTAGATCTGTTGTGAGCACTTTGAACCCCAAGTGTTTCACAAAAGTTTATAATGCCTGGTGTGAAAAAAAAAAAAAAAAAAACAATTTTCCACAAAAATGATTTTTTAGTCCCAAATTTTTGAATTTTCCCAAGGAAATTGGACCCCAAAAGTTGTTGTCCAATTTGTCCTGAGTACGCTGATACCCCATATGTGGGGGGGGGGGGGGAAACTGTTTGGGTGCACGGCAGGGCTTGGAAAGGAAGTAGTAACGTTTTGGAATGCAGACGTTGATGGGGTCATGTTCCGTTTGCAGTGCCCCAGATGACCTAAACAGTGGAAACCCCCCACAAGTGACCCCATTTTGGAATCTAGACCCCCTAAGGAACTTATCTAGATCTTTGGTGACACTTTGAACCCCAAGTGCTTCACACAAGTTTATAATGCCCGGGCATGAAAATAAAAAATCCTATTTTTTTCCCACAAAAATTATCTTTTAGTCACTAATTTTTTATTTTCCCAAGGGTAACAGGAGAAATTGGACCACATAAGTTGTTGTACAATTTGTCTTGAGTACGCTGATACCCCATATGTGGGGGGAACCACTGTTTGGGCGCACGGCAGAGCTCGAATGGAAGGAGCACCATTTGACTTTTTCCAACCAAAATTGGCTGGAATTGAGATTGGATGCCATGTTGCATTTGGAGAGCCCCTGATGTGCCTAAACAGTGGAAACCCCCCACAAATGACCCCATTTGAGAAACTAGACCCCTAAGGAACTTTTTTAGATCTTTGGTGAGCAATTTGAACCCCCAGTGCTTCACACAAGTTTATAACGTAGAGCCGTAAAATTTAAAAATCATATTTTTTCCACAAAAATGATCTTTTCACCCCAATTTTTTATTTTTCCAAGGGTAACAAGACTCCAAAAGTTATTGTGCAATTTGTCCTGAGTGCGCTGATACCCCATATGTGGGGGTAAACCACTGTTTTGGGTGCATGGCAGGTTTGGAAGGGAAGGAGCGCCGTCTGACTTTTTCAACGCAGAATTGGCTGGACGCCATGTCGTGTTTGGAGAGCTCCTGATCTGCCTAAACAGTGGAAACCCCCGTAAATGACACCATTTTGGAAACTAGACCCCTCAAGGAACTTATCTAGATGTGTGGTGAGAACTTTTAACCCCCAGGTGTTTCACTAAAGTTTATAACGTACAGCCGTAAAATAAAAAATCTTTTTTTTTTTTTTACAAAAATGATTTTTTCGCCCCCAATATTTATTTTCACAAGGGTAACAGAAGAAATTGTAACCCAAAAGTTGTTGTCCAATTTGTCCTGAGTACGCTGATACCCAATATGTGGGAGAAAACTACTGTATGGGCGCACGTCAGGGCTCGGAAGGGAAGTAGTGACGTTTTGGATTGCAGACTTTGATGGAATGGTCTGGGGGCGTCATGTCGCATTTGGAGAGCCCCTGATGCACCTAAACAGTGGAAACCCCCCACAAGTGACCCCATTTTGGAAAATAGACCCCACAAGAACTTGTCTAATGTGTGGTTGAGCACTTTGAACCCCGAAGTGCTTCACAGAATTTATAACGCACAGCCGAAAAATAAAAAATCTTTTTTTTTTTTTGCAAAAATGATTTTTTTTTGCCCCAATATTTTATTTTTACAAGGGTAACAGGAGAAATTGGACCCCAAAAGTTGTTGTCCAATTTGTCCTGATACCTGATATCCAATATGTGGGAGAAAACTACTTATGGGTACACGTTGGGGCTCGGAAGGGAATAGTGACGTTTTGGATTGCAGACTTTGATGGAATGGTCTGGGGCGTCATGGGCGCATTTGGAGAGCCCTGATGCGCCTAAACAGTGGGAAATCCCCAACAAGTGACCCCATTTTGGAAAATAGACCCCACAAGGAACTTATCTAGATGTGTGGGAGCGCTATGAAGCCCCAAGTGCTTCACAGAAGTTTTTAATGACAGCCGTAAAAAACAAAAAAATAAATTTTTTTTGTACAAAAATGATATTTTTTGCCCCCAGTTTTTTATTTTCCCAAGGGGAACAGAAGAAATAGACAAATTGCACAAAACTCTTGGGTCCAGAGTACCTGATACCCCATATGTGGGATAAACTACTGTTTGGGACGCATGGCAGAGCTGAGAAGTGAAGGAGCACCGTTTGACTTTTTCAACGCAGAATTGGCTGGAATTGAGATCAGACGCCATGTCACATTTGGAGAGCCCCTGATGTGCCTAAACAGCGTAAACCCCCCAATTCTAACTCCAACCCTAACCCCAACACACCCCTAACCCTAGTCCCAACCCTAACCACAAACCTAACCCTAACACACCCCTAATCCCAACCCTAACCCTAATCCTAACTTTAGCGCCAACCCTAACCCTAACTTAGTCGCAACCCTAACTCTAACCCTAATGGGAAAATGGAAATAAATACTTTTTTTATTTTATTATTTTTCCCTAACTAAGGGGGTGATAAAGGGGGTTTGATTTACTATTTATAGCTTTAATAGTTTTAGTTTTAGTTTTATGATTGGCAAGCTTCACGCTAAAAGACGCTTTTTTATTGCAAAAATAGTTTTTGCATCATCACATTTTGAAGAGCTATAATTTTTTGCATATTTTGGCCCACAAGTCATGTGAGGTCTTATTTTTTGCGGTACGAGTTGACGTTTTTATTGGTACTATTTTTGAGCACGTGACGTTTTTGATCGCTTTTTATTTTGATTTTTGGGAGGTTTAAATGAAAAAAAAATCAGCAATTCATGAATTTCTTTTGGGGAGGCGTTTAACCGTTCCACGTGTGGTAAAATTGATAAAGCATTTTATCTTCGGTCAGTACGATTATGGCGATACCTCATTTATATCATTTTTTCATGTTTTGGCGCTTTTATAGAATAAAAACAATTTTATATAAAAAATAATTATTTTTGCATCGCTTTATTCTGCGAGCTATAACTTTTTTATTTTTTCGCTGATGATGCTGTATGACGGCTCGTTTTTTGCGGGACAAGATGACGTTTTCAGCAGTACCATGTTTTTTTATATGGGTCTTTTTGATCGCGTGTTATTCCATTTTTTGTTCGGCGTATGATGATAAAGCATTGATTTTTTGCTTCGTTTTATTTATTTTTTTTAAGGGGTTCACAAAAGGGGGTTTAACTAGTGGGACAATTTTATAGGGGGGGTCGTTACAGACGCGGCGATACCAAATATGTACTTTTATTGCTTTGTTTTTTTTTATTTACAGGAAAATGAATTTATTGGGGAATTTTATATATATTTTTTTTATTTATTTTGGATTTTTTTTTAAAACATGTTTATTTTTATTTTTTTAACTTTTTACTTTGTCCCAGGGTGGGACATCACTGTATTTTATCAATCGCTGTGTGGACAGTGTGCACAGCACTCTGTCACACCACGATCGCTCAGGCAGTGCAGCAGGCTTCTCATGCCTGCTCTCGGCAGGCACTGAGGTAGCCGCCTCCCTCCGGACCCGCGCCATCTTGGATCTGGGTCCTGGAGGAGGAAGCCCTCAGAACAGCGTGATCACATCGCGCTGCTCTGAAGTCTCAGGGGGCCGCAGGGAGCCCCACCCTGCGCGATCCTCCCCTGTGCCCCCAGTACACCGCGATCATGTTTGATCGCGGTGTGCAAGGGTTAATGTGCCGGGAGCGGTCCGTGACCGCTCCTGACACACAGTCATGGGTGTCAGCTGTGATAATCAGCTGACACCCAGCCGCGATCGGCTGCGCTCCCCCCGGGACGCGTCCAATCGCACGAGACGTACTATCCCGTCCATGGTCCATACGGGCCCAGGCCCATGGACGGGATAGTACGTCCGATGGCAGTAAGGGTTAAATCAAAGAGATATGTCACTAAAATGCTTAATAAGTAACATTTCCCACATGTCTACTTTACATCAGCACAACTTTGAACCCAAAATCTTTTTTTTGTTAGGAAGTTATAAGGGTTAAAATTGAACAGCGATTTCTCATTTTTACAACACCATTTTTTTTTTTTTTAGGAACCACATCACATTTGAAGTCACTTTTGAGGGGTCGATATGATAGAAAATACCCAAAAGTGACACCATTCAAAAACTGCATCCTCAAGGTGCTCAAAAGCAAATTCAAGAAGTTTATTAACCCTTCAGGTGCTTCACAGGAATTTTTGGAATATTTAAAAAAAATAACATTTAACTTTTTTTCACAAAAAATTTACTTCAGATCCAATTTGTTTTATTTTTCCCAAGGGTAACAGGAGAAATTGGACCCCAGAAGTTGTACAATTTGTCCTGAGTACGCTGATACCCTTTATGTGGGAGATAACCACTGTTTTGTGCGAATGGCAGAGCTCGGAAGGGTAGGAGCGCCGTTTGTCTTTTCAATGCAAAATTGCTGGAATTGAGATCGGACGTCTGTCGCATTGGAGAGCCCCTGAAGTGCCTAAACAAGGGAAACCCCCCACAAATGACACCATTTTGGAAAGTATAACCCCCTAAGTAACTTTTCTAGATGTAGGTGAGCACTTTGAACACCCAAAGTGCTTCACAGAAGTTTATAACAGAGCCGAAAAATAAAAAATCAATTTTTCACAAAAACGATCTTTTCGCCCCCCAATTTTTATTTTCCCAAGGTAAAAGGGAAATTGGACAACAAAAGTTGTTGTTCAATTTATCCTGAGTATGCCGATACCCCATATGTGGAGTAAACCACTGTTTGGGGCGCATGGCAGAGCTCGGAAGGAAGTACACAGTTTGAACTTTTTCAACGCAGAATTGGCTGGAATTGAGATCAGATGCCCTAACCCTAACTTTAGCCCCAACCCAATGGGAAAATGGAAAATACTTTCTTTTATTTTATTTTTTTTCCCTAACAAGGGGGTGATAAAGGGGGTTTGATTTACTATTTATAGTGGGTTTTTAGGTTTGGCAGCTGTCACACACAAAAAGATCTTTTTATTTGCAAAAAAATGTTTTTGAATCACCACATTTTGAGGCTATAATTTTTCCATATTTGGCCCACAGAGTCATGTGAAGTCTTGTTTTTTTTGCGGGACGAGCTGACGTTATTATTGGTACCATTTTCGGGCACATGACTTTGATCACTTCCTATTTCGATTTTGGGAGACAGAACCAGCAAAAACACAATTCATGAATTTCTTTTTTTTTTTGGGAGATGACTGATTACGTGGGAAAGTTTCCTGAACTTTTTCCCACACTATCGAGTTCAGTTCAGTCACCGTGGACCCCGCGCAGTATTGAGAGCTTTTGATGTACTTCTGACTTGCGGACAGTCAGAAGCTGCGCTCACAAGATGGCATCGTGAGGACAGGACCGATGCCTAAAAATTATGAAAACGCCGGAGGTGAGTATATGACCAAGCAGGGGACTTACATTTAAAGTGCGACTCCAGCACTAAAAAACAAACAAACCGCTGGATTGGTGCTTTAAAAAAAAAAAAAAAAAAAACTGTCCCAGGCAAAAGTTCTAGATTTTGCTCTTATTTTATTCCCGTTACTCCCTATTTTGTCATAAAGATTAAGATATGGACATTTTAATTTAGTACAAATTTTTACAAAGGTGGTGATGCTCATAAGATAATAATGGAGAGCAGCATAAAACAAATCATATGAAGTCTTGGTAACCTGATATTCAGTTCACCCACGACCGAGATCTCCTCTGCATGGACGATCTTGTAGCATGGCAAGAAGCAATGAAGAAAAAAGGAAGATACATCCACAGGGATCCTCATAAAAATCCTTGTTTATTAAGCAAATTCATAAAAACTCCATAGAGTAATCGTGAGTACTGTGTCTGGAGTTTTTATGATCAGTCTAAAACCACACTCACAGAGAATCCTGTACAGACCATTAAAAACGAGCACAAAAAAAAACCAAACATCACTCTAAACTGTATGCCAGATTTTAACAAAATGAATTAAAAAAAAAAAAAAAAGCAAAGAGTGAAAAGAAAAGAAAGATCGGACCACTTAACCTGGTAATCGGCCTTTAAAAGTCTACAGTCACTAAAAGACGGATTTTGGTAAGACCTTACCTTGTAAAATCCTTTTCAGCGAAGGAAGGAAGAGAGACACAGTATCATTACTGATGGGTAGGCGGAGCCCCAGATCAGGATGACACCCTCAGATCAAAAGCGTGTTGACTGGCTGGCCCTCCAGCTCGGGCTCCTCCTACTCAGCTCCTTCATCGTACCAAAGCTTGAGGAAAAGAGCCAAGATCACCAGCGGAGCAACATAACCCCTTCTGAAGAACTTCAGAGAAACAACACAAGAATACAGGTTATGCATGCAAAGTAGGCAAACCACAGAGTTTCCAGGCACTACTCACTGAACCTGACTACTGTGATGAGCTGGCAATGCTGGAACAGAGCCTAGCGCGCTGACCTCAGCCCAGATAATTCGCTATCAATAAGGGTCGCGCTGCATCTGAAAACATCAACACACTTCTGCCCTGGGAGGGTGCTGTGTCTCTCTTCCTTCCTTCGCTGAAAAGGATTTTACAGGTAAGGTCTTACCAAAATCCGTCTTTCAGCTGCAATGGAAGGAAGAGAGCCACAGTATTCATTACTGATGGGACGTCCCAAAGCAGTTCAAAAATAAGGGGGAAAAAACCAACAAAGGCAAAACCCAACAACCTTAACAAAAGCGCAACCACGCTAAACACAAGTTCATCTAGAACTTTACACTACAGCTGCCTGCAGGACCCTACGTCCGAGGCTGCATCAGCGGAAGCACAGACGTCCACTTTATAAAACTTTGTAAACGTGTGGACAGAGCGCCAAGTTCCGCTCGGCAGAGCTGCACCGCCGAGGCACCTTGATGAAAAGCCCACGAAGAGGCCACAGCCTCGTAGAATGGGCTCGAATCTTAATCGGGCAAGATCACCCCGAAGACGGTAAGCTTCCAAAATACTGACCGATCCAACGAGCTATAGAATCTTTGGAAGCTCGTTGACCACGCCGACGACCTGCTGGAACCACAAACAGGGAGTCCGTCTTACGAAAACCTTGAGTAATAGATAGATAAACTTCAAGGCCCGCACTAAATCCAATGTGTGTAAAGCTCGCTCTTTTCACATTTTTCGGATCCGGGCAGAATGAAGGTAACACAATATCCTGGTCGACATGAAATTGTGACACCACTTTAGGTAAAAAAATCACCCCGAGTGCGAAGCCTACACGATCCGGAAAAAACTCCAGAAAAGGAGGCGAACAAGAAAGAGCTGCCAACTCAGAAACTCTCCTCAAGGAAGTGACTGCAACAAGGAAAGCCACCTTCCAAGAAAGTAAAGAAAGCTAGCAGAAACCATAGCCAAAAGGTTTTATGCTGAAGAGCCTCCAAAACAAGGTTGAGCCGCCAAGGAGACACGGGTGCCTTCCGGCGGAAACTTACGAGATATACCTCGAAAAAGGAGAGCACGTCTCTATTTGAAGCAATGTTTCCTCCGAAATAATAAGGACAGAGCAGAAATCTGACCTTCAGAGTGCTTATACTGCCAAACCCTTGTCTAGCCCATGCGTAGAAAAGCCAACAGGTTGGGAATGGAAAATTTTTCTCGGGTTCCGAGAGGACCCCAAACACCACGAAAAGAAGGTTTCCCAAATTTGTGGTAAATCCTAGTAGTAGCCGGACATCTGGCAGCTCGAAGAGTAGCAATGACCTCGGCTGAAAAACCTCTACGAGTCAACATTTCGGTCTCAAGAGCCACGCCCGTCAAACCAGAGACTTCAAGTCCGGATGACAAACGGCCCCTGAGTCAACAGGTCCGGCGAAGAGGAAGTGGAAATGGAGGTGCCGCCAACAGCGACATTAGCGTTGAAAACCACGTCCTCCTTGCCAATCTGGTGCATTAACATAGCCGGGATTCCCTCCAGTCTGATCCGACGCAGTACCAGAGGAAGCAAGAATATCGGTGGAAACACATAAATCAGCTCGAATTGATCCCACGGAGCCACCAAGCATCCACCTCCACAGCCTTCCGGTCCTTGAACCTGGACATGAACACTGTAGTTTGGCATTGAACCTGGATGCCATCAAATCCCATTGGGGAGTTCCCCAACGGGAGCACAGCATTGCAAAAATCTCCGGATGAAGACTCCATTCTCCGGGATCCATCTTCTCGCGACTGAGAAAAATCCGCCGTAACATTCTGAACCCCTGGATGTGATTGCAGAAATGGCTGGAACCCGCCTCGGCCCAATCAGGATCCGAGACAACCTCCGCCATGAGTCTGGACTCCTTGTTCCACCTTGATGATTGATATACGCAACCGCTGTGCGTTGTCTGTCTGCACTCGGACCGGCAGAACCGCTCAAAGGACCGTCCATGTTGGAGGCAAAGGAAAATCGCCCTCAATTCCAGGATATTGATCGTAAAACAGTCTCCCTCCGATACCATACTCCCTGAATCCAGGAATCGTTCCAAACACCCCCCCGACCCTCAGCTGGCATCTGTGGTTATGACCGACCATTTCGGAGGAAAAAGATTTCCCCAGGATAAGGCTCCTGGACGTAACCACCATCCTAGAGACCTCGCACCCTGCGAGAGATGGTGACACTGCAATCCAGCGATTGCGACTGATTCCAATGACTCAAAGAACCTTTGGAGAGCTCTGGAATGAAACTGGGCAAACGGAATTGCCTCCATGGACCCACCATTAAACCCAGAAGACGCATTACACTTGCGAAGGGACATTGTTATTGAAGACTTCAGATTGTACATGCCGAAGAAGACATGACTGTTTGTCTGGAGGTAGAGACACCACTGCCCGTACCGTGTCGAAATGCATTCCCAAAAAAGGATAGCTTGCGACGGTTCCAGAAACGACTTCTCCCAATTGACTAGCCAACCGAAGTCCTTCATAACTGAAGAGACAGATTGCGAGCTGTCACTGCTTCCTCCTCCGAGGATGCCACGATCAAAAAGATCGTCCAGGTAAGGAAGAATCGTAATTCCTTGTCTTCGAAGAATCGCCATGAGAGGCGCCAGAATCTTTTGTAAATACCTGGGCGCCGAGGCTAAGCCGAATGGCAGAGCCACGAACTGTAATGATCCCGACCATGGCAAAACGAAGAAAACGTGATGAGCCCTTCCAACGGAACATGTAATAAGCGTCGCGGATGTCGATTGATACCAAAAAATCGTTCGCGACAGTGCTGCCACGACGAGCGAAGTGACTCCATGCGGAATTTCCGGTGTGGACATGCCGATCAACTTTTGAGATCCAAATCGGACGAAATTTTGTCCTCCTTTTTGGGAACCACAAACAGATTGGAATAAAATCCTTTCCCCGTCTTCTGGCGAACCGTATTACACACCCTTCTGAAGAAGGAATTCGACCTCTCGCTGCAGAGCGACCAAAAGCTCGGTTCTGTCGAATGCGAGACTGGTAAAATGTGTCTGGGGGACGAGAAGAGAATTCTATGAAATAACCTGCTGACACGACCCGCGTTACCATGATATCTGGAACGCGAGAAACCAAGTCTCCTGAACTGGAGCAGGCGACCCCCCACTCGAGAGTCCTCGAGTGGGCTCCTGGCGTCAATCCGTCTTGGCGGGCTTCTTGTCGGTTTCCCGCTTGTCTTGACGGAAATTCTGCTTCCAGGGAATCGAGATTTCTGGGAGGACTTTTTGCTGAGAAAGAGGAACGACCCATCCCCAAGAAGACGAGCGAATCGACCTCGGCCCCGAAAGGACCGCCGACCACTATATGTCCTCCAGACACAGAAGCCATAGCTCTGCGTTGTGGCAACGTCGCCTCTTTTGCCTTTGCCCTGGTAATCAGTTCTGTGAGTCAGACCCAAAAAGATGACCACCTTATAAGCTAAGCCAGCAAACCTTGTTTGGAGACCGCATCCCCGGCCCACTGTCTGAGCCACAGCGCTCTTCTGACCGTGATCGCCGAAGCCTGCGCCCTGGACAGAAGCGACGCGTGTCCAGACCTGCATCATAGATATATCGGACTGCAGTGTCCAACCATTCGAAAATCTCCTCTATCTCAGATGACGGAGATCCATTTTTCCACCCTTGTGTAAAAGGTCCAACCACTTATAGAAGCTTTAGAAGCACACATGGATCCTAGTATCGCTCTGAATCCATGACCCGCGGCCTCATAATTTGATTTCGCCGCCATTTCCGTTTCTGTCCAGTGGATCCTGCAAACTCGCCTTCCCTTTAACAGGAAGCAGTGAGGATTTACTAAGCTGGGATAAGGAAAAATCCACTTCAGGAGAGGGATCCATTATCTCTCGACTCTGTGGAACACGATAAAGTGCGTCAAAGAAACGTGTTCCGTGAAAACGTTATCCGGACACAGACGTTCCTTTTCTACTGCACTGTTAAGATCATCTAGATCTGCAAGGCTGATCGTGACGTACGATACTCCTGGTACATTCGTGCTGATTTACCAGGTAAACTAGTTACCACCCTCCGGTAACTGAAAACCTCTCTCATGGCTTCAATAAATCCTCTGTACGTCTCACAAGGGACGAGAGCCCCCCCTTTCCTCCTTATCTGAATCAGACATTTCCCCATCTGAACTTAAAGGAGAACCCTCACCACAACTAAATCAGAGACATCTGATTCGCTACGGGTGAAGGATGGTAACGGTCTGTGTCGCTTTCTGTCCTGAGAGGATCTAGCTGACACATATTGACTCAAAAGGTCAACAAGCCATTAATAGAACTGGCGATAGCATCCAATTTTGCATCACTGTGATCTCCAACCGCAGCGCTAGACGCCGCGGAGGACTGCGTACCAGATTGCCGAAGCGGAACTGGAATATGGTCCGCGCCTTCTGAACCCTGTTCCGACATGCCTCACACAGTATATGGCAGGCCAAATGTCAAAAACCTGAAAAAAACGCAGTTTTTTTTTTTTTTTTTTTTTTTTTTTTTAAGTGAACGCAAAACAGCCGCTGAAGGGTTAAGTCTTAAAAATATAGAGCTACCCACGTATGCCAAGTAAAACCTTCAAGAGGGTTAATGTCACAGGCTGTCAAAAAACAAGGTCTCTATTGAACCGAGCTGCAGAATAGCGCTATGTATCAGCGCTGTGCGGTGAGGAAACAATGCCACTCACCCACTGTTTGGTGCCTGAGACGGGGGAGCGG
>JARQOD010000003.1:151981692-152030885 GCA_033576555.1 Oophaga sylvatica
CTGTGAGAGGAGGTCCGGCCGATCTGGCAATCTCCAGGGAACGTCTGCAAGCAGACGCACTAGTTCCGTATACCACGGACGGCGAGGCCATTCCGGAGCGACCAGAATGAGAGGAACGCCTTCTGCCTTGATCTTCCGAATCACCCTGGGGATTAACGGAAGAGGAGGAAAAATGTAAGGAAGGCGAAATTGACTCCAAGGGAGGACTAGCGCATCCGAGCCGACGGCTAGTGAATCGCGAGAGCGACTTATGAAGGTCTGAACCTTGGCATTCAGTCTGGATGCCATGAGGTCTACGTCCGGCATGCCCCATCGCTGGCAAATAAGATGGAACACATCCGGGTGCAGGGACCATTCCCTTGGGTCTAGGCCCTGGCGACTTAGGAAGTCGGCTTCCCAATTGTCCACACCTGGAATGTGAACCGCGGAGATGAGAGAGCGGTTTTTCTCGGCCCAGCGGAGAATGTGCGATACCTCGAGCATCGCTGTTCTGCTCCGAGTGCCCCCCTGACGGTTGATGTACGCCACGGCCGTGGCGTTGTCTGACCGAATCCTGATGGGACGACCGGCCAGGAGATGATGGAAGTGCACGAGAGCTAACTTGATAGCTCTTATCTATAAGATGTTGATTGGGAGACGGGACTCTGGTAGAGACCAGCGGCCCTGAGTCGTGTGATTAAGAAACACAGCTCCCCATCCGAGGAGACTGGCATCAGTGGTCACCACCAGCCAATGGACAGTCAGGAAAGATTTTCCGTGAGTCAGTGATGAGGCATTCATCCACCATCTTAAGGAGCTTCTGACTGTGGGAGACAGACGTAAGCGGCGACCTAGAGACGCTGGGTTCCTGTCCCAGACTGATATCAACTCCTGTTGAAGAGGGCGGAGATGAAACTGGGCGAAAGGTACTGCTTCGATGGAAGCTACCATTTTCCCGAGGACCTGCATGGCGCTCCTCAGAGAATGAGGGCGGTTTAGCGACAGCAGGAGCACTCCCCGCTTCAGAGAGATAATCTTCTCTGGAGGGAGAGATACCAATCCTTGGGAGGTATCCAAAATCATTCCAGAAAAAGAATCTTCTGAGAGGGAATGGAAAGAGACTTGTCTAAATTGACAAGCCAACCGAGGCGGGAGAGGGTGTCGATAGTGATTTCGACGCTCTCTTCGCAGGCTCGAAAAGTCGGACCTTTTATGAGTAGGTCGTCCAGGTACGGGAGGACTACCACACCCCGAGAGTGTAAAATTGACATGGCGGCCGCCATGACCTTTGTGAAAACTCTGGGGGCAGTTGCGAGACCGAAGGGCAGAGCGGCAAACTGAAAATGATCCTCTCCGACAGCAAAAAGCAGAAACTTTTGATGTCCGCTGAAAATTGGAATTGCAAGATCCTTGGACTTGGGGAAGCGAGACTGAAAGAAACATCTTGGAGGAAGGGACAAGAATTCGATTTTGTAATCTGAGTGTACTAGATCGAGAACCCACTGGTCTTGAACTACTGACCCCCAGACTTTGTGAAACAAGAGTAGGCGGCCGCCTACCTTGTTTGGGTCTCCCATCCCCAGCAAGGAGTCATTGTGATGACAACTTGCGAGAGGAGGAGCTCCTATTTCCTGCCTGAGAAGATGTTTCTCCAGGGCTGAGAGGATCTGGACGATGGTTGCGAGTCCCTATCTCTACGAGATGACCGGGATGCTCGAGCAGAGGACGAAGCAGGGGACCAATTAAAGGAGCTACGAAATGGCCGGAAACGACCTTGGTATTGAGGCCGAAAGGGTCTATTGATTCTGCGCTGTGGAAGAAATTTGCTTTTGCCACCAGTAGCGTCAGAAATAATCTGATCAAGGCGATCTCCAAAAAGACGCCCTGAATGATAAGGCAATGAAGTTAAAGTCTTCTTTGAAGCAGCGTCTGCACGCCACTCACGGAGCCAAAGGGACCTCCGAATGGCGATAGCATTGGCGGCCGTGATAGCAGCGCAATTAGCTGCATCCAGAGACGCATGAACCATGTAGTCACCTGCCCGAGTAATCTGATAGGCCAGATTACGTGCCTCGGGGGAAAGAGGGATATCACTAGTCATTTTGACTAGGCCCTCAACCCAAGCCACCATAGCTCTTGCCACCCAGGTGGCTGCAAAGGAGGGAGATAGAGATGCTCCAGCCACCTCAAAAATTGATTTGGCGAGGTTGTCAATCTGTTTATCTGAAGGGTTCCTAATGGATGAACTATCAGAAACAGAGAGTAGGGTTTTTGAAGATAGATGAGATACTGGAGGATCTACAACAGGAGATTCCGTCCACTCTTTCGCCACGGTTGCTGAAAAAGGGTATCGAGCTTTCAGAGACTTCAGTCCTGAAAAACGTCTGTCCGGACGCTCCCTGTGTCCCTGAACAATATCAGTAAATTCAGGGTGGTTACTAAACATCTTGTGAACACGTTTTGCCCTTTTGAAGGAGATAGGATGATTCGGCTGAGACCCAGGTTCTTCTTCTAGTTTGAGGATTGTATTAATTGCCTCAATTAAAGAATCTAACGACTCCTGAAATTCCGGCGAGTTGGGATCATCACCAATGTCCGACTCGTATTCCGAATCATGGTCACTGATGTTTCTGGGAGAAGGTGAACGAGAACCTGAACTCGCAGATGCTGAACCACTAGATGGATTGGGAGATGTATTATGGCGGCGTTTTTTGGACAACCGCTTAGCGGGCGCCGTGAGACTGCCCCTGTCAGATGAGATCTCTGAAGGCTAACGGACCCTTTTCTGGAAAAGGGGCGCTCTGGCTAGGAGCAGATCCACGAAAGGTATCCAAGGCTCTAGTCAGAGAGTTTATGGAGTGTGCCAGATATTCGGGCCACCCTGAAGAACCTGCCTCAATGGGATCAGGAATAGGTAGTGACTCCTGCTCGGTAATAGGGGGCTCCTGAGCAGAGGAAGCCATGGGCTCCTGGGCACATGATGCACAGAATTGGGAACTATGCATTGATGGCAGGGGAGCGTTGCATGAAGTGCAAGTGGCATATACTACGGAGTAGCTCTTGTCAGCCTTTTTAATTCCCTTTGATTGTGACATATTTCCTCCCAGAGAACCTTCTGCAGAAGAAGGGTTAAGCACTGTGTAGACCTAGTCGCAGCGTGCACTTACCCAGGGCCTCTGTGTGTGCACCAGGGAAGTGAGAGGATGGCGATGCAGCGCTGTCCCAGGAGAATATGGCGCCCGAGATCTTAGAAGCGCCTCTCGTGTGAGACGAGAGGCGCCAGAAGCAGTGGGAGGAGAGGGGGAGGAAACAGGGGAAATCCCCTGTTAACTGGTGACAGCCAATAGCGTGCGGTGTGGGCGGAGCCACACGGACCGCCCTCTCCACTCGAGGCCTATCCCGGCCCGAAGCCGGGGAGTAAATTTTAAAGTTGCGGCCTACCCTGGGCCGAAGCCGGGGACTAAATTTGAGGCCGTGTCCGCGGCGCAATCGGAACGCCAGCGGCGCGATTGTGTGCTGCGGCGGCGCAACACCATGCGGGCGCAGTGCGCATAAAAGCGGTCGGTGACCGGTATTTGCCCCTTGTATACTCACTGCGGGGAGAGCCCGAAGATGGAGGAGGGAGAACTCCACAGCACTACAGCGACTATGGCTGTACATCCTCTATCCACCAACCCCTTTCAATAGGGGGGGGAGAGGGCTTTTACATGCCTCCAGACCGCCACCGCTTACAGGAGAGGTGGAGGGGGTAACCATCCAAGGTGCCACGCAAATCATCATCATCCTCAAGTAAGGGTATCTCATGGGGAGAGCGGTCTGTTATAAGGATCTGTCGCCCCATGGTAGCGTGGCAGGAGGGGTACGTGGAGGCGACACTCGCACGATGCCGCCTGTTGTTGGTTTTTGGGAGATCGTGACTTTTCGTACAAGTCCCGTCGCCCATCCGTGCGTGAAGAAAGTAAAAATAATAAAAGTTTAAAAATCAGAAAAAAATCAGAAAAAAGTGGGGTCTGAGAGCAGACCCTAGTGCCTCCTACAGACACTAAGCAAGAACTGGTTCAGGATTGAGCCAACAGAGGGTGTATACTGCAGGAGGAGGAGTTAATCTTTTGTGCTTGTATTGCTTAGTGTCCTCCTAGTGGCAGCAGCATAACACCCACGGTCTGTGTGTCCCCCAATGAGGCGAAGGAGAAATAAAAAATTCTTCTGAGGAGCTGCTTCAGCAGCGACTATCCTCTGTGACCTCAAATTTTAGACTGGAGAGCTGGAGTAGGAGGAGCCCAAGCTGGAGGGGCCGGTCAACACTCTTTTTAATCTGAGGTGTTCTATCCTGTGTGGGCTCCGCCTACCCACTAGTAATGACTGTGTCTCCCTTCCTTCCATCTGCTGCTGAAAAAGGTATTTATGGGTGATACATGGGGAGTCAGGGGTTTCAAAAGTAGTTGGGAAATGCATAGCTGACACTCAGTCCAATGATATTTTTAGCTGATAGGCCTAAAATGTGGTGACAGATTCCCTTTAAAAAAAAAAAAAAGTCAGTCTTAAACTGGGGCCAATCCGGTGGCTGCTACTGCGCAGGCAATGCCGGTGCCATCTTAGTGGAGACATTTTCTTTTTCCTCTTGCAAGATGGCACCACCGAAGCCTGAGCAGTAACAGCTATCGGACAGAGAAAAGCTGCTACTGCGCAGACCGACCCATTTTCAGACTTTTTTTTTTTTTTTTTTTATATGCCATGAAAACAATAATTAATTATACATTATAGATGCGATCATGCTGCAGCACAGGCGCCGCCGGCTGCCTGCAGGTGATTTTTTTTTTTTTTTTTTAAAAATCTGTATACTATTCAGTATGTAAATTAGGGGGCAGGTCACTGTAGGATCAGCTACCTGTCAGTATCCATAAAGATGAATACCTAATCACAGCCCCGGAGCATGAGCATATCATTAACTGAAAATTAAGATTAAACCACAACCACAAAACGGATTTCATCAACCAAGGAAGGTACCATTTAAATCAGTATAACGGTGCCAACCTGACACTGTCTGTAGGTTACTGTGCACAATCCTGCTGACAGGTTCCCTTTAACATAGAATCTTATCAATAGCAGCTGCCATCTATCGCAGTAATGTAACAATCTGTCTTCAATGAATACAAATTTCACCAGGTATTGAGAACTTTGAAAATAACTGATCAGTTCTGCCGAAGAAAGACGCAGCTTTCTCTAATAAGATACATTAAAGTTTCTTATTTTCTTGTGTACTATGGATTTATCAAATAAACATTAAAATGGCGGATACTCGTTAAACTTTATTGCGCCATTAATGACATCATCATAAAAGTCTGACAAGTCTACACCCACATAGATAAAATAGATTAGTCTCCATCAATGGAACAAATCCAACATTAATTGAGCAGCAAAACACATTTTATGTACTAGAACAAATCCAACAGGCTGAAGGAAGAATGAGTCATTTTGCTACAGGCCTCTGACCACTGTATGCAGCTCTATGCTTTTTTTCGCTCAGTAGTTTATACTGAAATCAGTGTCTTTTCCTATAATAATGATTATTCCATCCAAGAAAAGACATTCTGTTGCACCGATGCAAATAACTATATACAGGAGTATTAAAAAAAAAAAAAAAAAATAGATAAATAAATGTACCTAATTAATTCAAGTTGTGCCAACTCCTGGTTAGCCTGGAATACAGGTTTCTTTGTGAAAAGTTCACCCAAGATACAGCTGGAAGGAAAAAAAAATGATGAGGAGCATAAACTCGAGTTAAATTATTTTAGATTGTATCGGGATCCAGTTTATAGGTTCACACAATACCGATTGCTATTTAGCAGCTTAGTTACATCATCTTACCCACAACTCCACACATCGATGGCAGGCGTGTATTTCTCCTCTCCCAGCAGCAGCTCTGGAGGTCGGTACCAGAGTGTTATCACCTTATTGGTGTATGGACGGCTAGAAAGAGAAGGCTGTATTAGGTATTGGAAATGATCCGGTCGTACTATACTAATTAACATTATCATTACCGTATATTCGAGTATAAGCCGAGATTTTCAGCCCATTTTTTAGGGCTGAAAGTGCCCCTCTCGGCTTATACTCGAGGCATATACCGGGAGTCGACGAGGGGAGGGGGAGCGCGGTTATCACATATAATCACTCCCTCCTTGGCACGGTCTCTGCAGCCCCCCTGCTTCTCCCATGGTCTCCGGCGCCTGTGTTCAGCGGTCACGTGGTACCGCTCATTAAAGTCATGAATATGCACATATTCATGACTTTAACCCCTTCACCACCAAGGGTGGTTTGCACGTTAATGACCAGGCCAATTTTTACAATTCTGACCACTGTCTCTTTATGAGTTTATAACTCTGGAACGCTTCAACGGATCTGTGCGATTCTGAGATTGTTTTCTCGTGACATATTGTACTTCACGTTATTGGTAAAATTTCTTCGATATAACTTGTGTTTATTTTTGAAAAAAATGCAAATATGGCGAAAATTTTGAAAATTTTTGCAATTTTCAAACTTTGAATTTTTATTCCCTTAAAACAGAGAAATATGTCACACAAAATAGTTAAGAAATAACATTTCCCACATGTCTACTTTACATCAGCACAATTTTGGAATCAAAATTTTTTTTTCTTAGGAAATTATAAGGGTTAAAAGTTGACCAGCGATTTCTCATTTTTACAACAAAATTTACAAAGCCATTTTTTTTAGGGACCACCTCATATTTGAAGTCACTTTGAGGGGTCTATATAGCAGAAAATACCCAAAAGTGACACCATTCTAAAAACTGCACCCCTCAAGGTACTCAAAACCACATTCAAAAAGTTTATTAACCCTTCAGGTGCTTCACAGGAGCTGAAGCAACGTGGAAGGAAAAAATGAATATTTAACTTTTTAGCCACAAAAATGATCTTTTACAAACTTTTTTTTTATTTTCACAAGGGTAAAAGAAGAAAATGGACAGATAAAGTTGTTGTGCAATTTCTCCTGAGTACGCCAATACCCCATAAGTGGGGGAAAACCACTGTCTGTGTGCACAGCAGAGCTCATAAGGGAAGGAGCGCCGTTTGACTTTTTCATACTAAAATTGGCTGAAATTGAGATCGGACGCCATGTCGCGTTTGGAGAGCCCCTGATGCGCCTAAACAGTGGAAACCCCCTACAAGTGACACCATTTTGGAAACTAGACCCCCTAAGGAACTTATCTAGATCTGTTGTGAGCACTTTGAATCCCCAAGTGTTTCACAAAAGTTTATAATGCCTGGGTGTGAAAAAAAAAAAGAAAATTTTCCACAAAAATTATTTTTTTGTCCCAAATTTTTTATTTTTCCCAAGGAAATTGGACCCCAAAAGTTGTTGGCCAATTTGTCCTGAGTACGCTGATACCCAATATGTGGGGGGGGGGGGGGGGAACTGTTTGGGCGCACGGCAGGGCTTGGAAAGGAAGTAGTAACGTTTTGGAATGCAGACGTTGATGGGGATCATGTTCCGTTTGCAGTGCCCCAGATGAGCCTAAACAGTAGAAACCCCCACAAGTGACCACATTTTGGAAACTAGACCCTTAAGGAACTTATCTATAGCTTTGGTGAGCACTTTGAACCCCCAAGTGCTTCACACAAGTTTATAATGCCCGGGCATGAAAATAAAAAATCCTATTTTTTTCCCACAAAAATTATTTTTAGTCACTAATTTTTTATTTTCCCAAGGGTAACAGGAGAAATTGGACCACAAAAGTTGTTGTCCAATTTGTCCTGAGTACGCTGATACCCAATATGTGGGGGGGAACCACTGTTTGGGCGCACGGCAGAGCTCGTAATGGAAGGAGCACCATTTGACTTTTTCCAACCAAAATTGGCTGGAATTGAGATTGAACGCCATGTTGCATTTGGAGAGCCCCTGATGTGCCTAAACAGTGGAAACACCCCACAAGTGACCCCATTTGGGAAACTAGACCCCCTAAGGAACTTATCTAGATCTTTGGTGAGCAATTTGAACCCCCAAGTGCTTCACACAAGTTTATAACGTAGAGCCGTAAAATTAAAAAATCATATTTTTTCCACAAAAATGATCTTTTCACCCCAATTTTTATTTTCCCAAGGGTAACAAGACTCCAAAAGTCATTGTGCAATTTGTCCTCAGTACGCTGATACCCCATATGTGGGGGTAAACCACTGTTTGGGTGCATGGCAGAGTTTGGAAGAGAAGGAGCGCCGTTTGACTTTTTCAACGCAGAATTGGCTGGATGCCATGTCGTGTTTGGAAAGCTCCTGATCTGCCTAAACAGTGGAAACCCCCCACAAATGACACCATTTTGGAAACTAGACCCCTCAAGGAACTTATCTAGATGTGTGGTGAGCACTTTGAATCCCCAAGTGCTTCACAGAAGTTTATAACGTACAGCCGTAAAATAAAATGTATTTATTTTTTTACAAAAATGATTTTTTCGTCCCCAATATTTTATTTTCACAAGGGTAACAGGAGAAATTGGACCCCAAAAGTTGTTGTCCAATTTGTCCTGAGTACGCTGATACCCAATATGTGGGAGAAAACTACTGTATGGGTACACGTTTGGGGCTCGGAAGGGAAGTAGTGACGTTTTGGATTGCAGACTTTGATGGAATGCTCTGGGGGCGTCATGTCGCATTTGGAGAGCCCTGATGCACCTAAACAGTGGAAACCCCCCACAAGTGACCCCATTTTGGAAAATAGACCCCACAAGGAACTTATCTAGATGTGTGGTGAGCACTTTGAACCCCTAAGTGCTTCACAGAAGTTTATAACGAACAGCCGTAAAAATAAAAGACGGATTTTGGTAAGAACTTACCTGTAAAATCCTTTTCAGCGAAGGAAGGAAAGGAGACACACTAGTTCATAACTAGTGGGTAGGCGGAGCCCCAGATAGGATTGACACCTCAGATTAAAAAGAGTGTTGACCGGCCCCTCCAGCTCGGGCTCCTCCTACTCAGCTCTCCAGTTGTACACAAGCTTAAGGAAGAGCAATATCACCAGCGGAGCAACATAACCCCTTCTGAAGGACTTCAGAGAAAAAACATAAAAGTACAGGTTATGCATGCATGTAGGCAAAAATCACACCGTTCCAGGTACTACTCACTGAACCTGACTACCGCGATAAGCTGGCCATGCTGGAACAGAGCCGTAGCGCGTCGACCTCAGCCCAGAAAATCGCTATCAGAGAAGGGTCACGCTGCATCTGTAATACAACAACACACTTCTGCCATGGGAGGGAGCTGTGTCTCCTTTCCTTCATTCGCTGAAAAGGATTTTACAGGTAAGTTCTTACCAAAATCCGTCTTTCAGCTGCAGATGGAAGGAAAGGAGACACACTAGTTCATAACTAGTGGGACGTCCCAAAGCAGTCCAGAAATTAGGGTGGGAAAAAACCAAAAGAGGCAGAAACCCATCAACCTAGATAAATGCGCAACAGGCGCCAAATACAAGTTAACTAAAACTTAAAATACCGCTGCCTGCAGGACCCTATGTCCTAAGGCCGCATCAGCGGAAGCACTGACGTCCACCTTATAAAACTTTGTAAATGTGTGGACGGAGCGCTAGGTCGCCGCTCGGCAGAGCTGAGCTGCCGAAGCCCTTGATGAAAGGCCCACGATGAAGTCACAGCCCTCGTGGAGTGAGCTTGAATCTTAATCGGGCAAGGTTCGCCTTTAAGACGGTAAGCCTCCAAAAATGGCTGACCGAATCCAACGAGCTATAAAACCCTTGGAAGCTCGTTGACCACGCCTGCGACCTGCTGGAATCACAAACAGAGAATCTGACTTCCTAAAACCTTGAGTAACAGACAAATAGAACTTCAAGGTCCGCACCAAATCCAATTTGTGCAAGTCCCGTTCCCTTGCATTCCTTGGGCCCGGGCAAAGCGAGGGCAATACAATATCCTGGTTAACATGAAATTGCGACACCACCTTAGGGAGAAAGTCGCCCCGTGTGCAAAGCACTACTCGATCCGGGTAAAACTCCAGGAAAGGAAGCGAGCAGGAAAGAGCTGCCAACTCAGAAACCCTTCTTAAAGAGGTTACCGCCACTAAGAAGGCAATCTTCCAAGAAATTAAAGAAAGGCTAGCAGAACCCATAGGCTCAAAAGGTACATGCTGAAGAGCCTCCAAGACAAGGTTGAGCCGCCAAGGAAACACAGACGCCTTCCGCGGTGGAAACTGACAGTTACTCCGCGAAAAAAGGAACGTACGTCCCTAAGCGAGGCGATAGCCTTCCGAAACAGCAAGGACAGGGCAGAAACCTGGCCTTTCAGAGTGCTAACTGCCAAACCTTTTGACCAGTCCGTACTGCAGCAAAGCCAACAAATTGGGAATGGAAAAAAAAAAAAAAAAATCCTCGGATTCATTGAAGAACCCGAACACCACGAAAAGAAGGCTTCCCAAGTCTTGTGATAAATCTTAGTGGTAGCCGGACCTCTGGCAGATCGCAGAGTGGCAATGACTTCAGCCGAGAAACCTCTACGGGTCAATATTTCGATCTCAAGAGCCACGCCGTCAAATGCAGAGACTTCAAATCCGGATGACGAACGGGCCCCTGGGATAACAGGTCCGGACGAAGAGGAAGTGGAAATGGCGGAGCCGCCAAAAGCGACACCAGTGTCGAGAACCACGTCCTCCTTGGCCAATCCGGGGCTATCAACATAGCTGGAATTCTCTCCAGTCTGATCCGACGCAGCACCAGAGGAAGCAAGGACACCGGCGGAAACACATATACTAGCTCGAAATGGTTCAACGGAGCCACCAGAGCATCCACCGCCACAGCCTTCGGATCCTTGTACCTGGATATGAAGGTCGGTAGTTTGGCATTGACCCTGGATGCCATCAAATCCACTTGGGGAGTTCCCCAACGGGAGCACAGCAGTGCAAAAATTTCCGGATGGAGACTCCATTCTCCAGGATCCATCCTCTCGCGACTGAGGAAGTCCGCCGTGGTATTCTGGACTCCTGGAATGTGAATCGCAGAGATGGCCGGAACCCTGGTCTCGGCCATAGCAGGATCCGAGACACCTCCATCATGAGCCTGGAGCTCCTCGTCCCGCCTTGATGGTTGATATACGCGACCGCCGTCGCGTTGTCTGTCTGCACTCGAACTGGCGGACCGCTCAAAGGGAGCGTCCAGTGTTGGAGGCAAAAGAAAAAAAAAATTGCCCTCAATTCCAGGATGTTGATCGGTAGAACAGACTCTTCCAATGACCATACTCCCTGGATCCAAAGAAACGTTCCAGACACCCCCCCCCCCCCAACCCGTCAGGCTGGCATCGGTGGTTATGACCGACCACCTCGGAGGGAGGAAAGATTTCCCCAGGGATAACGCTCCTGGACATAACCACCATCCTAGGGATTCTCGCACCCTGTGAGAGATGATGACGCTGCAATCCAGAGAAGCTTGCGATCGATCCCAACGACTCAGAATGAGCCTTTGGAGGGCCCTGGGATGAAATTGGTCAAACGGAAGTGCCTCCATGGACGTCAAACCCAGAAGGCGCACACACTTCCGAAAGGACATTGTTGTCGCAGACCTCATAATCTGTACATGTCGAAAGAGACATGCCCGCTTGTCTGGAGGAAGGGACACCACCGTCCGTACCGTGTCGAAATGCATTCCCAAAAACAGGATTGACTTCCAGAGACGACTTCTCCCAATTGACCAGCCACCCGAAATCCTCCAGGAGCTGAAGGGATAGATTGCGAGTCGTCCCCGCCTCCTCCTTTGAGGACGCCACAATCAGAAGGTCGTCCAGGTAGGGAAATCGTAACCCCGTCTTCGAAGAATTGCCATGAGGGGCGCTAGAATTTTTGTAAAAACTCTGGGCGCCGAGGCCAAGCCGAATGGCAGGCCACAAACTGGTAATGGTCCTGACCTATGGCAAAGCGAAGGAAGCGCCGGTGAGCCCTTCCGACGGGAACATGCAAATAAACGTCGCGAATGTCGATTGACCAAAAAGACGTTCTGCGACAGGGCTGCCACAACGGAGCGAAGTGACTCCATGCGGAATTTTCGGGATGTAAACATGCCGATTCAATCTTTGAAATCCAAAATAGGGTGAAATTTGTCCTCCTTTTTGGAGACCATAAAGAGGTTGGAATAAGAATCCTCTTCCCCGGTCCTCTGCGGAACCGGTATCACCACACCCTTCTGCAGAAGGGAATCGACCTCTCGTAGTAGAGCGGCAAATAGCTCGGCTCTGACGGAATGCGAGATTGGCAAAACCTGTCCGGGGGTCGAGAAAGAAACTCTATGAAGTAGCCTGCCAACACAACCTGTGTCACCCAGGCGTCCGACACACGGGTAACCCAAGTCGGTTTGAATTGGAGTAAACGACCCTCCACTCGAGAGCGCTCGAGTGAGACCCAGACGTCAGACCGCTTTAGCGGGTTTTTTGCCAGCTTCTGTCTTAATGGAAGTTCTGTTTCCAGGGTATGCGGAATTTTTGAGAATTCCCCCCCTTTTTTTTTTTTTTTTTTTTTTTTTAAAAAAGAGAGGAACGACCAAACCACCAGAGGGTTGACCGGATCATCCCCTGGACCGAAAGGACCGCCGACAACTACCGGCACTAGTCCTGCCAGACGCAGAAGTCACAGCTCTGCGCTGCGGTAAAGCTGTTTCTTTTGCCTCAGAAATCAGCTCTGTGAGGTCAGATTCAAATAGCTGACCACCTTGTAAGCTAAAGATAGCAAACCCTGCTTGGAAACCGCGTTCCACTGTCTAAGCCACAGTGCTCTTCTAACTGTGACTGCCGAGGATTGCGCCCTGGATAGCAGTGACGCAGAATCCTTCAACTTGAAAAGCCCATCTATCTCGATAGAGGGGATCCATCTTGTCACGCCGTCCGTAGACGGTCCCAACGGCTCAGGGAAACTTTACAAGTACACATAGATCCTTAATACTGAATCCATGACCCGCGGCCTCGCAGATGGATATTGTTGCCATCTCCATTTTTCTGTCCAGCAGGTCCTGCAGACTCGCCTTCCTTTACCAGGAAGATTTGCTAAGCTGGGATAAAGAGACATTCACTTCAGGAGATCCAATTAACAATCAACTCCGTAGAAAACGGATACAGATTGTAAAGCCGTCGCGACCTATGCGACTCCTGAAACATCCGGGCCGACTTACCAGGACGCCTAGTTACCTCTCTCTGGTAACTGTAACGCCCTCATGGCTCCAATAGTACTGGTCCATGAGAGAGGCAGAGTGTCCCTGCCGATCCTCCTTGTCCGAAACGGACATCTTCGCTACGCGAGAAGGAAGACACCGATTTGTGTCGTTTCCTTGAGAGGATCTAGCTGACACTCCATAACCTAGAAGGTCAGACAGGCCATCATAGAAACTAGCGAGGGCCTCCATTTTGACACCACTGGAACCTCCGACTGTTGCGCATGACGCCGTCGGGGTCTGCGTGTGACATGTCCTTGCACAGGTATAGGTACACTGGTATAGGTACACTGCATATGGCAGGTTAAACCTGTCAGTAGCTAGAACAGTGAGTTTCTTAAAGAAAAACAATCGCTGAAGGGTTAAAGCTCTTAAAGAGAGAGCTACCCCAGCATTAAGAGTTAACCGCCTAAGAAGGGGTTAAAGTAGCAGACTCCCCACAACCTTGATAATGAAAAAGTTGTGCGAGCCCCAAGTGCCTCTTATAAGGCAGCAGCTGCAGGACAGCTTTTTATGCCACACTAACAGAAAAAACGTTCCACAAGATCGCTAAAAATTGCGCTGTTTTGTATATCGCAATGACCAAGTTGTTAAAAAGATCGCTAACCGCTTATGCGACGATGTTAATGAGATCGCCCAGATTGGCAGCTACTAGCGACATTAAAAAATGATCACACAAACGATCGCATTAGTATGCGTCGTTATCAGGATCGTTAGTGGGAACGTATAGTGGCAGTATTAAAATCGCAGACTCCCCACAAACTCTTTATTATTATTGAAAAGAGTGTGCGAGCCCCTTATGCGATAACAGCCGCAGGACAGCGCAGTCTGTCACTCATTAGTGCCCCAGAAGGTGCCCGCGCTGTGGGGGTGAAGGGGTTAAGCTTCTGCCTACGGGCTAGAAGCGACTCACCCAGCTGGTAACAGTGTAACATCTTGCCGGGAGGGGAGGAGGGAGAAGAGCCAGAAGAAGCTTTCAGCCTGCTTCTTTAATGGCCGCCGCGCTGTGCCTCCGTGTGCTCCATGAGGGAAGCCGGAAATGGAGACAGCAGAAAAGCGCGCGCTCAGAGCGGCGCGAAAATTCAAATAAAAAGGCACACACGCCTCTCCTATGTCCTGCAGGCATCCACCTGCGGACAAAAAACACCAGTCACCGACATGTAATGTACAGCGGCTGCCGCAGCAGTCGCTTAAACACTCACACACACATTAATAAAAATGCGTGGTACTCACCAGCCGAAGCGCCACAGGGACCCCCAGGGGTTTCTGGCGCTATGCCCATGCTTCCCCCCAGGGCGGGGATCGCAGTGACCCCTGCAGCGCGGTTTGCGTCCCCGCCAGGGTAGCCATCCTCATCCCCCGGGCCGGCAGGGTTCTGCAGGGACCACCATTAGGGTAATACAGATCCGCCAAGGGAGAGGTGGGAGTCCAGCAGCGCTGAGACCCCTGAGACCTCTAGACCACATTTGGTGATCCAAGTCTCTTGTCCGATAAAAAATAATAAAATCTTCTGAGGAGCTGCTTCCAGCAGCGACTATCCTCTGAGACCTCAAATTGTAAACTGGAGAGCTGAGTAGGAGGAGCCCGAGCTGGAGGGGCCGGTCAACACTCTTTTTAATCTGAGGTGTCAATCCTATCTGGGGCTCCGCCTACCCACTAGTTATGAACTAGTGTGTCTCCTTTCCTTCCATCTGCAGCTGAAAAATATATTTTTTTTTTACAAAAATTATTTTTTTCGCCCCCAATATTTTATTTTCACAAGGGTAACAGGAGAAATTGGACCACAAAAGTTGTTGTCCAATTTGTCCTGAGTACGCGGATACCCAATATGTGGGAGAAAACTACTGTATGGGTACACGTTGGGGCTCGGAAGGGAAGTAGTGACGTTTTGGATTGTAGACTTTGATGGAATGGTCTGGGGGCGTCATGTCGCATTTGGAGAGCCCCTGATGCGCCTAAACAGTGGAAACCCCCCACAAGTGACCCCATTTTAGAAAATAGACCCCACAAGGAACTTATCTAGATGTGTGGTGAGCGCTATGAAGCCCCAAGTGCTTCACAGAAGTTTATAACGTACAGCCGTAAAAAACAAAAAAAAAAATCATTTTTTTTTTAAAAATTATATTTTTGCCCCCAGTTTTTTATTTTCCCAAGGGTAACAGAAGAAATAGGACAAATTGCACAATAACTCTTAGGGTCCAGAGTACGCTGATACCCATGTGGGAGTAAACTACTGTTTGGGCGCATGGCAGAGGTCAGAAGGGAAGGAGCACCGTTTGACTTTTTCAACGCAGAATTGGCTGGAATTGAGATCAGACGCCATGTCACATTTGGAGAGCCCCTGATGTGCCTAAACAGCGGAAACCCCCCAATTCTAACTCCAACCCTAACCCCAACACACCCCTAACCCTAGTCCCAACCCTAACCACAAACCTAACCCTAACACACCCCTATCCCTAATCCCAACCATAACCCTAATACTAACTTTAGCGCCAACCCTAACCCTAACTTTAGCCGCAACCCTAACCTTAACCATAACCCTAATGGGAAAATGGAAATAAATACATTTTTGTAATTTTATTATTTTTCCCTAACTAAGGGGGTGATAAAGGGGGGTTTGATTTACTATTTATAGCGGGTTTTTATGATTGGCAGCTATCACGCTAAAAGATGCTTTTTATTGCAAAAAATAGTTTTTGCATCACCACATTTTGAGAGCTATAATTTTTGCATACTTTGGCCCACAGAGTCATGTGAGGTCTTATTTTTTGCGGTACGAGTTGACGTTTTAATTGGTACTATTTTTGAGCATGTGACATTTTTTGATCGCTTTTTATTTCAATTTTTGGGAGGTTAGAATGAACAAAAATCAGCAATTCATGAATTTCTTTTGGGGGAGGCGTTTATACCGTTCCGCCTGTGGTAAAATTGATAAAGCAGTTTTATTCTTCGGGTCAGTACGATTATGGCGATACCTCATTTATATCATTTTTTTATGTTTTGGCGCTTTTATAGAATAAAAACAATTTTATATAAGAAATAATTATTTTTGCATCGCTTTATTCTGCGAGCTATAACTTTTTTATTTTTTCGCTGATGATGCTGTGTGATGGCTCGTTTTTTGCGGGACAAGATGACGTTTTCAGCGGTACCATGTTTATTTATATCCGTCTTATTCCACTTTTTGTTCAGCGGTATGATGATAAAGCACTGATTTTTTGCTTTGTTTTTATTTTTTTTTTTTAAGGGGTTCACAAAAGGGGTTAACTAGTGGGACAGTTTTATAGGGGGGGTCGTTACGGACCAAATATGTGTACTTTTATTGTTTTATTTTTTTTATTTACAGGAAGAAATGAATTTATTGGGGATTTTTTTTTTTTTTTTATTTATTTTGGAATTTTTTTTTTTTACACGTTTATTTTTATTTTTTTTACTTTTTTACATTGTCCCAGGGTGGGACATCACTGTAAAATGTCAGATCGCTGGTCTCACAGTGTGCACAGCACACTGTGAGACCAGCGATCTCCCAGGCAGCGCTGCAGGTTTCTCAGTGCCTGCTCTCGGCAGGCACTGAGGAAGCCGCCTCCCTCCAGGACCCCGGCGCCATCTTGGATCCGGGTCCTGGGAGGGAGGAAGCCCTCAGAACAGCGCGATCACATCGCGCTGTTCTGAGGGTCTCAGGGGGGCGCGCAGGGAGCCCTCTCCCTGCGCGATGCTCCCCTGTGCCCCCAGTACACCGCGATCATGTTTGATCGCGGTGTGCAAGGGGTTAATGTGCCGGGAGCGGTCCGTGACCACTCCTGGCACACAGTCCCGGGTGTCAGCTGTGATAATCAGCTGACACCCGGCGGCGATCAGCTGCGCTCCCCCCAGGAGCGCAGCTGATCGCTATGACGTACTATCCCGTCCGTGGTCAGATTGTCACGGGTTTTATGGACGGGATAGTACGTCAGATGTCAGAGAGGGGTTAATGAGAAGTACCACGTGACCGCTGAAGGAAGTAAGAGCTGTGGCGCCGGAGACCATGGAAGAAGCAGGGGCCGCAGAGATGCCAGGAGGGGGTGAGTATGACGGGATGGACGGGGGGAGCCATGCTATGTTCACCTGTCCCCGTTCCACCGCCGCGCGCCGCTCTGTCCTCCGCCTTCTCTGGCTGTGATGTTCAGGTCAGAGGGCGCGATGACGTGTGAATAGTCACAGCCAGAGGACCCGGAAGACAGAGCGGCAGGCGGCGGTGGAACGGGGACAGGTGAATATCGCCAGTGTCGGGGGCCTGAGCCAGTGTTGACACCGGCACCTGGCCCCCATAGCGCGTCGGTGTCCCCGCCTGCTCAGGACACCGGCACCTGGCCCCCAGCGACGAGAGGTGAGTATGTCATTTTTTTTCTTATTATTCGCAGCAGCAGCAGCATTTGGGGCCTATTCTATGAAGGATCTAATGGGGCCATAACCTTTATGGAGCAGCATATGGGGCCTATTCTATGGAGCATCTTATGGGGCCATCATGAACTGTGTGGAGTATTATATGGGGCTCCTGATTAAAAATTAATATTCAAAAACATTTAACCTACTGATGTCTCAATTAATTTTATTGGTATATATTTTTATTTTTTAAATTTACCAGTAGCTGCTGCATTTTCCACCCTAGGCTTATACTCGAGTCAATAAGTTTTCCCAGTAATTTGTAGCAAAATTAGGGGGTCAACTTATACTCGAGTATATACGGTATATCTTGTACGATTTCACAGGATGCTCCTTACAACTGGTGTTTGTGATAATTACTAATGCACAAAACAATCTCTAATAAAAGTACAATAAAATGCTTGACCTATTTCAATGATTTCTTTATGAATTGATCGCTGATTTATCTGCTGTAAATCCCAGTGATCAGTGGGCTTCCACAGTGAAACCGAGACCCCCAGTGCGTGAACTGCACTTTGTAGAGACCCTACACTGTGGCTAACAGAAGAGATTTACGTTTTGAACCTCCTTTTTCAGCAGCAGAATGGAAGGAAAGGAGACACACTAGTAATGACTAGTGGGTAGGCGGAGCCCAGATAGGATTGACACCTCAGATTAAAAAGAGTGTTGACCGGCCCCTCCAGCTCGGGCTCCTCCTACTCCTGCTTCTTCAGTCTAAAATTTGAGGTCCAGAGGATAGGTCGCTGCTGGAAGCAGCTCCTCAGAAAACTTTATTATTTTTATCGGACAAGAGACTTGGATCACCAGAAGTGGTCTAGAGGTCTCAGGGGTCTCAGCGCTGCTGGACCCCCACCTCTCCCTTGGCGATCTGTAATACCCTGTATGGTGGTCCCTGCAGTTTCACGCCGGCCCTGGGGGATGAGGATTGCTTCCCTGGCGGGGACGCAAACCGCACATCGGGGGTCACTGCGTTCCCCGCCCGGGGGGGGAAGCGATGGGCACAGCGCCACAAACCCCTGGGGGTCCCTGTGGCGCTCGGCTGGTGAGTACCGCATTTTTATGAATGTGTGTGTGCTCTCAGTGGCTGCTGCGGCAGCCGCTGGTACATGTATTAGACATGTTTGGTGACTGTATTTTATGTCCGCAGGCAGATACCTGCAGGACAGAGGAGAGCAGAGAGCGAGGAGTTCGCACTCTTTTTTGAAGCCGGAGGGGGGCGTGGCTTCACGTTTCCCGCTCTTTTTGTGACAGGAATCGCTCTGAGGAGACTGCAGCTTCACTGTCCTTCTCTTCCGGCTTCTCTCAGCGCGGCGGCCATTACAGAGGCTCCGGGCTCCTCATGCTCCGCTCCTCCTGTTTAAGGTATTACTTTCACCGAGGCCAGCTGGGTGAGTGAATATCATCACCCCACAGCGCAGAACCTATCTGTGTTCCAAGTGACAGATAGCATTTATCTGCAGCCGCGTTCTCTTATAGAGACCTGGGACTCGCACACTCCTTTTATTTTATATAGGGAGTTGGCGGCATTAACCCCTATGAAGGGTTAACCCTTTCAGCAATAACCGCCGCAGGTTCTACCCGGTAGGGATCAGAACGCAGGAGGTTATTTATATACTGAGAGATAGCTGGGGTAACTCTCTTCTTTAAGAGCTTTAACCCTTCAGCGTACTTGCTCAGTCTGCTTAGTAACCACACTGTTTCCAGTTACTAACAGGGTTTTGACCTGCCATTTACTGCTGACATGTCGGTTCAGGGTCCGGAAGGTGCGGACCATGTGCCAGATCCGCTACAGGATCAGTCGCAAGTATCTGATACGCAGACTTCGACGGCATCAAGCGCTGCGATTTACAGCGATACCAAATTAGATGCCATCGCTCAGTCAATTAATGGCTTGTCTGACCTTTTAGGTCAGTGGGTGTCAGCTAGATCCTCTCATGACAGGAAGCGGCGCAGGCCGGTGCCATCTTTTCCGCGTAGCAAATCAGAGGTATCTGATATGGAATGCGGACAGGGTTCTCCTTCAAACTCAGAAGGGGAGTTATCCGATTCGGATAAGGAGGATCGGCAGGGACATTCTTTCTCTCTTGTGAGCCGAACAGAGGCTTTAATTGAAGCTATGAGAGAGGCGTTACAGTTACCGGAGGAGGTAACTACACGGCCTGGTAAGTCGGGCCGCATGTACCAGGAGTACCATAAGTCGCGGTCAACATTACCGGCTCTGGAAGAGCTTAATACGGTAGTGGAGAAGGAACGTCTGTGTCCAGATAAACGTTTTCAAGGGACACGGTTCTTTGAAGCATTATATCCGTGTTCAACAGAATTGACGGATAATTGGATTCCTTCTCCTGAAGTGGATGTTCCTTTATCCCAGCTTAGTAAATCCTCATTGCTTCCGGTTAAAGGGAAAGCGAGTCTGCAAGAGCCGCTGGACAGAAAAACGGAGATGGCGGCGAAATCCATCTATGAAGCTGCAGGTCATGGATTCAGAGCAGTACTATGATCCATGTGTGCTTCTAAGGCTTCCCTGTGCTGGTTGGTCCGTTTACGGAAGGCGTTGCAAAATAGATCTCCATTATCCGAGATAGATGGACTTCTCGATTTATTGGAGACTGCAGCCCGATATAACTGTGATGCAGGTCTGGATACTGCGTCATTATTATCCAGGACGCAATCCTCAGCGGTCACAGTCAGAAGAGCACTGTGGCTTAGACAGTGGACCGGGGACGCGGTTTCCAAGCAGGGTTTACTGTCTTTAGCCTACAAGGGTGGTCAGCTATTTGGATCTGATCTCACAGAGCTGATTGCCAAGGCAAAGGCTAAAGAAGCGGCTTTACCACAGCGAAGGGCTATGGCTTCTACGTCTGGCAGACCTAGTGCCGGTAATGGTCGGCGGTATTTTCGGTCTAGGGGACGATCCGGTCAGTCTTCTTGGGGATCGGGTCGTCCCTCTTTTTCGGGAAAGAAGTCTTCTCAGAAATCCCGCACCCCTTGGAAACAAAGTTTCCGTCAAGACAAGCGGGAAACTGACAAGAAGCCCGCCAAGGCAGACTGACGCCAGGTCCTCACTCGAGGGCTCTCGAGTGGGGGGTCGCCTGCTCCAATTCAAGGCGAATTGGATTTTCCGCGTTCCGGATTCCTGGGTAACGCGAGTTGTGTCGGCAGGCTATTTCATAGTTTTCTTCTCGACCCCCGGACAGTTTTTGCCAGTCTCGCATTCCGTCAGAGCCCGAGCTATTTGCCGCTCTGCTGCGAGAGGTGGAATTCCTTCTGCAGAAGGGTGTAGTAATACCGGTTCCGACAGAGGACCGGGGAAAAGGTTTTTATTCAAATCTCTTTGTGGTCCCCAAAAAAGAGGACAAATTTCGTCCTATTCTGGATCTCAAAAGATTGAATCAGCATGTCCACACCCAAAAATTCCGCATGGAGTCACTTCGCTCCGTTGTGGCAACCCTGTCGCAGAACGACTTTCTGGTGTCAATCGACATTCGCGACGCTTATTTGCATGTTCCCGTCGGAAGGGCTCACCAGCGCTTCCTTCGTTTTGCCATAGGTCAGGACCATTACCAATTTGTGGCCCTGCCATTCGGCTTGGCTTCAGCGCCCAGAGTTTTTACAAAAATTGTAGCGCCTCTCATGGCAATTCTTCGAAGACAGGGAGTCACGATTATTCCCTATCTGGACGACCTTTTGATTGTGGCGTCCTCAAAGGAGGAGGCGGTGACGGCTCGCAATCTATCCCTTCAGCTCCTGGAGGACTTCGGGTGGCTGGTCAATTGGGAGAAGTCGTCTCTGGAACCGTCGCAGTCAATCCTGTTTTTGGGGATGTATTTCGACACGGTACGGGTAGTGGTGTCCCTACCTCCAGACAAGCGGGCATGTCTCCTTCGACATGTACAGACTATGAAGTCTTCGACAGCAATGTCCCTTCGGAAGTGTATGCGCCTTTTAGGTCTGATGGTGGCTTCCATGGAAGCGCTTCCGTTTGCCCAGTTTCATTCCAGAGCCCTCCAAAGGCTCATTCTGAGTCTTTGAGATCGATCGCAGATTGCACTGGATCGCAGTATCCTCATCTCTCGCAGGGTGCGAGAGTCCCTAAGTTGGTGGTCACGTCCAGGAACGTTATCACTGGGGAAGTCTTTCCTTCCTCCGAGGTGGTCTGTCATAACCACCGATGCCAGCCTGACGGGCTGGGGAGGTGTCTGGAACGATCTCTGGGTTCAGGGAATAGTCATCGGAAGAGTCTGTTCTACCGATCAACATCTTGGAATTGAGGGCAATTTTCCTTTGCCTCCAACACTGGACGGTCCCTTTGAGCGGTCTACCAGTCCGAGTGCAGACAGACAACGCAACGGCGGTCGCGTATATCAACCACCAAGGCGGGACGAGGAGTTCCAGGCTCATGGTGGAAGTGTCTCGGATCCTGAATTGGGCCGAGGACAGAGTACCAGCCATCTCTGCGATTCACATTCCAGGAGTTCAGAATACCACGGCGGACTTCCTCAGTCGAGAGAAGATGGATCCCGGAGAATGGAGTCTTCATCCGGAGATCTTTGCTCTGCTGTGCTCCCTTTGGGGAGTTCCCCAAGTGGATTTGATGGCATCCAGGTCCAATGCCAAGTTGCCGACCTTCATGTCCAGGTACAAGGACCCGAAGGCTGTGGCAGTGGATGCTCTGGTGGCCCAGTGGGACCGATTCGAGCTAATCTATGTGTTTCCGCCGATATCCTTACTTCCTCTGGTGCTGCGTCGGATCAGACTGGAGAGAATCCCGGCTATGTTGATAGCCCCAGATTGGCCAAGGAGGACGTGGTTCTCGACACTGGTGTCGCTTTTGGCAGCACCGCCATTTCCACTTCCTCTTCGCCCGGACCTGTTAACCCAGGGTCCTGTTCGTCATCCGGACTTGAAGTCTCTGCGTTTGACGGCGTGGCTCTTGAGACCGAAATACTGACCCGTAGAGGTTTTTCAGCCGAAGTCATTGCCACTCTGCGAGCTGCCAGAGGTCCTTCTACTACTAGAATTTACCACAACACCTGGGAAGCCTTCTTCTCGTGGTGTTTGGGTTCTTCAAGGAACCCGAGGATATTTTCCATTCCCAATCTGTTGGCTTTTCTACAGTACGGGCTGGACAAGGGTTTGGCAGTTAGCACCCTGAGGGGTCAGGTTTCTGCCCTGTCCCTGTTGTTCCGGAAAGTTATCGCCTCGCGTAGGGACGTGCGCTCCTTTTTTCGCGGGGTAACCCGTCAGTTTCCGCCGCGGAAGGCACCTGTGTCTCCTTGGCGGCTCAACCTTGTCCTGGAGGCTCTTCAGCATGGGCCTTTTGAGCCAATGGATTCTGCTAACCTTTCTTTGCTTTCTTGGAAGGTTGCCTTCCTAGTCGCAGTCACTTCTTTGAGAAGGGTTTCTGAGTTGGCGGCTTTCTTGCTCGCCTCCTTTCCTGGAATTTTACCCGGATCGAGTAGTGCTTCGCACACGGGGCGACTTTCTACCTAAGGTAGTGTCGCAATTCCATGTTAACCAGGATATTGTTTTACCTTCACTTTGCCCGGACCCGAGGAATGCAAAGGAACGGGTTTTGCACACATTGGATTTAGTGCGGGCCTTGAAGTTCTATTTGTCTGTTACTCAAGGTTTTAGGAAGTCAGACTCCTTGTTTGTGATTCCAGTAGGTGGTCGTCGTGGTCAACGAGCTTCCAAGGACTCTATAGCTCGTTGGATTCGGTCAGCCATTTTGGAGGCTTACCGACTTAAAGGCGAACCTTGCCCGATTAAGATTCGTGCTCATTCCACAAGGGCTGTGGCCTCATCGTGGGCCTTTCATCAAGGGACTTCGGCAGCTCAGCTCTGCCGAGCGGCGACTTGGCGCTCCGTCCACACGTTTACAAAGTTTTATAAGGTGGACGTCAGTGCTTCCGCTGATGCGGCCTTAGGACGCAGGGTCCTACAGGCGGCTGTAGTGTTGTTATAGTTAACTTGTATTTGGCGCCTGTTGCGCATTTACCAAGGTTGTTGGGATTCTGCCTGTTTTTTCTTGGTTATATTCCCACCCTTAATTTTTGGACTGCTTTGGGACGTCCCACTAGTCATTACTAGTGTGTCTCCTTTCCTTCCATTCTGCTGCTGAAAGACGGATTTTGGTAAGAACTTACCTGTAAAATCCTTTTCAGCGAAGGAAGGAAAGGAGACACAGCACCCGCCCATGGCAGAAGTGTGTTGATGTGTTTTCAGATGCGGCGTGACCCTCTTCTGATAGCGATTATCTGGACTGAGGTTGACGCGCTATGGCTCCTTTCCAGCATTGCCAGCTCATCGCGGTGGTCAGGTCCAGTGAGTAGTACCTGGAACTGTGTGGTTTTTTTACCTACATGCATGCATAACCTGTATTCTTGCTTTTTCTCTGAAGTCCTTCAGAAGGGGTTATGTTGCTCCGCTGGTGATATTTGCTCTTCCCTAAGCTTTTGTACGACTGAAGAAGCAGGAGTAGGAGGAGCCCGAGCTGGAGGGGCCGGTCAACACTCTTTTTAATCTGAGGTGTCAATCCTATCTGGGCTCCGCCTACCCACTAGTCATTACTAGTGTGTCTCCTTTCCTTCCTTCGCTGAAAAGGATTTTACAGGTAAGTTCTTACCAAAATCCGTCTATATGCTGTAAAGCAGCAGATTAAAAAAACTTACACTTATCGGACAACTTCTACGATGAAGCAAAAGGACTGATTGAGAAGGAAAAAATAGACAAAGTGCAATAAATGACCACCACTTACCTTTCTTCTGAGTTATATAACCGTGCCAGTCCAAAATCAGCCAGCTTAATCTGCCCACTACAACAAGAATATCATATGAATGTTTAGGCCTCTTAACCTAGGATCTACAGAAAAGAAGAAGGCGGTGCTGTCTCCTACCTGTTGTTTAACAAGATGTTTGAGCACTTGATGTCCCTATGCAGGAAATTCTTCTTGTGACAGTAGTCAAGGCCTTCCATTAATTGTTTCATGAAAGATTTTATATGGTCTTCAGAGAACTGTACCAAACCAGATTCTAGCAACCCCATGAGATCATGATCCATATATTCGAAGACCAAGTAAAAGGCACCTAAAGCAGAAAAAAAATTAGCAGGGTTAGAAAACGCTGTATACTTTTTAAGTCAGAATTACAAGAGTAATAGTTTCTGCAGTCACCTTTGTCTTTCTTAAAGTCCAGAGCATCCTGCTTATCGGTGACTATCTCCTTCATGTTCACAACACTTCTGTGGATGAGCTGTCGGAGGATTTTAATCTCTCGGATTGCAGTTATTGGAAAGCCTTCTTTCTCATTATCAAGACGCACTTTCTTTAAAGCAACAAGTTCTCCTAGTAGGGTAAAATTAAAGACCAAACGAAAACATTTAACACTTAAATAATTAACATAGAATGACAAAATTGTCAATTACCAAAAGCAATTAAGTCTTACCAAACAAGAAATAATAGTAAAACACGGATTTTGGTAAGAACTTACCTGTAAAATCCTTTTCAGCGAAGGAAGGAAGAGAGACACAGTATTCATTACTGATGGGTAGGCGGAGCCCCAGATCAGGATGTCACCTCAGATCAAAAGAGTGCTGACTGGCTGGCCCCTCCAGCTCGGGCTCCTCCTACTCAGCTCCAGTCGTACCAAAGCTTTTAGGAAAAGAGCCAAGATCACCAGCGGAGCAACATAACCCCTTCTGAAGGAACTTCAGAGAAAAAACACAAGGATACAGGTTATGCATGCAAAGAAAGCCAAAAACCACAGAGTTCCAGGTACTACTCACGGAACCTGACTACTGCGATGAGCTGGCGATGCTGGAACAGAGCCTTAGCGCGCTGACCTCAGCCCAGATAATCGCTATCAGATAAGGGTCGCGCTGCATCTGAAAACATCAACACACTTCTGCCTTGGGAGGGTGCTGTGTCTCTCTTCCTTCCTTCGCTGAAAAGGATTTTACAGGTAAGTTCTTACCAAAATCCGTGTTTCAGCTGCAGATGGAAGGAAGAGAGCCACAGTATTCATTACTGATGGGACGTCCCAAAGCAGTTCAAAAATAAGGGTGGGAAAAAAACCAACAAGAGGCAGAAACCCAACAACCTTAACAACAAAGCGCAACCAGCGCTAAACACAAGTTCATCCAGAACTTTAAACTACAGCTGCCTGCAGGACCCTACGTCCGAGGGCTGCATCAGCGGAAGCACTGACGTCCACTTTATAAAACTTCGTAAACGTGTGGACAGAGCGCCAAGTCGCCGCCCGGCAGAGCTGCACTGCTGAAGCACCTTGGTGAAAAGCCCACGATGAAGCCACAGCCCTCGTGGAATGGGCTTGAATCTTAATCGGGCAAGATTCACCCTGAAGACGGTAAGCTTCCAATATAGCTGACCGAATCCAACGAGCTATAGAATCCTTGGAAGCTCGTTGACCACGCCGACGACCGACTGGAACCACAAATAGGGAGTCCGTCTTACGAAAACCTTGAGTAATAGATAGATAAAACTTCAAGGCCCGCACTAAATCCAATGTGTGTAAAGCACGCTCTTTCACATTCTTCGGATCCGGGCAGAATGAAGGCAACACAATATCCTGGTTGACATGAAATTGTGACACCACTTTAGGCAAAAAATCACCCCGAGTGCGAAGCACTACACGATCCGGAAAAAACTCCAGAAAAGGAGGCGAACAAGAAAGAGCTGCCAACTCAGAAACTCTCCTCAAGGAAGTGACTGCAACAAGGAAAGCCACCTTCCAAGAAAGTAAAGAAAGGCTAGCAGAAACCATAGGCTCAAAAGATTTATGCTGAAGAGCCTCCAAAACAAGATTGAGCCGCCAAGGAGACACGGGTGCCTTCCGCGGCGGGAACTTACGAGATATACCTCGGAAAAAAGGAGAGCACGTCTCTATTTGAAACAATGGTTCTCCGGAACAATAAGGACAGAGCAGAAATCTGACCTTTCAGGGTGCTGACTGCCAAACCCTTGTCTAGCCCATGCTGCAGAAAAGCCAACAGGTTGGGAATGGAAAATTTTCTCGGGTTCCGAGAGGACCCCAAACACCACGAAAAGAAGGTTTCCCAAATTTTGTGGTAAATCCCAGTAGTAGCCGGACTTCTTGCAGCACGAAGGGTAGCAATGACCTCGGCTGAGAAACCTCTACGGGTCAAGATTTCGGTCTCAAGAGCCACGCCGTCAAACGCAGGGACATCAAGTCCGGATGACAAACGGGCCCCTGAGTCAACAAGTCCGGTTGAAGAGGGAGTGGAAAAGGAGGTGCCGCCAACAGCGACATTATTGTCGAGAACCACACCCTTCTTGACCAGTCTGGAGCTATCAAAATAGCTGGAATTCTCTCTAGTCTGATCCGACGCAGTACTAGAGGAAGTAAGGATATCGGCGGGAATACATAGATCAGCTCGAACTGATCCCACTGAGCCACTAGAGCATCCACCGCCACAGCCTTCGGGTCCTTGTACCTGGACATGAACGTCGGTAACTTGGCATTGGACCTGTATGCCATCAAATCCACTTGGGGGGTTCCCCAGCGAGAGCACAGTAGTGCAAAAACTTCCGGGTGGAGGCTCCATTCCCCGGGATCCATCCTTCTGCGACTGAGAAAGTCCGCTGTAATATTCTGAACCCCTGGAATGTGAATCGCCGAAATGGCTGGCACACTGGCCTCTGCCCAAATCAGAATTCGGGACACCTCTACCATGAGTCTGGAACTCCTTGTCCCACCTTGGTGATTGATATACGCGACAGCCGTCGCGTTGTCTGTCTGCACTCGGACTGGCAGACCGCTCAAAGGGACCGTCCAATGTTGGAGGCAAAGGAAAATCGCCCTCAATTCCAGGATGTTGATCGGAAGAACAGACTCTTCCGATGACCATACTCCCTGAATCCAGAGATTGTTCCAAACACCCCCCCCAGCCCGTCAGGCTGGCATCGGTGGTTATGACCGACCACTTCGGAGGGAGGAAAAGCTTTCCCAGGGATAACGCTCCTGGACATAAACACCATCCTAGGGATTCTCGCACCCTGTGAGAGATGATGACGCTGCAATCCAGCGAACCTTGCGATTAATCCCAACGACTCAGAATGAGCCTATGGAGAGCTCTGGAATGAAATTGGACAAACGGAAAAAACCTCATGGACGCCACCGTCAGACCCAGAAGGCGCATACCTTCCGAAGGGACACTGCTGTCGCAGACTTCATAGTCTGTACATGCTGGAGCAGACATGCCTGCTTGTCTGGAGGTAGGGACAACCCCTCCCGTACCATGTCGAAATGCATCCTCAAAACCAGGATTGCCTGCGACGATTCCAGAGACGACTTCTCCTTTGAAGCCACAACCGAAAAGGCCGTCCAAATAGGGACGAATCGTAAATCCCCGTCTTTGAAGGATTGCCATGAGATTCTGGCGTCAGAATCGTTGTAAAATTCTGGGCGTTAAAGCCAAACCGAATGGTCGAGCCACAACCTGGGTGAGGTCTTCCGATGGGAACATGCCAAAAAGCGTCGCGAATGTCGATTGATCGTTCTGCGACAGGGCTGCCATAACTGAGCGAAGCGACTTCATGCTCGGCTCTGACGGAATGTCAGAAGTCAGTCCGCCTTAGCGAATTTTTTTTTTTTTTTTTTTTGCCAGCTTCTGCCTTAACAGAAGTTCTGTTTCCAGGGTATGCGGAATTTCTGAGAATTCCCCCCTTTTTTTTTTTTTTTTTTTTAAAAAGAGAGAGACGACACAAACCCCAGAGGGTTGGTCAGATCATCCCTTGAACCGAAAAGGACTGCCGATAACTATCGGCACAAGTTCTGCCAGACGCAGAAGTCACAGCTCTGCGCTGCGGTAAAGCTGCTTCTTTTGCCTTTGCCTTGGCATCAGCTCCGTGAGGTCAGTCAAATAGCTGACCACTTTCTAAGCTAAAGATAGCAAATCCTGTTGGAAAACTGCGTTCCATCCAAGTCACAGTGCTCTTCTGACTGTAACTGCCGAGGATTGCGCCCTGGATAGCAGTGACGCATTATCCTTCAACTAGAAAAGCCCATCTACCTTGATAGAGGGAAACTTGCCACGCCGTCCTTAGACGGTCCAACCAGCTCAGGGGAACTTAACAAGTACACCTAGATCCTTAATACCGAATCTATGATCCACGGCTACACAGATGGAAATTGTTGCCATCTCCGTTCTTCTGTCCAGCGTGTCCTGCAGACTCGTCTTCCCTTTTACCAGGAAGATTTGCTAAGCTGGAATAAAGGGACATTCACTTCAGGAGAAGGGGTCCAATTAACAAATAACTCCGTAGAAAAACGGATAGTTTGTAAGGTCGTCGCGACCCATGCGACCCTTGCAACATCCGGGCCGACTTACCAGGACGACTAGTTACCTCCTCCGGTAACTGTAACGTCCACATGGCTTCCACAGAAATTTTAGTACGGCCCCTGAGAGAGAGGCAGGGTGTCCCTGCCGATCCTCCTTGACCGAATCGGACTTCTTCGCTAAGCGAGAAGGAAAGCACCGATTTGTGTCGCTTCCTTGAAAGGATCTAGTTGACACTCCATAACCTAAAAGGTCATCAATAGAAACCAGTGAAGGCCTCCATTTTGACACCATTGGAACCTCTGACCGTGTATGAGTCGAGATCTGCGTGTCAGATACGCGATGCTGATCCGTAGCGGATCTGGGAGAGGGTCTCTGACATGCCCTTGCATAGTATATGGCAGGATAAACCTGTCAGTAACCAGAGCAGTACTTAAATAAAAAACAAACGCTGAAGGGTTAAAGCTCTAAAGCGAGAGCTACCCCAGCTGTCTCCCATTAAGAGTTAACCGCCTAAGAAGGGGTTAAAGTAGCTGACTCTCCACAACCTTGATAATGAAAAAAGGGTGTGCGAATCTCAGGCGCCTCTCATAAGGTCGCAGCTGCAGGACAGCCATGCCACACTAAACAGAAAAACGTACCACAAGATCGCTAAAAAATTGCGCTGTTTTTTATAACGCAATGACCGCCAAAGTTGTCAAGGAGATCGCTAATCGCCTATGCGATTGCCCAGATTGGCAGCCACCAGCGACACTAAAAATGACACACAAACGATCGCAATATTATGCGACGCCATCAGGATCGTCAGCGGAAACGTATAGTGGCAGCATTAATGTCGCAGACTCCCCACAGCCTCTTTATTAATATTAAAAGAGTGTGCGAGCCCCTTATGCGAGAACAGCCGCAGGACAGCTCAATCTGTCACTCAGAAGTGCCCCAGACGGCGCCCGCGCTGTGGAGGTGAAGGGGTTAAGCTTCTGCCCGGCGGGCTAGAAGCGACTCACCAAGCTGGTCACGTATTCTAGCCGGGAGGGGAGGAGAACGATCCGGGGAGCTTTCAGCTTGCAGCGCTTTAACAGCAATGGCCGCCGCGCTCTGCCTCCATGTGCTCCATGTAGAGGAGCCGAAAATGGAGGCTGCAGTAAAGCGCGCGCTCATGAAGCGGCGCGAAATTCAAAAAATAAAAAGAGCGCGTACTCCCCTCTCCCTCGTCCTGCAGGCATCCTCCTGCGGACATAGAAAAAACTAGTCACCGGCATATATGTGTACAGCGGCTGCCGCAGCAGTCGCTAAAACACTCACACACATTTTACCAAAATGTGGAGTACTCACCAGCCGAAACGCCACAGGGACCCCCAGGGGTTTCTGGCGCTATGCCCATGCTTCCCCCCAGGGCGGGAAGCGCAGTGACCCCAGCGTGTGGTTTGCGCCCCCGCCAGGGAAACTCTCCTCATCCCCCAGGGCCGGCAAGATTCTGCAGGGACGATTATGTAGTTACAGATCCGCCAAGGGAGAGGCTGGTGAAATACACTGATAAACATGTAAAAGCACTGTCACCGCAGCGCTGAAGCATACTGATATACATGTAATAGCGCTGCCATCAGACGCTAAAGCACTCACACATTAATAATAAAATTTTGTGTGGAGTACTCACCAGCCAAAGCGCCACAGGGACCCTCAGGGGTTTCTGGCGCTATGCCCATGCTTCCCCCCAGGGCGAGGAACGCAGTGACCGCACGTGTGGTTTGCGTCCCCGCCAGGGAAGCTCTCCTCATCCCCCAGGGCCGGCAAGGATTCTGCAGGGACTATTTATGTACAATACAGATCCGCCAGGGGAGAGGTGGGGTCCAGCAGCGCTGAGACCCCTGAGACCTTTCAGACTCATGTCCAAGTCTCTTGTCCGATAAAAATAATAAAATCTTCTGAGGAGCTGCTTCCAGCAGCGACCATCCTCTGGACCTCAAATCTTAGACTGGAGCTGAGTAGGAGGAGCCCGAGCTGGAGGGGCCAGCCAGTCAGCACTCTTTTGATCTGAGGTGACATCCTGATCTGGGGCTCCGCCTACCCATCAGTAATGAATACTGTGGCTCTCTTCCTTCCATCTGCAGCTGAAAATAATAAAAACGCTGTTTATAGTTGACGGGTGTAAATATCATGATTACAGCTGCATCATCTCCAGAACAGTTTTTCTCTAAAGAAGCCCTCCCATGAACAGCCTGTGTATATGCTGTAATGCGAGTTTGTTCATACACTCTGCAAAGCAGGCTTCTCTTTCTAGTGACGTCACTGCTCTTCAGACTCTCCTAGTCCCTCTATGCTCTGTGTAACTCTGATGTCTATTTTACGATGTGAGCCTATGAGCCTTGTTACGACACTCCAAAGACTTATAATATAAAAGTCACTTTTAGGTCATACAGAGCTCAGCGAGACCCGGGGAGTCTGAAGAGAGGCGACGTCGCTGGATACCAGAGGGAACAACATCAAAGGGAGTATATGAACACACTGTAAGTACACTACACCACACCAAAGGGTCATTGAGATCGACCCCACCATCTTATTGTTTTACTGGATTTCTGAATATTTTTACCACATTGTTTAAAAGATAGAGCATCAAAATCTAATTGTTACTGTAGCAGCATGGGTGCAGATTTTTTTTTTAACCTGATGAGGTGTTTTAGGTGTCAAACTAATGCTGCAGTGTTGAAATAATTAACTTTAATCTTTAATTGTAGCAAATGCTAATGGAGCAGGACTATTCTGGAGGGTGTCTCTTCCCACAGTTTAGAAGATTCCAGGCAAGACTAAGGCCTGGGTCTCACATAGCGATACACCAGCGATCCTGACAACGATATGCACTTGTCAGGATCGCTGGTGTATCGCTACATGATCGCTGCTAAGCTGCCAAACAGGCAGCACAGGGCAGCGATCAGCACAGCGACACTGCGAGTAACATCGCTTAGTTACCCGCAGTGTACGTTGGATACCAGCGCCCTGATGCAGGGAGCTGGTAACCAAGGTACACATCGGGTTTCCAGGCACTGCGCGGTGCCTGGAAACCCGCTGTGTACCTTGGTTACCAGCTCCCTGCATCAGGGTGCTGGTATCCAAGGTACACAGCGGGTTTCTAGGCACAGCCCTGCGCCTGGAAACCCGCTGTGTACCTTGGTTACCAGCGGATCGCTGGTCTCCCGCCTGTCACACGCAGCGATGCGTGCCTGCCAGCGGGAGACCAGCGATCAAAAAAATGTCCAGGACATTCAGCGACGATCAGCGATACCCAGCATGGGGGCTGATCGTCGCTGAATGTCACACACAGCGATATCGCTGGGGAGATCGCTGCTGCGTCACAAAACTAGTGACTCAGCAGCGATCTCGCTAGCGAGATCGCTGTGTGAGACGGGGGCTTAATCATGCCTTGTGGGCGTGATTGACAGCCTGCATACACTCCCTGTTATGGTAGGACCATTATGTCGGCTGTCAATCACACCCAGGGATGCATAATTAAAAGATCTGAAAAAGGACTAGTCCTGCTTTATTAACCCCTTCATGACAGAGCCCTTTATCGTTTTTGTGTTTCTGCTGTTTTGCTCCTCTTCTTTCCAGAGCCATCATAACTTTTTTATTTTTCCATCAATATGGCCATGCGAGAGCTTGTTTTTTGCGAGACAAGTTGTACTTTTGAACGTCACCATTGGTTTTACCATATCGTGTACTCAAAAACAGGGAAAAAAATGACAAGTTTGGTGAAATTGCAAAAAAAAAAAAAAAAAAAAAAAATTCCACACCTGTTTTTGATTTTTTTTTTACCATGTTCACCAAATCCTAAAACTAACATGTCATCATGATTCTCCAGGTCATTACAAGTTCATAGACACAAAACACGTCTAGGTTCTTTTTAAATTAAGTGGTGAAAAAAAATTCAAAGTTAGTTTAAAAAAAAAATTGCGTTAATTTTCCGAGACCCGTAGTGTCTTTATCTTTCGTGATCTGGGGTTGGGTGAAGGCTTATTTTTTGCGCGACCAGCTGACGTTTTTAATACCATTTTGGTGCAGATTCGATCTTTTGATCGCCCATTATTGTATTTTAATGCAATGTTGCGGAAATCGAAAAAACAACTCTGTCGTTTTGACTTTTTTTTTCTCGTTACGCTGTTTTGCGATCGAGTTAATACTTTTTTTTTTTTTATATTGATGGATTGGGCGATTCTGAACGCGGCTACACCTAATGTGTATGTTTGATTTTTTTTTATATTTTGATGGGGCGAAAGGGGGGTGATTTGAAGTTTTATATTTCTTTTATCTTTTTAAAAACATTTTTTTTTTACTTTTGGCATGCTTCAATAGTCTCCGTGGGAGACTAGAAGCTGCCATAACCCAATCGCCTCTGCTACATACAGGTGATGATCACATAAACCAGAAATACCTCCGGTCATGAAGGGGCTAATAGAACAGACTCACTAAGATAACTACCCTACTTGGGTAATAGTCAGCTCTTTTTTCCCATTCTGGCTCTATATAATTTCTGATATAACTACACATTACTTACCAGTGTCTTTGTCCTTGGCTTTATACACTTGTCCATAGGTCCCTTCTCCAATGATGCCAATAATGTCAAACTTGTCCACACATCGCTTACCCCAATCAATTTCTTTTTGCTTTCTTTCGCCATAGCGGGGACAGCAAATTCTAACACACAAGTAGAGAAAACAAGTGAGAATTTTAACATGAATATTTAGGCTGGATTGCATTTGAAATAAAAGAAATGATCTGCATTGTCATAAGTGTTAAGAGAAGATCCTAATTTGTGCCATTTCCTCACTATTCATACAGCACATCAGGTATATCCGGTCACATAACCATTTGATAAATCCTGGACTTAACCATACTGCTCAATGCCACAACCACAAAGCACTGTAAGTAATTTTGACAAGATACAGATAATATTTAGGACAGCTACAGTGTTAACTGCAGATAATTTAGTGCAGGACATATTTACCATATGATTATATAATGGCAATGAGGTCTAAGGGGTAAGGTTTCTCCTTGTGGAGAGTAACATACCAGCTCTGGCTTGTCAAAGTAAAGAAGGCTTATTCGCCGTGCAATGCTCCTCTGAGAAATTTTATATGCAAATTGCCTCTTCAGAGAAAAAGAGGACTTGAACTCTATAGCGTCATCTATTGGAAGTAGCCACCTCCAACAGGTGGCACTATAGAGTTCATTCAAGTCCTCTTTTTCTCTGAAGAGGCAATTTGCATATAATGGCAATGTTATTTTCATAACAGTGTTGGCAAATCTCCGTGACTAATTTTTATAGTGGATATTAGAGACTTACTTTGGTCTCTTCCTTAAAGGTTGCTGAGGAGGTGTTTCTGCTTTAGGCTCTGGTGAATCTGGAGTAAATGGATCCCCTCCTAGCAGTTCAGGAGGAAATGGGAGATCAGTGAGAAGATAGCGAGGCCTTTGCTCCTTATTCCTCTTGACGGGTTTGGAAGGGATAACTTCCATAGGACTGCAAAAAAGTATAGTTTAGTTAAGCAAAACTGAACTAATGATACAAAAGCAGGAAAACACACTAATTCATAAAAAAGAATGGAAAAGGACCATTCTCAAACTGGACTGAAAAAAAGTTTAAACAGCCATCTAGACATAGGGGGTTTCCAAGAAAAGATTTATATTCCATGGGTTTGCAGAAGTTAATAGTAACAAACTGAGCTTTACCACGGCTGGCCTCTCTGATGATGGTCTTGTTCTTTGTTGCCAAGCTACATGAGCGGCGTCAAAACATGACCAAGGCAGCCCATCACTAAGCTCAGTGATGACCAAGTAATCGATATGAGACCACTGAGCTTAGCAATTGGCTGCAGCGGTCACATGCAGTAGTGATGATGCCGCTGATGCAGCCTGTCAAAGACCATGGACGGCAGTGAGGCAAGAGTGAGTGAATAAAGATCAGTTTGTTCATTTTAACCTCTGCAAGTTTACGGAATAGAAAAAAGGTAATTTATAATCTACTTTCCTTGAAAGAGAATGGAAGGAATCAATTTTTATGTAAGGAACTACTAATCCTAGGAGACTGACTGTAGCCTCTCATGTAGTGGCATGCTTTGGAGCGGCTGTGCTTTTACAGAATCAAGTCATTATTCCCTATCCGCATCACATATAGGAAACAACACTTCAGAGGGGCCACTTCGCATCCCACAAATGGTGACGAAAAGTATAAATACAAATTGTGAGGCAGCCAAAGCACATATGTGGATGTCTGGTGATAAGAGGGGGCGCTGCCTTCTACACGCACACACACACAAATATAAAGAGGGTAAAATAAAGTATTTTACTAAATTTTCTAAGTAAATATATTTCTAAAGGTGCTATTGACATGAAATTCTCACCATATGTCAGTAACAACCCATCCAATGCCCAACGGCAAATAAATTAAACAATAGATGTCCATAATCAAGTTATTTGCAATAATGAGAAATAACAGGGGAAGAGCATTGAACACACTTTTTGAAGTTTGTTTAATACTTCATACAAAAACCTTTTTGGTGATGACAGCTTCAAGACGCCTCTTGTACGGAGAAACTAGTCACATGCATTGCTCATGTGTGATTTTGGACCATTCTTCCACACACTCTTTAGATCCTGAAGGTCCCATGTGCTTCTACTATGAACTTTAGTTCTTCAATACATTTTCTATTGGATACAGGTCAGAGATTGGCTGGGCCTTTCTTGCAGATTTATTTTCTTTCTCGGAAACCAATCGAGAGTTTCATTGGCAGTGTGTTTGGGATCATTGTCTTACTGAAATGTCCACCCTCGTTTAACCCCTCTCTGCCATCCGACGTACTATCTCGTCCATGAAACCCGGGACAATCTGACCATGGACGGGATAGTACTTCGAAGCAATCAGACGCGCTCACGGGGGGAGCGTGGCCGATCGCGGCCGGGTCTCAGCTGATTATCACAGCTGACACCCGGCACTATGTGCCAGGAGCGGTCACGGACCGCTCCCGGCACATTAACCCCTGGCACACCACAATCAAACATGATCGTGGTGTATCGGGGACACAGGGAAGCATAGCACAGGGAGGGGGCTCCCTGCGTGCTCCCCTGAGGCCCTCAGAACAGCGCGATGTGATCGTGCTGTTCTGAGGCCTTCCTCCCTGCAAGACCCCTGATACAAGATGGCCGCCGGGTCCTGCAGGGAGGCGGCTTCCTCAGTGCCTGCTGGGTGCAGGCACTGACGAAGCCTGCAGCAGTGCCTGTGAGATCGCTGCTCTCACAGAGTGCTGTGCACACTGTCAGACCAGCGATCTGATAAAATACAGTGATGTCCCACCCTGGGACAAAGTAAAAAAGTAAAAAAAATGAAAATCACAAGTGTAAAAAAAAAAAATTCCAAAATACAGGAAAAAAAAAATATTCCCCAATAAATTCTTTCTTCCTGTAAATAAAAAAAACTAAACAATAAAAGTACACATATTTGGTATTGCCACGTCCGTAACAAACCCCCCCTATAAAACTGTCCCACTAGTTAACCCCTTCAGTGAACCTCTAAAAAAAAAATAATCAATGCTTTATCATCATACCGCCGAACAAAAAGTGGAATAACACGCGATCAAAAAAAACAATATAAATAAACATGGTACCGCTGAAAACGTCATCTTGTCCCGCAAAAAACGAGCCGCCATACAGCATCATCAGCAAAAAAATAAAGTTATAGCTCGCAGAATAAAGCGATGCAAAAATAATTATTTTTTATATAAAATTGTTTTTATTGTATAAAAGCGCCAAAACATAAAAAAATGATATAAATGAGGTATCGCCGTAATCGTACTGACCCGAAGAATAAAACTGCTTTATCAATTTTACCACAAGCGGAACGGTATAAACGCTCCCCCAAAAGAAATTCATGAATTGCTGATTTTTGTTTATTCTAACCTCCCAAAAATTGAAATAAAAAGCCACGTCACGTCACGTGCTCAAAAATGGTACCAATAAAAACGTCAACTCGTACCGCAAAAAATAAGACCTCACATGACTCTGTGGGCCAAAATATGCAAAAATTATAGCTCTCAAAATCATAAAACTATTTTTTGCAATAAAAAGCGTCTTTTAGCGTGACAGCTGCCAATCATAAAAACCCGCTATAAATAGTAAATCAAACCCCCTTTATCACCCCCTTAGTTAGGGAAAAATAATAAAATTAAAAAAATGTATTTCCATTTTCCCATTCGGGTTAGGGGTGTGTTAGGGTTAGGTTTGTGGTTAGGGTTATGGTTGGGACTAGGGTTAGGGGTGTGTTGGGGTTAGGGTTGGAGTTAGAATCGGGGGGTTTCCACTGTTTAGGCACATCAGGGGCTCTCCAAATGCAACATGGCGTCCAATCTCAATTCCAGCCAATTTTGGTTGGAAAAAGTCAAATGGTGCCCCTTCCATTCCGAGCTCTGCAGTGCGCCCAAACATTGGTTCCCCCCACATATGGGGTATCAGCGTACTCAGGACAAATTGGACAACAACTTTTGTGGTCCAATTTCTCCTGTTACCCTTGGGAAAATAAAAAATTGGTGACTAAAAGATAATTTTTGTGGGAAAAAAAAATAGGATTTTTTATTTTCATGCCCGGGCATTATAAACTTGTGTGAAGCACTTGGGGGTTCAAAGTGCTCACCACAGATCTACATAAGTTCCTTAGGGGGGGTCTAGTTTCCAAAATGGGGTCACTTGTGGGGGGTTTCCACTGTTTAGGCTCATCTGGGGCACTGCAAACGGAACATGACCCCCATCAACGTCTGCATTCCAAAACGTTATTAGTTCCTTTCCAAGCCCTGCCGTGCGCCCAAAGGTTCCCCTCCCCCCCACATATGGGGTATCCGCGTACTCAGGACAAATTGGACAACTTTTGGAGTCCAATTTCTTTGGGAAAAATCAAAAATTTGGGACTAAAAAATCATTTTTGTGGAAAATGTTTTTTGTTTTTTTTTTTCACACCCAGGCATTATAAACTTTTGCAAAACACTTGGGGGTTCAAAGTGCTCACAATAGATCTAGATAAGTTCCATAGGGGGTTTAGTTTCCAAAATGGTGTCACGTGTGGGGGGTTTCCACTGTTTAGTCGCATCAGAGGCTCTCCAAACGCGACATGGCGTCCAATCTCAATTCCAGCCAATTTTGGTTTGAAAAAGTCAAACGGCGCTCCTTCCCTTACGAGCTCTGCCGTGTGCCCAAACAGTGGTTTTCCCCCACATATGGGGTATTGGCATACTCAGGAGAAATTGCACAACAACTTTATCTGTCCATTTTCTCCTTGTGAAAATAAAAAAAAGTTTGTAAAAGATAATTTTTGTGACTAAAGTTAAATATTTATTTTTTTCCTTCCAAGTTGCTTCAGCTCCTGTGAAGCACCTGAAGGGTTAATAAACTTCTTGAATGTGGTTTTGAGTACCTAGAGGGGTGCAGTTTTTAGAATGGTGTCACTTTTGGGTATTTTCTGCCATATAGACCCCTCAAAGTGACTCCAAATGTGAGGTGGTCCCTAAAAAAATGGCTTTGTAAATTTTGTTCTAAAAATGAGAAATCGCTGGTCAACTTTTAACCCTTATAATTTCCTAACAAAAAAAAAAATTGTGTCCAAAATTGTGCTGATGTAAAGTAGACATGTGGGAAATGTTATTTATTAACTATTTTGTGTGACATATTTCTTTGTTTTAAGGGAATAAAAATTCAAAGTTTTAAAATTGCAAAATTTTCGCCATATTTGCGTTTTTTTCAAAAATAAACGCAAGTTATATCGAAGAAATTTTACCACTAACGTGAAGTACAATATGTCACGAGAAGACAATCTCAGAATCGTGAAGATCCGTTGAAGCGTTCCAGAGTTATAACCTCATAAAGAGACAGTGGTCAGAATAGTAAAAATTGGCCCGGTCATTAACGTGCAAACCACCCTTGGGGGTGAAGGGGTTAATCTTCATCATTCTGATAGATGACAGCAGATTTTTATCAAGAATGTCTCGGTACATTTGTACATTCATCCTTCCTTCAATCATATAAAGTTTGCCAGTGCCGTATGATGAAAAACAGCCCCACATCATTGATGTTCCCACCTACAAACTTTATTGCTGGTATGGTGTTTTTGGGATGGTATGCAGTGACTTTTGGCCTTCAAACACGGTGTGTATTATGGCATACAAAGTGTTCAATTTTCTTCTCATCTGACCAGACTAAATTCTCCCAGTATTTCACAGGCTTGTCTAAGTGTTGTGGAGGAAACTTTAAATGCACTTAAACATGCTTTTTGTTTAGCAATGGAGCCTTGTGTGGTGAGCGTGCATTCAAGCCATGGAGGTTGAGCGCATTACTTAAGGGTATGCCACACTAAGCGAGATCGCTAGCGAGATTGCTACTGCATCACCATTTATGATTTTTACCTCTATATTTTTAATTTTTTTGATATTTTGTTATTTGGTAATAGTGTGTCAGAGAATGCAAAATGTAAAGAAAAAAAAAATTCTACAATTTTTTTTTTTAAATTGATTTTTAAAGTTCAGTAAAAGTGCGAATTTTGGTGTTGCCTGCCTTTGACATTTCTCCTCATAACTCAGGCTAGAAAAAAGATAAACAAATATAAACACCATTCTACTCAGAACTGTACAGGCTTTCACCAGATGTCACATGAGTATCTTTCTTAATATTTTACCCATGTGAACGCAAAATTTTAAAACGCATTTCCGAAAAAAAACATTTAATTTAAAAATTTCAAAAAATGCACATGTGCCTGCTATGCTCCTAGCGACATCTGTACCAAAATTCAGGTTGGGATCGCGATGGAATCATATTTAAAAATATAACTATTACAGTGTTAATTCGAAAATCTTGAATTCAGATCTGTTCAGCCTGTGGTCTAAAAGCGTGGGGTCTATATTTACCAAATAATCCATGATTTTTAGATATTACTGTATTATTTTATTACCGTATATACTCATTTATAAGCCGACCCGTGTATAAGCCGACCCCCCTAATTTTGCCACAAAAAACTTGGAAAACTTATTGACTCGCGTATAAGCTGGGTGTATAAGTTGCTGTCCTGCTCTGTGCTCCCCCATCCAGCTCTGTGCGCCCCCATTCTCCTCTGTGCTCCCCTCCTCCTGCTCCATTATTCTGTCCTGCTCCGTGCTTTTCATCCTCCCCCGTCCTGCTCTGTGCTCCCCCATCCAGCTCTGCACTCCCCCATTCTCCTGTGCCCACCCCCGTCCTGCTCCGTGCTCTGTCCTCCCCCCGTCCTGCTCCGTGCTCTCCGTCCTCCCCCCGTTCTGCTCCGTGCTCTCCGTCCTCCCCCCGTTCTGCTCCGTGCTCTCCGTCCTCCCCCGTTCTGCTCCGTGCTCTCCGTCCTCCCCCCGTTCTGCTCCGTGCTCTCCGTCCTCCCCCCGTCCTGCTCCGTGCTCTCCGTCCTCCCCCCCGTCCTGCTCCGTGCTCTCCGTCCTCCCCCCCGTCCTGCTCCGTGCTCCTTGTCCTCCTCCATGCTCCCCCCATCCTCCTCCATCATACTCACCCTCCCCGTGCCATCGCTGAACGTCCCAGCCGGCAATCCTGCGTTCTCCCCGGTTTCCTGCAGCTCTCCAGCGCTGAGCGGTGACGTAATACCGCTCATTAAGGCCATGAATATGGAGGCCACGCCCATGGGAGTGGCGTCGCGTCCATATTACATGACCTTAATGAGCGGGTATTACGACCTTACCCGGCGCCTGCGCACTGCAGTACTCTGCTCAGCCCTCAACAGGGCAGAGCAGTGCGCCCGCACTGGAAAGCAAAAGAGGATGGGAGGCGCTGGACAGGACCACAACACCCATCGGACCGGACCGCCCCTTGGGGAGTATAATGTAACTCGTTTTTCTTATCTTTCAGGTTACATCGGGGGCTTATCTGCAGCATTACAGAATGTTGTATATAAGCCCTTGATGGCGGTGGCAGCAGCTTATAGTCGAAAAATGGGGTGACAAATTCCCTTCAAGTATCTGCACACCGCAGAGTCAGGAAGTAACACAGAGCTTCAAGGTCCTGACAAACTGGGAAAACGAAGAGGAGAAGAGTTTGGTAAAACATCGGTTACAGGAAGCAGAACCTATCAAGGGGACTCCGCAATACCACACTTTCATTCCATGTAGTGAAACAGAAATAAAAACAAGGATTTTTTCATTCAGCAAAGACAGCGAAGTCCATGAAGTGGTAGAAGGTGGCACAAGATTGGCAATGGATGACATAACTGGTTATGTGACCTGTGAATATGATTGGCGCTGGTGGCTGGCTACTGTACTCTCCAAAGATTGTGAAAATGAAGAAGTTGAATTGACTTTTTTGCATCCTTCTGGTCCAGCGCCATCCTTTGTGTATCCAAGAAAACCAGACATTTTAAAAGTTAACAAAAATCAGATATTAACTCAAGTGGAGCTGAACACCATGACAGGCCGTACATACTCTGACACAAAAGGAAATGACCATTGCTAGTAAGTGCTTATGGACAAGATTACATTTCACCCACTAGAAGGGAGAAATTGATGATAAAAGGCCAGATTAAAAACATACTATTAATTGTTTGATTAGTTCATATTTTATAGAACGAGGATTTAACTACTGTACTATTCTTCTTAAACACTTCATAAATGACATGTTTAGTGATATAATAGAAAAAAAAAATTACATGTATAAATAAGTGGTAAAAATATTGGTTCTTTTAATCTGGTTTTTAACCCCTTCATGACCTGTGACACAGCGTATGTGTCATGAAAGGATCGCGTTCCTGCGGGTCGGGTGACCGGGGTCACTGAAAGGTCACCCAACATGCAGGCACAAGACCCTTTGTGCTTCACCACAGGGGGGTTGGCTTAACCCCTACGTGGCTACGATCGCTCTGATTGGCTGTTAAAAGTGAATCAGTGCTCCCTTTATTCCGAGCCCCGACGTGTGCCCAAACAGTGGTTTACCCCCACATATGGGGTATCAGCGTACTCAGTAAAAATTGCACAACAACTTTGGGGGTCTAATTTCTCCTGTTACTCTTGGGGAAAAAAAATTGGGGACTAAAAAAATTATTTTTGTGGAAAAAAAATGATTTTTTATTTTCACAGCTCTGCATTATAAACTTCTGTGAAGAACTTGGAGATTCAAAGTGCTCACCACACATCTAGAGGAGTTCATTGGGGGGTCTAGTTTCCAAAATGGGGTCACTTGTGGGGGGTTTCCACAGTTTAGGCACATCAGGGCCTCTCCAAACGCGACACGACACCCGCAGACCATTCCATCAAAGTCTGCAATGCAAAACGTCACTACTTCTCTTCCGAGCCCCGACGTGTGCCCATACAGTAGTTTTCTCCCACACATGGGGTACCAGTGTCCTCAGGACAAACTGTACAACAACTTTTGGGGTCCAATTTCTCCGTTACCCTTGTGAAAATAAAAAATTGTGGGTTAAAAAAAATCAGTTTTTGAGGAAAAAAATGATTTTTTGTTTTTACAGCTCTGCATTATAAACTTCTGTGAAGCACGTGGGGGTTCAAGGTGCTCACCACACATCTGGATAAGTTCCTTGGGGGGTCTAGTTTACAAAATGGGGTCACTTGTGGTTGGTTTCTACTGTTTGGGCACATCAGGGACTTTGCAAACGTAACAAGATGCCCGCAGACCATTCCATCAAGTCGGCATTTCAAAGCATCACTACATCCCTTCCGAGCACTGACGTGTGCCCAAACATATGGGCTACCAGCGTACTCAGGACAAACTGGACAACAACTTTTGGGGTCCAATTTCTCCTGTAACCATTGTGAAAATAAAAAATAGGGGGCTAAAAAAATCATTTTTTGAGAAAAAAAATGATTTTTTATTTTCAAGGCTGTGCATTATAAACTTCTGTATAGCACCTGGGGTTCAAAGTGCTCACTGTGCATCTAAATAAGTTCCTTAGGGGGTCTTGTTTCCAAAATGGGGTCATTTGTGGGGGAGCTCCAAAGTTTAGGCACACAGGGGCTCTCCAAACACGACATGGTGTTCGCTAACGATTGGAGCTAATTTTCCATTAAAGTCAAATAACGCTCCTTCCCTTCTGAGCCCTGCTGTGCACCCAAACAGTGGTTCCCCTCTCATATGGGAAACCAGCGTACTCAGGAAAAACTGGACAACAACTTTTGGTGTCCAATTTATCCTGTTACCCTTGGGAAAATAAAAAAATAGGCTAAAAAATCATTTTTGAGAAACAAAAATGACTTATTTTCACTGCTCTGCATTTATAAACTTCTGTGAAGCACTTGGGGGTTCAAAGTGCTCACTACACATCTAGATAAGCTCCTTGGGGGTCTAGTTTCCAAAATGGGGTCACTTGTGGGGGGTTTCTACTGTTTAGGCACATCAGGGGCTCTGCAAACGCAACATGACGCCCGCAGAACATTCCATCAAGTCTGCATTCCAAAATGGCGCTCCTTCCCTTCTGAGCTCTCCCATGCGCCAAAACAGTGGTTCCCCCCCACATATGGAGTATTGGTGTACTCAGGACAAATTGCACAACAACTTTTGTGGTCCAATTTCTCCTGTTACCTTTGTGAAAATAAAAAATAGCGGGCTAAAAAATCATTTTTGAGGAAAAAAATTATTTTTTTATTTGCACTGCTCTGCGTTATAAACTTCTGTGAAGCACTTGGGGGTTCAGAGTGCTCACAACACATCTAGATAAGTTCCATAAGAGGTCTAGTTTCCAAAATGGTGTCACATGTGGGTTTTTTTCATTGTTTAGGCACACAGGGGCTCTCCAAACGCGTCATGGTGTCCACTAATGATTGGAGCTAATTTTCCATTCAAAAAGTCAAATGGCGCTCTTTCCCTTCTGAGCCCTGCCGTGCGCCCAAACAGTGGTTTATGACCACATATGAGGTATCGGTGTACTCAGGAGAAATTGCCCAACAAATTTTAGGATCCATTTTATCCTGTTGCCCATGTGAAAATGAAAAAATTGATGCTAAAATAAAATTTTTGTTGGAAAAATTAAAATGTCCATTTTTTCCTTCCACGTTGCTTTAGTTCCTGTGAAGCACCTGAAGGGTTAATAATCTTCTTGAATGTAGTTTTGAGTAGCTTGAGGGGTGCAGTTTTTATAATGGTGTCATTTTTGGGTATTTTCTGCCATATAGACCCCTCAAAGTGTCTTCAAATGTGAGGTGGTCCCTAAAAAAATGGTTTTGTAAATTTTGCTGTAAAAATGAGAAATCGCTGGTCAACTTTTAACCCTTATAACTTCCTAAAAAAAAAAAAATTTTGTCTACCAAAATTGTGCTGATGCAAAGAAGACAAGTGGGAAATGTTATTTACTAATTATTTTGTGTCACATAACTCTCTGGTTTAACAGAATAAAAATTCAAAATTTGAAAATTGCGAAATTTTCAAAATTTTCGCCAAATTTCAATTTTTTTCACAAATAAATGGAAAAATTATCGACCTAAATTTACCACTAACATGAAGCCCAATATGTCACGAAAAAACAATCTCAGAATCCCTAGGATCCATTGAAGCGTTCCTGAGTTATTACCTCATAAAGAGACACTGGTCAGAATTTCAAAAAATGGCAAGGTCATGAAGGGGTTAATATAATTAGGATGAGACTGTACTTAGAAAATCACACTTGAGGATGTGATCACCTTTTTTCTTTTGGTTTGTTCAATGCATTCAGGTTGAAAATGCTAAGCAAGTTGTATTATGATGATTTAGGGTCTGTGCACACGTTGCGGATTGTGCTGCGGATCCGCAGCGGATTTGGCCCTGCGGATCCACAGCAGATCCGCAAGTCATGTACAGTACAATTAAAGTGAATGGAAAAAAAAAACGCTGTGCACATGCTGCGGATTTAAATCCGCTGAATGTCAATTCTTTGTGCGGATTCCGTAGCGGTTTTACACCTATTCCATTATAGGTGTAAAACCGCAGGGCAAATCCGCAGCAAATCCGTGCTAAATCCGCAGGTAAAACGCAGGTCATTTTACCTGCGGATTTAGCAAAATACGCGCGGAAAAATCCGCAAGTGAATCCGCAACGTGTGCACGGGGCCTAAGATGTATTTATTCTGGCACTTACGGTATTTGTTTTCTGTGTTTTTTTATTGTTGCATATAAATGTTGAATTCAATAAGTTGTAATTTGAAAAGAAAAAAGAAGAAAACTCACACAAACAAAATCAGATGATTCAAGGCTTAATAAAAAAAAAAAAAAAATTGATAGGTCCCAAGTTGAATCCCTGTACAAATATAAACAAGAACACAAGTAAGGCTAGTTTCACACTATCGTTTGACCGACCTGCGTCGGTCTGCGCATGGCAGCCGCTAAGCTCCGCCCCGGCCTTGCCTCCTCCCGATAACTCCGCCTATGGGCGCAGGACGGTGCGCCGACCTGCGCCCATGCATCGTGTTGCATTTTGGTGCGCTCGGATCATCGTAAAAAGGATGCAGGCGCCGGCAAACGCATACCGGAACACGACCTGCGAACCCAATGCTAAAGATAGGGTGAGCAGGTCGCATGCAGCGTCATGCGCCCATAGGCGGAGCTATTGGGAGGAGGCGCGGCCGGGGCAAAGCACACTGCGCATGCGCATGCGCGGTGGGAATTTGAAAAGCGCAATTGCGGGAAGCCGAACGACGTCTGTGCGATTCACAGACGGCCATACGCAAGAGAGATGCCGAGAAGCGGGGGGGAGAGAAGAGAGAGACCGCCGCCCTCCGGACCGGACCACCCTGATTAGCATACTAATATACGAAGTTTACAAAGGTATTTTGGCATCAAAACGGGGGTATCAGGATATATGATACATACCGATAGGTTACTTATGGGACGCACTATTCAGTCATATCTTTATCTGATATAGCCAAAATGGGGTGACAGATTACCTTTAAAAGTAAAACCTGTACCAGGCTTGCAGGTATTATAATTTCATACTTGGACCAGAATCACTTTAATTAATTGCTTAAATCCACTGAGGATCGACAGGAAAGAAGCAACTGTTCAGGACTTGTCGCTTTTCAATCTATTTTGCCTATCCAAGTCCTCCATTGTGCTGCTACATTGGTGAAAGGACAAAGTACTGTGCAGAAGGGATCAACTAGACTTTTAGAGGTGGACAAAACAGGATTTTGGTTGCTTACTGTAAAATCTGTTTGTCTGAGCCTTCATTGGGGGACACAGGAACCATGGGTGTATGCTGCTGCCACTAGGAGGCAGCCACTATGCACAAAAAAAGGTTAGCTCCTCCTCTGCAATATACAACCCACCGACTGGCACTAGGTTAATCAGTTAGTGAGAAAGCAGTAGGAGAAGCAACAAGATTAAGGCTAAGTTCACACGTTCAGGAATATTTGCGTTTTTTTTTGCGATTTTCTGCGGTAAAAACGCGAACAAAACGCAAGCATTAAGCATCCTATACATGTTAATGGATTCCGCATGTTTTGGCCACATGCTTCGCGGAAAAAAATAGCAACATGTTCATTAATTTTGCGTAATCTCGGCGGAATCGCCGCCATAGGAATGAATTGAACCGCTTACTTTCCGCATGTGGCAATGCGGAATGTAAGCGGTTCATGTGCGATGGTACCCAGGGTGTGGAGGAGAGGAGACTCTCCTCCAGGCCCTGGGTACAATATCCCTGGTAAAACAATTAAAATAATAATATTCTCACCTTCTGGCGGCCCCGCAGCTTTCCCGCTCCTCAGCGACGCTCCCGCCAATCCCGTTCCCAGGAGTCCTTTGCGAGAATCACCCAGATGACGTAGCGGTCTCGCGTGATGCTACGTCATCTGGGGTCTGTCGCAAAGGACGCCTGGGAACGGAAGTTGCCGGGAGCGTCGCTGAGGAGCGGGAAAGCTGCGGGGGCCGCCGGAAGGTGAGAATATCATTATTTATTATTTTACATTAGATCTTTTCACTATTGATGCGGCACAGGCGGCATCAATAGTAAAAAGTTGGTCACACGTGTCAAAACCTATGTTTGACTCGTGTGACCAACCTGTCAATCAGTTTTCCAAGCGATGCTACAGATCGCTAGGAAAACGCTAGCATTCTGCAAGCTAATTACGCTTGCAAAACGCTAGTTTCTGGCGGGAATACGCATACAAAAAAATGCGTATTTCCTGCGGCAGAGAAGTGCAATTCCGCAACGTGTGAACTTAGCCTTAGAGGAACAAAAACAGACAACTCAAACTAACAATATAACATAAAAAAAGCCGATAAACATGGGAGGGTGCTGTGTCCCCCAATGAAGGCTATGAGGAACAGATTTTACGGTAAGCAACTAAAAATCCTGTTTTCTCTATCGCTTCATTGGGAGACACAGGAACCATTGGACGTCCTAAAGCAGTCCCTGGGGAGGGAACAGCAGAAAACTTCATTTAGGTCGGAGAACTCACCAATGCCACCTGCAAGATCCTTCTGCCTAGGCTGGCATCTGCCGAAGCGTAGGTATGGACCTTATAAAACTTGGCAAACGTATGAATGGAGGACCAAGTTGCCGCCTTGCAAAGCTTTAGAGTGGATGCTTAGGAGGCGCCCACTGCCCGGGTAGAGTGAGCCTTAATCCTAGGGGAGGCACTCTGTTCTTAACCCGCTAAGCCTCCACAATTGCAGTTCTGATCCAGCAAACAATCGTAGCCTTGGACACAAGCAGGCCTCTTCGAGCACCATCTGGAATGACGAAAAGAGAGTCCGTCTTCCTGAAGGGGGCGGTCCTAGCCAGATAGATTCTCACCGCCCTGACCAGGTCTAATCTGTTCAGAGAACGCTCCAGAGAATGAGTCGGAGTGGGACAAAAAGAAGGGAGGACAATATCCTAATTTAGGTGAAAGACACCACCTTGGGAAGGAAGGAAGACGGAGGCCGCAAAACCACCTTATCCTGGCGAAGAACCAAGAAAGGAGGGCGACAGGAAAGATCCAACTTCTGAAAGCAGAAGGATAAATTCTTCTGGAAAGGAATGGAAAGTGTGACATCTGACCCTTTAGCGAACTAAGGGCCAGACCAGCGTCAAGTCCTGCCTGGAGAAAAGCCAAAATGGAAGGGAGAGAAAAGGACATCGGCGGAATGTGATAAGACTCACACCAGCTGAAATAGGCTTTCCAGGTCCGAAAATAGACCCTGGAAGACGGCGGCTTCCTAGCCTGTATCATGGTGTGAATCACCCGATCAGAAAATCCAGACTCTCTCAGAACCGCGGTTTCAACAGCCACGCCGTTAAATTAAGCGACCAAGAATTCTGGTGGCAGATCGGACCTTGGGACAGAAGCACCAGCCTGTCTGGGAGCCTCAAGGGGCGTCCTCAAGAAGATTGACGATCTCTGCGAACCAAGACCTTCTGGGCCAATCCGGCGTGATCAGTATGACCGGCACCCCTTTCGCCTTTATCTTCAACAGCCTGGAAAGTAGGGGAAGGGGACGAAACAGGGAAGCAGAAACTGCGACCAGGGGACGGCCAGAGCGTCGGCGCCCACCGCGAGAGGATCCCAGGACCTGGAGACTAACAATGGAACCTTCCTGTTCAGCCGGGAGTCATGTGGTCCACATCCGGAGCTCCCCATCGAAGTCAAATCTGATAGAAGAACTCCTGATGCAGGGACCACTCTCCCGCCGTGAGACCCTCGCGGATGATAAAATCGGCGGCCCAAATGTGCACGCAGGGAATATGCATTGCAGATATCGCCGGAACAGTCGCCTCTGCCTAGAGGAGAATCTTGGATACCTCAGCCATCGCCAAGGCACTCTGAGTCCCTCCCTGGTGGTTGACATATGCCACAGCCATGGCACTGTCCAGCTGAATTCGGACTGGCAGAGCCTTGAGAAGCCTTTCCAGTGATGGAGTGACAGAAGAATGGCCTTTATCTCAAGGATGTTAATTGGCAGAGAGGATTCCTCTGCCGACCAACGTCCCTGGACAGTGGCAAAATACTGCACCCCAGCCAAGAAGGTTTGCGTCCGTCATCCAACTGCCAGTGAATGGGAAGGAAGGACCGGCCCTGGAAGATGAGAGGGTCTGACAGCCACCAACTGAGGAACTGTCTGACTCGGGAAGATAGCCGCATCAAACGATTCAGAGAGAGAACAGACCTGTCCCACTGCAAAAGGATGGCCTGCTGAAGTGGTCTTGAATGGAACTGCGCAAAAGAGATCGCCTCTGACGCTGCCACCATCCTTCCCAAAACCTTCATGGCTGAGCGGAAGGAAAGAAGCCGAGGGCCTTACAGAGAGCGAACTCCC
>JARQOD010000003.1:152030985-152120418 GCA_033576555.1 Oophaga sylvatica
CAATCCTGCGTTCTCCCCGGTTTCCTGCAGCTCTCCAGCGCTGAGCGGTGACGTAATACCGCTCATTAAGGCCATGAATATGGAGGCCACGCCCATGGGAGTGGCGTCGCGTCCATATTACATGACCTTAATGAGCGGGTATTACGACCTTACCCGGCGCCTGCGCACTGCAGTACTCTGCTCAGCCCTCAACAGGGCAGAGCAGTGCGCCCGCACTGGAAAGCAAAAGAGGATGGGAGGCGCTGGACAGGACCACAACACCCATCGGACCGGACCGCCCCTTGGGGAGTATAATGTAACTCGTTTTTCTTATCTTTCAGGTTACATCGGGGGCTTATCTGCAGCATTACAGAATGTTGTATATAAGCCCTTGATGGCGGTGGCAGCAGCTTATAGTCGAAAAATGGGGTGACAAATTCCCTTCAAGTATCTGCACACCGCAGAGTCAGGAAGTAACACAGAGCTTCAAGGTCCTGACAAACTGGGAAAACGAAGAGGAGAAGAGTTTGGTAAAACATCGGTTACAGGAAGCAGAACCTATCAAGGGGACTCCGCAATACCACACTTTCATTCCATGTAGTGAAACAGAAATAAAAACAAGGATTTTTTCATTCAGCAAAGACAGCGAAGTCCATGAAGTGGTAGAAGGTGGCACAAGATTGGCAATGGATGACATAACTGGTTATGTGACCTGTGAATATGATTGGCGCTGGTGGCTGGCTACTGTACTCTCCAAAGATTGTGAAAATGAAGAAGTTGAATTGACTTTTTTGCATCCTTCTGGTCCAGCGCCATCCTTTGTGTATCCAAGAAAACCAGACATTTTAAAAGTTAACAAAAATCAGATATTAACTCAAGTGGAGCTGAACACCATGACAGGCCGTACATACTCTGACACAAAAGGAAATGACCATTGCTAGTAAGTGCTTATGGACAAGATTACATTTCACCCACTAGAAGGGAGAAATTGATGATAAAAGGCCAGATTAAAAACATACTATTAATTGTTTGATTAGTTCATATTTTATAGAACGAGGATTTAACTACTGTACTATTCTTCTTAAACACTTCATAAATGACATGTTTAGTGATATAATAGAAAAAAAAAATTACATGTATAAATAAGTGGTAAAAATATTGGTTCTTTTAATCTGGTTTTTAACCCCTTCATGACCTGTGACACAGCGTATGTGTCATGAAAGGATCGCGTTCCTGCGGGTCGGGTGACCGGGGTCACTGAAAGGTCACCCAACATGCAGGCACAAGACCCTTTGTGCTTCACCACAGGGGGGTTGGCTTAACCCCTACGTGGCTACGATCGCTCTGATTGGCTGTTAAAAGTGAATCAGTGCTCCCTTTATTCCGAGCCCCGACGTGTGCCCAAACAGTGGTTTACCCCCACATATGGGGTATCAGCGTACTCAGTAAAAATTGCACAACAACTTTGGGGGTCTAATTTCTCCTGTTACTCTTGGGGAAAAAAAATTGGGGACTAAAAAAATTATTTTTGTGGAAAAAAAAATGATTTTTTATTTTCACAGCTCTGCATTATAAACTTCTGTGAAGAACTTGGAGATTCAAAGTGCTCACCACACATCTAGAGGAGTTCATTGGGGGGTCTAGTTTCCAAAATGGGGTCACTTGTGGGGGGTTTCCACAGTTTAGGCACATCAGGGCCTCTCCAAACGCGACACGACACCCGCAGACCATTCCATCAAAGTCTGCAATGCAAAACGTCACTACTTCTCTTCCGAGCCCCGACGTGTGCCCATACAGTAGTTTTCTCCCACACATGGGGTACCAGTGTCCTCAGGACAAACTGTACAACAACTTTTGGGGTCCAATTTCTCCTGTTACCCTTGTGAAAATAAAAAATTGTGGGTTAAAAAAAATCAGTTTTTGAGGAAAAAAATGATTTTTTGTTTTTACAGCTCTGCATTATAAACTTCTGTGAAGCACGTGGGGGTTCAAGGTGCTCACCACACATCTGGATAAGTTCCTTGGGGGGTCTAGTTTACAAAATGGGGTCACTTGTGGTTGGTTTCTACTGTTTGGGCACATCAGGGACTTTGCAAACGTAACAAGATGCCCGCAGACCATTCCATCAAGTCGGCATTTCAAAGCATCACTACATCCCTTCCGAGCACTGACGTGTGCCCAAACATATGGGCTACCAGCGTACTCAGGACAAACTGGACAACAACTTTTGGGGTCCAATTTCTCCTGTAACCATTGTGAAAATAAAAAATAGGGGGCTAAAAAAATCATTTTTTGAGAAAAAAAATGATTTTTTATTTTCAAGGCTGTGCATTATAAACTTCTGTATAGCACCTGGGGGTTCAAAGTGCTCACTGTGCATCTAAATAAGTTCCTTAGGGGGTCTTGTTTCCAAAATGGGGTCATTTGTGGGGGAGCTCCAAAGTTTAGGCACACAGGGGCTCTCCAAACACGACATGGTGTTCGCTAACGATTGGAGCTAATTTTCCATTAAAGTCAAATAACGCTCCTTCCCTTCTGAGCCCTGCTGTGCACCCAAACAGTGGTTCCCCTCTCATATGGGAAACCAGCGTACTCAGGAAAAACTGGACAACAACTTTTGGTGTCCAATTTATCCTGTTACCCTTGGGAAAATAAAAAAATAGGCTAAAAAATCATTTTTGAGAAACAAAAATGACTTATTTTCACTGCTCTGCATTTATAAACTTCTGTGAAGCACTTGGGGGTTCAAAGTGCTCACTACACATCTAGATAAGCTCCTTGGGGGGTCTAGTTTCCAAAATGGGGTCACTTGTGGGGGGTTTCTACTGTTTAGGCACATCAGGGGCTCTGCAAACGCAACATGACGCCCGCAGAACATTCCATCAAGTCTGCATTCCAAAATGGCGCTCCTTCCCTTCTGAGCTCTCCCATGCGCCAAAACAGTGGTTCCCCCCCACATATGGAGTATTGGTGTACTCAGGACAAATTGCACAACAACTTTTGTGGTCCAATTTCTCCTGTTACCTTTGTGAAAATAAAAAATAGCGGGCTAAAAAATCATTTTTGAGGAAAAAAATTATTTTTTTATTTGCACTGCTCTGCGTTATAAACTTCTGTGAAGCACTTGGGGGTTCAGAGTGCTCACAACACATCTAGATAAGTTCCATAAGAGGTCTAGTTTCCAAAATGGTGTCACATGTGGGTTTTTTTCATTGTTTAGGCACACAGGGGCTCTCCAAACGCGTCATGGTGTCCACTAATGATTGGAGCTAATTTTCCATTCAAAAAGTCAAATGGCGCTCTTTCCCTTCTGAGCCCTGCGTGCGCCCAAACAGTGGTTTATGACCACATATGAGGTATCGGTGTACTCAGGAGAAATTGCCCAACAAATTTTAGGATCCATTTTATCCTGTTGCCCATGTGAAAATGAAAAAATTGATGCTAAAATAAAATTTTTGTTGGAAAAATTAAAATGTCCATTTTTTCCTTCCACGTTGCTTTAGTTCCTGTGAAGCACCTGAAGGGTTAATAATCTTCTTGAATGTAGTTTTGAGTAGCTTGAGGGGTGCAGTTTTTATAATGGTGTCATTTTTGGGTATTTTCTGCCATATAGACCCCTCAAAGTGTCTTCAAATGTGAGGTGGTCCCTAAAAAAATGGTTTTGTAAATTTTGCTGTAAAAATGAGAAATCGCTGGTCAACTTTTAACCCTTATAACTTCCTAAAAAAAAAAAAAATTTTGTCTACCAAAATTGTGCTGATGCAAAGAAGACAAGTGGGAAATGTTATTTACTAATTATTTTGTGTCACATAACTCTCTGGTTTAACAGAATAAAAATTCAAAATTTGAAAATTGCGAAATTTTCAAAATTTTCGCCAAATTTCAATTTTTTTCACAAATAAATGGAAAAATTATCGACCTAAATTTACCACTAACATGAAGCCCAATATGTCACGAAAAAACAATCTCAGAATCCCTAGGATCCATTGAAGCGTTCCTGAGTTATTACCTCATAAAGAGACACTGGTCAGAATTTCAAAAAATGGCAAGGTCATGAAGGGGTTAATATAATTAGGATGAGACTGTACTTAGAAAATCACACTTGAGGATGTGATCACCTTTTTTCTTTTGGTTTGTTCAATGCATTCAGGTTGAAAATGCTAAGCAAGTTGTATTATGATGATTTAGGGTCTGTGCACACGTTGCGGATTGTGCTGCGGATCCGCAGCGGATTTGGCCCTGCGGATCCACAGCAGATCCGCAAGTCATGTACAGTACAATTAAAGTGAATGGAAAAAAAAACGCTGTGCACATGCTGCGGATTTAAATCCGCTGAATGTCAATTCTTTGTGCGGATTCCGTAGCGGTTTTACACCTATTCCATTATAGGTGTAAAACCGCAGGGCAAATCCGCAGCAAATCCGTGCTAAATCCGCAGGTAAAACGCAGGTCATTTTACCTGCGGATTTAGCAAAATACGCGCGGAAAAATCCGCAAGTGAATCCGCAACGTGTGCACGGGGCCTAAGATGTATTTATTCTGGCACTTACGGTATTTGTTTTCTGTGTTTTTTTATTGTTGCATATAAATGTTGAATTCAATAAGTTGTAATTTGAAAAGAAAAAAAGAAGAAACTCACACAAACAAAATCAGATGATTCAAGGCTTAATAAAAAAAAAAAAAAAAATTGATAGGTCCCAAGTTGAATCCCTGTACAAATATAAACAAGAACACAAGTAAGGCTAGTTTCACACTATCGTTTGACCGACCTGCGTCGGTCTGCGCATGGCAGCCGCTAAGCTCCGCCCCGGCCTTGCCTCCTCCCGATAACTCCGCCTATGGGCGCAGGACGGTGCGCCGACCTGCGCCCATGCATCGTGTTGCATTTTGGTGCGCTCGGATCATCGTAAAAAGGATGCAGGCGCCGGCAAACGCATACCGGAACACGACCTGCGAACCCAATGCTAAAGATAGGGTGAGCAGGTCGCATGCAGCGTCATGCGCCCATAGGCGGAGCTATTGGGAGGAGGCGCGGCCGGGGCAAAGCACACTGCGCATGCGCATGCGCGGTGGGAATTTGAAAAGCGCAATTGCGGGAAGCCGAACGACGTCTGTGCGATTCACAGACGGCCATACGCAAGAGAGATGCCGAGAAGCGGGGGGGAGAGAAGAGAGAGACCGCCGCCCTCCGGACCGGACCACCCTGATTAGCATACTAATATACGAAGTTTACAAAGGTATTTTGGCATCAAAACGGGGGTATCAGGATATATGATACATACCGATAGGTTACTTATGGGACGCACTATTCAGTCATATCTTTATCTGATATAGCCAAAATGGGGTGACAGATTACCTTTAAAAGTAAAACCTGTACCAGGCTTGCAGGTATTATAATTTCATACTTGGACCAGAATCACTTTAATTAATTGCTTAAATCCACTGAGGATCGACAGGAAAGAAGCAACTGTTCAGGACTTGTCGCTTTTCAATCTATTTTGCCTATCCAAGTCCTCCATTGTGCTGCTACATTGGTGAAAGGACAAAGTACTGTGCAGAAGGGATCAACTAGACTTTTAGAGGTGGACAAAACAGGATTTTGGTTGCTTACTGTAAAATCTGTTTGTCTGAGCCTTCATTGGGGGACACAGGAACCATGGGTGTATGCTGCTGCCACTAGGAGGCAGCCACTATGCACAAAAAAAGGTTAGCTCCTCCTCTGCAATATACAACCCACCGACTGGCACTAGGTTAATCAGTTAGTGAGAAAGCAGTAGGAGAAGCAACAAGATTAAGGCTAAGTTCACACGTTCAGGAATATTTGCGTTTTTTTTTGCGATTTTCTGCGGTAAAAACGCGAACAAAACGCAAGCATTAAGCATCCTATACATGTTAATGGATTCCGCATGTTTTGGCCACATGCTTCGCGGAAAAAATAGCAACATGTTCATTAATTTTGCGTAATCTCGGCGGAATCGCCGCCATAGGAATGAATTGAACCGCTTACTTTCCGCATGTGGCAATGCGGAATGTAAGCGGTTCATGTGCGATGGTACCCAGGGTGTGGAGGAGAGGAGACTCTCCTCCAGGCCCTGGGTACAATATCCCTGGTAAAACAATTAAAATAATAATATTCTCACCTTCTGGCGGCCCCCGCAGCTTTCCCGCTCCTCAGCGACGCTCCCGCCAATCCCGTTCCCAGGAGTCCTTTGCGAGAATCACCCAGATGACGTAGCGGTCTCGCGTGATGCTACGTCATCTGGGGTCTGTCGCAAAGGACGCCTGGGAACGGAAGTTGCCGGGAGCGTCGCTGAGGAGCGGGAAAGCTGCGGGGGCCGCCGGAAGGTGAGAATATCATTATTTATTATTTTTACATTAGATCTTTTCACTATTGATGCGGCACAGGCGGCATCAATAGTAAAAAGTTGGTCACACGTGTCAAACACTATGTTTGACTCGTGTGACCAACCTGTCAATCAGTTTTCCAAGCGATGCTACAGATCGCTAGGAAAACGCTAGCATTCTGCAAGCTAATTACGCTTGCAAAACGCTAGTTTCTGGCGGGAATACGCATACAAAAAAATGCGTATTTCCTGCGGCAGAGAAGTGCAATTCCGCAACGTGTGAACTTAGCCTTAGAGGAACAAAAACAGACAACTCAAACTAACAATATAACATAAAAAAAGCCGATAAACATGGGAGGGTGCTGTGTCCCCCCAATGAAGGCTATGAGGAACAGATTTTACGGTAAGCAACTAAAAATCCTGTTTTCTCTATCGCTTCATTGGGAGACACAGGAACCATTGGACGTCCTAAAGCAGTCCCTGGGGAGGGAACAGCAGAAAACTTCATTTAGGTCGGAGAACTCACCAATGCCACCTGCAAGATCCTTCTGCCTAGGCTGGCATCTGCCGAAGCGTAGGTATGGACCTTATAAAACTTGGCAAACGTATGAATGGAGGACCAAGTTGCCGCCTTGCAAAGCTTTAGAGTGGATGCTTAGGAGGCGCCCACTGCCCGGGTAGAGTGAGCCTTAATCCTAGGGGAGGCACTCTGTTCTTAACCCGCTAAGCCTCCACAATTGCAGTTCTGATCCAGCAAACAATCGTAGCCTTGGACACAAGCAGGCCTCTTCGAGCACCATCTGGAATGACGAAAAGAGAGTCCGTCTTCCTGAAGGGGGCGGTCCTAGCCAGATAGATTCTCACCGCCCTGACCAGGTCTAATCTGTTCAGAGAACGCTCCAGAGAATGAGTCGGAGTGGGACAAAAAGAAGGGAGGACAATATCCTAATTTAGGTGAAAGACACCACCTTGGGAAGGAAGGAAGACGGAGGCCGCAAAACCACCTTATCCTGGCGAAGAACCAAGAAAGGAGGGCGACAGGAAAGATCCAACTTCTGAAAGCAGAAGGATAAATTCTTCTGGAAAGGAATGGAAAGTGCTGACATCTGACCCTTTAGCGAACTAAGGGCCAGACCAGCGTCAAGTCCTGCCTGGAGAAAAGCCAAAATGGAAGGGAGAGAAAAGGACATCGGCGGAATGTGATAAGACTCACACCAGCTGAAATAGGCTTTCCAGGTCCGAAAATAGACCCTGGAAGACGGCGGCTTCCTAGCCTGTATCATGGTGTGAATCACCCGATCAGAAAATCCAGACTCTCTCAGAACCGCGGTTTCAACAGCCACGCCGTTAAATTAAGCGACCAAGAATTCTGGTGGCAGATCGGACCTTGGGACAGAAGCACCAGCCTGTCTGGGAGCCTCAAGGGGCGTCCTCAAGAAGATTGACGATCTCTGCGAACCAAGACCTTCTGGGCCAATCCGGCGTGATCAGTATGACCGGCACCCCTTTCGCCTTTATCTTCAACAGCCTGGAAAGTAGGGGAAGGGGACGAAACAGGGAAGCAGAAACTGCGACCAGGGGACGGCCAGAGCGTCGGCGCCCACCGCGAGAGGATCCCAGGACCTGGAGACTAACAATGGAACCTTCCTGTTCAGCCGGGACGTCATGTGGTCCACATCCGGAGCTCCCCATCGAAGTCAAATCTGATAGAAGAACTCCTGATGCAGGGACCACTCTCCCGCCGTGAGACCCTCGCGGATGATAAAATCGGCGGCCCAAATGTGCACGCAGGAATATGCATTGCAGATATCGCCGGAACAGTCGCCTCTGCCTAGAGGAGAATCTTGGATACCTCAGCCATCGCCAAGGCACTCTGAGTCCCTCCCTGGTGGTTGACATATGCCACAGCCATGGCACTGTCCAGCTGAATTCGGACTGGCAGAGCCTTGAGAAGCCTTTCCCAGTGATGGAGTGACAGAAGAATGGCCTTTATCTCAAGGATGTTAATTGGCAGAGAGGATTCCTCTGCCGACCAACGTCCCTGGACAGTGGCAAAATACTGCACCCCAGCCAAGAAGGTTTGCGTCCGTCATCACCAACTGCCAGTGAATGGGAAGGAAGGACCGGCCCTGGAAGATGAGAGGGTCTGACAGCCACCAACTGAGGAACTGTCTGACTCGGGAAGATAGCCGCATCAAACGATTCAGAGAGAGAACAGACCTGTCCCACTGCAAAAGGATGGCCTGCTGAAGTGGTCTTGAATGGAACTGCGCAAAAGAGATCGCCTCTGACGCTGCCACCATCCTTCCCAAAACCTTCATGGCTGAGCGGAAGGAAAGAAGCCGAGGGCCTTACAGAGAGCGAACTCCCTGCTGGAGGATTTCTCTCTTCTATTTGGGAAGAAAAACCCTTGTCTGACGGGTGTCGAACAGCATGGCAAGAAAAATAGGGCGCTGAGTTGGAACAAGGCAGAACTTGCCACCCAAAATGGGACAGGGTGTCGAGAACGATGGCCAGGCTTTCTTGAGCCTAAGGAAAGGACGGAGCCTTGATGAGGAGGTTGTCGAGGGAAGGGATAAGCACTAGGCCTCTGATCTTCAAAATGGCCATCAACGCTGCCATGATTTTTGTGAAAACCCTGGGAGCGGTTGCGAGACGGAAAGGCAGGGCGACAAATTGAAAATGGTACTGCAGTACCGTAAAACGCAGGAATCTCTGATGCCCTGTGAAAATAGGGACATGAAGATAGGCGCCTTGGATGTCTATGGATCACAGAAATTCCAGCACCTCCATGGAGGCAATTACTGAACGAAGAGACTCCATCCTGAAATATCACAGGCGGACACATTTTTGTTTCTTCGGCACCACAAACGGGAACGATGACCCCCAAACTGAGAAGGGAGGTAATGGATGCAAAGAACCCTGGAACCAAAGAAGCGTCTCTTGGCGGACGGGATTCAAAGAATCGATCTCGGGGACGCGAAGCAAAACCTATTTTGTATCCAGAGAAAACAACTTCTCTGACCCATGCGTCTTCCACCGAGACGAGCCAAACGTCTCTGAAAAAAAAGGAGACGACTGCCCAGCTTAGGAAATACTTGAGATGAGTCATGCCGATGAAGATCTGCCAGGTCTGGGCCTGGTGGATCTACCGTGGGCATTACAGGAACACCAGAAGCCTTTTTCCTATCCTGGCGCACCTGCGGCCTCTGCTGGTGGGAAAATCTCCGTTGCTGCGAAGTGGTGAAAGGGACAAAAGGACCGAAACTGCTGCTTCAGAGGAGGCCGGCGAGGTTTGGACTGGGGAAGGAGGGAACTCGTGCCCCCAGTGGAGTCCTTTATAATTTGGTCCAACCTGGAGCCAAACAGACGGGACCTCTGGAAAGGCAGACTGGTAAGGGACTTTTTTGACGATAAGTCCACCTGCCAGGCCTTAAGCCAAATAGTCTGTTGGATGGCCACAATATTGCTGCACGCCTGAGCTGCGCAGGATGCAGCATCCAGGGAGGCAAACACCATGTACTTTCCTGCATGAGAAATCTGGTCCATGAGGTCGGCCCTGACGAAGTTGTTTGGCCCATTTAGCTATGGACTTCGACACCCAGGTAGAGGCAAAAGCCGGGCATAATGTAGAACCGGCTGCTTCAGGGTATGTGCACATGTTGCGGAATCTGCTGCGGATCCGCAACGGATTTGCCGCTGCAGTCCGCAGCAGAACTGTAAGTCATGTACAATACCATTATATTAAATGGAAATCAAAAAACGCAGTGCACATGCTGAGGATTTTGTGCGGATTTATAACTGCAGCATGTCACTTTTGTGCAGTTCCGCAGCGTTTCGAGACCTGCTCTTTATAGGAATCCGCAGGTCTCAAATTGCAGGGGAAATCTGTACAAAAACTGCGGAAAATCCACAGCAAATCCGCACTAAATCCGCAGGTAATTTTACCTGCGGATTTAGCAAAATCTGTGTGGAAAATTTCACAGCAGATTCTGCAACGTGTGCACATACCCTCAAAGGCTGACTTTGCGAACGATTATATGATCCTGTCATTCGAATTCTTGAGGGATACCCCATTAGTAAGCGAGAGGACATTGTTGGACAGCCTGGAAACTGGCAGGTCCACGTCGGAGAGACTGCCCAGTCAGCGGTAAGCTCAGGAGAGAAGCGATATAGGATGCCGAGGCACTTCCCTCTTTGAAAGCGTCTTGTCGGGTTCTCCCTTTCTCTGGCAAGTACCTCCTCAAATTTTCTGTGTGGAGCAAAGCCCTTTGAAGGTGGTTTCGACCATCTAAACGAAACCGCTTGATCTGCGGATTCCGTAGAGGGATCCTTAATGCTAAACGTCTGATTGACCACCACAATGAGGCTCTGGACCATACCTCTTACGTTAGAGGCTTGGTCTGAATCCAGGTCCGAGTCATCCTCTGATAGCGAGTCCGAGACCGCCTCGCCTGACTCGGGAGAGGATCGGGAAGAGGCAGACCACCGGGAGGGACCGGCGAGATGGAGCGGGAAGAGGACCCGAATGACACGCCTGCCTGGATCTCTTGCAGCTCAGGTTGGTAGGCCCAGATGGTGGGCCTACCCTACCGCTCTGTGACAGAGAGGAAGCCACACTGGGATAGGGTTCTCGCTCTCTCCTGGGGCAGAAAGGGGGCTCCTGGGCGGTGGGCACAGTGTGGATGCTGCAGTCCTGACAGAGGGGAGAAGACTGACTTGAGGGAAGCTTGCATTTACACAAAGAGCATACAAAGTGTCTGACAAGAGCAGAGAAGGAGGAAGAAGAGGAGGAGGCAGGAGGACAGAAACGCTCTCCTTTGGAATTAGGCAGGATAAGCAGACCCACTAACTGATGGCAGGTTAGGGGACAGGAAGAAATGAAGAGGAGTGTCAGTCTGCAGAGCAGAGCTACTCACAGCAAGTGCAGTAGTCCTGTAGTCTTCTGCCAGGCTGTTGGGCTAGTTGCGCTGAAGATGTAGGTCCCGCAGAGAGAGGGTCACCATCCGGATCCACATGCAGGAAAAATGGAGACCGCAAGGAGAATGACAGGGGCCGGGAGGATAAAAGCGCGCGCTGCAGGGATGCATGCTGAAAAAGCCCGCTCTAAGGCCGAAAGAAGGGGCGGAGCCAATCGCCAGGTCCAGGAAGAGAAACATGGTTCCAGCTCCAAGCTGAGAGATGAAGCCGAGGGGAGGAGGTGGGACTAGCCGCAGGCCGGAAGGAAGCATCAAGCGACGGGCGGGAGAAAAGCCCACTCGAAATGCAGGGAAAAAGGGGGGTGAAGCCAACACAGCCACTAGGCCCGAGAGAATCCAGGACCTAAATTATGGCTGTAAAAGAAGTAAAAGAAAACTGACTGGCACATCCAAACCAGTGTGAATTAGGTGCAAACCAGGAGCAGCTACCTCCATAGACAATATACAAAAAAAAAAAAAAAAAAGGTTGCACTCTATCGTGCCAAAGCGAGTCAATGTGAAATATGAAACATGAATAGCAATATGGCTTTTGAATATTAGAAAAAAATGAATGACGTTGACGTTGGTGTATGGGCAGGCATTATTTGGCCAAATTTTGTGCAAAGCGTCTCATTCATTTTTTTCTAATATTCAAAAGCCATATTGCTATTCATGTTTCATATTTCACATTGACTTGCTTTGGCACGATAGAGTGCAACCTTTTTTTGTATAATGTATATTAAATTATGGCTGGTGACCGCCAGAGCGTGGGGGAGCAGCGAGGAGGTCTCAAAAAACACTAGAAAAGGTAGCACCAGTGCCCCAATGCATAGGAAATAAGGGGAGAAAGGCTCCTAATGATCCTAGAAGGACCAAACCCCTGAAATAAAAGGAAAGGATTGCCCGCTCATCTTATTCTACCTTCTTATTTCTTTCTTGCTGTCATCTTCTTTACTTGGTTCTGCACCTCGTCTCTGGAAGGGACCTGGGGGAAAAGAGAGAGAAGTACCTCCCCATCCAGGTATGATCACACTTCCGAAATCCTGATGTGGGACGTCCACACCTCCTCAAAACGACAGGCTCTGGTGGGCGAGTGGGAGTGAGTCAGGCCCGGATCTGGATCACCACACACGCTTCTGTGTTAAGGGGTTGGGGCCCTGCCGACTAGACCTATGAGGATACGGTGTGGCAGTACATGCCGTACTCAGTCTCTGCGTGGGATTACAGTTGTGACTGTTCACACTGTATCTTTCCCGAGGAATCTGAAAAGAAAACGCAGGTAGATATGGGTCTAAAGACCCATGTCCACCTCCTACTGATGCTAAGCTAAAACTGATTAACCTAGTGCCAGTCGATGGATGGGGTGTATACTGCAAAGGAGGAGCAAACCTTTTTTTGTGCATAGTGTCAGCCTCCTAGTGGCAGCAACATACACCCATGGTTCTTGTGTCCCCAATGAATCGATAGAGAAATAAAGAATTTGTATAGCGATTGAATAGCCAAAAAAAAAAAAAAAAGTAAAATTGTCCTAACTAAATATCATCTTTTATTAAAGTAGAAAACCTGATCATTAGCAGATTGCTGTACACAGGGTTGCTGAACCCCCTGATGATTACAGAAAGTCTGCAAAAAGTAGCTGCAGATGGCATCACCAGGATAAATGAAAACATTTCCAACAAATGTGTGCCCATGTAATGCTTGGTTGACTCTAGAGATAGTTGCTTTTACAAAGGCTCTGGTTAACAAAGGTGAATCACAGGTGAAGGCAGCAAGAAAGATGCTCCCGATGAGGGGAGTCCTGCCCGTAAGTTGCTCTCCTGTGATAAGTGGTGCTGCTACAGGACAAGGTAGTTTACACTTCAAAGTCTACAACAGTACATTTAGTCAATTATGGGGCACTTGATAAGATATTAGGGGACTAAATTTTAGACAAGTCTTTGCAGTCCATTAAGAAGGTTGTCTCATCTCGTTTATTCTGTTAAACACAAAATAATAATCCATACATATAGGGGGTTGTATGCATCATAATTAGAAGAAACACCAAAAGAAGAAGAAATGCAAGCCATGTAAAATCATAAATTTTATTTAATACATGCAGCCAACACTATTAAAACCATATAAAAGAATGGAACACCACAGGTAATGAGAAAAAATGGGGGACAACTGCCAACAATCGTAATAGTAAGTATCTTGCCAATAATAAAAGAACTCTTTATGTACTACACATCATATGGGAAACGGGTGCCGGGCATGGTGGGACCCTGCTAATAGGTTGCCACTAGGGTTGATTGAATCGTCTTGGATAAGAGCTTATCCGGATAGCTATAGCGCTTACCAAATAGCTAACTCTGTATCCTGTATACCTGGAAAGCTCCCGATAATCAGCTGCTCGGCGCCGTAGGTGCATGTGTCATTGTCTGTGATAGTTACACCACATGCATGGAAAGCCCAACAAACAGCCCCTCCATGCATGTGTTGTGGCTGTCACACGGCAGCCATACATGCAGATGCGGCGCCAAACAGCTGATTATCAGTAGCTCTCCAGGATACCGAGGCAGCTCTTCGATAAGCGCCATAGCTATTCGGATAAGCACTTATCCAAAGCTATTCGATCAACCAGGGCTGTGGAGTTGGAGTCGTAGTCGGAGCCCATTTTGGTGGAGTTGGAGTCGGTGTCATGGAAATTGAGGAGTTGGAGGTTTGGCTTACCGACTCCACAGCCCTGCAATCAACCCTAGTTGCCACCACTACTGGACCTCTTTGGGTATCATTTATATGAATTGTTTATTAGATTTGTGCAATACCTGATCTATTATATAGCAGGTCCACTTGGGCAGAGCACTATTGAGCACTTTATATCTTCCCACACTTACATGTGATTGGTCTGTGATTCTGTATACCCAATTAAATAAAATAAATTTAAAATGTATCCTTATGTCATTCTTATCATCATCTTTAAACCATTGGTTCTACTTTCCCATATGATATGTAGAACATAAAGACTTCTTTTATTTTTATTGGCAAGATATTTACTATTACAATTACTGGCTGTTGTCCCCCATTTTTTTGTCAATACATGTGGTGTCCCATTTGTTTATATAGTTTTAATTGTATAGGTTACATGTAATAAATAACATTTATGATTTTCTATGGCTAGCATTTCTTCTTCTTTTGGCGTTTCATCTCATTAAACAGGTAAAATTGCAAAGTGCTTGCAACTTGGCATTTTACCTCATTAACCCCTTTCTGACCTTTGACGTACAATCCCGTCCATGTGACCTGGGCCTTATTGACCATGGACGGGATAGTACGTCATATGCGATCGGCCGGGTTAGGGCTAGGGTTAAAGTTAGGGTTGGAATTAGGGTTATGGTTAGGGTTAGAGGTGTGTTGGGTTTAGGGTTGGAGTTAGAATTGAGGGGTTTCTACTGTTTAGGTACATCAGGGGCTCTCCAAATGCGACATGGCATCTGATCTCAATTCCAGCCAATTTTGCACTGAAAAGTCAAACGGCGCTCCTTCCCTTCCGAGCTCTGCCATGCGCCCAAACAGTGGTTCCCCCCCACATATGAGGTATCAGCGTACTCAGGACAAATTGCACAACTTTTGGGGTCCAATTTGTTCTGTTACCCTTGGTAAAATAAAAAAAATTGGATCTTAAGTAAATTTTTTGTGAAAAAAAAAGTTAAAATGTTTATTTTTTTTAAACATTCCAAAAATTCCGGTGAAGCACCTGAAGGGTTAATAAACTTCTTGAATATGGTTTTGAGGACCTTGAGGGGTGCAGTTTTTAGAATGATGTCACTTTTGGGTATTTTCTATCATATAGACCCCTTAAAGTGACTTCAAATCTAATGTGGTCGCTTAAAAAAAAATGGTATTGTAAAAATGAGAAATCACTTGTCAACTTTTAACCCTTATAAATTCCTAACAAAAAAAAATTTGGTTCCAGAATTGTGCTGATGTAAAGCAGACATGTGGGAAATGTTATTTATTAACTATTTTGTGCGATATAACTCTCTGATTTAAGAGCATAAAAACTAAAAGTTTGTAAATTGCGAAATTTTCACCAAATTTCTACTTTTCCCACAAATAAACGCAAATAAAATCGAACAAATTTTACCACTAACATGAAGTACATTATGTCACGAAAAAACAATCTCAGAATCGCCAAGATCCGTTGAAGCGTTTCAGAGTTATAACCTCAAAAATGGGACAGAGGTCAGAATTGTAAAAATTGGACTGGTCATTAACGTGCAAACCACCCTCGGAAGTAAATGTGTTAAAATTCTGCACCGTTTTTAAGAAAGGAGGTAGTTTTAATTCTATAATTTACTGCTCATTGCCTAGGTTACCGTCCACCTCTGATAGACAAGAATTTATTTTTCTCCTGTAAACGGTATTAATGGTAACAGCCATGAAAGATCTAGGTCAACAAAACAAGAAGACATTTTGTAGCTGTACATATCTGTAGACTCACCTTTCCATGTCATCTTCTCCTAGTAATAACGGAGGGAGCGGCAATAGAGGAAGTGTGGAGGTTTTCAAGTGAGGGATAATGAAGTTAACATGTGGCTGTGGCTTAGTAGTGGACACTGATGGCGGCTGGGAATTTGACTGAACGGATGCGGTTGATGCCCGAGTGTGACTGGTGGGAGTCACTGAAGCTGCCACAATGGCAGGAAGGGGAAGGAATGTCAATGACGGTGGAGGAGGTAAAGGTGGAGGCTGCTGAGAAACAGCAGGTGAAGGAGGAAGAGGCGGTAGTGGAGGAGGCGGTGAACATGTGGGTAAAGGAGGCAGGGGAGTCTTCAAAGCAGGCAAAGGGGAGGAATATCTTTTTCTTTCTCTTTGTCCGTCACTGCCTCTTTTGGCGTCAAAACCTCTTCTTTGATGGGGGTACATTTATTTTCCTTAACTCCTTGCGTTTTGGTATCCTTAGTTGATATCAAAGGTTTCTTTTCAATCTCCTCTGTTTTGATGGAAACAGATATCGTCTTGTCCACATTTGCTGTAACTGAAAGTTCTGTATCAGAAACAGATTTGTCCATTTTAAGAATTTTGGTTATCTTTTTGGCATCCATCATGGACAGTCCTTTCCCATCACCAGTCTCTCTTTTTATTAACGGACTGCCCTTGGTATCTTTACCTGCTGCTGCAGCAGCTAACGCTCGCTCCTTTTTTTTGCGGCTAAGCTCTGCACCTAGACTGGAGTTTAGTGGCAGCCGAGCAGGTGAAATACTGGAATGGCGACTTCGAGACTGAGACTTCTTATTCTTTCGGGAAGATGATGATTTCCTTAAGTATATGGGACTCCTGCTTCGGGATTTGACAGACTTTCTGTAATGAAAAAAAAAAAAGTTATCAGTACTAAGTAAAACACAAAGGAGCTAGTTGCACATCAATTGTCAGATTTTAAATAATCTTGTGAAAACTGAAGCAAGCCACAATATGAAATCACTATTTAATGTCAAAGAGGGTAAAGGCTGGCCCAAAAAGCAACGCAGGGCGGCACTACCAGACTTCTTTTTTAGGCCGGGGGTCACACTTGCGAGTGAGATGCGAGAAACTCGCTTCAATACCAGGCACTCGGGACTGGAGTGTGCGGCTCCATGTATTTCTATGCAGCTGAATGCTCCGGTCCAAGTGCAAGTTTCTCGTATAACACTCGCAAGTGTGACCACGGCCTTATACCACCTAGCGGGACAGCTTAGGGCAATTGACTCATGAATGCCCGATACTCCTCTGCCAAGGCCGGTGTCACACTTGCGTGTGTGATGCGAGAAACTCGCACGAGTCTCTCGCTTCAACACCTAGCACTGTCGCCGGCACTCGGACCGGAGTGTGCGGCTACATGTATTTCTATGAAGCCGCACACTCCGTTCCGAGTGCCGGCGGTAGTGCAGGGGGTTGATGCGTGAGTTTCTCACATCACACACGCAAGTCTGACACCGGCCTAACTCAGAGAATCATCTGGCACAAGTGGTGGGGATGAACTGTTTATTGGGATTTCTGAAGACAGATAAACCAAACATTCTAGGATGTTACCTCTTCATAGGTTTGCCAGCACAATCTGGAGACAAGCTAAGGCTAGTTTCACATTTCCGGCGGGCGCCTGGCGGCGCCCCCGGCATTTTGCCGCAGCGCCGCATCTGAAAACCTTTCACACTTCCGGCGGCCAAAATGCGTTTTTTTGCCGGATGGTTTCTGATGCTTGGAGACATCAGAAACCATCCGGCAAAAACAAAAAACGTTACATGCAGCGTTTTTTATCCGGACGCCGCAATGTACATTTGCGCCGCATCCGGACAAAACCGCATGCAACGCATTGACATGCGGCGCCATCCGGCGCTAATGCATGTCAATGCGAAAAAAGCCGCATGCGGCGCAACAGATTTTCAGATGCGGCGCTGCGGCAAAATGCCGGGGGCGCCGCTAGGCGCCCGCCGGAAATGTGAAAGAGGCCTAAAAGAGTGGTTGATTTCACTGAGGTTGTGGCAGAAATGCTACTCTGGCACAACACATACTTCCCTTCTCTACAAGAACATTCCTCCTCTGCTTTCTGGAGCTCCAGAAATGTATTGAGAGTAAAAGATATATACTCAAAATATTCTAATGTCTTTTGAACAGATAAACAGACTCAGAACCCAGTCCCAAGACCTCAATTCTTCAGGTACCTACAACTTAAGCCCCCGTCTCGCCTGGAAACCCGACGTGTACCTTGGTTACCAGCTCCCTGCATCAGGGCGCTGGTATCCAACGTACACTGCGGGTAACTAAGCGACGTTACCCGCAGTGTCACTGTGCTGATTGCTGCCTGAGCTGCCTGTTTGGCAGCTCAGCAGCGATCATGTAGCGACACACCAGCGATCCTGATCGTTGTCGGGATCGCTGGTGTATCGCTATGTGAGACCCGGGCTTTAGGACAGCGATCTAATCCCACATAGGTACAGGCACGCAGATATCTTCTCTCCCACTGATCGGCATACTTAAATCACAGGGACACAAGGTTTTATCGCCAAGCTATACACCTATCTACTATCAGCAAACATGGACTCTACTACTGAGGGTATGTGCACACGTTGCAGATTCTGTTGCAGTTCTGCAGCAGATTTTGCCTTGCAGATCTGCAGCAGAACTGGAAGTGAAGTACAGTACCATTCTAGTCAATGGAAATCAAAAAATGCAGTGCACATGCTGCAGATTTTTCTGCGCAGATTTGGTGAGGATTTAAAACTGCAGCATGTCACTTCTTTTGTGCAGAACTGCAGCGTTTTGAGAGCTGCTTCATTATAGGAATCTGCAGGTCTCAAAAGGCAGGGGAAATCTGCACAAAAACTGCAGTAAATCTGCAGATAAAAAGGACAAAAAAAAGGATAAAAACTGCGCGGATTTTGACCTGCAGTTTCTGCCAAGAGATGCAGATTCTGTGCAGAAAATTCTGCAGACCAATCTGCAACGTGTGCATATACCCTGAAGGTTTCCCCATCAGCTAACAACAAAATGACCAAATTATACATAATCCATCAAGCATATCTTACACCAGCTAAATTAGGAAAAAATGGGTCGTTCTCAGACCTCGGAATGCCCGAGGTGCCATGAGTTGGAGGCTGACTTCATACATATGATGTGGAGGTGTCCAGTAATACATGCATTCTGGCAGGAGATTCCCGCCTTCATCACTAATAGAAATACCAATTCCCCTGGCTCCCTTGGTGTGCCTGTTTGGGGTTGTGGAAGAAGATAACTGGGACCATTATATTAAAATATTTCTCAGAGAGACGCTATTTTTGGCCAGGAAATTAATTGCTCTGAGATGGATGGGTAGTTTACACCTAACACTGAGATCCTGGGTAGAACTTAATTCAGTGATTCCATATGAAAACATGGTCTATCAAAGTAGAGGGTGCTCTGGGAAATTCTATAAAAATATGGGACTCCTGGAACTCAACACCTGTCACTATCTAACAAGAGCCTAAGAATATTGACGTGGGGGGGTCCCAAACCACATTTACAGGTCGACGTTACATGCGATCCAGTAAATGTATACTGAGATAACAAGTTAGAATGTGTGGTTAGATGTATGTGAAATATATAATCACAGTGTAACATTACTGGACGTTTAATAACCAGACATGGGAATTAATACGTACTAATTCATACACTGCTGCTTCTAATTTTGCAAACCAGTGTAATAAAGTGCACTCCTATTTATGGACATGGGAAATGTGTTTGTTCTTATGTATATTTTCAATAAACAAAGTTAAAAACAAACAAAAAAAAAAAATAAGAGGGTAAGGCTCCAAAGCCTGTCACTAGATAGACACACATTCAAAAATGAGGCCCATAGAGTCTCATTGTAAAAAATACAAAAAAATAAAAAAAATCATACTGCTAGATATAAGTTTTGTTTGCGGTGGCTACTCTGTACAAGAAAACTAAAGCAGCTGAGCTTCCCAATACAGCTGGAAAAAAATCCAAGACATACTATATACAGTGGTACGGAAAGGATTCAGACCCCTTAAAATGTTTCATTGCAGCCATTTGGGAAATGCAAAAAAGTTCATTTTTTTTTTCTCATTAACCCCTTAATGACCCCAGCTTTTTTCGGTTTTGCGTTTTCATTTTTTGCTCCCCTTCTTCCCAGAGCCATAACTTTTTTCTTTTTCCGTCAATATGGCCATGTGAGGGCTTATTTTTTGCGGGATGAGTTGTACTTTTGAACAACACCATTGGTTTTACCATGTTCTGTACTCGAAAACAGGAAAAAAATTTCAAGTGCGGTGAAACTGCAAAAAAAGTGCAATCTCACACTTGTTTTTATTTGGCTTTTTTGCTAGGTTCACTAAATGATAAAACTGACCTGCCATTATGATTCTCCAGGTCATTACAAGTTCATAGACACCCAACATGTCTAGGTTCTTATCTAAGTGGTGAAGAAAAATTCTAAAATTTGCTAAAAAAAAAAAAAATAAATAAATTTGTGTTATTTTCAGATACCCGTAGTGTCTCCATTTTTTGTGATCTGGGGTTGGATGAGGGCTTATTTTTTGCGTGCCGAGCTGACGTTTTTAATGATACCATTTTGGTGCTGATACGTTCTTTTGATTGCCCACTATTGCATTTTAATACAATGTCGCGGCGACCAAAAAAACGTAATTCTTGTGTTATGAATTTTTTCTCGCTATGTCCTTTAGAGATCAGGTTAAAACTTTCGGGCGATTCTGAATGCAGTGATACCAAATATGTGTATGCTTGATTTTTTTTTTTGTTTTATTTTTAATGGGGCGAAAGAGGGGCGATTTAAACTTTTTTTCTTTTTTTTTTTTTTTTAATTTTGGCATGCATCATTAGCCTCCATGGGAGGCTAGAAGCTGCCACAACTCGATTGCCTCTGCTACATACAGGCGATGCTCAGATTGCCTGTACAGTCATGGCCAAAAGTTTTGAGAATGACACAAATATTAATTTTTACAAAGTCTACTGCTTCACTTTTTCTAATGGCAATTTGCATATACTCCAGAATGTTATAAAGAGTGATCAGCTTAACAGCAATTACTTGCAAAGTCAATATTTGGCTAGGAAATGAACTTTATCCCCCAAAACACATTTCAACATCATTGCAGCCCTGCCTTAAAAGGACCAGCTAACCTCTTTTCAGTGATTGCTCCATTAACACAGGTGTGGGTGTTGATGAGGACATGGCTGGAGATCAATCTGTCATGATTAAGTAAGAATGACACCACTGGACACTTTAAAAGGAGGCTGGTGCTTGGCATCATTGTTTCTCTTCTGTTAACCATGGTTATCTCTAAAGAAACACGTGCAGTCATCATTGCAATGTACAAAAATGGCCTAACAGGGAAGAGTATCGCAGCTAGAAAGATTGCACCTCAGTCAACAATCTATCGCATCATCAAGAACTTCAAGGAGAGAGGTTCCATTGTTGCCAAAAAGGCTCCAGGGTGCCCAAGAAAGACCAGCAAGCGCCAGGACCGTCTCTTAAAAGTGTTTCAGCTGCGGGATCGGGCTACCAGCAGTGCAGAGCTTGCTCAGGAATGGCAGCAGGCAGGTGTGAGTGCATCTGCACGCACTGTGAGGCGGAGACTCTTGGAGCAAGGCCTGGTCTCAAGTAGGGCAGCAAAGAAGCCACTTCTCTCCAGAAAAAACATCATGGACAGACTGATATTCTGCAAAAGGTACAGGCAGTGGACTGCTGAGGACTGGGGTAAAGTTATTTTCTCTGATGAATCCCCTTTTCAATTGTTTGGGACATCAGGAAAACGCCTCATTCGGAGAAGACAAGGTGAGCGCTACCACCAGTCTTGTCTCATGCCAACTGTTAAGCATCCTGAAACCATTCATGTGTGGGTTGCTTCTCAGCCAAGGGAATCGGCTCTCTCACAGTCTTGCCTAAAAACACAGCCATGAATAAAGAATGGTACCAGAATGTCCTCCAAGAGCAACTTCTCCCAACCCTCCAAGAGCAGTTTGGCAATCAACAATGCCTTTTCCAGCATGATGGAGCACCTTGCCATAAAGCAAAGGTGATAACTAAATGGCTCAGGGAACAAAACATAGAGATTTTGGGTCCATGGCCTGGAAACTCCCCAGATCTTAATCCCATTGAGAACTTGTGGTCAATCATCAAGAGACGGGTGGACAAACAAAAACCTAAAAATTCTGACAAAATGAAAGCATTGATTGTGCAAGAATGGACTGCTATCAGTCAAGATTTGGTCCAGAAGTTGATTGAGAGCATGCCAGGGAGATTGCAGAGGTCCTGAAGAAGAAGGGTCAACACTGCAAATATTGACTTGCTGCATTAACTCATTCTAACTGTCAATATAAGCTTTTGTTACTCATATGTTTGCAATTATTATATTTCTGTCTGTGATAAAAACATCTGTCAAACACACATAAAAACCAGAGGGCAGCAGATCATGTGAAAATATAATATTTGTGTCATTCTCAAAACTTTTGGCCATGACTGTATGTAGTAGAATTACTGCATTGCTATGAGCGACGACCACAGGGTGGCGCTCATAGCAATCCGGCATCAACAACCATAGAGGTCTCAAGGAGACCTCTGGTTGTTATGCCGACGCACCGCTAACCCCTAATCACGTGACGGGAGTCAGCGGTGCGCGTATTTCCGGCCTGGTGGCTAGAAGCGCGCATTAAATGCCACTTTCAGAGTTTGACAGCGGCATTTAACTAGTTTATATGCACGGGCGGATCGCGACTCCATCCGCTCCTATTGCGGGCACATGTCAGCTTATTCAAAACAGCTGACATGTCCCAGCTTTGATGCAGGCTCACAGCTGGAGCCCACATCAAAGCGGGGTTCTGACCTCGGATGTACTATTCCGTCCAAGGTCAGAAAGGAGTTATGTACACTCTGCACCCCATCTTGAATGAAAAAAAAAACAAATGTAGAAATTTTTGCAACTTTATTAAAAAAGAAAAACTGAAATAAGTATTCAGGCTATGTGTACACGTTGCGGATTGTTAGTGTTTTTGCCGCAAAAACGCTTACCCAAAGCAACTCATTATATTCTATGGGCTTCCGCAATGCTGTGCACACGGAAAAATACGCAGCATGCTCATTCTTTTTGCAGATTTGGGGCCGCCCTAGGAATTCATTGAACTGCTTACTTTCCGCACGCGGCTATGCCCAACATGCGCATAGTAAGCGGTTCATGTGCGGATGGAACCCAGGGCCTGGAGGAAAGAGTGCTAATTAAGCTTGCAAAACGCTAGTTTTTAGCCAGAATACGCATACCAATAAAAATGCGTATTTCCCGCGGCAGGGGGGTACGGGATTGCCGCGGAAATTTCCGCAACGTGTGCACATAGCCTCAGACCCTTTGCTCAGACACTCATGTAAGTCACATGCTGTCCATTTCCTTGTGATCCTCCTTCAGATGGTTCTACTCCTTCATTGGAGTCCAGCTGTGTTTAATTAAACTGATAGGACTTGATTTGTAAAGGCACACATCTGTCTACAAGGGTATGTTTTGATGCGTGTTTGACGCTGTGCGCTGGCGCAGCGTCAAACACGCAGCGTCCAGATGTTACAGCATAGTGGAGCGGATTTCAAGAAATCCCGTCTCCACTATGCTTAAAAACACGCAGGCGGCAGACCTGCGTTAACGGACATGCGGCGCGTCTTTTTAGACCGCAGCATGTCCTATTCCCTTGCGGCGACGCTGCGTCGCCGCAAGGTAAATAACACAGGGCTGTGTAGCCCTGCGGTCATTCCGGATGTGTTCCATGAACACATCCGGATTGTCCGCGCGTTAACTAGGGGGCGGGGCGGACTTTCCGCTCCGTCCAAAGCACTGTGGCTCCGGATCGTGGAACCACAGTCTATAAGGCTAGGTTCACATTTGCGGTTGAGTCCACAGCGTTTGCGGACGATAGGCAAGTGCTATTTTCCCCGGAAAATTTTTTTTAATGTACACAAGCCACGCCCAATGGGCGTGTCTTATGTAAATTCTTGAGTACACAAAGCGTACGCATGTCGTTGCGTACGCTTGCGTTTACATAGCCAGTAATGCGGGGTTTTTTTACACACGTCTTCCACATGCGCTGGGGCCTGCATTTGAACCCCCACCCAAAACGGAATTTGGACGTTTGCACTGACAGGGCCATAGGCTATAATGGTGCTGGCAAAGCAAAAGTGCGCGCAGATGCAGGCTGCTATGTCTGAGTGTCCGCCTTCAGTATACACCCGAAAACAATGCACACCAGAGTGCACGATCAATCTGCTGGCACCATTATAGTCTATAGTCCGCTTTGCGGGGGGGGGGGGGTTCAGAAGCAAGCACCAACTGGACCCATACACATGTTGCAGTTTGTTGCGGTCGGCGCAGCGTCCAAACGATGCTTGCGGAGGCATCCGCGTGGCATACGTACCCAATGTTAAAGATAGGGTACGTAGGACGCATGCAGAGGTAGGCGGCGCTGAAAGAAAGAGGTGCGGCAGTGGGCAGGGCATGTCGGAGGAAGTACGCAGCCCTGCCAAACGCTAGTGTGAAACTAGCCTAAGAGGGACAGTATATAATATGTAAGAAGCACTATTATTTTGTACTGACAATTGGTAACGGACATTAATTTGGGGTCGGTAATGTATGTATAATATACAGTATATATGTATTACACACATACATCGCACACAAACACACTGCCAACTATACAATCCAAACCTGCTGTTAACTACTCTCCCTCTCCTTCTACGGCCTTATTCAGAAGTCTGTGTTTCAGGGATGTGCACATGTTGCAGATTTGGCTCAGGAATTTCCTGAGCGGATTCCGCATCTCTTGTCAGAAAACGCATGTCAAAATCCGTGCTTTTTTTGGCGGATTTTGTGCAGATTTTTTGCGGATTGGCATGCGTTTTTAGCCCTGCAGATTTCATTAACCCCTTTATTCCATCCGACGTACTATTCCGTCCATGTGCCCTGGACTTAATTCCCAAGGACGGAACAGTACGTCACATGCGATCAGCCGCGATCCCGGGGGAGCGCGGCCGATCGCGGCCGGGTGTTAGCTGATTATCACAGCTGACACCCGGCACTGTGTGCCAGGGGACCAATCCCGGCACATTAACCCCTGGCACACTGCGGTCAAAGATGATCGCAGCGAACCGGGGGCACAGGGAAACATCGCGCAGGGAGGGAGCTCCCTGCATGCTCCCGAGACCCTCAGAACAGCGCGATGCATCGCGCTGTGCCGAGGGAACCTCCTCCCTACAGGATCCCGAATCCAAGATGGCCGCGGGGTCCTTCCGGGTCCTGGAGGGAGGCGGCTTCCTCAGTGCCTGCTGAGAGCAGGCGCTGAGAAAGCCTGCAGCAGTACCTGTCACATCGCCGATCGGACAGAGTGCTGTGTACAGTGTCAGACCAGCGATCTGACATTATACAGTGATGTCCCACCCTGGGACAAAGCAAAAAAGTTCTAAAAATAAAAATCACAAGTGTAAAAAAAAATTCCTAAATAATGATAAAAAAAAAAATTTCCCCAATAAATTCATTTCTTCATGTAAATAAAAAAAAAAAAAACAATAAAAGTACACATATTTGGTATCGTCGCGTTCGTCACGACCCGCCCTATAAACCTGTCCCACTAGTTAACCCCTTTAGTGAACCCCTTAAAAAAAAAAAAAACAAGGAAAAAAAAACAATGATTTATCATCATACCGCCTAACAAAAAGTGGAATAACACGCAATCAAAAAGACGGATATAAATAAACATGGTACCGCTGAAAACGCCATCTTGTCCCGCAAAAAACGAGCCCCGGTACAGCATCATCAGCGAAAAAAATAAAAAAGTTATAGCTCGCAGAATAAAGCGATGCAAAAATAATTATTTTTTTATAAATAAATGTTTTTATTGTATAAAAGCGCCAAAACATAAAAAAAATATATAAATGACGTATCGTTGTAATCGTACTAACACGAAGAATAAAACGGCATTATAAATTTTACCACGCACGTAACGGTATAAACGCCCCCCCCCACAAAAAGAAATTCATGAATTGCTGGTTTTTGTTCATTCTGCCTCCCAAAAATCGTAATAAAAAGCAATCAAAAAATGTCATGTGTCCAAAAATGGTACCAATAAAAACGTCAACTTGTCCCGCAAAAAATAAGACCTCATATGACTCTGTGGGCCAAGATATGGAAAAAATTATAGCTCTCAAAATGTGGTGTTGCAAAAACTATTTTTTGCAATAAAAAGCGTCTTTTAGTGTGACAGCTGCCAAACCCGCTATAAATAGTAAATCAAACCCCCCTTTATCACCCCCTTAGTTAGGGAAAAATAATAAAATTTAAAAAATGTATTTATTTCCATTTTCCCATTAGGGTTAGGGTTGGGGCTAAAGTTAGGGATAGAGTTGGGGCTAAAGTAAGGGTATGTTTCCACTATCAGGAAACAGTCCGGAATTGCTGCGTGTTTGACGCTGTGCGTTGGCGCAGCGTCAAACACGCAGCGTCCAGATGTTACAGCATAGTGGAGGGGATTTCAAGAAATCCTGTCTCCACTATGCGTAAAAACACGCAGGTGGAGGACCTGCGTTTCCGGACATGCGGCGCGTCTTTTCAGCCCTGCGATCATTCCGGATGTGTTCCGGAGGTGTCCTGAACACATCCGGAAAGAGCGCGCGTACAAAAGGGGGCGGGGCTTTGGGCGGTGCGGAATTTCCGCTCCGTCCAAAGCGCTGTGGTTCCGGACCGTGGAACCACAGCCTTAGGCCGGCGTCACACACAACTACAAAAAATCGGTCCGTTTTAGTCGGTCGATTGTCGGATCAAAATGCAAACATCACACATCCTTCTGGCATCCGATTTTCCTTCAAAGATGCGATTTAGTCGCATGTGTGTGTACCTTGTAACATCCGATTTTCATCCGACTTGCGAGAATTTCTCGCAGGCTTGCAAAACTGACATATAATGGATCCAAAAGAATAGTATTTAAATCACAAAAGAAAGAATAGATATATACACACACATATATATATATATATATACACACATATATATATACACATATAAATATATATACACATATATATATACACATATATATATACACATATATATATACACATATATATATATAATATATATATATGTAATTGTGACATGTATACATACATATATTTATAGTTCTTACACTTCTACATACTGTAATAGCCGCTAATTCAATTGCCGGCTTTTGTGAAATCACAGAAGCAGACATGAAATGATACATTGTTTCCACACAGTTAACCATGTCATTTCCTGTATTTTGATATATGGTTTGAACTTACAATTACATGAGTGTATTTGTACAAAATTTCAGACATGTAGGGGTTAATTAAATGTGTAAATTCGTTGAAAAAAAATGTGTGTGCTCCCGCTGTATTTTCTCCACCAGACAGACAAAGCAAGCGAGTGGGGGCAGATAATAACAGCCTAGGGAGGGTACATTTTTTTGTGCCCCCCCTGGCAATGGGAATAGACGGGCAAAGTGCCAGAAAGGGCAAATCTAATTATAGATTTGCCCTTTCTGGGGTGTCTGGGTGCAGATCTTAGTAGCCAGGGGGGCACAAAAAAAATGTACCCTCCCTGGGCTATTATTATTTGCCCCCACTCGCTTGCTTTGTCTGTCTGGTGGAGAAAATACAGCGGGAGCACACGCATTTTTTTTCAACGAATTTACACCTTTAATTAACCCCTACATGTCTGAAATTTTGTACAAATACACTCATGTAATTGTAAGTTCAAACCATATATCAAAATACAGGAAATGACATGGTTAACTGTGTGGAAACAATGTATCATTTCATGTCGGCTTCTGTGATTTCACAAAAGCCGGCAATTGAATTAGCAGCTATTACAGTATGTAGAAGTGTAAGAACTATAAATATATGTATGTGTCACAATGACATATATATATATATATATATTTGTATTCTATGTGTGTATATCTATTCTTTCGATTCTTTATTAAAGCTGTCAGTGTGATTTTACAGTATAGCCGGGGATGAATTGCCGGCTTTTCTAAAGGACACCGATGCGATTTAATCGCAAGTCACACGTGCGGTCCGTTTGTAATCCGATTTTTCATCGCTCCCATACACTTGCATTGGCGATAGTCGACCCACAATCGGTGACAATCGCAGCATGCTGCGATTGCACACGGACGTTTAAAACGGACCACAAAAAATCTGATACTGGGAGCTGCTCCATAGATTAACATAGGGCAGACTGCAATACGATATTTCATCGTATTGCAGTCGTCCGATTCTGTCGCCAGTGTGACGCCGGCCTTAGGGTTAGGGTTGGGACTAAGATTACAGGTGTGTTAGGGTTAGGTTTGTGGTTATGATTAGGCTTGGGATTAGGGTTAGGGGTGTGTTGGGCTTAGGGTTGGAGTTAGAATTGGGGTTTTCCACGGTTTAGGCACATCAGGTGCTCTCCAAACGTGACATGGCATCTGATCTCAATTCCAACCAATTCGGCGTTGAAAAAGTCAAACGGTGCTCCTTCCCTTCTGAGCTCTGCCATGCGCCCAGTGTGTTTACCCTCACATATGGGGTATTAGCGTACTCAGGAAAAATTGCACAATAACTCTTGGGGTCCAATTTCTTTTGTTACCCTTGGGAAAATAAAAAATTGGGGCGAAAATATCATTTTTGTGGAAAAAAATATGATTTTTTATTTTTATGGCTCTACGATATAAACTTCTGTGAAGCACTTGGGGGTTCAAAGTTCTCACCACACATCTAGATAATTTCCTTTGGGGGGTCTAGTTTCCAAAATGGGGTCACTTGTGGGGGGTTTCCACTGTTTAGGCACATGACGCCCGCAGACTATTCCATCAAAGTCTGCAATGCAAAACGTCACTACTTCCCTTCCGAGCCCCAAAGTGTGCCCATAAAGTAGTTTTCTCCCACATATAGGGCATCAGCGTACTCAGGACAAATTGAACAACAACTTTTGGGGTCCAATTTTTCCTGTTACCCTTGTGAAAATAAAAAACTGGGGACTAAGAGATCATGTTTGTGGAAAAAATATGATTTTTTTTATTTTCACGCCCGGAAGTTATAAACTTCTGTGAAGCACTTGGGGGTTCAAAGTGCTCGTCACGCATCTACATACGTATTTTTCGGACTATAAGACGCACCGGACCATAAGACGCACCCCAAATTTTCAGAAGGAAAATTGGGAAAAAAAAATAATGTGTCAAATGGGGGTCCGTCTTACAGTCCGAATTTAGCTTACCACTGTGTGGGGTGGTTGGGCACTGTGGGGTGGCTGTGATATGTGGGGTGGCCATATACTCACAAATCCGGTGGCGGCGGCGCTCCCAATGCAGCTTGGCTGCGATGCGGTGGTGGTGTCCGGGCAGCAGCGGGCCTCTGGGCTGCGTGGGGGGCTCCGCCGGCATCTCGTCCCAGCCGGAAAGCCCCCCCGCAGCTGCGACGCGGTGCCTCCGGTGGCGGTCCCGATCCAAAGTGTGGTGCGGTGGTGGTGTTCGGGCAGCAAGCGGGCCTCTGGGCTGCGTGGGGGGCTCCGCCGGCATCTCGTCCCAGCCGGAAAGCCCCCCCGCAGCTGCGACGCGGTGCCGGCATGAGGAATGGCTGCCTGGGGCCTCCGGCAAGATGGCCGCCGCATACTCTTGTTCAAATCTCGGCAACGAGATCTCTTCCCAGGACAAGATCTCGTTGCTGAGATTTGAACGAGAGTATGCGGCGGCCATCTTGCCGGAGGCCCCAGGCGGCCATTCCTCATGCCGGCACCGCGTCGCAGCTGCGGGGGGGGCTTTCCAGCTGGGACGAGATGCCGGCGGAGCCCCCCACGCAGCCCAGAGGCCCGCTTGCTGCCTGAACACCACCACTGCACCACACTTGGGATCGGGACCGCCACCGGAGGCACCGGCACCACGTCGCAGCTGCGGGGGGGCTTTCCGGCTGGGACGAGATGCCGGCGGAGTCCCCCACGAAGCCCAGAGGCCCGCTGCTGCCCGGACACCACCACCGCATCGCAGCCAAGCTGCATTGAGAGCGCCGCCGCCACTGAACTTTCCGGTATGTTGCGACCATAAGACGCACCCCCATTTTCCCCCAAAATTTTTGGGGAAAAAAAGTGCGTCTTATGGTCCAAAAAATACGGTAAGTTCCTTTGGGGTCTAGGTTCCAAAATGGGATCACTTGTGGGGGGTTTCCACTATTTAGGCACATCAGGGTCTCTCCAAACGCTACATGACACCCGCAGACCATTCCATCAAAGTCTGCATTACTAAACGTCACTACTTCTATTCCGAGCCCCGACGTGTGCCCATACAGTAGTTTTCTCCTACGTGTAGGGTATCAGCTAACTCAGGACAAATTGGACAACTTTTGGGGTCCAGTTTCTCCTGATACCCTTGGGAAAATAAAAAATTGGTGACTAAAAGATCATTTTTGTGGGAAAAAAATAGGCTTTTTATTTTCATGCCCGGGCATTATAAACTTGTGTGAAGCACTTGGGGGTTCAAAGTGCTCACCACAGATCTAGATAAGTTCCTTAGGGGGTCTAGTTTCCAAAATGGGGTCACTTGTGGGGGTTTCCACTGTTTAGGCACATCAGGGGCTCTGCAAACTGAACATGACACCCATCAAAGTCTGCATTCCAAAATGTCATTACTTCCTTTCCTAGCCCTGCTGTGCTCCCAAACAGTATTTCCCCCCCCCCCACATATGGGGTATCAGCGTACTCAGGACAAATTGGACAACTTTTGGGGTTTAATTTCCTTGGGAAAAATCAAAAACTGGGGACTAAAAAATCATTTTTGTGGAAATTTATTTTTTTTTTCCCACCCAGTCATTATAAACTTTAGTGAAACACTTGGGGGTTGAACGTGCTCACAAAAGATCTAGATAAGTTCTTTAGGGGGTCTAGTTTCCAAAATGGTGTCACTTGTGGGGGTTTTCCACTGTTTAGGCACATCAGGTGCTCTCCAAACACAACATGGCGTCCAGCCAATTCTGCGTTGAAAAAGTCAAACTGCTCTCCTTCCCTTCCGAGCTCTGCCATGCACCCAAACAGAGGTTTACTCCCACATATTGGGTATCAGCGTACTCAGGACAAATTGCACAATAACTTTTGAGGTCTTGTTACCCTTGGGAACATAAAAATTTTACAGCTCTACGTTATAAACTTGTGTGAAGCACTTGGGGGTTCAAAGTGCTCACCACAGATCTAGATAAGTTCCTTAGGGGGTATAATTTCTGAAATGGGGACACTTGTGGGGGGTTCTCACTGTTTAGGCACATCAGGCGCTATCCAAATGCGACATGGCGTCCAATCTCGATTCCAGCCAATTTTGGTATGAAAAAGTCAAATGGTGCTCCTTCCCTTCCGAGCTCTGCCGTGCGCCCAAACAGTGGTTCCCCCCCACACATGGGGTATCAGCGTACTCAGGACAAATTGGACATCAACTTTTATGGTCCAATTTCTCCTGTTACCCTTTGGAAAATAAAAAATTGGTGACTAAAAATCATTTTTGTGGGAAAAAAATTGGATTTTTTATTTTCATGCCCGGGCATTATAAACTTGTGTGAAGCACTTGGGGGTTCAAAGTGCTCACCACAGATCTAGATAAGTTCCTTAGGGAGTCTAGTTTCCAAAACGGGGTCACTTGTTGGGGGTTTCCACTGTTTAGGCACATCAGGGACTCTACAAACGCGACATGGCGTCCAATCTCAATTCCAGCCAATTTTGGTTTGAAAAAGTCAAATGGCGCTCCTTCCCTTCCAAGCCCTGCCGTGCGCTCAGACAGTGGTTTTCCCCCACATATGGGTATCGACGTACTCAGGAGAAATTGCACAACAACTTTTTCTGTCCACTTTCTCCTTTTATCCTTGTTAAAATAAAAAAAAATTGTTGGTAAAAGATCATTTTTGTGACTAAAAAGTTAAATGTTCATTTTTTCCTTCCAAGTTGCTTCCGCTCCTGTGAAGCACCTGAAGGGTTAATATACTTCTTGAATGTGGTTTTGAGTACCTTGAGGGGTGCAGTTTTTATAATTGTGTCACTTTTGGGTATGTTCTGCCATATAGACCCCTTCAAAGTGACTTCAAATGTGAGGTGGTCCCTAAAAATAATGGTTTTGTATAATATATTGTAAAAATGAGAAATCGCTGGTCAACTTTTAACCCTTATAACTTCGTAACAAAAAAAAATTTTGGTTCCAAAATTGTGCTGATGTAAAGTAGACATGTGGGAAATGTTATTTAGCAACTATTTTGTGTGACATATTTCTCTGTTTTAAGGGAATAAAAATTCAAAATTTGAAAATTGCAAAATTTTCCAAATTTTCGCCATATTTCCATTTTTTTCATAAATAACCACAAGTTATAGCGAAGAAATTTTACCACTATCATGAAGTACAATATGTCACGAGTAGTGTTGAGCGATAAGATACCGCAAGTATCGGGTATCGGCTGATATTAGCTGTATCGGACTTTCGATATTGACTTTCGATATTTCCCATATATCGTATACCGGAATCGGAATTGTCACTGTCACTGTGAGTGTCCGTCGGTCGGGTCTGTCAGGAGTCAGCGGCACTTACCTGGCAGAAGATCTCCGGTGGTCACGGCCTGGACTGGTTGATGGCCGCCATCATCTTTCCCCGGCGGTCACATGCAGTTTCTCGCGATGACTGCAGTGACTGCTGGGTAATCCCGGCCGTAAAGCAGTCAGTCCGATGACGTCACCGCCGGGGAAGCAGGTAATCAGCTGTGCTGCGCCGGGATGACAGCCTCTGCCTGTCATTCCGATGTAGCAGAGCTGGATCGTCGTGGGACAGTCGTTACTATGGACTGCGTCGGACAGGTGGTATACTGTTGGTTTGTTTTTTTCCTTTTTTTACAGGAGATCGATGGCGTCGCAGGAATGAGAGTATAATAAAAGAAATGAAAACTGTGTTGTCTCTTTTATTTCATTAAAATACTTTTTTCTTGCTGTGTCTTTTTTTTTATACATTTAAAAACTTTGGGATTAATAATGGATCGGTGTCTTATTGACACCTCTCCATTATTAACCGGGCTTATTATCACCGTGCAATCAACGGTGACATTAACCCCTTATTACCCCACTTGCCACCGCTACAGGGCAGTGGGAAGAGCCGGGTAAAGTGCCACAATTGGCACATCTTTTGATGCGCCAAATGTGGGGCTGCTGTAGCCTGGTATTATCAGGCTGTTGAGGGCCAAAATCCATGGGCCTTGACAGTCTTTTAATACCAGGCCGCAGCAGTCTGCATTTTACTTGGCTGGTTAACAAAAATAGGGGGACCCCTACGCCGTTTTTTTTTTGAGGGGGATCCCCTATTTTTGTTAACCAGCCAAGCTAAGCAGACTGCTGTGGCCTGGTATTATCAGGCTGGCAAGGTCCATGGATATTGGCTCATTACCAGCCTGAAAAACCAGGCCTCAGCAGTCTGCTTCATCTGGCTGGTTAACAAAAATAGGGTGGACCCCACGCCAATTTTTTTTCGAGGGGATTCCCTATTTTTGTTAACCAGCAAAGATAAGCAGACTGCTGTGGCCTGGTATTATCAGGCTGGCAAGCAGGGTCGGACTGAGGCACCGGAGAAACCTACGGTGGGCCCCAGCTCCTGCGTGGTGGGCCCTGATTTGAAAGGATAGGTCGCGGGGCAGAGGGGGCGGTGGCCCCGGGGCCCGCGCTCTGAGGGGGCCCACCCGGAGCTACGATACAGTTACATTCTGCGGCAGAGCAGGGAGAATCGCTCTCCCTGCTCTGCCGCCCGGAAGCTATGGGGCCTGAACAGGCGTTGGGGGGGCCCGGTGCCAGCAGTGGGCCCCCCACCCGTCATCGGAGGGTCAGCTGTATCGGCATCCAGCCGATAAAGCTGACCGCATAGAGAGAGAAGGAGCGAGCGCTCCTTCTCTCCCATAATCCCCCTCTCAGCGTATGACAGCGGGCGCAATAACATCACCTGCCGGCGCCCGCTGTCAGACGCTGAGAGGGAGAACAGTGAGCAGCACAGGAGCCGGGAGGTGAGTATTTTTTTTATTTTTTTTTAATGGGGGTGCAGTCGAGTCCTGGCTGGAGAAGTCGTCATGTCGGTGTGGGCCAGATGGAAAAGACATGAAAAGTGAACAATTCCATTAGAAAGAACATCAGCGGTAAGTCATTATCTGTACCTGTGCTGTAATCTATATGTTCTGTAGGACTGGTATTATTTAACACAGACCATATGGTGGTAATATCAATATTGGTCTTTTTATATATAGATTATTTTGGCCAACAGCGCGGTCATTTGCTGAGGTTCTCTGATGATGGGCCCACTCAGAAGTTTTGCCCCCACTAAACCAAAACCCTAGCTACGCCTATGGCTCTTTCTCTAGTCTTTCTTTCTCGCTCTCTGTTCTTTCCTTCTCGCTCTCTGTTCTTTTTTCTCTCTGTTCTTTCTTTCTCTTTTCTTTCCTCTCTTTCTTTCTCTGTTTGTTCTTTCTCTCTCGCTGCTCTTTCTTTCTTTTCCTCAGTACCAGCCACTGTGCCCTCATTACCAGTCAGTGTGATCAGCAGTGCTAAATGGTTACGCTTGGGGCGAGTATATGGGTGTGATTAGCTGTGAAATGGGTGTTGTCGGGGCGTGGCCTAAAATTTTCAGCGGCGCGCAACACGCGCCGCAGCCTTTAATCCTCTTTCCTGTCTTCCAAATTTGGGAGGTATGCTGTATGACCTCCCTACAACTTCTGGCCATGCTCCTGATGAGCGCAAAGGATGGTCTCGTGAGGGATCTCCTCCCACACCTGGACTAAAGCATCCACCAACTCCTGGACAGTCTGTGGTGCAACGTGGCATGGCCTAAAATTTTCTGCAGCATGCACAGCGTGCCACAGCCTTTGTCCCTCTTTCCCTTATTCAAAGGTTGGGAAGTATGATGTTGGGCCGCAAGAATATATTTTCTCTGGTGGGCCCAAGGTACTCCAGTCCGACGCTGCTGGCAAGGTCCATGTATGTTGGCTCCTTAACAGCCTTAAATACCATGCCTCAGCAGCAGGGGCGTACATATAAATCATGGGGCCCCATAGCAAAAGTCTGAATGTTCCCCACCCCCCCAAAAAAAAACCCAGAGGCATTGTAAATGTAAATTGCCAGCACAGTGAGGGAAGTTGAGTCGCACAGAGACAGGGGTTTTGGGTGTACTCGGCACCGATCACGTCGACTTCTATGGGGGATGTCACGAGTAGCACAGCTCGGTCCGTGACCTGGGCGATCACTGGAATGTGGGATATTTCCAGGGGATGATAGAATGTTTGTGTAGTTTGTCGTGACGCCACCTGTAGTACCTGGTCAGGGTGACCAGCGCTGCTGTGCAGGTCCTCTGGCAGGGATGGTGTAGTGCAGCTAGATGAAAAGTCTTCTACAGGTAAGACGGTATCCTTCCAGGGCAGATAGATGTGAGATAGAGCAATGGTGCAGAGTGATGTAGCAGAGTGGAGTATGCGACGTAGTAAGAAAGCAGGAAAGGAAACAATTCTTACTACAAAGACATGCAGCATAAGGCTGCCTCAACCCCTCCCATCCAACTAGCTACACCCTGTTCTAACCAGCCTGAGCTAGACCATCCCATTGGTCCGCCTACACTCAGCTGGCATAGTGTACTGTTGAATGCAGTGGTTGGAGTCAATGGGGTGTTTCCTCCTTACCTGAGAGTAAGATGTCACACCGCTGGGTGCGATGCAACATCTCTGTGGCGACTGGACCCTCGGGTGCTTCTGTCTTTTCACAAATGCCGGCTTTACCCGGCAATTGAATCAGAGGCTATTTTACTATGTAGAAGTGAATAAACTATACATATATGTATATATATATATATGTCACAATGACATGTATATATACATATATATATATATATATATATATATATATATATATATATATATATATATATATATATATATATGTATTCTATGTGTGTATATTTTGTGTTTACAAGGAAAGAAAGTGTTTTTTTTAGTTGCGATATTTTGTTCCCATAGACTTACATGGGACTTCCGGTATCGGTATCGGGTATCGCCGATATTTTAGTGATATCGGCGATACCATTCCGATCCGATATTTTTGGATATCGGAAAGTATCGCTCAACACTAGTCACGAGAAAACAATCTCAGAATCGCTAAGATCCTTTGAAGCGTTCCAGAGTTATAGCCTCATAAAGAGACAGTGGTCAGAATTGTAAAAATTGGCACGGCCATTAACGTGCAAACCACCCTTGGGGCTAAAGGGGTTAATGGAATGGGTGTAAGAACGCATGCGGATCCGCAAAAAGAATTGACATGCTGCAGAAAATAAACTGCTGCGGATTCCATGTGGAATTTCACGCAGCATGTGCACAGCGTTTTTTTCTCACAAAAAATTACATTGATTGGTTAATCACTTGCGGGATCTGCAGCGAACCCGCTGCGGATCTGCAATGTGTGCACATACCCTTACACTTATGAAAAGAATAAAAAAATGGTATGAGTGTCATTAGTGTTTGGTCAGTGTTTTTCACGTACGTATAAGGCTATGTGCCCACATTGCAGAAATAAGCAGAATTTTCCTCAGCAAATGGGCACTTCGTTGACCGAAAAAACGTATGCGGATTTTTACGCTTTTTTTGTCGCGGTTTTGACACGTATTTCATGCGTTTGTTGCGCATTTTCCTATGCCATTCTATGGCTGCGGAATCGCTGCGATTTCGCAAAATTAATGAACATGGTGCGTTTTTTTCCGCAATGCGATTCTGCTGCGGAAAGAGACGCAGCATGAGCACAGCAATTGCAGATTGTATTTATAATAAATGGTCTGCGGTTTGTAAGCGTTTCCGCTTAAAAAACGCAACGTGGGCACATAGTCTAAATGAACAATATATATTTTTTTTTTTTATACATCGCAATGCTAAACACGGACGGCACAAGGATGCTGCCATCTGTGTGTTTATCATGGCACTTTTCATCTGTGCTGTCAGAAAAAAAACGGACCAGTCTCCATGGGTTTGCACGAACACACGGTCAGTATAAAAATATGAACATGTGAACAGCCCCATAGGCTATAATTAGTACATGTTGTGTCCATGAAAAACACAGATACCGTATTTTTCGGATTATAAGAGGCACTTTTTTCCCCCAAATTTGGGGGGAAAATGGGAGTGCGTCTTATAATGCGGATATACCCTACAGGCCGCGGAGACGCAGGGTCCCAAGGTTGCGGCTGGAGGAGGAAAGAGTGGAACGTTGCTGCAGGCCACAGAATGGGATAAAGGGGTGTTCCAATGTGCGGCGCACCGCTGCGGGTGTTCGATGCTGCTGCGGGGGCTCTGCCGACATTTTGTGAAAGGCCAGAGCCCCCACAGTTCCATGGTTTCCTATGCGGTGGACTCCGGGAAAATGGCTGCCGTGGGGGTGGCGCTGAGATCTCATCTCCCGAGATCTTGGTGCCGAGATCTCCATCTGTGCATGCGCAGCCCCCGGCAGCCATTTTCCCTGAGTCCATTGCATAGAAAACCATGGAACTGCAGGGGATCTGGCTTTTCACAAAATGTCGGTAGAGTCCCCGCAGCAGCACCGGACACTCGCAGCAGCGCACTGCACATCCGAACACCCCCTCGCCAGCCTGCGGCCTGCAGCAATGCTCCACTCTTGCCTCTTCCAGCATCGATCCTGGCACCCCGTTTCACCACAGCACCCACCCTCAGTAAGCAATAAGACGCATGGTTTATTAGAAGCACCACCATTGTATTAAAAAAAGTTTTTTTCCGATTTTTTTCCTCAAAATTTGGGGTACGTCTTATAATCCGGAGCTTCTTATAATCTGCAAAATACGGTAGAACACGTACGTCAAACACAGATGTCTGAAGTACGCAGAAGAGCTTTTAGTTGACAGCGCGTGATCAAGAGAAAAATGGTTTTAACAGGGCTCCACTCCTCAGGTACCCGGCCTCTACTATAATTAAAGAACCCTCTCTTCTGACTTGTGCGGTGGTCATTCTGAACAGACAGGTGACAGAACACCCATGACTTTCTCATTGCAATTTTAAGAGAAGTCCACAGCCAAGCTAGAATTAAGCAAAGCGACTTGCAGGAACCTGATCCAGTGGCCATGTCAGTATTCCACAGCAGCAGGACAAGAGCCCGGTGACCGTCCTACTACCTGCAGGTATGCTGAGTTCCTCTTCTGATTAATAGATGTTACACCGCAAAGTCATGATATTGTGGGACCTACTAATAAGAAGAGGTGCACAGGAGGCCGCAAGGTAGTAAAAAGTTTAATTTTTTTGGCTGCCGTGGAGAACTGATGTGGCCACTGGACTTGGGTCCTTGCAAACTCTAAAGGGTATGCCACACTAAACAGCGTCGCTAACGAGATCGCTAAAAAACGTCACTATTTAGCGATCTCGTTAGTGACGTTGTTCAGTGTGGCATGTAGCAACGACGTGGCCCCTGCTGAGATCCTGCTGTGATCTCGTTCGTCGCTGACATCGGTCCGGACCCTATTTTTATCGTCGGCGTCCCGCTGGTAAGTATATATCGCTGAGTGTGGCACCTTTTTTTAGCGATTTAGCGGTATTTTTGTACCGCTAAAGTCGTTAAGGAGATCGCTAACCGCGATAGCGTCCTTAACGACATCGCTAAATTAAGCCGCTACTAGCGATATTGAAACTATCCCGCTAGCGATCGCATTAGTATGCGTCGTTATCGTGATCGCTAGCGGGATAGTTTAGTGTGGCAGTACCTTTAGCCTGGGTGCACAAGGTCAGCAATCGGCAGCGTTTTGGACGCAGCACGTCCGCTGCGTCCAAAGCGCTGCCGGCTTTTGAACGCAGGTGATTCCGCATATGTTCACTGAACCGTACGGAATCACCGCGTCCAATACATTGTACGGGTGAAATTTATCATGGGGGAGACTCGCGTCTCCGCGACATAAATTTGTGAAAAAACACCGTGAGCACAGCCGCAGAAGGTGGTTAGGTTATGTTCCAAAACCATATAATGTGAAATATAAACCTAGCACTCAACTTAAGTTTTATGATGATTTATTGTAGTATTCCAAAAGAAAACGTTTCGGTCACAGAACGACCTTCGTCAGTTACATGTTGGGTTTGGGCAAATACAGAGTATGTCTCCAAAAGAAAAAGGAACTGGAGACTCTGGATTAGATGCTGTGTATTGGAGTCCGTGTAGGACTGCCAATTGGAGCTAGTGTGCTGGCAGAGTAGGACGCGGGGGATACCTACTCTCCCAGCACACCAGCTCCAATTGGCAGTCCTCCGCAACATTAATTGACATGCTGCGGTCTGGAAAGACGTGCCGCATGTCAGTCTCCACGGTTGTCGTTGCACGCATAGTGGGCATGGGATTTCTTGAAATCCCATCCACTTTGCTGTAACATCATACCGCTGCGGGTTGAATGCTGCGAATGTACACAGAGTCCAACCCGCAGCATTTACTGACCGTGGAAACATATCTTAACTGCCAGGAGATCAAGGTTTGGCTGCAGAAAATACCACAGCAAAAAAGCAACGTGTGAACATAGCCTAAGCAATAAGCTTTCACATCTCAAGAAAATAAAGAGATCCACCTATGTGCAGCCACCTCTCCATTCATGGCATTAGTCTGCAGATGTACCATAATTGTCCATACGAGACAACCAATTTAAAAGTGGTTGTCTGAACAGAGCTCTTTGCCAGGGGAAGCCACTGCCAGCCAAGTCTTAAGGTACTGTCACACTAAGCGAGATCGCTAACGAGATCGCTACTGCGTCACCATTTATGACGCAGTAGCGATCTCGTTAGCGACTTAGCTGTGTGTGACATGTAGCGGCGATATGGCCCCTGCTGAGATGTCGCTGATCGCTCATGAACGTTCTGAGACGTTTTTTTGGTCGTTGGTGTCCCGCTGGAGAGCCTGAATCGCTGAGTGTGACACCCTTTATGAACGACTTTACCAGCGTCGCAGGTGGGACTAGGTTTTCCCAAAGACCGCAGAGGTCGTTATACAGATCGCTGATGAGATGTGTTTGGAATCTAACTAGCGACCACATAGAGATCGCACTAGCGATCTCGCCAGGTCGTGTCGTTGTCGTGATCGCTAGTGCGATCGCTAAGTGTGACAGTGCCTTTATCCTAATAAGCTGAAAATCAAGGTGCAAACTCGACTAAATGTCCAATTTCCCTGTAACACTTGCAAGGGAAATGTATGACAAGGCAGCCATCCAGATGAAAGGCCGTCCGTGTAATTCAATGATGACTCTACATTTACAGGAGACCCTACCATATATTGTCCATATCCCCTAATATTGCACACCCATAGCAAGACCCCAAACTGGATCTCTAAGGGATTCTTGGTGGGACCCCTTCCTGTCCTATAAGTTACTACACTTATAGAAAATTTCTCAGAATGAGAGTGCAAGAAATAGAATAAAAATGGAAGTAAAATCAGAACAAGCTAGAAAGAGGTTACCTGGGTAAAGGACTCCGGCTGACTGAGCGCTTGGACACAAAAGGGCTGCTGGAACGCCTGCGTCCGTATGGACTCGGAGATCTCCCACTGTAGGATCCACTTCCTCTTTCATAGCTAGATGATCTCCTCCTGTAAGGGCTGACCGAACGCTGCCTCCTGCTATATGGGCTGGGGGAACGTGTGTTAGTCTGATAAGCAGATGGCTCTTTGTAGTTCGGGCTGTCTACGTTTTTCTTGTACGATTCAACGTAGTTACTGGAGCCGTGGGAACGAGGTGGGCTTCCATCATAGTCCTGCCCACCTGATGCATCAGAATGACTGTCATCCTGTTTTGGGCTGCTGCCGTATTTTCTACGTGGACTTCGCCCTTTCCTCTTGGGGCTGTCAGAAGTTTTGTAACGCTTAGAAGAGTCCTTTCTGCGGTGGCTTTTATTTCGCTCCTTGTGTCCCGATTTAACTTCCCGCTCTCTACGGGATTTCTCTCTGTGCATCTTTGACACTCTGACCTCTTTGTTCGCGGACTTCGAGCCGCGTCCATGCTCTTCTGGTTCCTCAACCACCCGCTTGGTCACACTTGACGTCCTTTCTTTAGAGCTCATCACCTTGCTCACAGTGGTCTCCTGACTTTTCTCAGGTTTACGTTCCCTTTCTAACTGTTTACTCTTCGCCAACTCTTTGACCTTTTTGTGCTGATGGCGGTGGCGTGATCTATGAGCCTTTTCGCTCCCTCTACGCTCATCGCTGTCTCTTTTCTCTGCCTTAGAAGAGACGTCATCTGAGAAGGTGTCGGAATCCGAGCTTATGTCGTCGTACTCCACCAGCTTCAGAGTCGTCGTAGGCATCAAAGGCTCAAGCGTCACTTGAGAATCTCGGAGATATTTTGACTTGTGCCGCTTTTGTTTTGCACCTAATCTTTGACGGTCCTTGTTGTTGCTGCTCCCACTGCTTTGCGGCATGTTAGATGCAGGCCCTCCGCTATCCTTCTTGTTCCCATGCCGCACTGGGTTTGGCATTCCTCTGCCGAAAAAAAAAAGGGAGGGGGGAGGGGTGAACCCCACAAAAATGCAATAAGTTTCCTTGGCCAAGTTTTGCCAAGTTAAAAGACGGCACCGTCCTTGGTCAAGTGGCTTCTGCCCGCATCCACAGGGGCGGCACTAGTGCGACATAGAGGTGGCGTGTCGTCAGCAGGAGATATCGGGTGAGACCACTACCCTCCCTCCATATAACAAGGTCTTTATCGCTTTTCCACAAGTTTCTCGGATATAATGGCGTGCTCGCTGTCGCTGGACGGGATGGCGGACGCTCAGATTAGAAGTCACAGTCTGAAGACGCTCATTGGGTCAGGAGGGCTTGTCCAGACCCATAGTCCATGGAGCAGACCGGACACGTCTGTACAGAGGAGAAGTCCGGGTGTGCGGCGCCTCCTACTGGAGCCTTACTCCATAGTGTCAGCACCTGGTGGCAGAGGATGTGGGGCTCCTCACATTGGGGTGGCTGCAGGCGGAGCCCTCTCCTCAGGTTCCTGTCTCACTTCCCTGACAGAGGAGAGGCGTGCAGGCCTCCGGTCTGCTCCTGGCTGTCAGCACGGTGCGGCCTCCCCTCACTGCTCAGCACTCGGTCACAGCACGGGGCTCCTCCAGTCACAAAGTGCCGGTAACGGGGAACGAATCTCGCGGGATTCCGGCGGGAACAGATAGGTTGTCCCCCGAAAGAAACGGCCGCCTTGCGTTTCCACAGGCAGCGGTGTAACCCCTTCTCCAAATCTCGCGACAGCTGAGCTTCCCTGAGGTAGCGGCCTCTATCCAAATCTCGCGAGTCCTCGCCGTCCTCTTTCTCTGACACCGCGAGAGTTCGAACCAAATACAATCGCTCATCCTGCGACTGGCGAGCAGTGCTGCCTGATCTCGCGAGATGCCATTTCCTGCTTGCGGCACATGGTGGTTTTCTCGCGATGACGGATCGTGATTTCTTTTTTTTTCTTTTTTTCTTTGAATGTCAGAACTTTATTAAATCATGAATTTGCTGACACTGGTCAGGTCACGTTACACTTCCAGTCACAGTGGAGTACTAGTAATGACTGAACGTAAAGGAAAGTCAACTGACAATATGGCGGCTGCTGCTGGGGAGATCAGGTGTCTGGACCACTGCATGTGTTATTAGTGTGGCTGCCAGGCATTAAATGGGTTGTCTGGTGAAAACAAGTTCTTGCCTATCCTATTACCTCAGATCGGTGGGGATCTGACCAGTGGGAACTGCACTGAGCGGCCGATCGGGATCTTATCCTGTTAACATGGATGAGAACTGCACATGCTGGACCGCTGCGCCAATCATTCCCTATTGGACTGCTGAGCGCTCAGCCTTTCCCCATAGGGAATGAATGGAGAAATGGTCAGTCATGCATACTGCTGATCCATTAATAAATAATCAGTGGTTAGCTCTGCAGCCCAGGGGTCCTGGGATCAAATCCCACCAAGGACAACATGTGTATGAGTGTATGTTCGCCCCGAGTTTACCTGGGTTTCCTCCCACACTGTGAAGTCATACTGATAGGGAATTTATACTATGAGCCCTAATGGGGACAGCAATGATAATGTCTGTAAAGTGCTGTGGGATTAATGGAGCTATATAAGGCGAGATAAATACATAAAATTCTGCAAGAATACTTATATCTACGCTATGCTATGTCTCTTAGTATTTATAAATGGACACGTATGAAGTTAATGGGCGCTTATATAGAAAGGTGATTGTGCAGGACGTTCGCCGGATGACAAAAAGTCTTCTCAGTACTCAAGATGGGGTACTACAGTGGGAGCCACAGGAGAAGGGAACTCTACGTTAGGTTTATTGGATATCTTCCAACAGGAGGCAATTCACTTACAATTCTGCAGAATAACTATGTGCAACCTGGGGCTTTTAGGAATCGCTGTCACCTTCCAAACTCAGGCAGAGCCTGCTCTTGTGCCATCCCTCACAATGTCCTCTGCAGACACAATTCACTTCCACATGATAATTTCATCTCATAGGTGGCTAGTGTTGCACGTGCGAGGAAGCCACAGAGGCATCCCTCCCTCAGGATTTTCAGGGGTGGACACCTATTTTCTACATAAGGGCTCCTTCCTCAGCTACCAGTTACAAGTTACCGCTATCTGCAGACCGGATTTAACCTCAAGAGAAATGTGCTGTCTTCCAGGTGCAAAAATTAAAGATGTGTCTGACAGGATATCAGGACTCTTCAGACGTACAGATGACTACCCATTCCTGCTAATACATGTGGGGACAAATGACACCGCGAGAAGTGACCTGGAAACCATCTGCAGTGACTTTGAAAACTTAGATAAGAAAGTGAAAGAACTGGGAGCGCAGGTGGTCTTCTCTTCCATCCTCCCAGTGGATGGCCATGGAACAAGGAGGTGGAATAAGATTCTGCAGGTGAACAACTGGCTACGTTGATGGTGCCGTCAGCAAGGATTTGGATTTCTGGATCACGGAGTGAATTACCTATACGATGGACTACTTGCTAGAGATGGGGTGCACCTTACGAAGACTGGAAAACATGTATTTGGAAGTCGCCTTGCTACACTCATCAGGAGAGCTTTAAACTAGAACAGTGTGGGAAGGGAAGCAAAAGGCCAGAAAAAGCCATACACCTGACAAATGCTATTGAGAACTCGGCTATTAAAAGTGGGAAGGAAGAACGAAGACAAAACAATCTAAATAATAAAAATATTGGAGGAATAGAAACCTATCACAAACTAAAATCTTTTTATACAAATGCACAAAGCATGGGCAACAAACAAGGAGAATTGGAACTACTAACGCAGGAGAAGAAGTATGATGTCATTGGAATCACTGAAACTTGGTGGGACGATACACATGATTGGAATTCAAGGCTAGAAGGATACAACTTATTTGCAAGAAACAGACTTGATAAACGAGGAGGAGGTGTCGTATTGTATGTTAGAAAAGCGTATATCTGCACAGAGATTGATGCTTCAGAGACTGGTAGTTCTGTGGAAACTGTTTGGGTAAAAATACAAGGACAGAACAATGGAAAGGACACCATTGTAGGCATTTACTACAGGCCACCTATGCAAGCTGAAGATATGGATGAACTCTTTATGCATCAAATGGCCAAGTTCTCCAAAAAATATGACATAGTGGTCATGGGAGATTTCAACTATCCAGACATTTGTTGGGAATCTCTCAGGCAAAAACTAACAGGTCCAGGAAATTCTTATCCTCTCTTGCTGACTTTATCTTTCAAAAGGTAGGGGAGAAAACAAGGGGATCTGCTACCTTGGATCTAATCCTTATAAACAGGGAGGAAATGGTTGAGGAGGTAAGAGTGGTTGGACTCTAGGAGGTAGTGACCATGCTATTTTACAATTTTGGATAACTAGAGGAGGAAGACCTGTGAAGACTCAGACGTCAAGGTTAGATTTCAGAAAGGCAGATTTTAAGGGACTCAGAAAGAGAATAGGAGGGATCCAATGGCTGGATATCCTTAAGGACAAAAATGTCCAGGAAGGATAGGAAATCAGATTATCTAAAGTTGACAATGAATTAAGGCTTGCAAGAGACATCAAAAGCAACAAAAAAGGATTTTGGGGATATGTCAAAAGTAAAAGAAAAGTCAAAGATGCCATAGGATTTTTACAGGATGAAAGTGATGAAATGGTAAGACAGGATGTTGAGAAGGCCGAACTTTTAAAATCCTATTTTGCATCTGTTTACTCTCAGAAAGGAAATGTAACATCAACTGATCTTCACTGTCCTATTAAGGGTCTAGAAGAATCCAGGATATCTATAAAACAGAAAGATAGTGAGGAAACACTTAGCTAACATAAATGAATTCAAGTCTCCAGGTCCAGATGAATTACAACCCAGAGTACTGAAGGAGATAGCAGAAGAAATTTTTGAACCACTCTACATACTCTTTGAAAATTCTTGGAGAACAGGAGAAGTCCCATAAGACTGGAGAAGAGCAGATGTTGTTCCTATCTTCAAAATGGGGACGAAGGTGGACCCAGGGAACTATAGGTGAACTATAGGCCGGTGAGTCTGACTTCTATACCAGGAAAGATCTTTGAACAAATTATTAAACAACATGTATGTAAGTACCTGGGAAAGAATGAAGTGATTAAACAGAGTCAGCATGGGTTTGTAACTAATAATTCATGTCAGACTAACTTAATTTCCTTCTATGACAGAATCACTGACTGGGTGGATCAGGGAAATGCTGTAGATAAAGTATATTTTGGCTTCAGCAAAGCATTTGACAAAGTATCTCACACAATCCTTATTGAAAAAATGACTAAATATGGAATGGACATTGCTACTGTTTGGTGGATACATAACTGGCTTAGTGATCGGTCTCAAAGAGTGGTCGTAAATGGCTGCACATCCAGTTCGAAGAATGTCTCAAGTGGGGTACCACAGGGCTCTGTCCTGGGCCCTGTATTGTTCAACATCTTTATCAATGATTTAGATGAAGGAATTGAAGGTAAGCTGATTAAATGTGCTGATGACACAAAGCTAGGAGGGATAGCTAATACTAGAGAAGAGAGAGAGAGGATTCAAAAAAAGATATAAATAAACTGGAGCAGTGGGCAGCAACTAACAGAATGGTTTTTAACAGGGGAAAATGCAAAGTACTACATCTGGGCAATAAAAATGAAAAAAACATATACAGAATGGGAGGAATAGGGCTAAGCAACAGCACATGTGAAAAAGACCTGGGTATACTAGTAGATCACAGACTGAACATGAGTGAGCAGTGTGATGCAGCAGGCAAAAAGGCAAATACAATTCTAGGATGTATTAACAGAAGCATAGTCTAGATCATGTGAAGTCATTATTGCCCTCTACTCCTCTTTGGTCAGACCTCATCTGGAATACTGTGTCCAGTTTTGGGCACCACATTTTAAAAAAAGACATCAACAAACTAGCAAATTCAGAGAAGAGCGACCAGAATGATGACCGGTCTGCTAACCATGTCCTATGAGGAACGGTTGCAGGATCTGGGAATGTTTAGCTTGCAAAAGAGAAGACTGAGAGGAGACTTAATAGCTGTATACAAATATCTCAAGGGCTGTCACATTGTAGAAGGATCATCTTTATTCTCATTTACACAAGGAAATACTAGAAGCATTGGGATGAAACTGAATGGGAGGAGACACAGATATTAAAAAAAAACTTTTTGACAGGGTGATCAATGAGTGGAACAGGCTGCCACGAGAGGTGGTGAGTTCTCCTTCAATGGAAGTCTTCAAAGGCTGGACAGACATCTGTCTGGGATGATTTAGTGAATCCTGCTTTGAGCAGGAGGTTGGACCAGATGACCCAGGAGGTCCCTTCCAACTCTACCATTTTATGATTCTATGTTGCTTTGGCATGTGCCACTCCTACCTGACCCCAAATGGAGGAAAAAATCGGTAAATACACAAGCCAGTGTCACATGCCATGGGAATTCCCATTCACACTAAGGCTCTGATTCATCATGGTGTTTACGCCAGAATTCTGGAGTAAAACACCTTAGAAAGGTTTCAGAAGTTGCACATAATTTTTTTTCACCCAGTTTTGGGCACCTCACTCAAATTGGATGTAGCTGGGGAGGAGTCGGGCGCTACAGGTCGTGACAATGCCAGCCCGACAAAATCATTAAAAGTGGTGTCAATCTACAGTCATGGCCAAAAGTTTTGAGAATGACACAAATATTAATTTTTACAAAGTCTACTGCTTCACTTTTTCTAATGGCAATTTGCATATACTCCAGAACGTTATAAAGAGTGATCAGCTTAACAGCAATTACTTGCAAAGTCAATATATGGCTAGAAAATGAACTTTATCCCCAAAACACATTTCAACATCATTGCAGCCCTGCCTTAAAAGGACCAGCTAACCTCTTTTCAGTGATTGCTCCATTAACACAGGTGTGGGTGTTGATGAGGACATGGCTGGAGATCAATCTGTCATGATTAAGTAAGAATGACACCACTGGACACTTTAAAAGGAGGCTTGTTGTGAATGTGTTAGAAATGAATTCTGAGCAGAAGCTCCCTCTGGTGGTTACAAACAGTACTGAACCATTCAATGAGGATTGGCAATCAGGAGTTACAGACTGGTCTTATATGGGGGAGTGTTATGTTTCGGTAGCTGAGGAGTGCAGGTAAAAAAGGCAATACACCAGAGCAGTTGGAATCTATGAGATTGCAGTACCCTGACTAACCACCACAACTAGAGGCAGCCGTGGAGCGTTCCTACGTTGGTCTTAGACGCCTCGTCACAGCCTGAGAAACTAACTACACCTAAAGATAGAAAGAGGAAAGCTATCTGCCCCGGAGCAGATCCCCAAAGAACATAGAAAGCCCCCAAACATGTAATGGCGGTTAGACAAGAAGAAATACTGAGACAGAAAATAGTATGAGCAAACGTTGGGGCCCAAACTACCTAAATAGAAAAGGATAGGAAGGGCACTTACTGCAATCCCAAAAAAACCCTGAAAAGCACCAACTCTACTAATTTCAAAAACACCTGAGATCACACGACCTCTACCACCTAAATTAGTTCTCTGGTGTAACAAAATCAAAACAGCAGCCACTGAAAAAACTGGAAAAAGCAAATGTACAAACATCAGTGGCTGAACTAAACTGAGAGGGCAAAAGCCCCCGGAGGGGACCCTGAAGGCCCCCACAGAAGTGCAGGACAAAATGCAAAAATCAAGCACAAAAACAAAAAGAAGAGAATGTCTTATCTGTTAGCAGGAGATGCAGACACGACACAGCAGGCTACAAAGGAAACAGGAATCAAGGATTGAGACCAGAACAATTGATCACCGGCAACCCTGATGGGAAGGCGACTCCCTCATATAAGACCAGTCAGTAACACCTGATTCCCAATCCTCACAATCTTCACTGGACAGTCCAGTACCGCTTGTAACCACCAGAGGGAGCCTCTGCTCAGAACTAATTTCAAGCCCATTCACAACAGTATCCCCCCCTTGAGGAGGGGTCACCGAACCCTCATTTGAGCAACCAGTTCAGTCAGGATGAGTTCTATGATACACACGGATGAGTCTCCTAGCATGGATGTCCGAAGCAATCACCCAAGAATTGTCATCCTGACCATAACCTCTCCACTTAACCAAATACTGGAGTTTCCGTCTAGAAAAACGAGAATTCAATATTTTCTCAACCACAAACTCCAGATTGCCCTCAACCAGAACAGGGTCAGGAGGCACAGCAGTAGGAACCACTGGCTCAACAAACCTCTTCAACAAGGACTTGTGGAACACGTTATGGATCTTAAATTTCCCTGGAAGAAGCAAACGAAAAAAACAGGATTAAGAATCTCCATGATCTTATAAGGTTCAATGAACCTAGGCTTAAATTTAGGAGATGCCACTCTCATAGGAATATTTTTTGAGGACAACCAGACCAAGTCCCCCACTTTAAACCGAGGACCATCAGTCCTATGCCGGTTAGCAAACCGCTGGGCCCTCTCCTGAGAGAGGGACAACCTCTCCACTACCTGGTCCCAAATCTGCTGCATACGCTCCACAACAGAGTCAACACCTGGATAGACAGAAGCCTCCGTCTGTCCCGAAGAAAATCGAGGGTGAAATCCAGAATTACAGAAAAATGGAGACATCAAAGTGGCAGAGCTAGCCCTATTATTAAGAGCAAACTCAGCCAAAGGAAAAAAAGAGACCCAGTCATCCTGATCAGCAGACACAAAGCATCTTAGATAAGTCTCCAATGTCTGGTTTGTTCTCTCAGTTTGACCATTGGTCTGAGGATGAAACGCCAAGGAGAAAGACAATTGAACACCAATTTTAGAACAAAAGGTCCTCCAAAATCTGGAAACAAACTGGACTCCTCTGTCAGACACAATGTTCTCAGGAATGCCGTGTAAACGAACCACGTGCTGAAGGAACAAAGGTACCAATTCAGAGGAGGAAGGCAACTTAGGTAATGGCACAAGATGTATCATCTTGGAAAACCTATCGCAAATCACCCAGATGACGGTCATTCTCTGAGAAACAGGGAGGTCGGAAATGAAATCCATAGAGATATGGGTCCATGGTCTCTTGGGCACGGGTAATGGCATCAACAAACCACTAGAACGAGAGCAAGGCTTGGAGCGAGAGCAAGTCCCGCAGGACTGCACAAATTCCCTGACATCACGAGACAAGGTAGGCCACCAAAAGGACCGACTAACCAAGTCTCTGGTACCAAAAATTCCGGGATGACCGGCCAACACGGAACAATGAATCTCAGACATCACACTCTTTTTCCACTGGTCCGGGACAAACAATTTCCCAACAGGGCAGCGCTCGGGCCTATCCTCCTGACACCCCTCCAGAGCCAGTCTCAAATTGGGCGAGATGGCGGAAAGAACTACACCCTCTTTCAAAATAACAGAAGGATCAGATAACTCAGGAGAGTCCGCAAGGAAACTCCTCGAGATGGCATCCGCCTTAACATTCTTAGTGCCAGGAAGAAAGGAAACCACAAAATTAAAACGTGTGAAAAACAAGGCCCACCTGGCCTGTCTAGGATTGAGTCGCTTGGCAGATTCCAGATAAACCAGATTCTTATGGTCCGTAAGGACCACCACCTGATGTTTGGCTCCCTCCAGCCAATGTCTCCACTCTTCAAAAGCCCACTTCATGGCCAATAACTCCCGATTACCCACGTCATAATTACGTTCAGTAGGAGAAAATTTTCGAGAGAAAAAGGCACAAGGGTTACTTTTAGAGGTCTCTGGATCTCTTTGGACAAAACGGCACCTGCCCCAATTTCAGAGGCATCAACCTCCACCTGAAATGGCAGAGAAACATCAGGCTGCCGTAGAACAGGAGCAGAAGTGAATCTCTGCTTAAGTTCCTGAAATGCAGAGACTGCCTCAGGAGGCCAATTCACCACATCAGAACCCTTTTTGGTCAAATCAGTTAATGGTTTAACAATAACCGAGAAATTACCAATAAATTTACGATAAAAATTGGCAAAACCCAAAAATCTTTGAAGAGCCTTTAATGAAGTAGGTTGGACCCAATCACAGATGGCCTGAACCTTGACCGGGTCCATTTCAATAACAGATGGGGACAAAATGAATCCCAGAAATGAGATCCTCTGTACGCCAAAAAGACACTTTGATCCCTTCACATACAGAGCATTCTCTCTCAAAATCTGGAACACAGTTCGAACATGTTTCACATGAGAGTCCCAGTCATTGGAAAAAATCAAGATATCATCCAAATAAACAATCAGAAATTTATCCACAAAATCCCTGAAAATGTCATTCATGAAGGACTGGAAGACAGAAGGAGCATTAGTGAGCCCAAAGGGCATCACAAGGTACTCAAAATGCCCCTCAGGGGTATTAAATGCCGTCTTCCATTCATCCCCGTGCTTAATGCGAATAAGGTTATATGCCCCCCTGAGGTCAAGCTTGGTAAACCAAGTAGCGTTTTTCACCCTGGAAAACAGGTCAGAAATCAAGGGTAACGGATATTGATATTTCACAGTAATATTGTTCAAAAGACGATAATCAATACACGGCCTTAATGAACCATCCTTTTTGGCCACAAAGAAAAAACCGGCACCTAAGGGTGAAGAGGATGGTCTGATATGACCCTTCTCCAATGACTCTTTGATATAAGACCGCATAGCGTCATGTTCAGGTACAGACAAGTTAAAAAGGCGACCTTTAGGGAATTTACTACCAGGCACTAATTCAATAGCGCAGTCATAGCTCCTATGGGGAGGCAAGGATGCAGATTTACTTTCGCCAAACACATCAGAAAAATCAATCAAAAAGTCAGGAACATCCTGAGCCTGGGGGGAGGCAGAAAAAACAGGAGTGTTGGTATTAACACATTGGCAGCCCCAACTGGTTACAGACACAGATTTCCAATCCAAAACAGGATTATGAGACTGTAACCAAGGGAAACCCAGTACGATAATGTCATGCAGATTATACAGAACCAAAAATTTGCAGCTCTCCTGATGATCAGGTTCAACCCTCATTATCACCTGAGTAGAGAACTGAGGTTTATTCTCAGACAAAGGGGTAGAATCGATCCCCAGTAGGGGAATAGACTTCTGTAGGGGTATCAAGGGAAACCCACATCGTTTAGCAAAATCAAAATCCATCAGGTTAATAGCTGCTCCCGAATCAACGAAAGCCTGAGCAGAAAATGAGGACAGAGAACACATCAGGGTAACAGTTAATAAAAACTTAGTCTGAACACTACCCAAGACAACTGAGCGTGCAAAACGTCTTCCCCGCTTAGGGCAGACTGAAATAGCATGAGAGGCATCACCACAGTAGAAACATAACCCATTGCGCTTTCGAAACTCATGACGCTGTGCCCCAGAAACCACTCTATCACACTGCATGGATTCAGAAGCAGGTTCACCAGGCAACACTATTCCACGCATACCTCTCCGCTCATGCAAACGTCTGTCAATTTGAATCGCTAATGACATAGAATCATTGAGACCAGAGGGGACAGGGAATCCCACCATAACATCTTTTACTTTATCTGACAGACCCTTCCGAAAAAGGGCTGCCAAAGCGTCGTCATTCCATTTGGTCAGGACTGCCCACCTACGGAATCTCTGACAGTATAACTCAGCATCATCAAGCCCCTGATTTAATGCCAACAAGGCTTTTTCAGCTTGATCAGTAACATTAGGCTCATCGTACAATAACCCCAAAGCCTGAAAAAATGCATCAACATCACTCAAAACAGGATCCCCAGGTGTCAGGGAAAAAGCCCAATCCTGAGGATCGCCGCGCAGGAGAGAGATGACAATTTGAACCTGCTGCGCAGCGTTCCCTGAGGACTTAGATTTTAAGGCAAAAAACAATTTACAGTTATTTTTGAAATTCAAAAACTTAGCTCGATCCCCTAAAAACAAATCTGGCATGGGAATCCTAGGTTCCACACCAGGCAACCCAGCAAGATAGGCAGCAATACTCCGAACCTCAGTGGCAAGCTGATCCACACGGCCAGACAACTGTGCAAACTCCATTGAGAGAAAAAATCCTCCCCAACACCCAGAGATACAGAGGGAAAAAAAAATGCAACAAACAGAAAAATATCTCTGACAACTCTGACAACCTTTTTTCTTTCACAATATTTTTCCCTTCTGTGAGTACCATACAATTTTAAATTTTTGGGCCGGTGATACTGTTATGTTTCGGTAGCTGAGGAGTGCAGGTAAAAAAGGCAATACACCAGAGCAGTTGGAATCTATGAGATTGCAGTACCCTGACTAACCACCACAACTAGAGGCAGCCGTGGAGCGTTCCTACATTGGTCCTAGACGCCTCGTCACAGCCTGAGAAACTAACTACACCTAAAGATAGAAAGAGGAAAGCTATCTGCCCCGGAGCAGATCCCCAAAGAACATAGAAAGCCCCCAAACATGTAATGGCGGTTAGACAAGAAGAAATACTGACACAGACAGAAAATAGTATGAGCAAACGTTGGGGCCCAAACTACCTAAATAGAAAAGGATAGGAAGGGCACTTACTGCAATCCCAAAAAACCCTGAAAAGCACCAACTCTACTAATTTCAAAAACACCTGAGATCACACGACCTCTACCACCTAAATTAGTTCTCTGGTGTAACAAAATCAAAACAGCAGCCACTGAAAAAACTGGAAAAAGCAAATGTACAAACATCAGTGGCTGAACTAAACTGAGAGGGCAAAAGCCCCCGGAGGGAACCCTGAAGGCCCCCACAGAAGTGCAGGACAAAATGCAAAAATCAAGCACAAAAACAAAAAGAAGAGAATGTCTTATCTGTTAGCAGGAGATGCAGACACGACACAGCAGGCTACAAAGGAAACAGGAATCAAGGATTGAGACCAGAACAATTGATCACTGGCAACCCTGATGGGAAGGCGACTCCCTTATATAAGACCAGTCAGTAACACCTGATTCCCAATCCTCACAATCTTCACTGGCCAGTAAAGTACCGCTTGTAACCACCAGAGGGAGCCTCTGCTCAGAACTCATTTCAAGCCCATTCACAACAGGGGAGGTTCCCTCCCATCATGGTTGCCGGTGATCAATTGTTCTTGTCTCAACTGTGGTTCCTGGTTCACTTGGAAGCTTGCTGAGTCTTGCCTGCATCTTCTGCTATCAGATAAGATATTTTCTGCTTTTATTTTTGTGCTTGCTTTTTGCATTGTTCCCTGCACTTCTGTGGAGGTCAGCCAGATCCCCTCCGGGGGCTTGTGCTCCTCTCAGTTTATCTGAGCCACTGTTATTTGTTCATTTGCCTTTTCCAGTTTTTTCAGTGGCTGCGGCTTAGTTTTGTTACACCAGAGAACTAATTTAGGTGGTAGTGGTCGTGTGATCTCAGGTGTTTTGGCAATTAGTAGAGTTGGTATTTTTTAGGGTTTTTTTGGATTGCAGTAAGTGTCCTTCCTATCCTTTTCTGTCCAGGTAGATTGGGCCCCAATGTTTGCTCATACTATTTTCTGTCTGTGTCTGTATTTCCTCTTGTCTAACTGCCATTACATGTTTGGGGGCTTCCTATGTTCTTTGGGGAACTGCTCCGGGCAGATAGCTTTCCTCTTTCTATCTTTAGGTGTAGTTAACCTCTCAGGCTGTGACGAGGCATCTAGGACCAACTTAGGAACGCTCCACGGCTGCCTTTAGTTGTGGTGGTTAGTCAGGGTACTGCAATCCAGTAGATTCCAACCTCTCTGGTGTATTGCCGTTTTTGCCTGCTCTCCTCAGCTACCAAATCACAACAGAGGCTGGTGCTTGGCATCATTGTTTATCTTCTGTTAACCATGGTTATCTCTAAAGAAACATGTGCAGTCATCATTGCAATGCACAAAAATGACCTAACAGGGAAGAGTATCGCAGCTAGAAAGATTGCACCTCAGTCAACAATCTATTGCATCATCAATAACTTCAAGGAGAGAGGTTCCATTGTTGCCAAAAAGTCTCCAGGGCGCCCAAGAAAGACCAGCAAGCGCCAGGACCGTCTCTTAAAAGTGTTTCAGCTGCGGCATCGGGCTACCAGCAGTGCAGAGCTTGCTCAGGAATGGCAGCAGGCAGGTGTGAATGCATCTGCACGCACTGTGAGGCGGAGACTCTTGGAGAAAGGCCTGGTCTCAAGGAGGGCAGCAAAGAAGCCACTTCTCTCCAGAAAAAACATCATGGACAGACTGATATTCTGCAAAAGGTACAGGCAGTGGACTGCTGAGGACTGGGGTAAAGTTATTTTCTCTGATAAATCCCCTTTTCGATTGTTTCGGACATCAGGAAAACGCCTCATTCAGAGAAGACAAGGTGAGCGCTACCACCAGTCTTGTCTCATGCCAACTGTTAAGCATCCTGAAACCATTCATGTTGGGGTTGCTTCTCAGGCAAGGGAATCGGCTCTCTCACAGTCTTGCCTAAAAACACAGCCATGACTAAAGAATGGTACCAGAATGTCCTCCAAGAGCAACTTCTCCCAACCCTCCAAGAGCAGTTTGGCGATCAACAATGCCTTTTCCAGCATGATGGAGCACCTTGCCATAAAGCAAAGGTGATAACTAAATGGCTCAGGGAACAAAACATAGAGATATTGAGTCCATGGCCTGGAAACTCCCCAGATCTTAATCCCATTGAGAACTTGTGGTCAATCATCAAGAGACGGGTGGACAAACAAAAACCTAAAAATTCTGACAAAATGAAAGCATTGATTATGCAAGAATGGACTGCTATCAGTCAGGATTTGTTCCAGAAGTTGATTGAGAGCATGCCAGGGAGAATTGCAGAGGTCCTGAAGAAGAAGGGTCAACACTGCAAATATTGACTTGCTGCATTAACTCATTCTAACTGTCAATATAAGCTTTTGTTACTCATATGTTTGCAATTATTATATTTCTGTCTGTGATAAAAACATCTGTCAAACACACATAAAAACCAGAGGGTAGCAGATCATGTGAAAATATAATATTTGTGTCATTCTCAAAACTTTTGGCCATGACTGTATACGCCAGAAATGTTACTCTAGTTCTGTTGAGGCACACGTGCGCTTCTTAATGAATTAAGTGTATCTTATTCCTGCACACCCCTCATTAAGATTGGCATGCAAAATGCCAGTCTTAATGACTCAGGGCCTAAGTGTTTTCCTGCCGCTCTCCAATAACTCTTGTGTATTCCCTGAACTCCAAAATCACTCACCGACTTCTCAGAAGTAGAGTTGAGCGATACTTTCCGATATCCAAAAGTATCGGAATCTGAATGGTATCGCCGATACCCCAAAAATATCGGCGATACCCGATACCGATACCGGAAATCCAATGTAAGTCTATGGGAACAAAATATCGGAATTAAAAAAAACCCCATTCTTGCCTTGTTGGTTAATTGTACATGAAGGAAAACAACAAAGAGTAATGTAGACTGTATTGGGGAGGTTGAGGAGACATTAAAGGCATAGATGTTTAACCCAATCAAATGGAATAGCATTAATATTTTTTTTTTTAAAGATGTTCGGATTGACGAAGAAATTGACAATGTTGTTAACCTTTTTTCTATTTTGGCAAATATGTATGTTTCACAACTTCCATGCTCTTCACCTTTTTAACTTTTGCCACACTTTCTCCTTTATAATCTTCAGCAGCATCATCTTTTTCATCAAATTATTCTTCATCTTCACCTTCTTTATCTTCTTTTTAAACTTATTCCTATTCATCTTTTTGTTAACATTACTCATATTGTTCTTATTAAACTATTATTCTTCTTCTTCCTCTTCATCTTCTTCATCATATTCTTATTTGTGACAGAGATTCCTGTACTTGTAATCTTTAAAAGTATGAATATTTCATCCTTGCGTTCTTGCTGTCACAAAAGATTTAAATTACAACAGTATTTGTCCGTGTTCAGTTTAGCCTGCAGCAGCAGGCATTTTCCAGGGGCACCACGAGGAGGAACGGACTCACCCCCATACACTGCTTAGTCTTCTTCTGCTTATAATTTAGAGCATATATTTAGCTCTTCATTTTGGTCTTATACTTCATGTTCTGCTTTTTGATCTTCTGCTTATTGTTCTTCTGTCTCTTGTTCTGTATCTTGTAGTTTGTCTTAACCTTCTTTGTCCTGTTGGTGATCTTCTGGGTAATCTTTTATTTCTTCTTTGTGATGGTGTTCAGGCTGGTTGGCTTGATGCTCGTCGTCGTTGTGGTCGTCATCTTCTTCGGGGTGGTCATCAGGGTCGTCGTCTTCATTGTTGGAGATCCCGAGTGATTACCCAAAAAAACATTTCAAAAATCTTCAATTTGTAAATGTAGCTGAAGGTACCCAAAGGCTGACTAACTTCCGCGAACCAGCTGACGTTACTGGAACGCGGACGGGTATCAGATGGTACAAGAGACAATGGAAGTGACGAGGACCAGCTGACTGTGCTGGAACCCGGAGGGGCAGCCGAAGGAAAAGAGCCAATGGCACAACCGAGGACCAGCTGACGTTACTGGGACACGGTTACTAAGCAGGAGGTACCTGTGCTCCAAAGCACTACCAAGGACCAGCAGACGTTGCTGGAACTCGGATACCGGGATGGAGGCACCTAGGCCAAAGGCACTGCGGAGAACCAGTTGACGGTACTGGAACCCGGACGGGTACCAGAAGGTACAAGAGCCAATGCAAGTAACGAGGACCAGCTGACTGTGCTGGAACCCGGAGGGGCAGCAGAAGGAAAAGAGCCAATGGCACAACCGAGGACCAGCTGACGTTACTGGGACACGGTTACTAAGCAGGAGGTACCTGTGCTCCAAAGCACTACCAAGGACCAGCAGACGTTGCTGGAACTCGGATACCGAGATGGAGGCACCTAGGCCAAAGGCACTGCGGAGGACCAGTTGACGGTACTGGAACCCGGACGGGTAGCAGAAGGTACAAGAGCCAATGCAAGTAACGAGGACCAGCTGACTGTGCTGGAACCCGGAGGGGCAGCAGAAGGAAAAGAGCCAATGGCACAACCGAGGACCAGCTGATGTTATTGGAACCCGGACGGGTACCAGAAGGCACCCATGAAAATGTAAGTTGACAGGCCGCAAGCCGTCCGCAGTTACCGAATCACACAGTCCTACAGTGGGTGCTTGTCCTATTGTCACAACGGAAACAGCCTTTATTTAAATATCCCACAGCACACATAGGAATGACCTAAACTGCAGGCACCATAGAGTCGGCTAACCAGAATGCAACATGACAGGACAACTTATTGGAGGCTTATTGACGTTGACACTGCCAGGAAACAGCTGTCGTGCTGTAACCAGGCTGGGCAGGAGTCAGTACCCATGCCAAGTACTTCCGAGCAACAACTGGCGGTGTTGGAGCCCAGGGATGAGAAGAGAACAGGGTGGAGGCAGCAGGACTTTTTGCCGTACACACAGCAGGGGAACAGCTGACATTACTGAACCCCAGTAACACAAGACCAAGTGTTGACTGTGCTAACAGCACTTCCAGGCAACAACTGGCGGTGTTGGAGCCCAGGGTCAAGGAGGATGTTTAAATACTAGATCAAGTATTTTCCTTGTTACGTGTCAATTTTAAATGTCTATACTCAAAAAAAGAGAAAGATAACCTTTACTAGCATAAGATGATGATTTCATTTAAAAAAATATATAGATAAATAAAGAATTGACAAACATAAACGCATACATTAACATGTTGAACAGCAATGCAAACCACAAAATAAATTAGTTAAGGAATCTGGTATACAGTTGTACATAAAAGCATACAAGTACATATCTGAATCCATTAATGATGGATAAGTAACAGTATGTACACCATTTTTATTGTATAGACAATGAATGTCTGACTTCAAAACATCATCAGCATTACAAGTTATCAGTGACATTAATAAAATGTTACATTTGCTGAATAATGTCACTAAACAGTTTATAAAAATTAGACAATTACCATCAGGTAATACTCATAATATGTGCCAATAATCATTTTTCTTAACAAACATAACCTTTAAAAAGTGCATAGTGCATAGTGAAAATTGCTATTTATGCCTGACTGTGGAGTTGCAAGCATGACAACGGATAGATAAGGTATATATAGATGAGACTGCATAGGCACAGATGGTGAATGGCGATGTAATACTGTACCACAATAAAGTGCGCGTCACTACTACCTAATTTTTTTTTTTTACATAGCTTTATAAACAGGGTACGTGCATGTATGCTTTCTGTAACGAATGGAAGCGGAGGCAGAGGTGGTGAAGTTCACATTCGTTTTTATTTTTAAATGTGGAACCTCTAGACCACGGTCCGGGGGGCTCCGAAGGGGGCGTAACTAGTGAGCCCCAGGTACCCGTAGTAAGGCCCCTCGAACAGGACCAGAATGTAATACCCGGAGGACACAGGTGCTACCTCCAGTTAGACCCCAGACACGTGGCAGCTGTCCCAGAGGGACCAAAAGGTTAACAGGTGTTTACAGAGTCCGTGGAGGGTTCTCGACAGAGAAGGGTAAGGTCCTGGTCCAGAATAGATGGTATCAGGCTGGCTTCAGTGACCTTGTCACGGTCCACGGGTACGGATGGCTGATGGCGGAACGGGATGACTCTTGCGCCAGTAATAGCTGAGATTGTCCGGGTTAGCCAGATACGGTTAGCAATGATCTGAGGAGACAAACAGTATCAGCGAAGCACAGAGACTGCAAACGCAGCGCAGACAGATCAGAAACAGAACCGGATGTAGCAATGATAGAACACGTTGCTCCGGCACTCCCCTAATGGTGGAGTGACCAGATATAGTACTGAGTGTGCAGCATTTGGTTAATTAGCTATGTCAAAAAATGCACGCTGCCCCTTTAAGAGAGGCGGTGGGCGCGGCCTCGCGTCCTAAGCCGTCTATCAGGAGGCCTGCCAGCAGCGTGCCAGGAAGTGGAGGAGGACACAGGACGCCGTGGAGCAGATGGGACATGAGACCCCAGCCCACGCACAGACTGCTGCAGAGGAACAGGTGAGTGAGCCGAACAGAGTGCAGAGCCAGCGCTGGGACCGGGTGTAACAGTATCCCCCTCTTTACTCCCCCTCTTTTTCAAGCCTGCGTGAAATCTTTTAAGAAGAAGAGGAGCCTGGATGTTCTCCTCAGGCTCCCAAGACCTCTCCTCAGGACCAAAACCCCTCCAGTCCACCAGGTAATAGATCCTACCTCTTACTCTCTTAGAGGCCAAGATATGTTTTACCTCAAAAACATCATTCTCAGAGACCGGATCGGGAGTGGTACCCGGGTCCTTAAAGAAGGAACTCAACACTACTGGTTTGAGGAGAGAAACATGAAAGGAGTTAGATACACGTAGAGAATTAGGCAATTTCAGCTTGTAAGAGACCGGGTTGATTTGTCTCAAGACTTCAAAGGGACCAATGAAACGAGGACCCAATTTGTACGATGGTAACTTCAGACGGATGTACTTGGAGGAGAGCCATACCTTGTCTCCTGGACGAAAGATGGGAGCCTCCAAACGTCTTTTGTCTGCATGCATCTTCATACGTTGGGAAGCTTTCTCCAAAGCCGACCTGGTCTCACTCCAAATGTCCGAGAAATTTTTAGACAAGATATCGACTGCCGGAACATCAGATACTCCCGAAACAGGAAGAGGAATTCCAGGTTGCAGTCCAAACACAATCTGAAAGGGAGACTTTGCAGAAGATTCACTTACTTGATTGTTGTAGGAGAATTCCGCCCAGGGCAGTAATTCTACCCAGTCATTATGATGAGCGTTGACGAAGTGACGCAGGTATCCAGCCAGGATTTGATTGATCCTCTCCACTTGCCCATTAGACTGGGGATGATATGCAGAAGAAAAGTCTAGTTCAATTTTTACCATTTTACAGAGTCCTCTCCAGAACTTAGAAGTGAACTGGACGCCCCTGTCGGACACGATGTGGAGAGGAAATCCATGTAGACGGAAGATGTGCTGAATGAACTGAGCGGCCAGTTCTGGAGCAGACGGGAGACCAGATAGCGGAACAAAGTGAGCCATTTTAGAGAAGCGGTCCACCACAACCCATACCACTGAGCAGCCAGAAGAAATGGGAAGATCCGTGATGAAATCCATCGCAATGTGCTGCCAGGGAGCAGACGGAATCGGAAGAGGTAGAAGTCTGCCAGCTGGTAGATGTTTAAAAGTCTTGTTACGGGCACATGAAGGACAGGCTGAAACAAACTCCTGGATATCCTTGCCCATGGTAGGCCACCAGTAATAACGGGAGATGAGTTGCTGCGTCTTTTTCTGACCAGCATGGCCAGCCAACTTAGAGGAATGACCCCAGCGCAGAACACGGGTACGATCAGAAGCAGACACAAAAGTCTTCCCAGGAGGAAGCCGGGCCAGATCAGTGGAGGCAACAGAGACTAACTTAGAAGGTTCAATAATGTGCTGAGGTTCTTCCTCCAGTTCAGGGGGCAAGAAGGCTCTAGAGAGTGCGTCTGCCTTGATGTTTTTGTCAGCTGGACGAAAATGAAGTACAAAATTGAAACGGGCAAAAAATAATGCCCAACGGGCCTGACGGGGATTCAGTCTTAAAGCAGTTTGGAGATAGGCAAGGTTTTTATGGTCGGTGAATATGATTACCTGGTGATGAGCTCCTTCAAGAAGATGTCTCCATTCTTGCAGAGCCAATTTGATGGCCAACAGTTCGCGATCACCGACAGAGTAGTTCCTCTCTGCAGGAGAAAAAACCTTGGAGAAAAAACCACACGAGACCATCCGCCCGGTAGATGACTTCTGGGTCAGAACTGCACCTGCACCTATGGAAGAAGCGTCAACCTCAAGAAAAAATTGCTCACTTGAATTAGGACGATGGAGAACGGGTGCGGAAGCAAAAGCTTTTTTTAGAGAAACAAAGGCCTCTTCTGCCTCGGAGGACCATTCCTTAGAGTTTACGCCTTTCCGGTTAAGGCTGTGATTGGAGCCACTCGGGTGGAAAAGTGTGGAATAAATTGCCGGTAGTAATTGGCGAACCCTAGGAACCTTTGTATGGCTTTTAGCCCAGACGGACGAGGCCAGTTGAGAACTGCAGACAACTTCTCCGGATCCATCTTTAATCCTGTGGAAAATACAATGTACCCAAGGAAAGGCAAAGAAGACTGCTCAAAGAGGCATTTCTCATATTTGGCATATAGCCTGTTCTCTCTGAGTCTTTGTAAGACCTGGCGTACTTGCCGCCGGTGTGACGTTAAATCAGCAGAGAAAATCAAAATATCGTCCAGGTAAACCACGACACATGTATAGAGCAAGTCCCTGAAAATGTCATTCACAAATTCCTGAAAAACCGCAGGTGCATTGCTTAGGCCGAATGGCATTACCAGGTATTCATAGTGGCCGTCACGGGTGTTGAAGGCTGTTTTCCATTCGTCCCCCTCTCTAATTCGGATCAGATTGTAGGCCCCTCTGAGGTCCAATTTGGTGAAGATCTTGGCCCCTCGGAGACGATCAAACAACTCTGAAATAAGAGGTAATGGATACCTGTTTTTTACCGTGACCTGATTCAGACCCCGATAGTCAATGCAGGGCCGCAAGGATCCATCCTTCTTCTTCACAAAGAAGAATCCAGCTCCTGCCGGTGACGATGACTTTCGGATAAATCCTCTATCCAGATTCTCTTGGATGTAGTCCGACATGGCCTGAGTCTCTGCCTGTGAAAGAGGATACACTCTCCCGCGGGGAAGAGATGCTCCAGGAAGAAGCTCTATCTGACAGTCATACGACCTGTGTGGAGGTAGTCTCTCAGCCTCCTTTTTCCCAAAGACGTCAGAGAAGGACCAATAGGCGGAAGGCAACCCTGGCAGGGTATCAGGCTGGATAGGAGGCGAAGCAGGTTGAATCCGGGTTAAGCAACGATTCATGCAGGTATCTCCCCAACGCAGAACTTCTCCAGTTTTCCAATTCAGGATTGGTTCATGCATCTGGAGCCAAGGTAAACCTAAGAGCATGGGATGGGATAAACCGGGATATACATAAAAACGCATTAGTTCAGTATGCATTAGACCTACCCGGAGTTCCACCAACTCAGTTTGAAACTGGACGGGCTCGGTCAGCGGTTTGCCATCCACAGCGGACACCTGTAACGGATCAGGAAGACGCTGGACAGGTAAGCGGTAATGATCCACAACTGCCTGCTGGATGAAGTTCCCTGCAGCTCCAGAATCCAGTAGACAATGTTCGGAAAATTTTATTGCCCCATAGGACACGGAGACTGAGATGTGTAAAGAGGGAGAGGACTGTTCTCTACCTAGGTTGGCCCCTCCTACCGGACCTAGGCACTGGAGTTTTCCCGACTTTTTAGGACAGAGATGGATCAAATGTTCAGAACTACCGCAGTAGTAACAACTTCCCTCCTTGCGACGTGACTCCCGACGGCGGGTGGCCAAACTTACATGGTCCACCTCCATGACCTTGGAGGAGGAAAGCGAGGTACCTGTTTTATACAAACTAGAGTCCAGGTGATAGGACCTTTTGTCCCGCTTGATCTCCATAGCACGCTCCTGAAAACACAGGTCAATTCGGGTTGCCAAAGATATCAACTCCTCCAAGAGGGTAGGTCTGTCCCGTCCCGCCAGCTCATCCTTGATTCCTCCGGATAAGCCCTCCCAGAAGTTTGCAACCAGGGCCTCATTGTTCCACGATAATTCAGACGAGAGGGTGCGGAATTTAACAGCATACTGAGCTACGGTGAGAGTACCTTGGCGGAGCAGAGCTGAGGCAGTTGAAGTGGTGCGACCAGGTTCATCGAAAGTCCTGCGAAAAGCCTCTAGGAAAGATTGAAGATCGTTAACCAGCGGATCCCCTCTCTCCCATAGCGGGTTTAGCCAGGCGAGGGCCTCTCCTCCCAGGTGTGACATGATGAAGCCCACCTTGGCTCGGTCAGAAGCAAACATATGCCCCAAGATTTCGAAGTGTAGAGTGCACTGATTGAGAAAACCCCGACACAGAGTAGGATCACCCTGGAAACGGGTAGGAGCCGCCAGACGGGGACCTTGACTTGTCATGGGAACTGGTACCTGAGTATTGATAGGAGAGTCAGGTGCAGATGAGGAACCCAAGGAATCCATGCGGGAAGACAAGCTGCGTAGATAAGTCGTGATCTTGTCCTGTTGAACTCCCAAACGGGTCACCTCCTGGTACAGGTCCGTGGTCGGAGATTTCTGGGATCCAGCGGGTTCCATGGCCGGAGCAATCTGTAACGAATGGAAGCGGAGGCAGAGGTGGTGAAGTTCACATTCGTTTTTATTTTTAAATGTGGAACCTCTAGACCACGGTCCGGGGGGCTCCGAAGGGGGCGTAACTAGTGAGCCCCGGGTACCCGTAGTAAGGCCCCTCGAACAGGACCAGAATGGAATACCCGGAGGACACAGGTGCTACCTCCAGTTAGACCCCAGACACGTGGCAGCTGTCCCAGAGGGACCAAAAGGTTAACAGGTGTTTACAGAGTCCGTGGAGGGTTCTCGACAGAGAAGGGTAAGGTCCTGGTCCAGAATAGATGGTATCAGGCTGGCTTCAGTGACCTTGTCACGGTCCACGGGTACGGATGGCTGATGGCGGAACGGGATGACTCTTGCGCCAGTAATAGCTGAGATTGTCCGGGTTAGCCAGATACGGGTTAGCAATGATCTGAGGAGACAAACAGTATCAGCGAAGCACAGAGACTGCAAACGCAGCGCAGACAGATCAGAAACAGAACCGGATGTAGCAATGATAGAACACGTTGCTCCGGCACTCCCCTAATGGTGGAGTGACCAGATATAGTACTGAGTGTGCAGCCATTGGTTAATTAGCTATTTCAAAAAATGCACGCTGCCCCTTTAAGACAGGCGGTGGGCGCGGCCTCGCGTCCTAAGCCGTCTATCAGGAGGCCTGCCAGCAGCGTGCCAGGAAGTGGAGGAGGACACAGGACGCCGTGGAGCAGATGGGACATGAGACCCCAGCCCACGCACAGACTGCTGCAGAGGAACAGGTGAGTGAGCCGAACAGAGTGCAGAGCCAGCGCTGGGACCGGGTGTAACACTTGCGCCTTTGTTTGGACGCACAGACTGCTTTCCTGCTGTGACGCGTTGGGTAGTGAACAGTTGTGTGCAGTGTTCACTGCAGTCTCTGCGGAATAAGCACACTTAGGCCTTATAACTTTTCAGACTTTCTTTATCAATCTACCAAGATGAAGAAGGCAGGGAGTAAGGCACGTGGTCATGACGTGGAGTTTCAGCAGGGAGAGGACGTGGGGATTCTGTGGCTGCTGCCGCCCCCAGTGACACAGCATCCACCAGTTTTCCCCGTGAACGTTCCTTTATGCACACTTTTGTAGGAGGTCGGCGTAACCCCCTGCTGCGGGAAGAACAAATTGAAGCCGTTGTTGGTTGGATGTCAGCCAATTCATCGACTTCAATTGCTTCCACCTCCTCTCAGGACCACAGCACTGTTGAGCAACCATCTGTCTCTTCACCGCCTGCCAAATTGCCCAGGCAGTCAGACATTTCTGTACAGGAGCCAGCTGAGTCTCTGCTTCTGTCCTCAGAATCTGTTGGCTTGCAAACAGGGGCCCAGCCAAGCAGCATTCTGGAATGTGAAGAAGAGGGAGAATGCAGTGATGCGCAACAGCTGTGTCTCTCTGAATCTGAAGAGGCGGGTGAGACAGTGCCGATGGTCAGCACACCGCAGAACGCATCTGATGATGATGAGACTCAGTGTCATGGGTGTATCGCCACAAGGATCGTCGCGATTACACACTCTGACTTCTCACAGCTGAGTTGCTGTTTCTTTGTGTTTGGTAATGAGGGAGTTAATTTTACCTAGCTCTTTGCTAAGACTAGGTCCAGCCTCGCCCGGCTGCTTTTGATTATGTTCTAATTAGATTCCTTCATATACCTGCCAGTCTGCTTGTTAGATGCCGGTGAAAGCCTTTATGTAGTCTAGCAGACTGGATCGGTTCTGAGAATACTTAAGCTAAGAGCTCCTTAGTTGTTTTTACTCTTATAGCTTATAGTTTATCTCTGAGACCTTAGGTGTTCCTACTGTGTGTGAGTGTTGTATGTAAGACTTTATTTACTTTATTTCTTGTCTTTCTTGTATGTCTTTCTGTTCATTAACCGTTACCTGTTCATTCCCTTTGGTGGTAATCAGGGTCCTTCTTAGGACTAGATTACAGTTGGCAGGGATTGATAGGAGACAGGGTTTACGCTGGTGGCCTGGACCTCTGTACCTTTAACAGTACCTCCAGGTAGAGGGATTAGTTAGGACCCCAGCTTAGGGTCAGCATAGACCCCGGTCACCCTCTAGCCGGAGACAGCGTATAACGGATTCCGTATTGACCCACTGGACTTTCTGTCAGGTAATTCTATGTTATCATATATCTATGCGCATGTTATATTGTATGTTGCCCTTTTGATATAGATTTCTGTCATCACATATATATATATCTGCTATACAGCGTGACACTCAGGTGCCAGTTTATGTTGAGCATGGTGCTGGCCAGACCACCCAACAGCAGCAGGTGTTGGAAGAGGGTAGTGGAGATGATGAGGTCCAAGACCCAACATGGCGTGAGGAACAGGAAGGTGGTGGGAGCAGCTCAGAGGAATAATAATAATAATAATATTTATTTTTATAGCGCCATCATATTCCGCAGCGCTTTACAGTTTAGCAGTTTCAGAACAGAAGTCATAAGTAACAACGTTAACAATACAATAATTAAAGCAAAATAAGTCGCCCCTGCTCGTGACAGCTTACAATCTACAATGAGGTGGGGGAGATACAAAGTATAGGTGTTTATATAAAATGGTGCATTTACAATGATGGTCCAGCCATCTTAAGGGAGTGACGGATGGAGATAGTGAATGGGTTAGGGTGCTTCTAAGAGTCTCATTGTAGTGCTGAACAGCCAGATCAGGACAGGAAAAATAGGAGATTGGGGACAGTGATGAGTGTAGGGAATCTGAAAGTGTCTGAGGGTTAATGGCTTTTAGATATCTGAATGTGTGGTAGGTAGTAGTGCGCTGGGGTGGTGGAGGATTTGTGAGCAAGAAGGAGAGAATGTTGTGGTCAGACAGTGGAAGCGGTGAGTTATTTAGGTGGGAGATTGAACAGAGGCGGACAAAGACCAGGTCAAGGGTGTGTCACGCTGTATAGCAGATATATTTATATGTGATGACAGTAATCTATATCAAAAGGGCAACATACAATATAACATGCGCATAGATATATGATAACATAGAATTACCTGACAGAAAGTCCAGTGGGTCAATACGGAATCCGTTATACGCTGTCTCCGGCTAGAGGGTGACCGGGTCTATGCTGACCCTAAACTGGGGTCCTAACTAATCCCTCTACCTGGAGGTACTGTTAAAGGTACAGAGGTCCAGGCCACCAGCGTAAACCTTGTCTCCTATCAATCCCTGCCAACTGTAATCTAGTCCTAAGAAGGACCCTGATTACCACCAAAGGGAATGAACAGGTAACGGTTAATGAACAGAAAGACATACAAGAAAGACAAGAAATAAAGTAAATAAAGTCTTACATACAACACTCACACACAGTAGGAACACCTAAGGTCTCAGAGATAAACTATAAGCTGTAAGAGTAAAAACAACTAAGGAGCTCTTAGCTTAAGTATTCTCAGAACCGATCCAGTCTGCTAGACTACATGAATACTTTCACCGGCATCTAACACCCAGACTGGCAGCTATATAAAGGAAGCTAATTAGAACATAATCAAAAGCAGCCGGGCGAGGCTGGACCTAGTCTTAGCAAAGAGCTAGGTAAAATTAACTCCCTCATTACCAAACACAAAGAAACAGCAACTCAGCTGTGAGAAGTCAGAGTGTGTAATCGCGACGATCCTCGTGGCGATACACCCATGACAGTACCCCCCCCTCTACGAGGGGACTCCGGACCCTCAGGGCCAGGTCTGCCCGGGTGAGTTGTGTGAAAGGTCCGAACCAATCGATCTGCGTTAACATCAGACGCAGGGACCCACGTCCTCTCCACAGGACCATACCCCCTCCAATGAACCAAGTACTGAAGGGATCGGCGACTGAGACGTGAGTCAATGATTTTCGACCCATGAAATTCCACGTTATCATTGACCACCACTGAAGGAGGAGGTAGAGGTGACGGTATGACTGGTGCCACATACTTTTTAAGTAATGACTTGTGAAACACATTATGAGGTCCAGACGAAATGCCACAGGATTAATTATGGAACTGATCCTGTACGGCCCGATGAATCTGGGACCCAACCTCCAGGAGGAAACTTTAAGTTTTATATTCCTGGTAGACAACCAAACCAGATCGTTCACCTTCAGATCTAGACCAGAAACTCTCCCCCTATCAGCCATCCGTTTGTAACGGTTCCCCGTAACCTTCAGTCTTAACCGATCTGGAACTATCAGTCTCCCTGGAAGTCCCACAGGGGCGTCCCCCTGAGCCCCCAATACCTCCCCCTCAAGCTCAGAGCATACAGCTGACACTACAACTCCCTCCTGAGGAATAGGAACCGGATCATCCGTCTTCCCGGCCCCTGGGAAAGTACGAGATAAGGCATCAGGAAGCAACTTTATTGAGCAGTCATATGCGCGATGAGGAGGTAACTCTTTACACCCCTCCTCTGAGAACATCTCCCCAAAGTCCTCCAGAAAAGGAGACAAAGTCCTAGGCACAACCGCACCGATGACCGTGCTCATGCAGTTATTCCTGCAAAATTCACCCCACTGGCTTATCTTTCCGGATTGCCAATCAATCACTGGGTTATGTTTAGCCAACCAAGGAAGTCCCAACACAATAGGAGTAGGTAGACCCTCCAACACATAACAAGACAATTGCTCTTTATGTATTGCCCCTACTCGAAGATCTATGTTATGAACCGCTTGTACCAAGCTACCTTGACCGAGAGGTCTAGAATCAATAGAGACTATAGGGACCGGTTTGGCCAATACACTCAGTTGCATACCATGCACCTGGGCAAACCGGGCGTCCACCAGATTAGCCCCGGACCCACTATCAAGAAAAACAGAAATCCTCTCAGTTCTAGTACCAATCACCACCTCCGCAGGCACGAGAAACTGAGAGGGATTAGGGGACGAAATACACACTCCCAGGTTAACTCCTTTGCTCAAAGAGGCCCGGGATGGACACCCCCCAACAAAATGTCCCTCTCTCCCGCAAAAGAAACACCTTCTAGTCTTGCGGTGCACCGCCGATTCCCTCCTACAAAAAGATGTCCCTCCCAACTGCATGGGTTCCTCAGAACAGACCAGGGGAACCTCAGTATAAGGGACTTGAGTAGTAGGTGGAGTCATCACGGGAGGCGGAGTTACCTCGCGTCTTCCCCGAATTCGTCTATCAATGCGAATAGCGAGGGCCATAGCAGCCTCCAGTGATGGAGGAGAATCATACTGAGCCAACACATCTTTTAATTTGTCAGACAACCCTTGACAAAACTGGCTCCTAAGAGCTGGGTCATTCCACTGAGTATCTGTTGCCCATCTACGGAACTCAGAAGAATATTCTCCGCTGGACGATTTCCTTGCCGTATTTTACGTAACTTTGTTTCAGCAAGGGAAACTCGATCCGGATCATCATATACCAGACCCAGGGCAGTAAAAAATCGATCCACTGACTGGAGATCTGGGGAGCCTGGAGGAATAGAGAACGCCCAAGATTGAGGGTCCCCTTGTAAGAGCGAGATAACAATTCCCACCCTCTGCTCTTCACTCCCAGATGACCGAGGCCGCAGCCGAAAGTACAATTTACATGCCTCCCGGAAAGTAAAAAATTTGTCCCGCCCACCAGTGAACCTGTCCGGGAGAGCAACCTTAGGTTCAGATCTGGTTTGCTCCGGGGGAACAAAACCTTGGACTTAATGTCTGCAAACTCCATGGACAACCCCTGCAACTGCCGGGCCAGCTGGGCTACTGGATCCATGACAGCTGGAGAGAATCTTTAGTATGGCCGGTGAAAATGTCACGCTGTATAGCAGATATATTTATATGTGATGACAGTAATCTATATCAAAAGGGCAACATACAATATAACATGCGCATAGATATATGATAACATAGAATTACCTGACAGAAAGTCCAGTGGGTCAATACGGAATCCGTTATACGCTGTCTCCGGCTAGAGGGTGACCGGTCTATGCTGACCCTAAACTGGGGTCCTAACTAATCCCTCTACCTGGAGGTACTGTTAAAGGTACAGAGGTCCAGGCCACCAGCGTAAACCCTGTCTCCTATCAATCCCTGCCAACTGTAATCTAGTCCTAAGAAGGACCCTGATTACCACCAAAGGGAATGAACAGGTAACGGTTAATGAACAGAAAGACATACAAGAAAGACAAGAAATAAAGTAAATAAAGTCTTACATACAACACTCACACACAGTAGGAACACCTAAGGTCTCAGAGATAAACTATAAGCTGTAAGAGTAAAAACAACTAAGGAGCTCTTAGCTTAAGTATTCTCAGAACCGATCCAGTCTGCTAGACTACATGAATACTTTCACCGGCATCTAACACCCAGACTGGCAGCTATATAAAGGAAGCTAATTAGAACATAATCAAAAGCAGCCGGGCGAGGCTGGACCTAGTCTTAGCAAAGAGCTAGGTAAAATTAACTCCCTCATTACCAAACACAAAGAAACAGCAACTCAGCTGTGAGAAGTCAGAGTGTGTAATCGCGACGATCCTCGTGGCGATACACCCATGACAGGGTGTTAGCATCCTTGTGTGTCTCAGAGGTTGAAAGCTGTGAGAGGCCTAGAGAAGTGGTTAGTGATAGAAGGAAGATAGAGGAAGACATTGCCCCAACGGTACAAACAGGATGGAGAGTTAGGCTGCAGACTCGGTTGCCTGTAGCCTCCAGTTTGCCACCTGTTCAGAGCAGTTGTCTTCCAAAAGTCAAAACGTGCGCTCCCAGGACTTGCACTGCGTGGTCCTTTTTGGTCACACTTGTAGATGATATTTGCTATGTCAAATGCTAGCTGTGTAATCAAAAAGTAAAACGAGGTAAAAGTGTCATTAAGCTCAATACCACTAATATGTGGAAACATGTGCGGACAAAGCACATAGTTGAGTTACAAAGACACACTGGAGATGTAGGCCAACCTACAGCAGCACCTACATCTTAAGGTCGTGTTGAAGCCTCTTCATCAAGCTCACACACAGCTGGTTCTGCTTCCTCACAGGATCGCCATGGAAGAACCTCGGTCACTGTTGTCCAGAGACAAAGTGTTATTTCACCCACAGCAGCAAGTTCCCTGTCATCCTCACACTCCAAGGCCACAAAACAGCCATCGGTAGCACAGGCATGGGATAAAAGACGGCCATACTCGGCAAACCATCCACGAGCACAGGCTCTGAATGCTGGCATTGCAAAACTCGTGTCCCTTGAAATGCTGTCATTCAGGCTGGTGGAGACTGACACTTTCCGTAACTTAATATCATTGTCAGTCCCACAATACAATGTGCCAAGCACATTTCATTTCAGCAGGCAAGCCATCCCTGGTCAGCAAAAGCATGTTGATGGAAAAATTAAACATGCGCTACTAAACGCCGTCAGTAGCAAGGTCCACCTGACCACCGATGCGTGGAACAGTACCCATAATTATGATCTGCTACAAGCACTAAGGAAAGAAGGGAATTCTGTCCCTACAATAGAACTAAGCTGAATCCCTACGATGTAACGGGAACCTGATCCTGCGACCAGACCCGCTAAAGTCCTCAGCTAGTCTGAACAAAGACCTATAGTTGCGAGGGAGGAATCCCTACAAGATCTAGGGACTGGGAGAAAAGGTGGACACCTCCTAACAGAAATTGTAGCAGTGATAATTAAACAGAAAACAAAATACTTAGAGATCCTAACATCAAGCAAAACTGACTGAGTAAGGCACCTAAGCACCCGGCTAGCTTAAGAGTAGATAATACAATGAAGTCCAGCAAAGCCAGAAGGGCGGATCCAGACTAAATAGGGAAAAAAGGTCATGTGACAAGCAAACTGAAACAAAACCTAACAAGAGGGTTCTAACACCTATGGCCAGGGACGATACCTTTCCCTCACTGCCCATTGGGTCAATGTTGGTGAGCCGGGTACTGATCTTGCGTTTGGCGCTGTACATGTTCTGCCAACTCCAAGGATTGCAGGAATCAAGTCTGTACACATTGACTCCTCCTCCTACTCCAGTTCCTCAGAATCATCGCTGCAGGACCCGTCACGGTCTACCTCCACATGGACCCGTGAACGCTAACCTGTTGCGACCGATATGAGCACAGCCGTGGCCAAACGTCAACTGGCCGTCCTGAAATTAATTTCCATGGGGAATGGAAGCCACACAGCGCAGGAGCTCTGGAATGCCATCAAGCAGGAGAGCGACGTGTGGTTTTTGTCAGCGAATCTCCAGCCAGGCTTGGTAGTGTGTGACAATGGCCGAAATCTGGTGGCAGCTCTGGGCCTTGGCAACCTCACTCACATACCATGTCTGGCACATGTGCTCAACTTGGTCGTGCAGAGTTTTTTGAGGGACTATCCGGATCTTGATGCACTGCTGCACAAGGTCCGCCTACAGTGCGCTCCCTTGCGACGTTCCAGCATGGCCAGATCGCTGATTGCAGCTCTGCAACGCTGATTTTGCCTTCCTGAACATCGCATCATATGTCATGTACCCACCAGCTGTAATTACACGTTACATATGTTGGAGCGGTTGTGTGAGCAGCAGCCAACAGTAATGGAGTATCAGCTGCATCAGGCACAATCAACTCGCAATTTGCGCCGTTCACACTTCACCAGTACTGAGTGTGCCTCTATAATAATAATAATAATAATCTTTATTTATATAGCGCCAACATATTCCGCAGCGCTTTACAGTTTAACAGTTTCAGAACACAAGTCATAAGTAACAACGTTAACAATACAATAATTAAAGCAATATAAGCCGCCCCTGCTCGTGAGAGCTTACAATATACAATGAGGTGGGGGATATACAAAGTACAGGTGTTTATATAACAATGGTGTATTTACAATGATGGTCCAGCCATTTTGAGTGAGTGATGGATGGATGGTGATAGTGAATGGGCTACACACACAGACTTACACATAGAATGACTTTGATTAGTGAATGTGATAGGCCGCTGTGAACAAATGTTTTTTGAGTGAGCGCCTGAAACCATGCTAATTGCGGATAGTCCTAATTTCTTGGGGTAGAGCATTCCAGAGGATTGGCGCAGCACGGGAGAAGTCTTGGAGTCGGGAGTGGGAGGTACGGATTAGTGCAGAGGTTAGTCGAAGGTCGTTTGCAGAGCGCAGCAGTCGGTTAGGCCGATAGATAGAAATGAGGGAGGAGATGTAGGGGGTGCTGCACTGTGGAGAGCTTTGTGGGTGAGAACCAGTACTTTGAATCCGATACTATAATGAATGGGCAGACAGTGTAAGGACTGGCGAAGGACTCTATGAAGGACATCTGCCACGTTTTGCGTGCGTTTGATGAGTCAACGCGGATGGCGAGTGCAGATGATGCACTAGTCAGCCTGACTGTCCCCCTTATCTGCTTGCTTAAAAAAACACTGCAAGCACTAACGGATGAGGTTTGGGAAGAGGTGGAGGATGAGAAGTCACAAATTCCATCACCTTCTGGACAGTCAGCGCAATGTGGTTCCTCACAAAGGGCTGGGCAGGGATCACTTTGTGAGGAGGAGTCAATCGAGGAGGAAGACATCGCTCCAGAGGGAGGTACACAACGCTGTAGTCAGTATGTATAGCGAGGGTGGGGTGATGCAGAGCAGGCAGAGATGACGCCTCTTGCAGGGGACAGCGTTTCTTGGCCAGTTGGGAGTCTGCAGCACATGGTTGATTTCATGCTGCAGTGCCTGAGAAACGATCGCCGCATCGCCCACATTCTCACCACGTCTGATTATTGGGTGTCCACCCTCCTAGACCCTCGCTACCGGTACAAGTTACAAAGCCTCATCACACCGTTGAACCGTGAGCGTAAAATGCGGCAGTACCAACACACACTGGTGCAATACATAATGTTCTCCATTCCAGCCGAGAGCACTGCTGCTGCTACTGCTTTACAAAGCAGCTCTGTGCGTCGAGGCAGTGGAGACAGCTCTGCAACAAGAGGGAGCACAAGCAGCACCTCTGCACAGGGCAAGATGTTATGATTTGGTAGCTGAGGAGAGCAGGCAAAAAAGGCAATACACCAGAGAGGTTGGAATCTATGGGATTGCAGTACCCTGAATAACCACCACAACTAAAGGCAGCCGTGGCGCGTACCTTGTTGTGAATGGACTTGAAATGAGTTCTGAGCAGAGGCTCCCTCTGGTGGTTACAAGCGGTACTGGACTGTCCAGTGAAGATTGTGAGGAGTGGGAATCAGGTGTTACTGACTGGTCTTATATAAGGGAGTCGCCTTCCCATCAGGGTTGCCGGTGATCAATTGTTCTGGTCTCAATCCTTGAGTCCTGATTCCTTTGTAGCCTGCTGTGTCGTGTCTGCATCTCCTGCTAACAGATAAGACATTTTCTTTTTGTTTTTGTGCTTGATTTTTGCATTTTGTCCTGCACTTCTGTGGGGGCCTTCAGGGTCCCCTCCGGGGGCTTTTGCCCTCTCAGTTTAGTTCAGCCACTGATGTTTGTACTTTTGCTTTTTCCAGTTTTTTCAGTGGCTGCTGTTTTGATTTTGATACACCAGAGAACTAATTTAGGTGGTAGAGGTCGTGTGATCTCAGGTGATTTTGAAATTAGTAGAGTTGGTGCTTTTCAGGGTTTTTTGGGATTGCAGTAAGTGCCCTTCATATCCTTTTCTATTTAGGTAGTTTGGGCCCCAACGTTTGCTCATACTATTTTCTGTCTGTGTCAGTATTTCATCTTGTCTAACCACCATTACATGTTTGGGGGCTTTCTATGTTCTTTGGGGATCTGCTCCGGGGCAGATAGCTTTCCTCTTTCTATCTTTAGGTGTAGTTAGTTTCTCAGGCTGTGACAAGGCGTCTAGGACCAACGTAGGAACGCTCCACGGCTGCCTCTAGTTGTGGTGGTTAGTCAGGGTACTGCAATCTCATAGATTCCAACTTCTCTGGTGTATTGCCTTTTTTACCTGCACTCCTCAGCTACCGAAACATAACAGTATCACCGGCCCAAAAATTGAAAATTGTATGGTACTCACAGAAGGGAAAAAATATTGTGAAAGAAAAAAGATTGTCAGAGTTGTCAGAGATATTTTTCTGTTTGTTGCATTTTTTTTCCCTCTGTATCTCTGGGTGCTGGGGAGGATTTTTTTTTCTCTCAATGGAGTTTGCACAGTTGTCTGGCCGTGTGGATCAGCTTGCCACTGAGATTCGGAGTATTGCTGCCTATCTTGCTAGGTTGCCTGTTGTGGAACCTAGGATTCCCATGCCAGATTTGTTTTTAGGGGATCGAGCTAAGTTTCAGAATTTCAAAAATAATTGTAAATTGTTTTTTGCCTTAAAATCTAAGTCCTCAGGGAACGCAGCGCAGCAGGTTCAAATTGTCATCTCTCTCCTGCGCGGCGATCCTCAGGATTGGGCTTTTTCCCTGACACCTGGGGATCCTGTTTTGAGTGATGTTGATGCATTTTTTCAGGCTTTGGGGTTATTGTACGATGAGCCTAATGTCACTGATCAAGCTGAAAAAGCCTTGTTGGCATTAAATCAGGGTCTTGATGACGCTGAGTTATACTGTCAGAGATTCCGTAGGTGGGCAGTCCTGACCAAGTGGAATGACGACGCTTTGGCGGCCCTTTTTTGGAAGGGTCTGTCAGATAATGTAAAGGATGTTATGGTGGGATTCTCTGTCCCCTCTGGTCTCAATGATTCTATGTCATTAGCGATTCAAATTGACAGACGTTTGCGTGAGCGGAGAAGTATGCGTGGAATGGTGTTGCCTTGTGAACCTGCTTCTGAACCCATGCAGTGTGATAGAGTGGTGTCTGGGGCACAGCGTCATGAGTTTCGAAAGCGCAATGGGTTATGTTTCTACTGTGGTGATGCCTCTCATGCTATTTCAGTCTGCCCTAAGCGGGGAAGACGTTTTGCACGCTCAGTTGTCTTGGGTAGTGTTCAGACTAAGTTTTTATTAACTGTCACTCTGATATGCTCTCTGTCCTCATTTTCTGCTCAGGCTTTCGTTGATTCTGGAGCAGCTATTAACCTGATGGATTATGATTTTGCTAAACGTTGTGGGTTTCCCTTGATACCCCTACAGAAGTCTATTCCCCTACTGGGGATCGATTCTACCCCTTTGGCTGAGAATAAACCTCAGTTCTCTACTCAGGTGATAATGAGGGTTGAACCTGATCATCAGGAGTGCTGTAAATTTTTGGTTCTGTATAATCTGCATGATATTATCGTACTGGGCTTCCCTTGGTTGCAGTCTCATAATCCTGTTTTGGATTGGAAATCTGTGTCTGTAACCAGTTGGGGCTGCCAATGTGTTAATACCAACACTCCTGTTTTTTCTGCCTCCCCCCAGGCTCAGGATGTTCCTGACTTTTTGATTGATTTTTCTGATGTGTTTAGCGAAAGTAAATCTGCATCCTTGCCTCCCCATAGGAGCTATGACTGCGCTATTGAATTAGTGCCTGGTAGTAAATTCCCTAAAGGTCGCCTTTTTAACTTGTCTGTACCTGAACATGACACTATGCGGTCTTATATCAAGGAATCATTGGAGAAGGGTCATATCAGACCATCCTCTTCACCCTTTTGTGGCCAAAAAGGATGGTTCATTAAGGCCGTGTATTGATTATCGTCTTTTGAGCAATATTACTGTAAAATATCAATACCCGTTACCTTTGATTTCTGACCTGTTTTCCAGGGTGAAAAACGCTACTTGGTTTACCAAGCTTGACCTCAGGGGGCATATAACCTTATTCGCATTAAGCACGGGGATGAATGGAAGACGGCATTCAATACCCCTGTAATGTATGTAGTACAGTTCATATAGCGTCTTGTGCTTGGGTGCGATGAAAATACATGAGACACAGGTTTGATATAGAAAGTCTTGTATTACTTCATACAAGTTGGCAAAAATAGTCACACAGTTTGCAGACACAGAAGCAGGAGACACAGCAGGCCAGAGTAATCTAAGCTCAGCAATCACTCTCCACAACAGGTTCAGGATCTTCTTCTCTGTTACCGTAAGTCCATGCAAACGTGGGTCTTTCAAAGAGCAGGGTTCCAGAGTCCACAAGTGCTTCAGAGTTCCTCAGTAGGAATAGCTGGAGTACAAGGTCCAAGGCTTTAGGAGTCAGGTCACAGGTTCACTGCAGGCTAGATTCTGAAGCACTGATTGCTCAGCTGTGGCTGCTTAAGAAGCAAAAGGAGAGAATCAGGGCGGGAACATGCAAGCTGGAAACTCCATTTTGACTGAGGGCAAGATAGCTGCAGCAAGACAGAAAGTAAAATGGCTGACGAACAAACTGAGTTTCAGGAACATGTACACAGAACCTTACATTACTCCCCCCTTAGGGACAACCTCCGGATGACCTCAGGCCAGGCTTGTGTGGGTACCTCTGATGAAACTGACGGAGCAAGCGAGGAGCATTAACGTTATTGACTGGTTCCCATGAGTTGTCCTCCACTGGGTAGCCCTGCCATTTAATCAGATATTGTAACTGATTTCTATACAACCTGGAATCTAAAATCCTTTCCACCACAAATTCTTCCTGACGATCGACTAGCACTGGGTCAGGGCAAGGAGAAGAACGTCCAGGAAACGTATTGGGTGTCGCAGCCTTTAGTAGGGATACATGAAAGACAGGGTAAATTCTCATAGTTCTGGGCAGTTGAAGACGACAAGCAACGGCACTTATAATTTTACTGATTTTATAGGGTCCAATGTACTTATGTCCCAACTTAGACGATGGAATCCTTAACTTAAGATTTCTGGTTGACAGCCAGACCAAGTCTCCTACCTTGAAAGCTGGTGCAGGTTTACGAAATTTATCTGCTGCTTTCTTGTACCTTTCCTGAGCCGATTCCAGATTCTCCTTTAGAAGATCCATATTCTTCTGTAAAGACGTGATTCTTTCAGCCACTGCTGGTAAAGGCGTTTCTATGGGAAATCGTGGTAGAATGTTAGGATGATAACCTAGATTAGAGTAAAAAGGAGACTGCTTAGTGGAGGCACTCTGAGAGTTGTTAAAGAGAACTCAGCTAATGGAAGTAGATCCACCCAATCATCCTGTAGGTGGCAGATAAAGCAGCGGAGATACTGCTCCAGGGTTTGATTGGTTCGTTCGGTCTGTCCATTAGTCTGGGGATGAAAAGCAGAAGAAAGGTTTACTTTAATGTCCAATGCTGCACAGAAATTTTGCCAAAACCTAGAAGTGAATTGCACCCCTCGATCCGAAATAACCTCATCCGGTACTCCATGTAAGCGAAACACATCTTTAATCATCAAATCTGATGTCTGTTTTGCAGTGGGTAAGCCGACACAAGGGATAAAATGAGCTGCCTTTGTTAGACGGTCAACCACCACTAGAATGGTGTTCTTCCCTTGAGAGGTTGGTAACTCCACAATGAAGTCCATAGAAATGGATCCCACGGGCAGGACGGGGTGGGAAGAGGCTGTAACAGACCAGTTGGTGAGGAGCGAGGTGTTTTGCATCTTGCACAGACTTCACATGAAGTGACATAGTTTAAAACATCCTTCCTGCAAGTGGGCCACCAAAAGAAACGAGAGAGAAATTCCTGTGTCTTTAGAATTCCTCTATGCCCAGCTATCTTGGAATCGTGAATGAGTTGCAATACTCTCAATCTGACTGTTTCAGGAATATACAGGCGTTGTCCCTGAATCCACACACCATTCTTAAAGACAAGACTTATGTCCCTTGGGGGTTGAGCCAACAAGGAATCCGCATGGTATGCTTCCTTGATGTCCTTAAGTAGGTCTTGATTATGAATCACTCCCAGGAATCTAGAGTCAGGAAGAATAGTCTTAGGAGGAGTAATTGGACGTGTCTCTGCTGAGTAAATCCTAGAGAGTGCATCAGCCTTTCCATTGCGCGATCCTGGTCTATAAGAAATGATAAAATTAAATTGGTTTAAGAAAAGATTCCAGCGAGCCTGGCGAGGAGTCAGGCACTTAGCCGACCTGATAAACTCAAGGTTACGATGGTCTGTCAGGACGACTATTTGCTGTGCAGCTCCCTGAAGAAGGTGTCTCCATTCTTTGAAGGCGGCAATAATGGCCAACAACTCTCTATTGCCCACATCGTAGTTCCTCTCAGCCGAAGACAACTGCTGGGAAAAGAAGGCACAGGGATGCAAGACATTCTTCTCACCTGTTCTCTGAGAGAGTATAGCTCCAACGGCACAGTCTGAAGCATCCACCTCTATTATGAAGGCAAGCTCGGGGTTGGGATGTACTAGGATAGGTGCAGTGGTAAATTTATCTTTTAGACGGGAAAATGCTTCCTGGGCTTGGGGAGTCCAGGAGAACCTAGACTCTTTCCGGGTAAGTTGGGTGATAGGTGACACTACCTCAGAGAAATTTCTAATGAAACGTCTATAGAAGTTGGCAAACCCGATGAAGCGCTGTACCTCCTTCACATTTCTAGGACTTGGCCAATCCTTGATGGCTTGGGTTTTGCTTCCATCCATACTAATTCCTTGTGTAGACAGTACATACCCCAGAAATTGAATTTCGGTCCTATGGAATTCACACTTTTCAAGTTTGATGTAAAGATGATTTTGTCTTAGACGTTCCAAGACCATTCTCACATGTCCATGATGTTCCTCTGTGAAGTTAGAAAAAATTAGAATATCATCCAAATAAATTACCACGAATGTATCTAGGAGATCCCTGAAGATGTCATTCACCAAGTGTTGGAAAGTGGCTGGGGCGGTACTCAGACCAAAAGGCATAACTAGATATTCAAAGTGTCCATAGCGTGACCTGAATGCAGTCTTCCATTCATCCCCAGGTCTAATACGGACTAAGTTATAGGCCCCACGAAGATCTAGTTTAGAGAAAATTTTGGCATGTCGCACTCTCTCCAATAACTCAGGGATTAAAGGCAATGGATAACGGTTTCTAATAGTAACCTTATTGAGTTCCCTATAGTCTACGCATGGTCTCAGAGATCCATCTTTCTTCTTTACAAAGAAGATGGGTGCACCTGCAGGAGATGAAGAGGGGCGTATGAAGCCCTTGGCTAGATTTTCGTCTATGTAATCCTTTAAAGCCTTTAGCTCGGGCCCCGCCAGGGGTAGATCTTACCAAAAGGTATCTCTGCTCCAGGCAATAATTCAATTGGGCAATCATATGGACGGTGAGGAGGAAGCTGGTCAGCTTTCTTCTTGTCACATAAATCCACATAGTCCTGGTATACAGCTGGTAGTTCAGGGACTGACATGGTTCCTTTAGGAACAGAGCAAGCTGAAACTTTTGGACTCATCTGTTTCTCTTGGAAAGTGTAATTCCTTGGTCTCCCAGTTAATGGTAGGATTCTGAGCCTGCAGCCATGGTAACCCTAGAATAATGGGAAAGTGGGGAGAAGAGATAAGCATAAAGGACAGTTTCTCTTGATGATCTTTACCCATAAGAACCCTCAAAGGCTCTGTTTCCTGATCCACTGGTCCAGAGGTCAGCAGGGAGCCATCCACAGTTTCCATCTGTACTGGAGTAGCCTTCTTCACTGAACGTATCCCCTGTTTCAGAGCAAAGGAGACATCCATAAAATTTCCACTTGCCCCTGAGTCGATCATAGCAGAGCTAGACACCCAAGCTGAGTCAACCCAGAGTTTGATGGAAAGAAAGCAATGAGAATTGTTTTTCTTACAACTCAGCTGGGACACCGCTGAGGAAACTTGAAAAATGGCAGCGTTTACACAGTCAACGTCCTCAGAGGTAACGGAGTTTAAGTCCGAGAAATCAAGATCTGTTGCTGCAGATCTCTCTGGAGCCTGAGGCTCGGACCTGACAGATCCCCTCTCGCAACACTCACAATGAATGAGTGCTGCAGTAGTCTTACGAGAACGGCTGGGGCAGTTTATAATGAAGTGCCCTGACTTACCACAATAGAAACATAGATTCTCCTTAAAACGATGTTCCTTGCGTGCATCACTAACCCGTCGTTGTAAAGAGTCTACCTGCATGGGTTCAGGTTCAGGTTCCGTGTAATCCTACTCAAAGGTTCCTTAGCTGGAGAGGAAGGTAGGAAAAGGTTAGTGCGATTGCTTTCGAACCATCTCTCTTGCCTGCGTTCAGTCAGACGAGTATCAATACGGATGCAGTAGTTAATAAAGTCACCTAACGCAGTGGGAGGGTCGGCACGAGCAAGTTCATCCTTAATCAGTGGAGATAACCCTTTTCGAAAAATAGATTTTTGGCGGAACTGTCCCAGGTGGTATCAAGGGCCCATCTCCTGAAATCCAAGGCATATTCAGCTACCGAGTGCTTACCTTGGCGCAAAGCTAACATGGCTGCTTCAGCTGTTGCACCTCGATTTGGGTCATCAAAGACCTGCCCCATGGCTGAAATAAAAGCATCAAGGTGATTCAAACAATCATCCTCAGTCTCAATCAGAGGGTTTGCCCACATCAAAGCCTTGTTGGTAAGCAACATAATTATAGTAAGCACCTTAGATCGTTCAGTGGGAAATTGTGAAGCATGTGCAGAAAAAAAAAGATTGCATTGATTAATAAATCCCCTGAATTTCTCACGTTCACCGCCAAAACGAAAAGGGGGCAACTTGGGAATCCCAGAACTCGGGGCTACGGCAGGAGCCTGGACTCGCTCTTCTAGAACCTCAATCCTGGCTCGCAAATCCTGGGCAGTCTGTCCAAACACTTGCAAATTGTGATTAGTGAGGTCCTGTAGGCTTGAAAAACGGGTCTTTATATTCTGCAAATCTGCAAGGATATTATCAGTCACTCCGCAAAGTTCCTTTATGCGGGCCTCCATTTTCCAGATCTTTTAAGACAGGAGTACTGGAAGAAGAGGAGAGGAGAAAAAAAAAAACAATAGTGTTTACCTGTGGTAACACTGCAGAGAGAAAAAAAAAATTAAGGGAACTGCTCACCTGGAATGGTTGTGAGAAGTCACAACCACTATCATCACAGAAAGTTCACCCGGACATCTGATATCCACAGTTACAGCAGACAAAAAAGAGAAAAGAAAAAAAAAAACAATAGTGTTTACCTGTGGTAACACTGCAGAAAAAAAAACACTTAAGGGAATTGCTCACCTGGAATGGTTGTGAGAAGTCACAACCACTGTCATCACAGAAAGTACAACCGGACATCCGATATCCACAGTTACAGCAGACACAGCCTTTCCAGACCCAGCAGACACTAACGTTTTGGCTTCAGAATCTTGTAATGTATGTAGTACAGTTCATATAGCGTCTTGTGCTTGGGTGCGATGAAAATACATGAGACACAGGTTTGATATAGAAAGTCTTGTATTACTTCATACAACTTGGCAAAAATAGTCACACAGTTTGCAGACACAGAAGCAGGAGACACAGCAGGCCAGAGTAATCTAAGCTCAGCAATCACTCTCCACAACAGGTTCAGGATCTTCTTCTCTGTTACCGTAAGTCCATGCAAACGTGGGTCTTTCAAAGAGCAGGGTTCCAGAGTCCACAAGTGCTTCAGAGTTCCTCAGTAGGAATAGCTGGAGTACAAGGTCCAAGGCTTTAGGAGTCAGGTCACAGGTTCACTGCAGGCTAGATTCTGAAGCACTGATTGCTCAGCTGTGGCTGCTTAAGAAGCAAAAGGAGAGAATCAGGGCGGGAACATGCAAGCTGGAAACTCCATTTTGACTGAGGGCAAGATAGCTGCAGCAAGACAGAAAGTAAAATGGCTGACGAACAAACTGAGTTTCAGGAACATGTACACAGAACCTTACAACCCCTGAGGGGCATTTTGAGTACCTTGTGATGCCCTTTGGGCTCACTAATGCTCCTTCTGTCTTCCAGTCCTTCATGAATGAAATTTTCAGGGATTTTGTGGATAAATTTCTGATTGTTTATTTGGATGATATCTTGATTTTTTCTAATGACTGGGACTCTCATGTGAAACATGTTCGAACTGTATTCCAGATTTTGAGAGAGAATGCTCTGTATGTGAAGGGATCAAAGTGTCTTTTTGGCGTACAGAGGATCTCATTTCTGGGATTCATTTTGTCCCCATCTGTTATTGAAATGGACCCGATCAAGGTTCAGGCCATCTGTGATTGGGTCCAACCTACTTCATTAAAGGCTCTTCAAAGATTTTTGGGTTTTGCCAATTTTTATCGTAAATTTATTGGTAATTTCTCGGTTATTGTTAAACCATTGACTGATTTGACCAGAAAGGGTTCTGATGTGGTGAATTGGCCTCCTGAGGCAGTCTCTGCATTTCAGGAACTTAAGCAGAGATTCACTTCTGCTCCTGTTCTACGGCAGCCTGATGTTTCTCTGCCATTTCAGGTGGAGGTTGATGCCTCTGAAATTGGGGCAGGTGCCGTTTTGTCCCAAAAAGATCCAGAGACCTCTAAAAGTAACCCTTGTGCCTTTTTCTCTCGAAAATTTTCTCCTACTGAACGTAATTATGACGTGGGTAATCGGGAGTTACTTGTCATGTGTGCATCGCCACGAAGATCGTCGCGGTTGCACATTCTGACTTCTCACAGGGGGTTGGTTTCTTTTGTTTGGCAGTTAGGGGTTATTTTCTGTGCTCATTCGGGAGGGTGCAGTTTCCCCCGGGCTGAATTTAAAAATTATTTTTTTGTTGGGTTTCCTTTAAACTCGGTTGTCTTGTTGGGATTTCCCCAGTGAAATTCTTTATGGACCACAGAGGTTTTTATCTGTATAGACAAAGTTAAAGACCCTTTTATTTTTTTAAAAAGCTCACCTTTTTTAGAGTTTAATACCCAATCATTTAGTTCCTTCTGTGTTTGAGTGTGTTAAGTCTGTTTTTTCCACTGTCTTTATGAAATTTTTTGTATTTAGAAGAGATCCCCCCATACCCTTTGGGGAAAAAAACCCCTTCTTAGGACTGATTACAGGGTTCAGGGACTGTAGGAAAAGGGGGTTTGGCTGGAGATTGGACCCTAACCATTATCTAACCCAAGGGTGAGGGATTAGTTAGGACCCCTTTTTGGGCGGTTTTTCCCCGGTCCTCCTCTTTCCGGACAGTGTAAAAGCCTCAAGTTAAAACCCTGAGTTCAACGGATATCGTGTCGGGAAAAAATCTTTCAATTTTACTCTTTTTTGAAAATCTATTTTTTTGTATGAGTGTTGTTCTTTTAAAATAGTTTACTGAAAATCGTACCATATCAAAACTGCGTGACATTTTCACTGGCCCATAAAATTATTCCCTTTCCCTTTTGATCCAGTACCACTGGCTCTGCTTTTGCGGGGATATCCAGGAGCTGACGGACATTAACCCCAAATTTTGTCTCCGGGGAGCAAACCAGATTTGAACTAAGTAGCTCTCCCGGACGGTTTCCCCGGGGGGGCGAAAAAATTTTTTACCTTCGGGGAAAAATTTTTAAATTTTTTTTGGGGTTCGGCCTCGATCACGGATGAAGACAGAGATGGGAAGTTAATTTTCCTACAAGGGCCCCCAACCCCGGCCCCTTCCCCTTCCCCGGATCCCGGCCTACGTCATAATCATTTTTTTACTGCCCGGGGGTTTGGAAAATTTTGACCCGTGGGGGGCCCCCTTTTTGAGACAAAAAAACGTAAGATACAGCGGAGATCGTCCGGGGGGGGGAAAAATTTGCTTCTGAGTTCCGTAAAAGGGCCCCAGATATCAGGGGGTGCCCCCGCTTTTCCCCCGTTTTTTTCATGGGCTTTCTGAAAAAAAAAAGCGTTTTGGCCAGTATGATTTCCCCTCATGGAGGCTGAAGGGCCCCCTAGCTTCCGTACTGATAAGGCTGGGAAAAGGTAGGTAACTCCGCCCCCTGTTGTTCTCCACCTAAAAAAAACCCTTTTATTTTTGGGTTCCCCTGTCGTTCGGAGGAGCCATCAGTTGGGAGGGACATCATTTGTAGGGGGTTGGGGCGGTCCCGGGGGAAAAAGGTGTTTCTTCTGCGGGAAAGGGGACTTTTTTGGGGGGGGGTGCCACCCCTGCCTTGTTAGAAAAAAATCCCGGAAAAAATGTAACCCAGGTTGTGTGGGGGACGAAAAACCCGGGATATGATTTTGCCCTTTTTCTTCTCATTCCTGAAACCCTGGAGGGGTGGTTGGTCGAAGGGGAGAGTTTTCGTTTTCTTTATAGTGGGCCCCGGGGGGAAAACGGTTGACGCTCTTTTTTCAGGCCAAGGTATGCTTGATTAATTTGGGCAAACCCCTCCCTTTTCTCCATTGGCAGGCTCTGGCCAAGGTGCTTTGTTCTGAGGTTCATAACATTGCCTTGGGGGAGGGCAATACTTTGGGACTATTATTTGTTTTTTTGGGGTCTACCTACTCCTTTTGTGTTGGGGACTTCTTGGGGTTGGGAAAAAAAAACCGTTTTTAATTGGCAGCCAGAATATAAGCCCCAAGGCGGGGGTTTTTCAAAGCAACGATGAACACAGTCATCAGGCGGCGTGCCCCGTACATTGCCTTTTTTTGGGGATTTTGGGGTGTTTCTCGAGGGGGTGTCAGGATTGCCCCCAAGCGTGTATATGCCTATTAAATTTTCTTCCTGAGGAAATTCCTAAAGCTAGGTTTATAACCTTTTGGCCCCAGGGCGGGATGAAAATTTATTTCGGAAAGTCTGGCCAAGGGAATTTCCCTTATCTTCCCCAGTGGCCCCGGGGGGGTTTTCTTTTTGAAGAAAAAAAAAGGAGGCTACGCCCCCTTCTTTTGGTTTCCGCGAATTAATCGGTTACTGTTCGAGGGGGCCCATCCCTCCCTTGAATCTACTCTTCAATCAAAAGTTTTCGCCAAAAGGTTTTTTTAAATTGGATCCAGGGGGGGGGATAAAAGATTAGGAAAAAGAGGGGGGAAAAGTGGAAAACCCGTTTTAACACGCCGGGGGGAATTATAAACCTGTCTGCCTTTTGGTCTGACTACTGCACCACATATTCCAACATTTTTTTAAGCTTTTTTTGTCATCTGGTGGGGCTGTTTTGGTCGTAATTTGGGGGGACATTTTTTAATTTTTCCCCAATCTTGTGTCTCCAGGGCATGTGAGACGGTGTTGCAGATCTTGCGAGACAATAAAAAATCGCCAAACTGGAAAATTTTTATTCCCGTACGGAACTTCAGTTTTTGGGTTTTTGGTGTCCCTCCGGTTTGTATGGGCCCGAAAAGGTGAGAGCGTGTTGAATGGGACACCCCGAGGATCTTGGGCCTGCACTTTTTTTCGGGGTTTGCTAATTCCGGGGAATTTTTATTTGAATTTTTTCACATCTGTTTCAAACCCTCACTGCATGCAAGAAAAGGGACGGATTTTTCTAAATGGTCGGAAAAAGCCCCCAATTTTTCCCCTTTAAAAAAATTTTTTGTTTGGGGCCCCCTTTTCTTTCCAAAAACCAATGCACACAGCCTCTTGGGAGGTGGAGTTTTGACGTAGGGTGGGTGAAAACCCAGGGGCCCCTGGTAAAGGCATCCTGGCTTTCTTTTCTAAAAATTGTCGCCCCCCGAAGGAAATTATGTATCGGTAGGAACTTTTGGCCATTAAGGGGGTTTTGAAGAATGGCGTCTTTTTTTGGGGGCACCCCACCCTTCACCGTCTTACGATCACAAAACCTCGTTTTGGGAAAATCTGCAAGCGTTGAATTCCAACAAGCTGATGGTGTTGTTTTTTACATTTAATTTTGTTGTCACTTATCGCCCTGGATCTAAATTTAAGCGGATCCTTGTCTCGCATTTTTCCCGGGGCCGGGGAAAAAAATGGATGACCCGTTCTTTCCTTCAGGGGGGGGGGGTTGTGGGGGCTGTATGTTCTGAGCTTGAGGAGGGGGTTTTGGGGTCAGGGGGCCCCCCTGCGGGACCCCGGGGAGACTGTTTGCCCAAATCATTTGAGACAAAGGGTTTAAAAGAGGACATCAAAATTGTTTAGCAAACCCGGGAAAAGGCTTTTTTAGACTCCTTTCTGCCTTTTGGGGGTCCCCAAAACTTTAAAAAAAGGGTTTTTTAACTTTTGGTCGCTCCTGGGGGTTTTTGTGCTCGCTCTAAGCCCCCTATACCGCCGTCTGGGACCCTCTTACCCTTGAAACTTCCGGAGCGTCCAGGACTCATTGTCTATGGATTCATCACGGCCTTCCCAGTCTCAGGAGACGTAAAAACGGGGGTTTTTTAACAGTTCATAAAGGCATTTTTCTTGCTCTTCCTCCCCCCCTAATGCAAAACTCTGGCGCAGGTGTTTTTTGGGGTTTTTTGAGACTTCGGGGGTTCCTTCTGATGTGTGTCAGATGGGGGTTCAGTTTTTTCCAAGTTTTGAGGCATTTTGTTCTCGGGGGATGAAAATTTCATTTTCCTCGGCTTTTCATCCGCAACCAATGGCAACAGAGCGTTGAATCAAAGCCTGAACTTTTCTTTTTGTTTTTTTTCAGAGAACCAAACTGGTCTTCTTCTTCCTCGGAAGTTCCCCCTTAAAACAGGGGGGGCGAGTCCCCTGGTAAGTCCCCTTTTTTTTGGGGCTAGGTTTCATCCCCAGTTTTTTTACATTCAAGGGGGGGGGGCCCTTCTGGGTTCCTGGGGGGGGGTTTTCCCCGTCGTCATTTTTCTTCAGTGTGGAAGGGTATGGAAAAAATCTAGTGCTAGGGGAACCTTAAAAAACGTATGACTGAAGGAGGAAGTTTCGGTCCAGATCTTAATGTGAACGATCGGAAGGTTTTCCCCGGAATAAAAAATTTAAAAATTTCCCCCTGGAAGTTTGGGCCCCATTTTCAGGGGGCCGTAGGGGATCAGTTCCATAATTAATCGGGCTTTCGTCTGACCTCCCCCAAAACTTTAAAAATTTTTAATGGTTCCCAATCATTATAAGAGGTAGGGGGCCCAGTCCCCCACCACCTCTACCTCCCCCCAGGGGGGGTCAATGGTAATTGGAGTTTCACGTGTCAAAGACATTGACTCACGTCTGAATCCCGGGGCCTTCGTATTTGGGGCTTTTGGGAAAGGGGGATGGTCCAGGGAGGGGCGTGGTTCCCCTGGTTGACATTAACCAGTTTTTGGGGGGGACCTTCCACAAACTCCCCGGGGAAAGGGGCCCGGGGCCGGGGCCCCCGAGAAGGGGGGGTACTTCAGTGTGCATCGCCCGAAGATCGTCGGGTTGCACATTCTGCTTCCACAGTAGTTGCTTTTCTTTGTGTTTGGGAGTTAGGGAGAAATTCTGCTGTGTCAGTTCGGGGGCTGGGGTGCAGTTTCCCCGGCTGCAAAAAATTTTTTGTTGATTGGTTTTTCCTTTAAATCTGGGGGTTTTCTGTGTTGGGATTCCCCCTAAAAATTTTCATGAAGACCCAGTAGGATTGTATTTAAGACAAATTAAAAGAGCCCCTTAGTTTTTTTAAAACTACCTTTTTTGATTTAAAAATCCCAGATATTTATGTTCCTTCTGTGTTTAGTGTGTATGAAAAACTGTTTTTCTCCAGTCTGTCTAAATGTCAAAACTGTGTATTTAGCAAGATCACCCCTTTTTTCCCTTTGGGAATCGAACCTTCTTGGGGGCTGTTTTCGGGTTCGGGGGCATGGAACAGGGGTTTGGTGGAACTGGACCTCTGAACCATTATCATACCCCAAAATGAGGGTTAGTTAGGACCCCAGTTTAGGGTCGGTTTTGCCCCCTTTTTCCCCCTTTTCCCCTTGACGTGTATCAAGCCCAAGTTTTAACCCCGATTAACGGATATCGTGTGGGGAAAAACATTCAATTTTTACATGCTGATATTGTAATCAAAAGTTGTTAAAGGTTGTTCTTTTAAATAGTTTACTGACTCGTACCATATCATAAGACCGCGTGACATTACGGGGCCCTGAAGGGGCTTTTGAAAGTGGAGCTTGGGGTGGAGGGAGCCAAAACATCGGTGGTGGGGCCTTACGGACCAAAAATTTTGGTTTATCGGAATCTGCCAAGGAATCAACCTAGAAGGCCGTGGGCCTTTTTTTTCCCCCACTTTTTAATTTTTGTGTTTCCTTTCTTTTGGGACTAAGAATGTTAAGCGGTCCCCTCGGGAGTTTCCTTGCGGACTTCCGAGTTATCTGACCTTTTTGTTATTTTAAAGGGGGTTTTTTTTCCCCCCCCCTCACCCAATTTGAGATTTCCCCGGGGGGGGTGTGGGGGGATACCCGAGCCTGCCCTTTGGAAAAATTTTTTGCCCCCGGCCCCGTGAAAAAGAGTGTGATGTCTGAGATTTTTTTGTTCCCGTTGGGGGCATCCCGGGGAATTTTTTTGGACCAGGCTTGGTTAGTCGGTCCTTTTGGTGGCCTACCTTGTCCGTGATGTAGGGAATTTTTTCAGTCCCCGCGGGGGTTTTTTCCCCGCTCCAAGCCTTTCTCTCTTATGTTTGTTGAGCCCCTTTCCTGTGCCCCCAAAGACCTGGACCCATATTTTTTTTTCATTTCCGACCTCCCCCTTTCTCAGAGAATGACCGTCATCGGGGGTTTGTGATAGGTTTTTTCCAAAAGAAACATCTTGTGCCATTACCTAAATTTTCCTTCCTCCTCGAAAGGTGCCTTTGTTCCTTCGCATGGGTTTGTTTTCACGCATTCCTGGAACATTGGGTTTACAAGGATCCAGTTTGTTTCCCAATTTTGGGGACCTTTTGTTCTAAAAAATGGGTGAAAAAAATCTTTTTCCCGGCGTTCATCCTCAGACCAATGGCAAACGAGAGAACAAACCCGACATTGGGGACTTATCAAGATGCTTTGTGTCTGCTGATCAGGAGACGGGTCTCTTTTTTGCCTTTGCTGAGTTTCTCTTAATAAAGGGGTGCTCTGCCACTTGATGTCTCCATTTTTTGTAATTTTGGGTTTCACCCTCGATTTTTTTCAGGAAGACGGGGGCTTCGTCTGTCCAGGTGTTACCTGTTGTGGAGCGTGTGCAACAGATTTTGGGGGCCCGGTAGTGGGGAGGTTGTCCTTTTCTCAGGAGAGGGCCCAGCGGTTTTTCTAACCGGGATAGGGCTGAGGGCTCGGTTTTAAAGGTGGGGCTGGGCTGGTTGCCTCAAAAATATTTCCCTTTAAGTGGCT
>JARQOD010000003.1:152120518-152497112 GCA_033576555.1 Oophaga sylvatica
ATATAGATTACCGGCGTCGGGGACGGGGTCGCTGACACGGAAAACATTTAAGGCATACCATCCTTTTAGACCCCAGTGACGCGTATAGCTGACGATGTCCCCGTTTATGAGATCCCTTCCCGGGTGGCCAATGGGCAGATGAGATTCCACATCTCTGCGACTAACGAATACCCCTTGGTATAGGCCTGGCTCATGGATGAAGCCCCAGCCTTTGCGGAGTTTAAAATCGCTAACGCACCCTGACGCCGCGGCTCCCGGAGCGTACCTTTATCCCTCCGGACATTCTCCTTGTCGGCGAGGAACTCCTCATGGTACCGCTGACGGAACTGCTGCACCTCTCTTTCCTCCTGCTGTCGTCGCTTCTCCTGCTCACTGCGTCGCATTTCGTTCTCCACCTGGGCGGCATAGGTCACATCGTCCAGGTATTCCATCTCCTCCCAGTCGACTTCCATCACGGACGGCTGGGTCCCCTCCGGTGTCCCTACCGGGGATCGGCATTCCGCTGCGGCCTCCAGGACTGGCTGGCACTCCGGAACGGGCAGGGCCTCCTCAGCCTCCGTCCCTCCGACCGCTTCATTGGTGGAGTCGGGATCAGCTCTTTCGGGGCCGGCCTCCGGTTTCTCTTCAGCCGCTGGCTGTGGTGGCACAGGGAGCACAGGTAATGGCTTCGTTCCTGGGGGAGAGAGTATTGCGTCCCACAGCAGCCGCTGTTTCCGGGCACGCCAGCTTCTCTCCGTCTCGTCCATCTCTTCACGGTGCTGGATCATGTCCCTGAGCACCGCATTCACCTCTTCCAATTCCAGCATGATTTGGTCGGTGTCCCGACCTGGGGACGGCTCAGGCACAGGCGGCAGCTCTTCTGGGGAACGGGACCTGAGCGCCGCCGCTCCTCCACACAGCGTCTCCTGTCCTTCCGCCATCTCTCTCCAGGCCAGACTGTGTTTTCCATCTGGAACAATCTGGTCTCCTCCGTGGAGGCGGGATTTGCGCTTCCTCTTCTTGGCATAGAGAATGAAGAGGAGGCGGACTTCTCTTGCTGTTGGGCAGGCTCTTGTATTGTAATAACATTTAGAGGGGGCGCCCATTGCTTTCGCGCCACAAGGGGGGGGTACGCCCACGAAGGCACACCCTTCTTCACCAGCGCCTCAGGGCGCGAATATGGCGGCAAAATGGCGGAAAATGGCGCCAAAAATCACAAAAATTGCACACAGTCTTTTCTGCACAAAACAGTCCACAAAGGCACACAGGACTCGCTGGTAGCGAGCTTCAGAATCCTGTTTGTGATGCCAAAGATGAGTCGCACCACACACGGTACCAGGGCTATGGGATTCTCGGCACCGAGCCCATGGAAGTCTATGGGGGGATGTCACTGGCAGCAGAGCTCGGTCCGTGGCCCTGGGCGCTCATACAATGGGGGAATATTTACAGGGGATTGTAGTAATAGTTGTTCGTGACGCCACCTGTGGTTTCTGATCAGATAGACCAGCGCTGCAGGGTTAATCTTCTGAGGGGATGTTATTAAGCAGCTAGATGTTAAGTCCCCCACAGGTGGGACTGTTCCCTCAAAGTCAATGGTGTTGCAGGGTGCAGATAAGAAGTCAGTCACACACAATTCAGTCTCTTTCCATACCTTTACTGATGTTGTTGGCAGGTATGTCCCGGGAAGCTGGTCAGGCTGGAGAATGCACATTCAGGGAATTGCTGAGCAGGTTTAAGGCCTCCTTTACCTTTGAATATCTGTGAGTCCTAACTTGCATGAAGTCAAGTTTAACTCTTACTATAGCAGCTACGCCCGGCTGACATTGTGGTAGAGCCTTTTCTGTCTCTGGTAATCAGATGTTGGAAAGAACTAAGCCGTTGTGGCTGATCAGACCGACTCCATCCCGTTCTCCCTGACTCCAGTTACGTATCAACACTTAGGGCTACCTTCTGCGACTTGAAGTCCAGCAAGGCCTCCGGATTTTCTATCACTAGTCGTGAAGTACTAGCAATGCTTCAGACCCGGTGTCCGGTCAATTTAGTGAAGGTGATCTGTCACCTAAGTCACTTGTCCTTCTTTCACCACTCACCTGTCGCCCTGCTCTTACCCTTAACATAAGCACGGGTAGCAGTAGGTGTAATAGTCAGTTGTTCTTCCAAGCTCACTGACCTGATCTCAGTTGACTCGATGTTATAACTGCTATAGTCCCCTTCCTTCTTTCCTTCAAGACTCTGTCCAGAGCAGCTCACAGGACGTTCCGTCAGACTGTATACACGTTGTAGCTCCGAGAGTCACTTTCCACGTTCCTAGGGAACACAGGCAGCTTGTTCTGAGATAACGGCTTCAGATGTAGCTCTGACTAGGCTAGAGTGATTTCCTTCACTCGTACTAGCCTCCACTTCGGTTCAAGATGAACTACCTGAGCTCTGTCAGGAATCAGTCTTCTCTCCACTCCCTCCAAGACTGAACACTTGAACTCTCCTCTCCCTCCAGTTTGATCTAGCTCTGACAGGAACTTATCCTGACAGGAAACATACTGGCTTGCACCAGACTGAACTGGCTGTCTTCACTTGACTGGCTTGTTCTAGCTCGACTGACTACTGCTACGTCTCACTAACCTTATATATCTTAAGGTTCCCTCTAGTGGTGATGTTGGGAAATGTGTGAGATGTGAATGAATATCAGGTTTTCACAATTACCTTCCTGTGCATTTTCCTGGAAACATGTGTACCAAGCGCAGCTGGGCCACACATATGCGGCGGCCATCTTGCCGGAGGCTCCAGGCGGCCATTCCTCATGCCGGCACCGCGTCGCAGCTGCGGGGGGGCTTTCCGGCTGGGACGAGATGCCGGCGGAGCCCCCCACGCAGCCCAGAGGCCCGCTTGCTGCCCGAACACCACCACCGCACCACCATGCCGGCACTGCGTCGCAGCTGCGGGGGGGCTTTCCGGCTGGGACGAGATGCCGGCGGAGCCCCCCACGCAGCCCAGAGGCCCGCTTGCTGCCCGAACACCACCACCGCACCACCATGCCGGCACCGCGTCGCAGCTGCGGGGGGGCTTTCCGGCTGGGACGAGATGCTGGAGGAGCCCTCCACGCAGCCCAGAGGCCCGCTTGCTGCCCGATCACCACCACCGCATCGCAGCGAAGCTGCATTGGGAGCGCCGCCGCCACCGGATTTGTGAGTATATAGCCACCCTGGCCACCCCACATAACACAGCCACCCCACAGTGCCCAACCACCCCACAGTGCCCAACCACCCCACACAGTGGTAAGCTAAATTCGGACTGTAAGACGGACCCCCATTTGACACATTATTTTTTTTTTCCCCAATTTTCCTTCTGAAAATTTGGGGTGCGTCTTATGGTCCGGTGCGTCTTATAGTCCGAAAAATACGGTAAGCTTGTCAACCTTAATTTACTTTATAATAATAGTAACGCATTGAAAACTGGGGGTTATTTAGCTAAAGTTGTGGGGGGGCAGGGCTGGCTCCAGGTTTTCGTGGTCCCCGGGCTAAAGAGTCTCAGTGGGCCCCTTTGGAGAAATATAGGTATAGTACAATGCCAAATACTTCACTTCTTACATTACATGAGTGATATCTATTGTAAATTCTACAATAGCTCAAAAACTGGACAGTATAGTCCTCCATACAGTATTATGGCCACCACATAGTGCGCCATACAGAATAATGAGCCCCATATATGATGCTCCATACAGAATAATGGGCCCAATATAATGCTTCATACAGTATAATGAGCCACATATATTGCTCCATACAAAATAATGAGCCTCAAATATTGCTCCATACATAATTGGTCCCATATAATGTTCCATACAGTATATGATGAGCTCCACATAATGCTCCAGTACATGATGGTCCCCATATAATGTGCCATACAATATAGGACGGTCCCCATAGAGTATAATGAGCCCCACATATTGCTCCATACAGTATAATGAGTCGCATATAAAGCTCCATACAGTATATGATGGGCCCCATATATTGTTCCATACAGAATGGGCTCCATATAATCCTCCATACAGAATAGGCCCCATATGTGCTCCATATGATGCTCCATATATAAAGGGCCCTATATGATGCCCCATAAATATTGAACCCCATATGATGCTCTAGCATATGATGGGCCCCATATATGATGCTCCAGTGTATGATGAGCCCCATATAATGCTCCAAATATAATGGTCCCCATATATAATGCTCCATATATAATGGGCTCCATGTGATGCTCCATATATAATGTGCCCCATATGATGTGCCATATATAATGGGCCCCATATGATGCTCCAGTATATGATGTGCCCCATGGATGATGCTCCAGTGTATGATGGGCCTATATAATGCTCCATTTATAATGGGCCCCATATGATGCTCCAGTATATGATCGGCCCCATGGATGATGCTCCAGTTTATGATGGGCCTATATAATGCTCCATATTTAACGGGCCCCATATGATGCTCCAGTGTATAATGGGCCCCGTATATGATGCTACAGTGTATGATGGGCCCCATTTATAATGCTCCAGCGTATGATGTGCCCCATATATAATTCTCCAGTGTATAATGGGCCCTATCTATGATGCTCAAGTGTATGATGGGCCCCATATATAATTCTTCAGTGTATAATGCTCCCCATATATTGCTCCAAACATTAAAAAAATGAAATACCTCTCCTTGCTGGGCACTGCTCTACTCTGGACTCCTCAGCGTCGCCATCTTCCAGCTCTCTGCACTTTGACTGTTCAGGCAGAGGGTGCACAGACGTGACATCATCGCGCTCTCTGACCTGAAAGTCACTGTCAGGAAATGCAGAAGACATCACAGCGGTGGAGCAGGGAGAGGTAAGTATTGCAAGTGCTAGGGCCCTGAGCAAGCAGGGGGGCCCACTCGTGGGCGCCGGCACTGGCACAGGGCCCCTCATAGTACGCCGGTGACTCTGACGGCGAGTGGGCCCCCCACCTGCTCAGGGCCCCGGCACTTGCCCGGGTGCGCCAGGTGCTGACACCGGCCCTGGGGGGGACAAACCCAGTTAGGGAGGTGGAAAAACTGGCATATGTTGAGGTGTACGCTGGACGTTCAGCAGCTGCAAATGGAGGAATTGGAGAAGTCGGAGAAAGAGGAGGACAAAGCGAGCCATTTTGCTGGCAACCTATGTGTCATCAGGGGAAGGTGGTACAAAATCCTTTGAAACCCAGGCATGGTTCATTTTAATGAAGGTGAGATCACCTACATTTTGGGTCGACAGCCGGGTCCTTCTTTCTGTCAGGATTGATCCAGCAGCACTGAAGACTCTTTCTGATAGCACACTACCAGCAGGGCAAGCGAGCTCCTGTAAGGCATATTGGCCAGGTGTCCAGTTTACAGGCCCAGTAGTCAAAGAGTAATGAACTGTGAGGGAGAACATCGATAGGGGAGGAGAGGTAATTTTGAACCATAGTTGACAACTGCTGTCTCCTGTCTGTTGCAATCGATTCAGTATTAACAGTCGTGTGAGCGGTACTCGAGAAATCAGTCCACAACATGGTCATGAAACCCTTGTTTCCAACACCACTTCGGCTGTGTACACCACGAACACCTCTTCCATGTTGCCCAGGACGGCTTGTGGTAGAACCTGCACCGCTGCTGTGTGCTGGGAATGCCTCTAGCAAACGGTTTACCAGAGTTGCTTGTTTGTTCGCCAATAGGTTCTCCTGTGGCATGATGTTCTGTAATTTGCCTTTATAGCGTGGATCGAGGATGCTGGCCAACCAGTGGTCGTCATCCTTCATAATTTTGGCAATGCGGGGGTCCCTTTTTAGGATCCGCAAGACATAATCACACATGTGGGCAAATGTTCCAGGTGTCAATGATGCACTGACAGTGGTGGGTGGAGGAGCACTTTCTGCCAAATCCACATCCCTCCAGTCACGTATAAACCCTGTACCTGACCTTGGCAAGCCAACATTTTCTCTTGCCCCCTGAAAGCATCCTCCTCCCCAAAATAATCATCCCCCTCATCCTCCTCTTCCTCTTCTTCCTCCACCTCGTCCAGGACAGTTCCCTGAGCAGACAATGGCTGACTGTCATCAAGGCTTCCCTCCTCCTCCTCTTCCTCCTCCGCTGCAGACGCCTGATCCTGATAATGTGCGTCAAAGTTTGCATGAGCAGACGCATAAGTGGGATGCTCATGCTTATGATGGCGTCATCTGCGGTTACCAGCCGTGTGCATTCCTCCAAACACTGAAACACTCTAAACACTGAAGGACTTTACAGAGGTCTTTCAGCTTTGACCACTGCACACCCGACAACTCCATGTCTGCCCTCAAACTGCCTGCCCGTGTATCCTCCCACAAATGCATTACAGCCTGCCTCTGTTCGCACAGCCTCTCAACCATGTGCATGGTGGAGTTCCACCTTGTTGCAACGTCTATGATTAGGCAGTGCTTGGGGAGGTGGAGAGATCGCTGCAGCCTCTGCATACGACTGGAGTCTACGGGCGAGCAACGGATGTGCGAGCACAGTCTTCACACCTTATGGAGCAGGGCTGGTAACTCCGGATAATTATTTATGAAGCACTGCACCACCAGGTTCAAGGTGTGTGCCAGGCAAGGTATGTGTCTGAGTTTTGCCAGGGCTATGGCCGCCACAAAATTACGTCCGTTATCACTGACTACCTTGCCTGGCTCAAGATGTAGACTGCCCAGCCATGACTCAGTTTCTTGTTGCAAGTAGTCGGCCAGTACCTCCGCGGTGTGTCTGTTGTCGCCCAAAGACATTATCTTTAAAACAGCCTGCTGACGCTTACCACTAGCTGATCGATAGTGGGACACCTCGTGTGCAACACTGGCCTCTGCGGATGGAGTGCTCGTGCGACTGCGCTCTGTCGACGAGCTTTTGCTTCTGGAGGAGGAGGGTCGAATGCCTACAGCCAACTGTTGCCTATACCGTGGGCTAGGCAGCACTGTCCCACCGCCGCTGTCCCCTGTGGACCCTGCATCCACCACATTCACCCAGTTCGCAGTGATGGACACGTAACGGCCCTGGCCATGCCTACTGGCCCATGCATCTGTTGTGAGGTGCACCTTTCTACTCACTGGTTGTTTGAGTGCATGGACAATGCGATCTTTCACATGCAGGGGTGGCTTTTCTAGAAAAGAAATGCCAACTGGGTAGGTCATTGCGTGGGACAGCGTAGGCCATGAGCTCTCGGAACGCTGCGCTTTCAACCAAACGGAAGGGCATCATCTCTAATGAGATCAGTTTGGCAATGTAGGTGTTCAAAGCCAGTGTACGCGGATGAGAGGATGAGTACTTTCTTGTCCTACTCAGAGTGTCTGCTTGTGTGAGCTGGACTTGAGAGTTGTATATGGGGGAACTAGCGGTGGACATGGCGGACTGAGAGGGGATTGGTGATGGTGGTGGTGGTGGTGATGGCCTAGATGCAGTCTTTCATTGGAAAAACATTGTGATTCCCCGACTGCTTTGGCCTTGCGACGACACCTCAACATTTCTTGTTGGTGGTGTGCTAACGGTGGGCTTACAGTGGGGGAAGCGATGTAGCATTGCTGGCTACCTTCAGTCGGAGAAGGTGCACATGTGCTACCTGAGGCTTTGTAGTCCGTCCACGCTTGCAAGTGCATGGTGTTTAAATGTCTAAGCATGCAACTGGTATTCAAATTTCGGAGATTTTTTCCCTCGGCTAAAGGTTCTTCCGCACTTCTTACAGATAACCTTTGCCTCATCAATAGTATTTTGGTCAAAAAAGTGCCACACTGCACTCTTCCTACTATGGGAAAAATTTTCAGGGCTTGCACGCTGTGCTAATTTGACTGTCTGGCCAAGCTGTCCTGCAACTCTTTTTGTTTTTTTAACATGTTTTTGAACTGCTACGGGCCTGCCAGATAACTCAAGCTGCGATGTCGATGCCTGCTGCGGATCCTCCTCCTCTTCTGAGCTATTGCCAGCGGCACCCTCTTCCCCCATGGATGCCAATCCGGGTCAACAACTGGGTCATCCACCACCTCCTCTTCAATTTCATCTGCACCTTCCTCTGTGTCACCATGTAAGGTGGTAGAGTATGCGGAAAGGGGCACCTGAGTTTCTTCAGGGTCAGAATCTGGCTCAGTAGACTGCGAGGGCAATGCAGTGCTCTGGGTGAATGTACCAGCAGAATCATATAGCAGTGGCTGTGCATCAGTGCACTCCATGTCATATTCATCTTGGACTAGGGAATTCAGGATTTCAATTGATAACCCAGGCATGTTATGTGAAAAGAGCTCCAGGGAGTAATCTGAAGTGTGGCCTGCCGCATTCTTCACTTTTGTTGGGGGTGAAGGACACAAGGAAATGTGTCGTTCCTTACCAGGAGCCTGCACTGACGACGTGCTTGCAGTGTTTGAAACTTCAGAAGAGGAGGCGATAGAGCTGGAGGCTGTTTCGGCAATGTAAGCCAAAACCTGTTCCTGATGCTCCGGCTTTAAAAGTGGTTTACCTACAACCAGAAAAGGGAGCCTTCCAGGCCTTCTGGAGCCAGACGATGACACAGGCTCAACACCTTCTGCCTTAGTTGCTATTGTGCTTTTGGCACTACCAGCAGATGCACCACCACCACCATCAGTACCAGCTGCCCCCCCCCACCCACGTCCGCGGCCTCTTCCAACATACTTCCTCATGTTTGGGAAAATGTACCAAAAATACCAGCAGATATATGGTACTGTATCAGAAGCGTACAGCTGTATACAGTGTAGGGGAAAATTTAAATCTCCGTATATATTTCCGGAGTCACACACAGACGCTCTCTCAGTATGGATTTGACCTTAATAGAAAAGGCAGAAAAACGGTACTTTATCAGAAGCGTACAGCTGTATACAGTGTAGGGGAAAATTTAAATCTCCATATATATTTCCGAAGTCACACACAGACGCTCACTCAGTATGGATTAGACCAGAATACAAAAAGCAGAAAAACGGCACTGTATCAGAAGCGTACAGCTGTATACAGTGTAGGGGAACATTTAAATCTCCGTATATATTTCCGGAGTTACACACAGACGCTCACTCAGTATGGATTAGACCAGAATATGAAAAGCAGAAAAACGGTACTTTACCAGAATCGTACAGTTGTATACAGTGTAGGGGAAAATTTAAATCTCCGTATATATTTCCGGAGTCACACACAGACGCTCACTTAGTATGGATTTGGCCAGAATACAAAAAGCAGAAAAACGGTACTGTATTAGAAGCGTACAGCTGTATATAGTGTAGGGGAAAATTTAAATCTCCGTATATATTTCCGGATTCACACACAGACGCTCACTCAGTATGGATTTGACCAGATTATAAAAAGCAGAAAAACGGTACTGTATCAGAAGCGTACAGCTGTATACAGTGTAGGGGAAAATTTAAATCTCCGTATATATTTCCGCAGTCACCCACAGACGCTCTCTCAGTATGGATTTGGCCATAATACAAAAAGCAGAAAAACAGTACTGTATCAGAAGCGTAGAGCTGTATACAGTGTAGGGGAAAATTTAAATCTCCGTATTTATTTCCGGAGTTACACACAGATAGTCAGCATGTATTTGTCCGTGATACCAGCCGGTACACGGTAGTGTGTGAGGAGCGTACAGCTCTATACGGTGTGGGAAAAAATGAACGGTCGGTAACTGTGCAGAATAAAAGAATAAGGGTATGTTTCCACGGTCAGGAAACGCTGCGTGTCTGACGCTGTGCACAGCCGCAGCGTCAAACACGCAGCGTCCAGATGTTACAGCACAGTGGAGGGGATTTCATGAAATCCCATCTCCACTATGCGTTAAAACACGCAGGCGTCAGACCTGCGTAAACGTAAACGTCTTTTCAGATCGCAGCATGTCCTTTTACCTTGCGGCGACGCTCCGTCGCCGCAAGGTAAATAACACAGGCCTGTGTAGCGCTGCGGTGATTCCGGATGTGTTCAGTGAACACATCCGGATTCACCGCTCGTTCAGAAGGGAGCGGGGCTTTGGGCGGAGCGGGATTTCCGCTCCGTCCAAAACGCCTGCCATCCTGAACGTGGAAACATACCCTTAAAGTATTAGTGCTGTGTAAAAAGCAGTCTGCACAGCAGTGTACACACAGCAATACAGCTATCAGACAGCCTAATAACCAGCGCTGCTGCACACAAGAAAATCCTCCCCTGTCACTGCACACTAACTGTACAGCACAACTGCTATCAGCACAAGCACATAAGAACTTCTCTTTCCAGCCCTAACACTCTCCCTACTGATAACCAGCATCAGCAACCTCTCCCTACTGTTAAGATCGGCAGAAGTAAAATGGAGGTCGGTGGTCAGGGCTTTTATAGACACTATGTCGCCCCCCTAAAGCAAGCCAATCACTTCAATGCCCTTCTCTAAGATGGTGGTGGACATCTCGTTGCCCACAGTGTACGTCCTTGCTCATTGGCTGAAAAAAGGCGCCTGCAAGCATTATGGGAAAACCAACTTTGGCGCTCGTTTTGCCGAACACATTGCCGACTTCACGCTATGGTCTGGTTTTGCTTGGTGAAACACGACTTTGGCGAAAGTCGGCGACTTATAAATCTGACCGACCTGTTTCGCTCAACTCTACTCCTAAGCTGTCTATATGGGCATGTAGGTCATACAGTAGGACACTGAATAAAGTGATACCTTGATATCTGTGATCTGATGTCTTATTCCACAGAAATCCACATTCCCTGAGAATCTGCCTCAAGAGATTATATTAAATTAATGGGGCGTTACCAGTGTGAGACATGTAGATCAGGAGAACAGGCCGTTAGTCATTACATGTCTAATAATGGTAACGTTCGCATTCATTTAACCCCTTTATAACCTTGGATGTATAGGTACGTCCAAGGTCGCCTTCCCCTGTTTGACATGGGCTCCGGCGATGAGCCAGCAACATTTCCGGCACATGTCAACTGATTTCATAAGCTTACGTGTGCCCCTAACCGCAATCCACTTGCTGATGTTAACATGTTAAATGTCGCTGTAAATCTCTGACAGAGGCATTTAACATGATCACACTACAAGCGCGTCACAAACCTTGCCCGAACAGCATCTGTGTCACATGACCAGGATCACCAATGTTTTGTCATGACAAACCGGGGTCTGCAGAAGCCCTGCTATGTTTAGACCAGTGTTTCCCAAACTCCAGTTCTCGCGGCCCCCACGAGTCATGATTTCAGGATTTCCTTTGTATTGAGCAGATGGTGGAAGTATCATCAAGGCATCAGGAATTTTCTCACCTGTGCAATACTATGGAAATTTTGAAAACATGACCCGTGGAGGCCGTGAGGACTGGAGTTTGGGAAACACTGGTTTAGACTATTGAAGCCAGTAAAACGTAAAAAAAAATGTTTTTTTTTTAAATTTTAAAAATGTAAAAGTTTAAATCACCCCCCATTCAAAATAAAACAATGAAAAAAATACACATATTTGGCTTTGCCGCATTCAGAATTGCCCGATCTATCAATATATAAAAAGAATCCGATCGGTAAATGGCGTAATGAGAAAAAAAATCAAAATGACAGAATTACAGTTTTTGGTTGCTGCAACATTGTATTAAAATGCAATAATGGTCAATCAAAAGATTGTATCTGCACCAGTGTGGTATCAATAAAAAGGTCAGCTCAGCACTCAAAAAATAAGCCCTCACCCACCCCCAGATCGCGAAAAATAGAGACGCTACGGGTCTTTGAAAATGGCAACTTTTTTGGGATTTTTTTTCACCACTTAAATAAAAAGAACCTAGACATGTTTGGTGTCTATGAACTCGTAATGACCTGGAGAATCATCATGGCAGGTCAGTTTAAGCATTTCATGAACATGAGAAGAAAAAAAAATCAATTGTGGAATTGCACCTTTTTTGCAATTTCACAGCACTTTGAATTTTTTTTTCCGCTTTCCAGTACATTATCTGGTAAAACCAATGGTGTCTTTCAAAAGTACAACTCGTCCCACAAAAACAAGCCCTCACATGGCCGATGGAAAAATAAAAATGTTATGGCTCTGGGAAGAAGGGGAACAAAAAACAAAAAAGTCAAAAACGGAATAACCCAAGGTGGTGAAGGGATTAAAATAATCTCTGGAGGTAGATTCTCAGAGAGATCTACTCGTATGTCAGTCCCATAGATTTTAACAGCTCATTTACATACAAGGAAAATGTGGATATCACTGCAATAAGACATCGGATCTCAGATATCAAGATATCATTTTCTTCAGCTTCCTATAGCCTACATGCCCATATAGACAGCTTAGTAGGTTTGATCCTAGTGACAGATTCCCTTTAAATAAAGATTAATTTACGGTTTATTTTCCAAGATAGTAGGTTACCCCTTATCCTATGAATAGGGAATAACCCACCAATCTTTTTGGGTCTGACCGATGTGATCCCCAGAAATCCCAAGAATTGGGCACAGTCCCATCTTGAATGTAGTGGGGGTGCACATGCTCGATCTCCATTCCTTTAATTGACTATGGGGCTGCCGCACATAGCGCAGCAATGTACTCGGCCTTCTCCGACAGTCCCAAAGAGCGGAGGTTGAGTATGTACACCTGAGCTCCATTCAAAACCGCACTATGCAGAGACTGTTTGCAGGATTTTATAGCCCCGTTCCCAGGATCGTTGTGACTCCCAGCAGTCGGACTGTCGGTCAATGATCAATAAATTAGTGGATAATTTACTAAATTTGAGAATAATTATTTAAGCTAATTATTCACAGCAAGAAACGATCTTCAGAAAAGTGAGCAAAGTATATTACACAATTGTGTAGCTTCATGAATCTGAGTAATGGGAGGTGAGCTGCAAAAACCTTTCTAGAACATGGCCCCGTTTGTTGTGCGTTTTATTTCCTTAATGTACAGTATCGCTGACATTGCAGTTCCCCTGTATCGTCACAAATGGCCGCTCTGTGCGGTGATAAGACACTTTCACTATTTCACTCTCATTTCCTCTTTTTTCTATTTTTCTTCTGTGCATGACAATCGTAGGTGGAAAGATTCTACCCTAACCAAAGTTTCCTAGCAATTCCCCAACACTTCCATTATCGCAGGACTATCCCATAATCAGGAGCATTCTGATAATACAGCAGTGGGTACATAGCTCCCTATGACTGCTACTCCGAAGCGCTAAAGAGAATTCTTAACGATCTTATAATCCCTGCTCTAATATCCTAAATATTTGATATACTATGATAAAATAATAGTACTTGTAAAGTCATTGAGAAAATGTCCAATTTGCCTTTTTTTTTTTGTGCTGTTCCAATACACACAAAGGAAATAAATGTGTAACAAAACATGTGTAATAGCAATAATTTCCTGGGAGAAATACTTCATTTTCTGGAATTACAAGGGTGCCAACACTTTTGGCCATGACTGTATATTTTTAATAAATACAAGGTTTTGGTTCATTTTGGATACTGGCTTTGCTTTTCCCTTTCTGCGTGGCTCCTGAGATATTCATTAGTCGTTAAAACAAAAGGGAAAGAGCAACTCATTGGGATTATAAATCTGCAGCATGTCCAATGGAAGGGGTGGAATTTACTGGGAAATCTGCAAACAATTCTCATGGTACTAGATGCACTTTTATTTGTAGATTATTCAGAATGATGCTGAGGAAGAACTCGGTAACATGTGAAGCCGCCCTCCTCCAGAGGATGGACACAGGTAGATACACTGCATTCACCCATTTATCACCCTTTGCAATAGTTTGTTTCCCAGATTCCCTATTGATAGTTGAGAAACTACTGAGCTAACGTGAAAGCCGAACAATGGCCATGTTCCAGGATCAGATTGAGGATTCATGAGAGCTACCATCATCTAGAGGGCTTTGCCCTGAGCGCAGAATGTAGCAGGGGCCCAAGGTAAAGGAAGCTGTTTGTTACACCCCAATGCACTTTCGGACTCATTTGCATATTGCTTCACAAGTTAATTTATTTGCGGTAGAACAAAGCTTTGGGAAAATAGAAACTACATTATACAGAATTTTATTTCATTAAAACATTGACTTGTATTGTATCTCTAATGACGGGAGGTGCATGAGCAGCGTTCTCCACTTAGTAGTGTTGCCAGGTCCCTGTATCCTGTGTTGTATGAGTCTGAATCGTTTCCTTTATCCCGTGTTGTGTAGTCCTGAACCCTGAAGCCGCACCTGGGCCACCGGTACCTGAGCCCTGACACTGCTCCTGAAGTACCTGAACTCTGAAGCCACACTGGCAGTAACTGTGCCTGATGCCGCTCTGGCGGTACCTGGGCCTGAAACTGCATCGGTAGTACCTGTGCCTGATGTTGCTTTGTTGGTACCTGAGCCTGTAACTACACTGACAGTACCTGTGCCTGATTCCGCTCTGACAGAACCTGAGCATGTAACCACACCAGCAGTACTTGTGCCTGATGCTGCTCTGGCGGTACCTGAGCTTGCTTGATTCCGCTCTGGCGGTACCTGAGCCTGTAACGATGTGTAGCCCAGCTTCGCAGGCACACATAAAAATCCAGGAGAGTGCACAGGAAGGTAACAGCAAAAGCTTGATATTTATGCACTTCAATCACACTTCTAGACACACCCACCAGGGGTATAGGAGGTGGTGACATGTAGCAGAGCGGAGTCAGCTTCCTGTCTCTGGACAGTGCAGTCAGTTTCCTGTCTTCGGACAGTGCAGATCAGTGCCAGTGGAGTCTGGACTTGGAGAGAGTGAAGGGAGGACTGGATCCTCGCAGAGTTAGCGTAGCTCACCTGACAAGCAAGTGGAGGCTAGTACGGGTGAAGTGGATCATCCTAGCCTAGTCAGAGCTACCCTTAATCAGTACCTCAACAGAAGCTGGAGGGAGGAGGATACTGAGCTCTAGAAGAAAGCTGACTTTACCAACGAAGCTCCAAGTGTTTATGCTAAGAGCGAAAGCAGGGCGAAGGGCACAGTGGAGAAGATAGAAAAGTGCTTTAGGTATTGGATTGCCTGCGCTAAATTGCCGGACACCGGGGTCCGAAGTGTTGCTACTGTTCCAGGCATAGTAACAAGAAAACCGGAGGCATCTGGACTACAGGTCGCAGAGTGCAGCCTTAAGTGTCAATACGTAATCGGAGTCAGGAGGAACAAGGACTTTTAGCTAGGCCAAGCATAGAAGGACTCTGTTCTCACCACATTGAAGGCTCCACCACAATATTGGCCGGGCAGTACAGCTATAGAGAAAGCTGGAGTTTTAGAATTAACTTCGCTTCAGGCAAGTTGGATTCACATGTATATGGAGTAAAGGAGGCCTCTAACCTGCTCAGCTGTTACCGGAATGTGCACTCTCCACCCCGACCAGCTCCCCGGGATCTGCTTGAACCATCATCAGTAAAAGGTATGAAAAGGAGCTACCTTGTGTGTGACTGAATTATTACTACACCCTGCATCATCTCCACCATCAGGGCCGGATTAACGTAGGGGCTGATGGAGCTGCAGCTCCAGGCCCCTTGTTAGAGATAGGCCCATCCCCCGGCCCAGCCAGCCGCTTGTTATCTAGTGGCTCTCTGCTCTCCTCCCTTCCCTGTGCTGCTGACGTCAGCCTGGTGATGGAGGGGGAGGGGAGGAGCCAGGAGAGACTGTGTGCTGGAGGGGGAGAGAGGAAACCTGGTGCTGAAAGTACTATAGGAGAGGAGTCGGCAGCAGCACAGTGTTATCTCATTCACCCAATCCAGAAGCAGGATGTAAATGAAGGCAGAACATGTGACCACAGAGCAGCCAGTCACAGCTCACCTTTCACTTGTCCTCATCCATGCACTGTCTTCTTACAGCTTTGCCTATTGGCATCCTGCCCTGTGTTCAGTGTCACGTTGTAGTGACGGTCCCTGTCTGGAGGAGAGAGTTAGAGACAGGCAGGCAGAGGTGTGTGTGCTGTTACAAGAATCCCAGCCATATTACAGTGAAAGCAGATGGAGAATCCTGAAGTCTCTGCACAGGTTTGTGTTATAAAGTGTGTGGTTTCTGACAAATTCCATCAGTAGCATTGAATGGCCCATAGTATATATAATGCAGCATTGAGAGGCCCATTCTAGTATATAGCGCAGCATTGAATGGCCCATAGTATATATAATGCAGCATTGAATGTCCCATAGTATATATAGCGCAGCATTTAGAGGCCCTCTCAATGCTGCATTATATATACTATGGGCCATTCAATGCTGCGCTATATGGCCCTCTCAATGCTGCATTATATATACTATGGGCCATTCAATGCTGCGCTATATGGGCCTCTCAATGCTGCATTATATATACTATGGGCCTCTCAATGCTGCGCAACTATGGGCCATTCAATGCTGCATTATATATACTATGGGCCATTCAATGCTGTGCTATATATACTATGGGCCATTCAATGCTGCGCTATATATACTATGGGCCTCTCAATGCTGCGCAACTATGGGCCATTCAATGCTGCATTATATATACTATGGGCCATTCAATTCTGCGCTATATATACTATGGGCCATTCAATGCTGCGCTATATATACTATGGGCCATTCAATGCTGCGCTATATACTAGAATGGGCCTCTCAATGCTGCATTATATATACTATGGGCCATGCAATGCTGCGCTATATGGGTCTCTCAATGCTGCATTATATATACTATGGGCCATTCAATGCTGCATTATATATACTATGGGCCATTCAATGCTGCATTATATATACTATGGGCCATTCAATGCTGCGCTATATATACTATGGGCCATTCAATGCTGCCTATATATACTATGGGCCATTCAATGCTGCGCTATTACTATGGGCCATTCAATGCTGCATTATATATACTATGGGCCATTCAATGCTGCTGCTAATATATACTATATGGGCCATTCAATGCTGCGCTATACTATGGGCCATCAATGCTGCTATATATACTATGGGCCATTCAATGCTGCAATCTATAATACTATCGGGCCATGCAATGCTGCGCTATATATACTATGGGCCATTCAATGCTGCGCTATATATACTATGGGCCATTCAATGCTGCATATATATACTATGGGCCATTCAATGCTGCGTATATATACTATGGGCCATGCAATGCTGCTATATATACTATGGGCCATTCAATGCTGCTTATATATACTATGGGCCATTCAATGCTGCTATATATACTATGGGCCATGCAATGCTGCATTATATATACTATGGGCCATGCAATGCTGCGCTATATATACTATGGGCCATTCAATGCTGCATATATATACTATGGGCCATTCAATGCTGCGCTTATATAACTATGGGCCATGCAATGCTGCGCTATATATACTATGGGCCATTCAATGCTGCATTATATAGTACTATGGGCCATTCAATGCTGCATTATATATACTATGGGCCATTCAATGCTGGCTTATTAATACTATGGGCCATGCAATGCTGCGCTATATTATACTATGGGCCATTCAATGCTGCATATATATACTATGGGCCATCAATGCTGCGCTATATATACTATGGGCCATTCAATGCTGCTATATATACTATGGGCCATGCAATGCTGCTATATATACTATGGGCCATTCAATGCTCCCATTATATATACTATGGGCCATTGCAATGCTGCGATATATAACTATGGGCCATCAATGCTGCATATATATACTATGGGCCATTCAATGCTGCGCTATATATACTATGGGCCTTCAATGCTGCATTATATATACTATGGGCCATGCAATGCTGCGCTAATATGGGCCTTCAATGCTGCTTATATACTATGGGCCATTCAATGCTGCTCTATATATACTATGGGCCATTCAATGCTGCGCTATATATACTATGGGCCATTCAATGCTGCCTATATATACTATGGGCCATTCAATGCTGCATTATATATACTATGGGCCATCAATGCTGCGCTATATATACTATGGGCCATTCAATGCTGCGCTATATATACTATGGGCCATTCAATGCTCCCTTATATATACTATGGGCCATTCAATGCTGCCTATATATACTATGGGCCATGCAATGCTGCGCTTATATATACTATGGGCCATTCAATGCTGCATTATATATACTATGGGCCATGCAATGCTGCGCTATATATACTATGGGCCTTTGCAATGCTGCGCTATATATACTATGGGCCATTCAATGCTGCGCTATATATACTATGGGCCATGCAATGCTGCATATATATACTATGGGCCATTCAATGCTGCGCTTATATATACTATGGGCCATTCAATGCTGCATTATATTACTATGGGCCATTCAATGCTGCGCTATATATACTATGGGCCATTCAATGCTGCGCTATATATACTATGGGCCATTCAATGCTGCATTATATATACTATGGGCCATCAATTGCGCTATATATACTATGGGCCATGCAATGCTGCGCTATATATACTATGGGCCATTCAATGCTGCATTATATATACTATGGGCCATGCAATGCTGCGCTATATATACTATGGGCCATGCAATGCTGCGCTATATATACTATGGGCCATTCAATGCTGCATATATATACTATGGGCCATTCAATGCTGCGCTTATATACTATGGGCCATGCAATGCGGGCAACTTCATTATATATACTATGGGCCATCTCAATGCTGCGCTATATATACTATGGGCCATGCAATGCTGCGCTATATATACTATGGGCCATTCAATGCTGCATTATATATACTATGGGCCATGCAATGCTGCGCTATATATTAGGGCCATGCAATGCTGCATTATATATACTATGGGCCATTCAATGCTGCGCTATATATACTATGGGCCATTCAATGCTGCATTATATATACTATATGGGCCTCCAATGCTGCATTATATATACTATGGGCCATTCAATGCTGCGCTATATATACTAGGCATCAATGTGGCTACTATGGGCTTCAATGCTGCATTATATATATATATGGGCCATTCAATGCTGCGCTATATATACTATGGGCCATCAATGTGCCTATAGGGCCTCTAATGCTGCATTATATAATACTTTTGGGCCATTCAATGCTGCATTATATATACTATGGGCCATTCAATGCTGCGCTTTATACTATGAATGGGCCTCTCAATGTCGCCTATATTACTATGGGACATTCAATGCTGCGTTATATACTAGAATGGGCCTCTCAATGTTGCCCTATATTACTATGGGACATTCAATGCTGCACCATATACTAGAATGGGAGCGTTTAAATGCCCTCTCTCTGTTATGTATTGAAAATAGATTGCTGAATGAGCTTAATCTTGATTCTGCAATTGAGGAATTTGCAAGCAAAAAAGCACGAAAAGTGAATGTGTAGTTTAATTTTCTTCTACCAGTTTGATTTATTTACGATAAAACACAGTTTAGCGTTCAGTGAATAACCCCGTTTATTTGCCTCATAAGTTACTATCAGCGTGATAACCATAACAGACTTTCTATATCCACCATATACTAGAATGGGCCTCTCAATGTTGCCATATATGTGTATGGGGCCTCTCTGACGCAATATTACTAATGTGGCTATGTATGGCAGTATTATTGAGATGGCATATGTGTGGCACTATAAGAGGGCTATGTGTGGCAGTATTAAGGGCCGTTTAGACTGTCCAAATTCTTGTCTGATCGGCCGGACTTTAATTTTTCCCAGGGTGCCCTGAGGCTGAGAAGGTTGAGAAAAACTGCTATAGGAGGACGTCAAACTGAGGTGTGAGTTGTGTGTTCCTGTGGAGCAGGGATAGTTAACATCTGTGTGCTGACATATATACAACATGTTATGCTAGTATAGCTGTACTGTATATAAGCAGGACATGTTATACTTGCATATACAACAGTAGTATATGCTGTGGTACTGGTATATAAGCAGGTACTAATGTTAACATAGATGTGCTGCTGACATATATACACACACAGTACTGGTATATATGGCTGTGATACTGGTATATAGGCAGGTACTAATGTTATAGATGGGCTGCTGACATACATACAGACACAGAACTGGTATATATAGCCGTGGTACTGGTATATACGCAGGTATTAATGTTATATGTAGATGTGCTGCTGACATATATACAGACAGGTGGCCAATCAGTGGCTACTGTCTGAAGTTCTGGCATGGTGGCCGCCATCATGCTAGGAGTTCTGACAGTGACTGCTGCAGCGGATGATTGTCACACCTGTCCGGCGCATAATCTCATTACTTGGACCATTGCCATTAATATGGAGGTTGATTGGGGATTGTGATCCACCAGCTGCTTGTTAGTCCCTGGATTGTGGATTATTATCTGTATTTACCCACATAGTCAATGTCCGCACGTGTAGATTGTGCCTGGATTGTGGATTTTAATCTGTATTTATTTGCCTCATAAGTTACTATCAGCGTGCGTAATAACCATAACATACTTTATATCCACTGTATTTATATTAGGCATGTATCATATATTTATATTTACTTTGTTCTATAGCTTTATTTACAATAAAACACAGTTTAACGTTCAGTGAATAACCCTGCTTATTTGCCTCATAAGTTACTATCAGCGCGATAACCATAACAGACTTTCTATATCCACTGTATTTATATTAGGCATGTATCATATATTTACTTTGTTTATATCTTTTACGTTACATTTTTGGCCTTTGTGAATTGCCGTGTTTGGCCCCACCCCTTGCCCCGCCCCTTGCCCCGCCCCTTCAGCTCCAGGCCCATCATGTTCTTAATCCGGCCCTGTCCACCATAGACTTCCAGGGACCCGCCTCACCTGTGGGAGACTTATTACCAAGCTGCCCCATAACATCCCCTGTGAAAGTCCTCATAGCAGCGCTGGTACAATTACCAGAAACCACAGGTGGCGTCACGAACTACCTACCTAATAATCCCCTGTAAATATCCCCCATTGCACGACCGCCAGGGCCACGGACCGAGCCACCGCTACCAGTGACAACTCCCATAGATTTCCATGGGCTCGGCTCCGAGTACCCCATAGCCCTGGTATCCACAATTGTGGTGCGTGGTCGCAACAACTACACCAACAGTACCTGTGCCTGATTCTGCTCTGACAGAACCTGAGCTTATAACAGCACCAACAGTACCTGTGCCTGATGCCGTTCTGGCGGTACCTGAGCCTGAAACCGCACCGGCAGTACCTGTGCCTGATGCTGCTCTGGCGGTACCTGAGCCTGAAACCGCATCGGCAGTACCTGTGCCTGATGCTGCTCTGGCGGTAACTGAGCCTGAAACTGCATCGGCAGTACCTGTGCCTGATGCTGCTCTCGGCAGTACCTGAGCTTGAAGCTGCATCAGCAATACCTGAACCTGAGGCAGTACCAGAACCTGTAACCATCCCGGCGGTACATTGCATACCATATCCATTGCAGATATCAAGTGTATGTTTTGTAACCTTCAGAGAAATGCGCATGTAAACCTGGATGTAAATTTCCACTGTGTGAACAAATCTGTAGAGTATCATTTCTAGCTCTGATTAACAACCTTCTGTAAGACTACGTTCACACTTCTTTTCGAGCTTTCCTTTTCTCTATTCTGTTTTCAGGAACAGGTAAATGGAATTAAAGGGAACATGTCATATCCTTTTTTATATTAAACTGCCCCCCATGTCTTGTTAGTGATGCACGGAGCTGCTGTGCGTCAGTGGCTGGTGAAAGCGTGCACCATTGTGATGCTCAGCCGCTCCAGAGCATGCACACATAGGATACGAGGTTGGGACGTACACCCAGATTCACTGTGCATGCCCAGAAAGCTGGGAGTCATTGCGCAAGTGCGGGATCTGCTGGCAGATTGCGGTGACATAGGGACAAGAGAAGGGAAGGAATTGTGAAGCGATGGGCCTGGAGAATTGAAAAGACATGTCACTGACTGTGACTGGAATTCTAGAAAGCCCCACCCCCATGACTGAAACTGAAGGTATGTGGGGCAATCATCAAAGTATAAAAAGTGTTTTTGTGAAAAATACTGCTTCTATTTGCATCATATATGCAATTTGTCCATTTTTTACATTAAGGGAAATCTGTCAAAGGGATTTTGCTATTTAATCTGAGAGCAGGTTGATGTAGGAGCAGAGACACTGATTCCAGGGATGTGTCACTTACTAGGCTGTGTGCTATAGTTTCAATACAATCAGTGTTTTATCAGCAGGAGATTATTATTAGAGGACTGCCCCACCACTGATTGGCTGCTTGCTGACAACATACAGTGTACACAGGAAGCAGCCAATCAGTGATGTGGGCAGAGTTATACAGAGCTCAGCATTCTGATCACTGCTACATCTAAGGCCGGAGTCACACTAAGGCCGGGATCACACTTGCGACGAAGTCGTCCGACACTCGCATGTGAAATCCCAGCTCTGGCGCCGGCACTCGGGAGTGGAGCGAGCGGCTGCATAGAACTACATGCAGCCGCACACTCCACTCCCTAGTGCCGGCGCCAGAGCTGGGATTTCACATGCGAGTGTCGGACGACTTGGTCGCATGTGTGATCCCGACCTAAAGAGAAATATGGACGAGTGCTATGCGAGAAAAAATTGCATAGCACTCGGACCAATGTTACGCTATGGGGCAGCTCCCATCACCGTTTTTCTTTCTTGGCCGTATTATACGTGCAAGTGAAATCTCAGCATGCTGCAATTTGCAGCGTATCTTGGTCGAGAATCGCCAATGCAAGTCTATGGGTGCAAGAAAAACTTGCACACCACACGGACCATCAGTGTGACTTGCGAGAAATACGCACCTGTGTCCTTTAGAAAAGCCAGCAATTCAGTGCGCTATACTGTAAAATCACACTGAGAGCTTACAATAGAATAGATAGAATACATGTATACACACAGTATAGGTACATACAGTATATATCTATATATATGACATTGACACACATATATATATTTTTATTTTTATAGAGATATAGATAGCAGAATAGGTGAAAATTCAATTGTTACCATCTGTAAAATCATTACAGAACCTGACAGGATATGAGACATGGTTTACATACAGTAAACCATTTCATATCCGTTAGATTTATATATGTCCCTCACTAATAATGTTAATAGTGTATGTGTGTAAGATTTTGGAGCTGTAGGTGTTAAAGGATTAATTCACGGAAAAAACTTGTGTGGGCTTCCGCGCAATTTTCTCCACCAGAGAGGGCAAGCCAGTGACTGAGGGCAGAAATTAATAGCCAAGAGAGGAACCATTATTTTTGTGCCCCCCTGGCTAAAAAAATCTACCCCCAGCCACCCCAGAAAAGGCACATTTGTAAGATGCTCCTATTCCGGCACTTACCCTCTCTCTTCCCATTGCCCTGTAGGGGGTGGCATATGGGGTAATAAGGGGTTAATGTCACCTTGCTATTGTAAGGTGACATTAAGCCTGATTAATAATGGCGAGGTGTCAATAAGACAACTATCCATTATTAATCCACTAGTCTGAAAGGGTTAAAAAACACACACATTAAGAATAAAGACTGTAACGGGTCTGGTAGGTGGAACCACTGACGGAAACGGGTCTGGTTGGTGGAACCACTAAGCTTTATTATACAAGACAATTTACTTGCAAGAGAGCGGGTGGCATCCGGGAATAGGACAGGGAATCACGGCAATTAGCCAGGCAGCCTCTGGACAGGCAGGTTGTCACAGCAAGTGACCAAGGAAGTCTCTGGACAGGCAGGTTGTCACGGCAAGTGACCAGGGCAGTCTCTGGACAGGCAGGTTGTCACGGCAAGTGACCAGGGCAGTCTCTGGACAGGCAGGTTGTCACGGCAAGTGACCTGGGCAGTCTCTGGACAGGCAGGTTGTCACGGCAAGTGACCAGGGCAATCTCTGGACAGGCAGGTTGTCACGGCAAGTGACCAGGGCAATCTCTGGACAGGCAGGTTGTCACGGCAAGTGACCAGGGCAGTCTCTGGACAGGCAGGTTGTCACGGCAAGTGACCTGGGCAGTCTCTGGACAGGCAGGTTGTCACGGCAAGTGACCAGGGCAGTCTCTGGCCAGGCAGGTTGTCACGGCAAGTGACCAGGGCAGTCTCTGGACAGGCAGGTTGTCACGGCAAGTGACCAGGGCAGTCTCTGGACAGGCAGATTTGTCACGGTAAGTGACCAAGGCAGTCTCTAGACAAACAGGCATATACGACCTGAGCTGGTGGAGCCTCCTGGTAGGCTGCAGTCGGATGGCAGATAATCGCTCCCAGGAGAGCAGGCAAGAGTCTCTGGAATAGCCGGGGATCTCTGCTGATGATGTCCGAACCTCTAGATAGAGCTGCAGTCGGATGGCAGATGATCGCTCCCAGGTGAGCAGGCAAGAGTCTCTGCAATAGCCGGGGATCTCCGCAGATGATGTCCGAACCTCTGGATAGAGCTGCAGTCGGATGGCAGATGATCGCTCCCAGGTGAGCAGGCAACAGCCGGGGATCTCTGCTGAAGATGTCCGAACCTCTGGATAGAGCTGCAGTCAGATGGCCGACAGGCAAACAGACAGGTAACAGGCAGGCAACTGGAAACAGGAGCTGATGGCTGAAGCAGAGTTAGACTGCACAGAAACAACATTGCTCGAGCACCTCCATTAAGGAGGAAGCCCTTAATATAGGGTGGAGTCCACCAGCATTGGCTGGAGACTGATTTGGAAAATGCGCGCGGCTCCTTTAAGAGCGGGGGAGGGTGCGGGCGCGCGCCCTAAGGCCAGCAGCAGGGAAGGAGCGCGCGGGACCAGCAGGGCGAAAGGAGGACGCCGAGGATGCCCGAGGCGCAGAGGAGGCTGGGAGCACTGAGGACGCTGAGCGCAGGTGAGGAGAGCGACATCCCTGTCTGGCAGCAGGCAGGGACGCGGGCGCTACAGTACCCCCCCCTCTAGGCCCCCCCCTCTTTAGGCCAGAAAAAAAATTAGCTAGGATGAGAGGGGCATGGATGTTCTCCCCAGGTTCCCAGGTTCTCTCCTCAGGACCAAACCCCTTCCAATCCACCAAAAAATAAGTCTTTTTTCCTACCCTTTTTGTGGCCAGAATGTTCTCTACCTCAAATTCATCATCAGCAGACACTGGAGCAGGAGGTGTACCTGTAGACTTAAAAAAAGAGTTAAGAACCACAGGTTTGAGGAGAGATACATGAAAAGAATTAGGAATTCGCAAATTGGCCGGGAGTTTCAATTTATAGGACACCGGGTTGATCTGACTGATTATCTCAAAAGGACCGATGAACCGAGGACCTAACTTGTAGGACGGAATTTTGAGTCGAACATATTTGGACGAAAGCCAGACTTTGTCCCCAGGACGGAATTGAGGAGAATCCAGACGTTTTTTGTCAGCATGTCTTTTCATGCGCTCGGATGACTGAATGAGTGCGGACCGGGTACTCTCCCAGATGGAGGAGAATTCTCTAACCAGAGATTCCGCAGCTGGATTGTCCACAGAGATGGAAACAGGGACAGGGATCCGAGGGTGCTGACCGAAGACTACAAAAAACGGAGACTTGGTGGAAGATTCGCTCTCATGATTATTGTAGGAGAATTCGGCCCAAGGCAGGAGCTCCACCCAGTCAGAATGGTGGACATTAACGAAGTGTCGAAGATAACTGGTCAAATTCTGATTTATTCGTTCAACTTGTCCATTGGACTGTGGGTGGTAAGCGGAGGAAAAATCCAGGGTGACGTCAAGCAACTTACAAGTGGCTCTCCAGAAACGTGAGGTGAACTGAACCCCATGATCCGACACAATGTGACGAGGCAGACCATGAAGATGGAAGATGTGGCGGATAAAGTCTTTAGCCAACTCGGGTGCAGACGGAAGACCTGGCAGAGGAATGAAGTGAGCCATTTTGGAAAAGCGGTCAGCGACCACCCAAATGACCGTACAACCGGCAGAGACGGGCAGATCCGTAATGAAGTCCATGGCTATATGTTGCCAGGGGGCAGCGGGTACAGGAAGCGGAAGAAGACGACCGGCAGGCAGGTGTCTCGGAACTTTGTTGCGGGCACAGGAGACACAGGCAGAAACAAAGTCTATTACGTCTTTGTGCAGGGTAGGCCACCAATAATGCCGGGTAATGAGTTGGAGGGTCTTTTTTTGACCAGCGTGGCCAGCGAGTTTAGATGAATGACCCCAATGTAAGATTCTTTCCGATCAGTTTCTGATACGAACGTCTTACCAGGAGGGAGACGATTTAAACTCACGGGAGCCACCTGCATAACTCTGGCGGGATCGATGATATGCTTAGGTTCCTCCTCGAGATCCGACACCAGGAAAGACCGAGACAAGGCATCCGCCTTGATGTTTTTGTCAGCTGGGCGAAAATGCAAAAGAAAAATCGAAGCGGGCAAAAAACAAGGACCACCGGGCTTGGCGAGGGTTAAGTCTCTGGGCATGCTGGAGGTATGCCAGATTCTTGTGGTCCGTGTAAATGATTACCGGATGAAGAGCCCCTTCGAGTAGGTAACGCCACTCCTCCAATGCCAACTTGATGGCCAATAACTCTCGGTCTCCTATGGAGTAGTTGCGCTCAGAGGAGGAGAAGAGTTTGGAGAAGAAACCGCAGGATACCATCCTCCCGGATGAAGCTTTTTGGGTAAGTACCGCTCCGGCTCCAGCAGAGGAAGCGTCCACCTCCAGGAAGAACTGCTTGTTGCCATCCGGGCGATGCAGCACTGGAGCGGAAGAGAAGGCCTGTTTTAGAGAAAGGAAGGCCTCCTCTGCTTCGGGCGTCCACTGTTTGGGGTTAGCATCCTTGCGGGTGAGCGCGGAGATTGGAGCAGTCCTGAAAGAGAAGTGCGGTATGAAGAGACGGTAATAATTGGCGAATCCCAGGAACCGCTGAATGGCCTTCAACCCCTCCGGTCGGGGCCACTTCTCGATGGCAGACAATTTCTCCGGATCCATTTGTAGGCCTGTCTGAGAAATGATGTAGCCCAGAAACGGAAGCGATGTCTGCTCAAAGAGGCACTTCTCATATTTGGCGAAGAGGTGATTCTGCCTGAGCCTGAGCAGAACCTGACGAACATCCCTCCGGTGAGACTGAAGATCCGGAGAGAAGACCAAGATGTCGTCAAGGTACACCACAACGCAGGAGTAGAGGAGGTCCCGGAAGATGTCATTGACCAACTCCTGAAAGACTGCTGGAGCATTACAGAGACCAAAGGGCATCACCAAGTACTCGTAGTGGCCGTCCCGGGTGTTGAATGCCGTCTTCCATTCATCTCCTCGACGGATACGAACCAGGTTGTATGCTCCACGAAGATCTAGTTTGGTGAAGACTCTAGCCCCTCTAAGACGATCAAACAACTCCGGAATGAGCGGAAGAGGGTACTTATTCTTCACTGTGATCAAATTTAGGCCTCTGTAGTCAATACAGGGACGGAGAGATCCGTCCTTCTTTTTTACGAAGAAGAAACCTGCTCCCGCTGGGGAGGTAGATTTCCGGATGAATCCTTTTGCTAAGTTCTCCTCGATATATTCGGACATCGACCTGGTCTCAGCAGCGGACAACGGGTAAATACGCCCACGGGGAGGCGTGGTACCGGGTAGCAGGTCGATCGGGCAATCATATGGTCTATGCGGGGGTAATGTCTCTGCTTCCTTTTTATTGAAGACATCAGCAAATGACCAATATGGAATCGGGAGTCCTGGTAGATTAGCAGGAGTAGGAGAAGGACAGACGGGATGAACAGGCACCAGACACGTTTTATGACAGTCCTGTCCCCAGCGAAGAATCTCTCCATTCTGCCAGTCAAGCACAGGTGCATGCTTTTGGAGCCAAGGCAGACCTAGTAAGAAAGCATGAGAGAGTCCAGGTAAAACATGAAATGAGATGCTCTCAGAATGCAACATTCCCACCTGCAGGGTTATGGCTTCGGTGATAAGTCGGATGGGACGAGGTAGGAGACCCCCATCCACAGCAGCAACAGATACTGGTTCAACAAGAGGTTTGGTGGAATGCGATACTTCTCTACTAGAGCCTGTGACACGAGATTCCCAGCTGCTCCAGAATCAAGTTGGGCCATCTCGAAGTAACGGTTCTTACCGAGAAGAATTGAGACCGAGAGTAGCAGAGATGAAGAGGATTTATTTTTGTCTAGATTGACCTCTCCGAGCGAACCTAGACACAGGCGTTTCCCGACTTCTCCGGACAGGTTCGGATCCAGTGCTCCTTACTGCCGCAGTAGAAGCAACTTTTCTCGGCACGGCGTGAGTCCTGACGGGCTTTGACCATCTTGGTCTGGTCGACCTGCATAGGCTCAGCAGTGTGCACCTGGGGAGAAACGGAAGGGGTTAAATAAGGAAACTTTTTTTCACGGGTGACCTCTTTGGCTCGTTCCTGGAACCGTAGATCAATTTCGATTGGCAAGATTTATTAAATCATCAAGCGAGGTTGGAATGTCCCGACCGGAAAGTTCGTCTTTAATACGGCCGGACAGACCCTCCCAGAAGACCGAAATTAGAGCCTCATTGTCCCAAGCCAGTTCTGAGGCTAGAGTACGGAACCGTATGGCATATTGACCAACGGTAAGACTTCCCTGACGGAGACGCAACAGAGATGATGCAGAGGAGGTCTTCCGTCCAGGTTCGTCGAATACCCTCCGGAAGGCCAAGAGAAAAGCAGGCAGGTCTGACACCAGAGGATCTTCTCTCTCCCAGAGAGGATTAAGCCAGGCCAGAGCCTCTCCGGTGAGATGGGACATGATGAAGGCAATTTTGGCCCGGTCAGAATTAAACTGGTGTGCCAGGAGTTCGAAATGCAGGGTGCACTGGTTAATGAAACCCCGAGCCATAACAGGGTCGCCTCCATACCTAGGAGGAGCTGAAAGTCGGGGACCGGGAATGGAAACCACGAAATTGGGAGTCAGCGGGACTGCCGGATTATGAGTCATGGCTCCAGCGGTGGTTGCTGGTGATGGATTCAGAGTGTCCAAGCGGGAATTGACGTTCCGCAGGTGACCCAGGATAGCCTCCTGTTGAGACCTCTGGCGAGACAGCTCATGACATAGTTCCGGAAGTGAAGGGGTTTGGGTGCCACCGGGTTCCATGGCCCGAGCAAACTGTAACGGGTCTGGTAGGTGGAACCACTGACGGAAACGGGTCTGGTTGGTGGAACCTCTAAGCTTTATTATACAAGACAATTTACTTGCAAGAGAGCGGGTGGCATCCGGGAATAGGACAGGGAATCACGGCAATTAGCCAGGCAGCCTCTGGACAGGCAGGTTGTCACAGCAAGTGACCAAGGAAGTCTCTGGACAGGCAGGTTGTCACGGCAAGTGACCAGGGCAGTCTCTGGACAGCCAGGTTGTCACGGCAAGTGACCAGGGCAGTCTCTGGACAGGCAGGTTGTCACGGCAAGTGACCTGGGCAGTCTCTGGACAGGCAGGTTGTCACGGCAAGTGACCAGGGCAATCTCTGGACAGGCAGGTTGTCACGGCAAGTGACCAGGGCAATCTCTGGACAGGCAGGTTGTCATGGCAAGTGACCAGGGCAGTCTCTGGACAGGCAGGTTGTCACGGCAAGTGACCTGGGCAGTCTCTGGACAGGCAGGTTGTCACGGCAAGTGACCAGGGCAGTCTCTGGACAGGCAGGTTGTCACGGCAAGTGACCAGGGCAGTCTCTGGCCAGGCAGGTTGTCACGGCAAGTGACCAGGGCAGTCTCTGGACAGGCAGGTTGTCACGGCAAGTGACCAGGGCAGTCTCTGGACAGGCAGATTTGTCACGGTAAGTGACCAAGGCAGTCTCTAGACAAACAGGCATATACGACCTGAGCTGGTGGAGCCTCCTGGTAGGCTGCAGTCGGATGGCAGATGATCGCTCCCAGGAGAGCAGGCAAGAGTCTCTGGAATAGCCGGGATCTCTGCTGATGATGTCCGAACCTCTAGATAGAGCTGCAGTCGGATGGCAGATGATCGCTCCCAGGTGAGCAGGCAAGAGTCTCTGCAATAGCCGGGGATCTCCGCAGATGATGTCCGAACCTCTGGATAGAGCTGCAGTCGGATGGCAGATGATCGCTCCCAGGTGAGCAGGCAACAGCCGGGGATCTCTGCTGAAGATGTCCGAACCTCTGGATAGAGCTGCAGTCAGATGGCCGACAGGCAAACAGACAGGTAACAGGCAGGCAACTGGAAACAGGAGCTGATGGCTGAAGCAGAGTTAAGGTACTGCCACACTAAGCAATCCCGCTAGCGATCTCGTTAGCGTTGCATACTAATGAGATCGCTAGCGGGATTGTTTCTATATCGCTAAATGCTGCCGCATTTAGCGATATAGTTAACGACGCTATCGCCGTTAGCGATCTTCTTAACGACTTTAGCGGTACAAAAGTACCGCTAAATCGCTAAGAAAAGGTGCCACCAGCGATAAGATACTTACCCAGCGGGAGCGCCAGCGATGAAATAGGGTCCGGAGCGATTCCAGCGACGAGCGAGATCACAGCAGGAAGCTCGTCGCTGGAAGCTGCCGCACTGAACAATATCGCTAACGGGATCGCTAAATAGTGACGTTTTTTAGCGATCCCGTTAGCGATATTGTTTAGTGTGGCATACCCTTTAGACTGCACAGAAACAACATTGCTCGGGCACCTCCATTAAGGAGGAAGCCCTTAATATAGGGTGGAGTCCACCAGCATTGGCTGGAGACTGATTTGGAAAATGCGCGCGGCTCCTTTAAGAGCGGGGGAGGGTGCGGGCGCGCGCCCTAAGGCCAGCAGCAGGGAAGGAGCGCGCGGGACCAGCAGGGCGAAAGGAGGACGCCGAGGATGCCCGAGGCGCAGAGGAGGCTGGGAGCACTGAGGACGCTGAGCGCAGGTGAGGAGAGCGACGTCCCTGTCTGGCAGCAGGCAGGGACGCGGGCGCTACAAAGACTTTTAATGAAATAAATAAACACACATTTTTTCCAGGAACAAAAACTTGCTGACAGATGCCCTTTAAGTCCATAGAATTAATGTTATAAGACAGAAGTAAAAATATATAACCTTACTAGTATAAAATTCTGGCCACAGTTGCATTTGAGGATCCACTTGCAAATTTTGTCCAATTTGACAGTATCAATAGAGCTGTTTGCAAAACTCTACTACCCACCAAAACGTGTGACACCTCAATGGACCAATAAATTGGTGGGATCTGTAGAGCGTTGGTGGTATCAGTTGTGAGACAGATCTGCCACTGTGTCTGGATTCTGCTAATAACAGAAATGTTTGCTGTTTGCCTGTTTGCTAAGGTTCACGGGAAACAGCAGCTCTCTTATTAAAGTTGTATACAGTACTGCATAATACTTTATATATAATGTGTCCTATCTATAAAGGTTCGCAGCATGAAAGTAACCATGAAAGTACCTGCTCAGTATAGTGTAATATATATATTGTGACAGTGTCACTGGTTTTATATGCGAGGGGAGGTATGTGTCACACAGGATGCTCTCCTGTGTGAACTAAAACCTACTTTATTTATCTGCCAGCATGTTATATGCTGGTAGGGTTACTCTGTTAAAGGAGGTGCGGTTTTATGGGAATGTCAAAGAGGGCGGGAGGCATTCCCCTACCTCCCCTCAGGGTGTGGCTGAGCAATGGATAAAAGCTCAGTCCTGTTTTTTTTTCTCTAGTGTGTGGTCTGGAGAGGCAAGTCTCCAGACAGTATAGTGGAAGCTGCAGAGCTTTCCACAAGGACTTTAGCCGTGCAGTTTATGCTACCGAGAGCGGGTGGAACCCACTCATCTATGGACTGAGTTATTGTTTTTTTTTTTTATGTTTTCCCGTTTAACCCAGAAGGGTCATGTTTACTTTTCCTGCGAAACCTGCATGAGTTTATGGCTGATAATAAACCAGCAGAAAGAAAATCCAGAGAACGTGTGTCCTGAGTCTGCCTTCCGGAGAACCGAGCGAGTCGTCTTGCCACAGTTGGTGTGAGAGTGTGTGCAGGATTCCAGGAACACGTGAGCCTGCCACAAAGACCGGTGGATGTCCTGGGTGAAGGCTGCCAGACAGCTAGAGAAGTCCGGCAGCATGGAGGAGCTCGTTAAGCACCTGGTCCAGGCCCAGCAGAGCATACAGCAGCAACACCTACAGAGCCAGCAGAGCATACAGCAGGCCCAGCAGAGCATGCAGCAGCAGCACCAGGAGACGACCAAACTGTTGCTTCAGCAGATCCAGTTGCAGCAAAAGTCGCAGCAGCAGCACCAACAGGAGGCGCAACAACAGATACAGCTTTTGGCGGACGCCATCCAGAGCCGGGCGGCCACCCCAACCCCAGGGCCGACTGATGATTCTCACGTCAGGAAGGCGGTAAGGCGGGCCATGCAGAAGATGACCCCTGGGGATGATGTAGAAGCATTTCTGACTGTTTTTGAGAGGGTGGCTGATCGGGAGAGACTTCCACCAGCACAGTGGGCAGAGGTTCTGGTGCCATATTTATCGGGTGAACCCCAAAAAGCGTATTTTGACTTGGCGCTGCAAGATGCTAAGGAGTATCCCAAACTAAAGACAGAGATCTTAGCACGTCTGGGAGTAAATATGGCAGTAAGAGCCCAGCGAGTTCATCACTGGGCGTATGCTAGCAACAAACCCCCTCGTTCGCAGATGTTTGACCTACTGCATCTTGTTCAGAAGTGGCTACAACCGGACTCCTCCACTCCGGCCCAGATGGTTGAGCGGGTGGTGATTGACAGATTCATGCATTCCCTCCCCAAGTCAGTACAGACCTGGGTTGCCCAGGGTGATCCCCAGAACGCAGATGACTTTATCGGCCTGGTAGAGAGGTACCAGGTAGTTGAGAGATCTCTTGGGAAACCGGATGCAGTCATTTCTCCCTACTGGGATACCCAAAAGGGGGTGGGTTCACCACGGAAGGGGTCTAGAGCCACCACTGGGGGGCGTCCCGCTCCTATTGAAGGTGCCTTTAGAACAGTTGGGAAAGATATAGTTTGCTGGCGATGTCACAACCCTGGACATGTAGCCGCCAGGTGTCAAATATCCCCTGAGCCCATGGACTGCAGCCTAGGCCGACGGGTCTCCTATTATGCCTATCCAGCCTGTAGCGTGGACTGTCGACCCGGCGAGGGACCGCAGGCGTGTGCAGTATCCATTAATGGAATAAAAGTGCTTGGACTGTTGGACTCCGGGAGTCTGGTGACCTTGATCAGAGCATCCCCTCCCCACCAGTTGATCCCTTCCAAAACCCTGGGTGTTCGGTGCATCCATGGTGACACCAAGGACTATCCCGTGGCCACAGTAATAGTGGGGACAGACTGTGGTGCCCAGTCCCAGGAAGTCGGGGTGGTAAAGGACCTGATACATCCCGTTATATTGGGCCGTGATTTTCCCTTATTCTGGGACTTGTGGGGGAAGGGAACTGGACTAAGTAGCATGGGGAAAAGGGAGATCCTTGAAGAAGAACCCCCGACAGAGTCTCAGAGAGAGGAGTTCCCACTGTGCGTCCTTGTCGGTGATGAGGGTGAGACGGTGACCGAGCAGGCCGACCCACCTGCGTTAGATATGTCCAGAGAGAACTTTGGGACTGCTCAAGTTCGAGACCTGACTTTAAAAGGGGCGTTCGACCAGGTTACTGTATGTAATGGGGTTGCCCAAGAGCCGGGGGCCGACACCAGATTTCCCCACTTTGCAGTACAGGGGGAGTTGCTATATCGGGTGGCCAAACTGAGGGGCGGTGAGACAGTGGAACAGCTGTTAGTGCCGGGGCCATACAGACGACGGGTGCTAGATATGGCCCATTCACATGTTCTGGGGGGACACCTAGGGGTCGAGAAAACTCAGGAGAGGATACTGAGGAGGTTTTATTGGCCAGGGTGTTATCGAGAAATTCAAAACTTTTGTAGGTCCTGCCCCACCTGCCAAATAACCGCTCCCTCCTCCCACTTCCGTAGCCCCTTAGTTCCACTACCTGTGATAGAGGTTCCCTTTGAGAGGATTGCCATGGACCTCGTGGGCCCCATAGTCAAATCAGCTCGGGGACACCAATATATCCTGGTCGTCATGGACTATGCGACTCGGTATCCAGAAGCGATTCCCCTAAGGAACATGTCCAGTAAAAGTATAGCCCGAGAGTTGGTCCATATTTTTGCTCGGACAGGTCTACCAAAAGAGATTCTAACAGACCAAGGAACCCCCTTCATGAGCAAGGTGATGAAGGAGCTTTGCAGAGTCCTTCAGATAACTCAGCTGCGGACCTCGGTTTATCATCCACAAACGGACGGCCTAGTGGAACGCTTCAACAAGACCTTAAAGGCGATGCTCAAGAAGGTCGTTGAAAAGGATGGGAGAGACTGGGACTACCTGCTCCCATTTCTGCTTTTCTCGGTCAGAGAAGTTCCTCAAGCCTCCACTGGCTTCTCTCCATTTGAGCTCCTATATGGGCGGCATCCAAGAGGTCTCCTAGACATCGCCAAGGAAACTTGGGAGGCTGAAGTCACGCCACACCGGAGCATTATCGAACATGTCGCCCAGTTACAGGAGAGAATGTCAAAGGTGATGCCCATCGTAAAGGAACATCTCCTCCAGGCGCAGGAAGCCCAGGCGAGGGTCTATAACCGGTCGGCGAGACTAAGACAGTTCCAGCCCGGAGACCGTGTTTTGGTGCTGATCCCTACCGTCGAGAGCAAGTTCCTCGCCAAATGGCAAGGTCCATACGAGTTGGTGGAGAAAGTCAGCGAGGTTAATTATAAAGTCCACCAGCCTGGCCGAAGGAAGGCACATCAAATATATCATGTAAACTTGCTCAAGCCGTGGCGGGACCGTGAACCTGTGGAAACTCCTTGCCTGGGAGCCGCACCAGAAGACAAGGAACCTTGGGAGGAGGTCACGATTGCAGAGACTCTATCACCGGCCCAGAAGCAACAGTGTCGAGAATTACTACAGCAGAATCGGGAGCTGTTCTCAGAGTTGCCAGGGCATACACAAGTGGTAGAGCATGACGTGCTGACAGAACCGCATGTACGAGTGAATTTGAAGCCGTATCGGATTCCGGAAGCACGCCGGGAGGTGATCTCGGCTGAGGATGTTAGACCTCGGGGTAATAGAGGAGTCAAAGAGTGGTTGGTCGAGCCCAATCGTCCTCGTGCCGAAACCCAATGGAGAGTGGAGGTTTTGTAATGACTACCGTCGGCTAAATGAGGTATCCAAGTGTGACGCGTACCCGATGCCCCGCGTCGACGAACTCATCGAGAGGCTTGGACCGGCGAGGTACATCACCACTCTTGTGTTCAATAGTTTTTTATTGAAAATTTTTTGGTATTGCATATACAAGAAAGCATATAACTGGGCCTACAGGAGACCATACGTTGTAAAACAGTAAAAATAATCAAGACAAGACATGGACTAACTAGGTATACAAACAATAAACATAAGGGAAGGATTTGGTAATAGGAAGGAAGAGGAGGTAATATCGGTGAGAAGGACCTTTTCTTGCGTTTCGTTTAGAGATCACTTAAGGGTGACCTGTTGAGACTGAATGTAATGAGTCTTTGCAATATTTGGACCATGGGGCCCAAGTGCGGTTGCAGAGTGTTACGCAATTATTGCGGATAGCATATAAAAATTCCAGTGCGTGATGTTCTTTAAGTCGAGAGGTCAGCTCAAGCATTGATGGGGTGGAAGCAGTTTTCCAGCGTTGGGCTAACATTACTTTAGCTACCATAAGAGTATGTGCTACAAACCTGCGGAATTCTAGAGGTACCGTGTCAATCTCCAGCAGGCATAATGCTATGTGAGGAGATCGCTGTATTCTCAAAGATGTCACCAAATCTAGTAAGTTGAAAACCTCTCCCCAGAAGCACAAAACCCTAGGGCAGCTCCAAAATATGTGGAATAAGGAGCCCGTCTCTCCACAGTTTCTCCAACAACAATCAGAGGTTCCGGGAAACAATCTGGCCAGCCTCTCAGGAGTGTAATACCAGCGTGACATGCACTTCATATGCGACTCTTGAAGCGTCATGGAGAGCGATGCTTTTTTAGCCCATTTAAACGCAAGTTCCCACTGAGCCTCAGAATACGGTCTTCCTAGGTCAATTTCCCAGCTGAGGATGTGGGCTCGTTTAGTAAAGTGAATGGAGTCGTTAAATATTGCATATAAGTGCTTAGTCGTAGCAAAGTGAGGTTGGGGGTTAGTGCCCAAGATAAGGTTCCAGAGGGTCAGAGGAACCCGCGTATCAAGCTTATTACCAGAGAAGATATAGGATCTAGCCCTTCGTATATGGAATGCGGTTAGATGTGGAATGTGGCTTGTAAATTGCATTGTGGCTACATCTCCCCAAGTTTGCAGGCCAAGTTCCCCCCAGTTCCGGGTGTCTAAGTCTGGAATACACTGATGGAGAAGTGCGATCGGTAATGCTGTCGCAGAGACCTGTGTATCATATCTCAACTTGGATGTTAATAAGACCCAACTACGTAGAGACGCTTTCACTACATGTGAAGCCGGTGGAGGAAGAGTTTTATCTACAATGTAAACTAACAAATGCAAGTGTAATGGTCTTGAATGATTTAAGACTAATTCTATGGTCGGCCAAGAGGAGTGTGTAGATTGCATCCACCAGTGTCTAGTTTGACGTATAATCGTAGCGTGGTAATATGCGTGTAGGTTGGGGACGCCCGCCCCTCCATGGTAACAAGACATTCTCAAGACTGAGGAGGCCACCCTGGGTTTCTTCCCAGCCCAAATAAACCCCAACATTTGTGATGAGAGCCTTGTTATATATTTCTTTGGTATCGGGAGATTAAGCGTTCTATATATATATAGGATTTTAGGTAAGATCATCATCTTATATGATACGATCCGACCCATCCATGATATGTCTGTTTTTGAGAATGTGTCTAGAGTCTCCTGAATATCCTGTATTAGGCCGTTCATATTTTGTAACACTGTCTTGTGAAATGGTAAGGTAAGCTTAATGCCTAGGTATGTTATCGTAGTATCCTGCCATTTGAAGGGGAACTCAGCAAGCATCGCAGCCTTAAGTTGGGGATCAATGTGTACTCCCATGAGGTGTGATTTGGTGTAGTTGAGTTTGTAGTGAGATAATCGCCCAAATTCGTCTAGGGTATTACAGGCTGATCGTAGGGAAGTTAACGGGTCGGTTAATAGGAGGACAATATCATCTGCATACAGACTTATCTTGTGTTGTCTACCAGAAATTGGGATACCTCTAATAGTCTGATCCAATCTGACTCTCTCCGCCAATGGTTCCATGATAAGAACAAAGAGGAGGGGAGACAGGGGACAACCCTGACGGGTGCCGTTCGTTATGTAGAATGGTTGCGATAAAGTGCCATTAATAAGCACCCTAGCGGATGGGCAGGAATATAAAGCTTCAATGTAGTGTAAAAAGTCGTTCTCGAAACCAAACCTGCGCAAAGTGTGGAACATAAATCCCCAATGAATTCGGTCGAACGCCTTCTCCGCATCCAACGAGAGAAGCAAAGAAGGCGCCCGACCCCTCGAAGCAAACTGAAGCAGGTTGAGGACACGTCGTGTTGCGTCAGATGTTTGGCGTCCCGCCACGAATCCTGTCTGATCAGTATGGATCAGCAGTGGTAAAATGTTAGATAGCCTGATGGCTAGTATTTTAGCGTATATCTTAGTATCTGAATTCAGTAGCGATATGGGTCTAAAGTTTCCAGGTTCGTTAGGGGATTTCCCAGGTTTAGGAATCGCAGTTACTGTCGCTTCTAAGAACTCAGGCGGGAAAGAAGCGCATTCACGAGCTGAGTTTAGCATGTTAGTCAAATGCGGCGCAAGTAATTCAGAGAAGGTTCGGAGATATTCATTCGAGTACCCGTCAGGGCCAGGTGATTTGCCCAGTTTAGACATATTGACGGATTGCAAGGTTTCAGTCACCGAGATTGGGGCATTTAGCATAGAGGCCGATGAAGGGGATAGTTTCGGGAGGTCAATTTGAGATAAAAAAGAGTTAATGGCTAGGTCTGTAGGTTGTGTAACTCCCGGGGAATCTTTGAGATTGTATAACTGTTCGTAATATTTACGAAACGACTCCGCTATTTCCATAGGGTGTGTGATTGACGAGTGAAGGCATTGGGAGTTTTTTTAGTGAGAACACCGTACTACGGATTCGCCTTTGTTTTAGTTTGGATGCCATGTATCGAGAAGTTTTATTAATTGACCCGTAGTGGGTTGCACGCATGGTGCGTATATATTTATCGTGTTGGCTAAACAGATGAAGCTGTAAATTATGTCGATGGGTCATCAGACTTCGATGATTATTCAATGTTGGTTGTGAAGTGACTTCATTCTCAGCTAATTGGACTTTCAGCAATAAACTATCCAGCTGACTCGTCAATGCTTTTTTCCTCTGAGCTCCCATTTGGATGAGGTGTCCCCGCATGACTGCCTTGTGAGCTAACCATAATATCGAGGGAGTAACGTCAGGAGTAGCATTAACACTAAAGTAGTCTACTATATGCTGTCGTATGCGTGTCGCATATGAAGAATCGGTGTACAGTGCCAGGTTATTTCGCCATTGCCTCGCCGTTGATGCATTGGCTCGCGGAGACCACTCCAACGTAATCGGCGCATGGTCCGACCACGCGGCCGTCCCCACCATAGCAGATTTAGCATCTGGCAATGCCCAACGATCCACGACAAACATGTCAATGCGTGAAAAGGTGCGATGTCGAGCTGAGTAGAAGGAGTAAGCCCTAGAGCTAGAATTAAGGCATCTGTATGTATCGTATAGGGAGTGTGATCTTAACCATTGTTGGAGACATGGGACATGCCGGGATCTAGGATTGGAAGAATCTAACGACCCATCAGCTATCATGTTGAAGTCCCCTCCCATAAGCAGACTTCCCTTCGCCATTACTCGGACTTTACGCATTACCCTGTTTAGGAAACGAATTTGTCGTAAATTCGGTGCATATATATTAACCACAGTGACCATTTTGTTCTGTAGCAGTCCCACCAGTATTATAAAACGACCTGCAGGGTCAATGTAGGAAGATTCGCATTGAAATGACACGTCAGTGGAGAACAAAATAGCAACGCCTGCCTTTTTTTCTCCTGAGAGGCTAGGAAAATCTGCGTGTATTTAACGCTGCTAAAGAGGGGCATTTTAGTACGAGAAAAGTGAGTTTCCTGCAGAAAAAGTATATCTGCTTTAAGTCTGCCTGCCTCTCTCCATAGATAAGAGCGCTTATAAGGTGAATTCAGTCCCCTAACGTTGAGGGATACCAAATTAAGCGACATATCGAGATATCATAATTTGCTTACCGCACCACAAGGCCGAACCTAGGAGTAGATGAAATTTGGATATTGCGGTCTCAAGGCGGAATATGCTGGGTAATTCCATTTCGGCAGCGCAAGAAGGGTTTGGGATGTGAAGTAGATCTTTGGGTAATACTAGGGATAGAAACATAAGGAGGGGGACACAACGAGTAAAGGCATAACAAAAGCAGTGTAACTGAGTTGGATCATAAAGGATCAATCGAAGGTACATATCGATACTCAAATATGCTCCTCGACCGAAAATCTCCAGGGGGAAGGAGTTCAAATGGCCTTCTAATAAGGCCTCAAAAACTAGTAGGCTAGCCCGTATTAACGGAACGGTCCCAAGTAGCTAGCCGCTGTAGAGAGAACTGCGTCGGTTTTTAGCTCGACCGGATCAACGTGGAGAGCTCTGGGTTTGCCAATCATGCGTCGGTTTAGAAGGTTTCTGGATCGCAGTCTGTAGTTGCAGGTCAATCTTCACACCCCAACTTTTTGCCAAGTCGCATCCTTCCTTCAGTGAGTGAATGATATGTAGGGTATCTTCATGGCGCACTAAGAGTTTCAGTGGAAAACCCCATTTGTACTGTATAGAAGCTGCTCTGAGAGCGGAGGTCAGGGGCTGGAGATTTCTTCGTGCTTGCAAGGTGGCTTGAGATAAATCAGTATATAGCTGTAATCCCAAGTATGGCGTGGGGAATTCCTTCATTTTCCTGGCTGCAAGTAATATTCGTTCTTTAATATGGAAAAAATGTACTTTGAGCAATACATCCCTCGGCACATTTGGCGGCAAAAATTTGGCTCTAGGAAGCCTATGTATTCGATCGATAATAAGATCGCGGTCGGTGGCTTCTGGGATAAAAATGCGGAACAAATCTACCACATAGTCCTGAAGGTCTGATGAGAGAACCGACTCTGGCACTCCTCTTATTTTAATATTATTTCTGCGATGTCTATCTTCGATATCTGCCATCTTGGATTTTAGATATTGCACTTCGTCATATAATGCATAGTGGGAGTCTATGAGGGCGTTATGCGATCCTATTACCTCCTCCATTTTATGTTCTACTGTGTTAACCCTGTATGACACATTGTCCACAGATGCTTCCACTGCAGCCTGTAATTTATCCAGTTTACCTTGTATTGAACCGCTCAAGGCAATGATTAGCTCCTTTATATACGCTTCTGAGGCAGGTTGATTAGAAGCTGGAGCAGAGAATGCAGCATTAAGTTCTGATTGTGACTCACCCACAGGAGCCTCCGTACGTGGTTTTTGCTTCTGAGGGCTGGAGGAAGGAGAGGAGTCAGTCGTTATGTCTGAGGCGTCTTGCGTCGCCATCTCTTCTTCCTGCTCAGTTGCAACTGTGAGCTTTTGCACCCGCGATCGGTGTTGGGATGAACGTAGAGATTGGCCGGAGTGGTCGGGTGTTACCGGCGGTGAGTGTGGTGGTCTCAGCGTTGGGGAGCTGTGTCGCAGGGCTGCAATGCGGCCACGGGTAATGGCAGCTGTTGGTGTCATCTTGGGTGCAGATTTCCCGCGTCCCGGCGCCATGTTAGATCCTCCGTCACTAGGCCCAGCAGGATAGAAGTCCGTGAGGCGCTTCAGCTGGTTGCCCGATCCTTTCCTTTTGGACATCTGGGTAATCCTTGTTCTCCCCTTCGTCACAAGGGACCGGCTAGTCGTGCTTAGTAAAGCTGAAAATAGTCAGCTATGAGGCCGGGAACAGAGCGCTCAGATTAGCACGTCTTGCTCTGTAGGCGGTAGCCACGCCCCCCCCGTACATCACCACTCTTGACCTGACGAAGGGCTACTGGCAGATCCCCATGTCCCAGATGGCTAAAGAGAAGACGGCTTTCTCAACACCTGATGGCTGTTTTCAATACAAGCGGATGCCGTTCGGACTACAGGGGCCCCAGCCACTTTCCAGAAGGCTATGGATCGGATCCTAGCCCCACATAAGAAGTATGCCGCAGCCTACCTCGACGACATTGTGGTCTTTAGCCCAGACTGGGCTAGTCACCTACCTAAATTACAGGCCGTTTTGGACGCGCTAAGGAAAGCAGGATTTACCATAAATCCGAAGAAGTGTGCCATCGGGAAAGAGGAGGCCAAGTACCTGGGCTATGTTGTTGGGAGAGGCGAAATAAAGCCGCAAATCAAGAAAGTGGAGGCAATTCAAACCTGGCCGCAACCGCTCTCAAAGAAGCAGGTGAAAGCATTCCTGGGAATGGTGGGATACTACCGGCGGTTTATCCCGAATTTCGCCACGATGGCCGCCCCACTAACAGATCTTCTAAAAGGCACCAAATCAACCATGGTGAAATGGACGGAAGAAACGGAGACCGCATTTCAAAAGCTGAAGCTAACACTGTGCAAGCAGCCTGTCCTGGTCGCGCCAGACTTTAAAAAAGAATTTGTGGTCCAGACTGACGCATCAGAGGTTGGTCTAGGGGCCGTACTCTCCCAAGAAATAAATGGGGAAGAACATCCAATTCTCTATGTAAGCCGAAAGCTGTCCTCCTGCGAGAAGAACTACGCCATAGTAGAAAATGAGTGTTTAGCCATAAAATGGGCCGTAGATACACTGAAATATTACCTACTAGGCCGGAAGTTTAAATTAGTATCAGACCATGCCCCGTTGAGATGGTTGAGGGAAAAGAGGGGAAAAAATGCTAGGGTAACTAGATGGTTCCTAGAGCTTCAAGATTTTAACTTTCACGTGGAGCATAGGCCAGGGAAGTTACATGGGAATGCAGATGCCCTCTCTAGGATTCCCTGTCTGGTGTCAGAAGTTGCCCAAACCCCCGGCTTTGGGCAGAGGGGGGGAATATGTGACAGTGTCACTGGTTTTATATGTGAGGGGAGGTATGTGTCACACAGGATGCTCTCCTGTGTGAACTAAAACCTACTTTATTTATCTGCCAGCATGTTATATGCTGGTAGGTTTACTCTGTTAAAGGAGGTGCGGTTTTATGGGAATGTCAAAGAGGGCGGGAGGCATTCCCCCTACCTCCCCTCAGGGTGTGGCTGAGCAATGGATAAAAGCTCAGTCCTGTTTTTTTTTCTCTAGTGTGTGGTCTGGAGAGGCAAGTCTCCAGACAGTATAGTGGAAGCTGCAGAGCTTTCCACAAGGACTTTAGCCGTGCAGTTTATGCTACCGAGAGCGGGTGGAACCCACTCATCTATGGACTGAGTTATTGTTTTTTTTTTTTATGTTTTCCCGTTTAACCCAGAAGGGTCATGTTTACTTTTCCTGCGAAACCTGCATGAGTTTATGGCTGATAATAAACCAGCAGAAAGAAAATCCAGAGAACGTGTGTCCTGAGTCTGCCTTCCGGAGAGCCGAGCGAGTCGTCTTGCCACAGTTGGTGTGAGAGTGCGTGCAGGATTCCAGGAACACGTGAGCCTGCCACAAAGACCGGTGGATGTCCTGGGTGAAGGCTGCCAGACAGCTAGAGAAGTCCGGCAGCATGGAGGAGCTCGTTAAGCACCTGGTCCAGGCCCAGCAGAGCATACAGCAGCAACACCTACAGAGCCAGCAGAGCATACAGCAGGCCCAGCAGAGCATGCAGCAGCAGCACCAGGAGACGGCCAAACTGTTGCTTCAGCAGATCCAGTTGCAGCAAAAGTCGCAGCAGCAGCACCAGCAGGAGGCTGGTCATGTTTACTTTTCCTGCGAAACCTGCATGAGTTTATGGCTGATAATAAACCAGCAAAAAGAAAATCCAGAGAACGTGTGTCCTGAGTCTGCCTTCCGGAGAGCCGAGCGAGTCGTCTTGCCACAATATATATATATATATATATATATATAATATATACAGGGTGGTCCAAAAGTAGGTGGACAGTATAAAAACAATGCTTTATCATCATACCACGGAACAAAAACTGGAATAACACGCGATCAAACAGACGGATATAAATAAACATGGTACCATTGAAAACGTCATCTTGTCCCGCAAAAAAACGAGCCCCCCATACAGCATCATCAGTGAAAAAATAAAAAAGTTATAGCTCGCAGTCATAAAGCGATGCAAAAATAATTATTTTTTATATAAAATAGTTTTTATGGTCTAAAAGCGCCAAAACATAAAAAATTATATAAATGAGGTATTGTACTGGCCAGACGAATAAAACTGCCTTATCAATTTTACCACAAGCGGAACGGTATAAACTCCACCCCCAAAAGAAATTCATGAATTGCTGGTTTTTGTTCATTCTGCCTCCCAAAAACTGGATAAAAAGCGATCAAGAAATGTCATGTGCCCGAAAATGGTACCAATAAAAATGTCAAATCATCCTGCAAAAAACAATACCTCACATGACTTTGTGGGCCAAAATATGGAAAAATTATAGCTCTCAAAATATGGTGATGCAATAGCTTTTTTGCAATAAAAAGCGTCTACCATGCGCCCAAACAGTGGTTCCCCCCACATATAGGGTATCAGCGTACTCAGGACAAATTGCACAACAAAATTAGGATCCAATTTCTCCTGTTACCCTTGGGAAAATAAAAAAAATTTGATCTGATGTAAATATTTTGTGAAAAAAAGTGAAATGTTTCATTTTTTAAACCATTCCAAAAATTGCTGTGAAGCACCTGAAGGGTTAATTAACTTCTTGAATGTGGTTATGAGCACCTTGAGGTGTGCAGTTTTTAGAATGGTGTCACTTTTGGGTATTTTCTATCATATAGACCCCTCAAAGTGACTTCAAATGTGATGTTGTCCCTAAAAAAAATATTATTTTCTGTCCACCTACTTTTGCACCACCCTGTATATATCTGTATACAGTACAGACCAAAAGTTTGGACACACCTTCTCATTGAAAGCTTTTTCTGTATTTTCATGACTATGAAAATTGTAAATTCACACTGAAGGCATCAAAACTATGAATTAAGACATGTGGAATTATATACTTAACAAAAAAGTGTGTAACAACTGAAATTATGTCTTATATTCTAGGTTCTTCAAAGTAGCCACCTTTTGCTTTGATGAGTGCTTTGCACACTCTTGGCATTCTCTTGATGAGCTTCAAGAGGTAGTCACCGGAAATGGTCTTCCAACAATCTTGAAGGAGTTCCCAGAGATGCTTAGCACTTGTTGGCCCTTTTGCCTTCACTCTGCGGTCCAGCTCACCCCAAACCATCTCGATTGGGTTCAGGTCTGGTGACTGTGGAGGCCAGGTCATCTGGTGTAGCACCCCATCACTCTCCATCTTGGTCAAATAGCCCTTACACAGCCTGTAGGTGTGTTTGGGGTCATTGTCCTGTTGAAAAATAAATGATGGTCCAACTAAACGCTAACCGGATGGAATAGCATGCCGCTGCAAGATGCTGTGGTAGCCATGCTGGTTCAGTATGCCTTCAATTTTGAATAAATCCCCAACAGAGTCACCAGCAAAGCACCCCCACACCATCACACCACCTCCTCCATGCTTCATGGTGGGAACCAGGCATGTAGACTCCATCCGTTCACCTTTTCTGCGTCGCACAATGACACGGTGTTTGGAACCAAAGATCTCAAATTTGGACTCATCAGACCAAAGCACAGATTTCCACTGGTCTAATGTCCATTCCTTATGTTCTTTAGCCCAAACAAGTCTCTTCTGCTTGTTGCCTGTCCTTAGCAGTGGTTTCCTAGCAGCTATTTTACCATGAAGGCCTGCTGCACAGTCTCCTCTTAACAGTTGTAGAGATGTGTCTGCTGCTAGAACTCTGTGTGGCATTGACCTGGTCTCTAATCTGAGCTGCTGTAAACCTGCGATATCTGAGGCTGGTGACTCGGATAAACTTATCCTCAGAAGCAGAGGTGACTCTTGGTCTTCCTTTCCTGGGGCGGTCCTCATGTGAGCCAGTTTCTTTGTAGCGCTTGATGGTTTTTGCAACTGCACTTGGGGACACTTTCAAAGTTTTCCCAATTTTTCGGACTGACTGAGGCTACTTTCACACTTGCGTTTTTTTGCGCTGCGTTTCGAGCGCACATGAAGCGCATTAAAAAAACGCATGCAAACGCTTGTAAACGCTGCAATATTTAGTCGCATCAGCATGCGCATTTCGACAAAAAAACGCAGCGTTTGTCTGCGATTTCATGCGTTTTTGCATGCGTTTGCGTTTTTTTGGCGCATGCGTTTTCTATTTGTCACATTATCATCTCTGCCTCCATCATCTCTGTCTCCGTCATCTCTGCCTCCATCATCTCTGGCTCTATCATCTCTGGCTCCATCATCTGTCTCCATCATCTCTGGCTCCATCATCTCTGGCTCTATCATCTCTGCCTCCATCATCTCTGGCTCCATCATCTCTGCCTCCATCATCTCTGCCTCCATCATCTCTGTCTCCATCATCTCTGCCTCCATCATCTCTGTCTCCATCATCTCTGCCTCCATCATCTCTGGCTCCATCATCTGTCTCCATCATCTCTGCCTCCATCATCTCTGGCTCCATCATCTCTGCCTCCATCATCTCTGTCTCCATCATCTCTGTCTCCATCATCTGTCTCCATCATCTCTGTCTCCATCATCTCTGCCTCCATCATCTCTGGCTCTATCATCTCTGGCTCCATCATCTGTCTCCATCATCTCTGGCTCCATTATTTACAGAAAAATCGCGTGCGTGCATAAGCGCTGACGAGCGCAAAGCCATGCGCACGCCAGCGCCCCCATAGACTGCAATGTTATTTTTTGCGCATAGCATGTGCACACGTGCGCACGCGTTTTTTTAAAGTGGTTGCGCGGAAAAAAAATGCAACATGTAGCGTCTGGCGCGTATGGGCGCACACTGGGAAAATGCGCAGCGCACGATGAACGCGTGCAAGCGCTAGACCCTGCGCCCGCCATGTTAAAGATAGGGGAACATTGCGCATGCGTCCGATAGCGCAAGATGCGCTGCGCAAAAAAACGCAAGTGTGAAAGTAGCCTGACCTTCATTTCTTAAAGTAATGATGGCCACTCGTTTTTCTTTACTTAGCTGCTTTTTTCTTGCCATAATACAAATTCTAACAGTCTGTTCAGTAGCACTATCAGCTGTGTATCCACCAGACTTCTGCACAACACAACTGATGGTCCCAACCCATTTATAAGGCCAGAAATCCCACTTATTAAACCTGACAGGGCAAACGTGTGAAGTGAAAACCATTTCCGGTGACTACCTCTTGAAGCTCATCAAGAGAATGCCAAGAGTGTGCAAAGCATTCATCAAAGCAAAAGGTGGCTACTTTGAAGAACCTAGAATATAAGACATAATTTCAGTTGTTACACACTTTTTTGTTAAGTATATAATTCCACATGTGTTAATTCATAGTTTTGATGCCTTCAGTGTGAATTTACAATTTTCATAGTCATGAAAATACAGAAAAATCTTTAAATGAGAAGGTGTGTCCAAACTTTTTGTCTGTACTGTATATATACAATGGTGTACTACCAATGGCGGCAGGCCACGTGGCTGCTATGGGGCCCATGAGCACCGACACCGGGCCCCCCGTCCGTCATTGCAAGTTCAACTGTATTGGCATCCTTACTAAGGAAGTCCTGAAAACATGATGTGTTGGAGGCGGTGAGGGCTGGAGATTGGGAAACACTGGTCTGGAGTCTGTATACAGTGAGAGTTTAGACATTGAATCTGTGGCCTCGATTCATCAGTTTTTGGCAGAATTCTGTTGTAAAACTGTTTGAAATGTTGCAAAATTTTGGTGCAACGTGTAATTATGCAAAAAAGTTGCAAATTTTAACAATTTTACATATGCTTTAGCCAGCTCCTCCCATTTTTTAATTGTCACAAAAGTGGTAAAAATTACTATAGAAATTGGATTATACTTATTTTTCCACAAAATTAATGTATCACCCATCAATATCTGCTTTGTACAGATTGGATTGATCGGTAGAAGCAATGGGGTCTGTCCACTTAGTTTTATCAAGAATCTGGATGGTGGTCTTTTATTACAGGCAATGGTTGAGTATACAGACTAAAAAAAAGAAGTTAAACCAATAGCTTACTCCCTCCTGACATCCTTTACAGCCATTGTAGGGTGGTTCCCAAAATACACTCTGTGCAGAATTATTAGGCAAATGAGTATTTTGATCACATCATCCTTTTTATACATGTTGTCTTACTCCAAGCTGTATAGGCTTGAAAGCCAACTGACAATTATGTAAATCAGGTGATTTGCATCTCTGTAATGAGGAGGGGTGTGGTCTAATGACATCAACACCCTATATAAGGTGTGCTTAATTATTAGGCAACTTCCTTTCCTTTGGCAAAATGGGTCAGAAGAGAGATTTGACGGACTCTGAAAAGTCAAAAATTGTGAGATGTCTTGCAGAGGGAGGCAGCAGTCTTGAAATTGCAAAACTTTTGAAGCGTGATCACTGAACAATCAAGCGTTTCATGGCAAATAGCCAACAGGGTCGCAAGAAGCGTGTTGATAAAAAAAAGCTCAAAATAACTGCCCATGAATTGAGGAAAATCAAGCGTGAAGCTGCCAAGATGCCATTTGCCACCAGTTTTGCCATATTTCAGAGCTGCAATGTTACTGGAGTATCAAAAAGCACAAGGTGTGCCATACTCAGGGACATGGGCAAGGTGAGGAAGGCTGAAAAACGACCACATTTGAACAAGAAACATTCCTAATGGGTTTCTTTTATTTTCTTTTTTCTCCTCCCCCCTTTTTTTTTTTTTTTCCAGCAGCCTAAACCAGAATACGTGGACAACATGGATGATCAATAATCTCAAGATTGTGAATTTGTTGTCATCAATGAAGAACACAGGAAGACATCTGGAAGAATTGTCCCTCTGTAATTTGAATGATTCTGATCGGACTTTATTTATTTATTAAATTCCTCATTTGATGCAATTTTTTTTTTTTTTTGTGTATGCTGATTATAAATACCCAAATAGAGTGGAATGCTCTAGATTTGACTCAATCAGCCATGAGTATCATAATACATTTGTCTAGTTTGAGGTACAACACCTGATACGCCGGAAGGAGACTGCTGAGTGAACTTTATGTGGCAATATGGATTGCCACGTGTCACTCACAGTAATTGCTACTGTAGACATAATGATCGTGTATTTGCACACCATCCTCCGTATAAATATAGGGCATCCGATGTGAATATATTACTGTCTACTATGTAAATGTAGCGATTATATGCTATACGATGAGGTTAGACATTTTATCCCCTCTATGACACACTGCGATAGCCTTGTTGAACCCTTGGCAAGTTTTGATGTCACACATGATATGGTGTCCTAGATTTTGTACATAATGACGATTTTGAACCCTTAGGCTATCAGACATACGTATATGTTATATAAGATAAAATGTCAGTGATTTGTATCTTTAATACACAATGATCATTGTGTTCGCTATATCATTTGACGTACTACACCATTAATCGCACGTATGTACAACATAGAGTGCGGTGTTTGGCGCTACGTATGGTACGATATTATCGATTATCGTGTCACTCATAGTAATTGTTACCGTAGACATAAAGATCGTGTATCTGCATATCATCCTCCGTATAAATATAGGGCATCTGATGTGAATATATTACTGTCTACTATGCAAATGTAGCTACTATATGTTATACGATGTGGTTAGATATTTTGTCCCTTCTATGACACACTGCGATAGCCTTGTTGAACCCTTGGCAAGCTTTGATGTCATATTTTATATGGTGTCCTAGATTTTGTACATAATGACGATTTTTGAACTATTAAGCCATCGGACATACGTATATGTTATATAAGATACTAGGTCAGTGATGTGTATCTTTAACACACAATGATCATTGTGTTCGCTATATCATTTGACGTATTATATCATCAATCGCACGTATGTATAACATAGAGTTCGGCATTTGGCGTTACGTATGGTACGACATTATCGATTTGTATGTCCAGCGCATTATGAACATTTGGTTTTTTATATCCTTTGAAGTGTTGCGCTGTTGGTCGCACATATATGCGACATATGGTGCAACTCTGAGGATGTGTAATTCTGCATGCAACATTTATCTGGTTTTGTGTTGTGAATTATTATGATCTTTGTGTTAATGAGTAAACTGCCATTTCGGTATTTTGATATTTGCTTTCTAAGCATAAGCTTTATGAACGCATGTGTTACTTTGAATGACATAAGGCACAGCATAGAGTGTGATCTGGTGAAGTACCTGCAATCTCTATTTTCAGCATATAGCGATCACTTGATTCATTATTTCATTGTTAATATCACACCAGTAGTCGTATGTATATGCGACATATGGTGCAATTTTAAGAACTTGTGTTCCTAGATATAGTAATTATTTGGCTCACTATTAAGTATCACTATGATCCACATGCGCGTGCGCGAATGGTTATTTGGATTCTCAGTATCTAAACATAGTCTTATGGACGCATGCGCAGTTTACAAGCGCGACGCCGGTTACATACTTCCGTTACAACCATGTACGACTCTATGGTGGCATCATGAATGCAGAGACATGGCGCATGCGCAATTCACAAGTGCGGCGTTCTATCCCCACTTCCGGGATTATTGTTCCTGACTCTATGGTAGTATCGGGTACGCCGAGACATGAATGTCCACTGAGCTGCCCCAGCTGGTAAGGATTATCTAACATATAAATAAATCGACACTGCACTTTAGCAGTTCACTGGCCCTGAGGAAGACACCGACAGGTGTCGATACGCGTGGGTCCTTTGTCTTTGGTTCCCATATGGTCCATGGTGTGCACTGGCTTTCTTGATGTAAATTAGGGGTAAGGATTTCCCTGCTTGGGTTAACATCTAATGAATTGCAGCACTACTAGTGGGAGTTTGGTATGCCACAACTTAAGTACTATAAGGAATTGGAAGGGCTTTGATTTTTTCCAGCTTATATCGGCTCATTTATAATCAGCATACTCTCCAGTTTAGTCCATTTATATGGACTTTTTTGCCCTAATTTGGGATCGGATACCCCATGTGAAGGGGAAACATTACTGAATGTACAGATATTGCTTAGGATCGGATACCCCGTGTGAAGGGGAAATATTACTGAATGTATACAGTATGTAATGTCTTATATGTAATGTTCTACACACCTTACGATTTGGACATATGGGACCAATTTTGATTAAATATCAATCTTATTGAGATTGTATTTTGATATTTGTCTGTTTGACATGGACGATAGTTTTAAATGTTTTTAATAACAGTGTACTGTGTTTAGTGTGGTGTTTTGTTAAATAAAATTGATTTTTTTTATCTCATATGTGTTTTTGGTGATCCCTATTGGATATATGCATACACTTTTTCTTCTTTTGTGATTTGCATCTCTGTAATGAGGAGGGGTGTGGTCTAATGACATCAACACCATATATAAGGTGTGCTTTTAATTATTAGGCAACTTCCTTTCCTTTGGCAAAATGGGTCAGAAGAGAGATTTGACTGACTCTGAAAAGTCAAAAATTGTGAGATGTCTTGCAGAGGGAGGCAGCAGTCTTGAAATTGCCAAACTTTTGAAGCGTGATCACTGAACAATCAAGTGTTTCATGGCAAATAGCCAACAGGGTCGCAAGAAGCGTGTTGATAAAAAAAGCTCAAAATAACTGCCCATGAATTGAGGAAAATCAAGCGTGAAGCTACCAAGATGCCATTTGCCACCAGTTTTGCCATATTTCAGAGCTGCAATGTTACTGGAGTATCAAAAAGCACAAGGTGTGCCATACTCAGGGACATGGCCAAGGTAAGGAAGGCTGAAAACGACCACATTTGAACAAGAAACATAAGATAAAACGTCAAGACTGGGCCAAGAAATATGTTAAGACTGATTTTTCTAAGGTTTTATGGACTGATGAAATGAGAGTGACTCTTGATGGGCCAGATGGATGGGCCCGAGGCTGGATCAGTAAAGGGCAGAGAGGTCCACTCCGACTCAGACGGCAGCAAGGTGGAGGTGGGGTACTGGTATGGGCTGGTATCATCAAAGATGAACTTGTGGGACCTTTTCGGGTTGAGGATGGAGTGAAGCTCAACTCCCAGACCTACTGCCAGTTTCTGGAAGACACCTTCTTCAAGCAGTGGTACAGGAAGAAGTCGGTTTCATTCAAGGAAAACATGATTTTCATGCAGGACAATGCTCCATCACATGCATCCAAATACTCCACAGTGTGGCTGCCCAGTAAAGGTCAAAAAGAAGAAAAAATAATGTCATAGCCCCCTTGTTCACCTGATCTGAACCCCATAGAGAACCTGTGGTCCCTCATAAAATGTGAGATCTACAGGGAGGGAAAACAGTCCACCTCTCGGAACGGTGTCTGGAGGCTGTGGTGGCTGCTGCACGCAATGTTGATCATAAACAGATCAAGCAACTGACAGAATCTATGGATGGAAGGCGTTTGAGTGTCATCGTAAAGAAAGGTGGCTATATTGGTCACTGATTTTTTTTTTGAAATGTCAGAAATGTTTATTTCTAAATTTTGTGTTGTTATATTGGTTTACCTGGTCAAAATAAACAAGTAAGATGGGTATATATTTGTTTTTTATTAAGTTGCCTAATAATTCTGAACAGTAATAGTTACCTGCACAAACAGATATCCTCCTAAGATCGCTAAATCTAAAAAAAAAAACACTCCAACTTCCAAAAATATTAAGCTTTGATATTTATGAGTCTTTTGGGTTGATTGAGAACATAGTTGTTGTTCAATAATAAAAAGAATCCTCTCAAATACAGCTTGCCTATTAATTCTACACACAGTGTATCTCTTTCTGCTGTTTTTTTTCCCAGCAGCCCCACAGACAATGAATGGAGATTGGGCGTGCACAACTAAAGATTCAAGATGATTGTTCCTGGGTTCCAGAGCCCTAGCCTTGTTATTGCAGGGTTTGGAAGGGGTCCTAGCCTTCAGACCCCCAACCAATAGTAAGGCTAAGTTCACACGTTGCGGAATTGCCGCGGAAATTTCTGCGGCAATCCCGCACTTCTCTGCCGCGGGAAATACACATTTTTTTTGGTATGCGTATTCCTACCAGAAGCTAGCGTTTTGCAAGCGTAATTAGCTTGCAGAATGCTAGCGTTTTCCTAGCGATCTGTAGCTTCGCTTGGAAAACTGATTGACAGGTTGGTCACACTAGTCAAACATAGTGTTTGAGTAGTGTGACCAACTTTTTACTATTGATGCCGCCTATGCCGCATCAATAGTAAAGAGATCTAATGTTAAAAATAATAAAAAAAAAAATAATAAATCGTGATATTCTCACCTTCCGGCGGCCCCCGCAGCTTTCCCGCCTCTCAGCGACGCTCCCGGCCAATCCCGTTCCCAGTAATGCATTGCGACAGACCCCAGATTACGTAGCATCACGCGAGATCTGGGGTGATTCTCGCAATGCATTACTGGGAACGGGAGCGTCGCTGAGAGGCGGGAAAGCTGCAGGGGCCGCCAGAAGGTGAGAATAGCATTATTTTTTAATTTAATTATTGTTTTACCAGGGATATGGTACCCAGGGCCTGGAGAAGAGTCTCCTCTCCTCCAGACCCTGGGTACCATCCGCACAAGAACCCAGCCCCAATCAACTATACCTCCATTCGCCTCATGTGGGGACAGAACAGTCGAAAACTGCCTTGAAGCCCGGCCAGAATTACCCTTATATCCCTATCCACGCGTCCCGCGCTCTGCCTGCTCACATACTGCAGCCCTGCTCTGCTAAGAAACTGCAGCATCACCCCAGACCGCATTGTGCATAGAGACTCTCTGTATGTTATACTACATCGATGCAGATTGTCGGACTGTAAAACCCCACAATTCTCTAAAAACACCTTGGGAATCTTACCAGGATGTATTAACTAAGCTGCACTGCGATTTCCGGCCCCCAAATCAAAAGTTCAGTTTCTTAAAGAGACAGCGCACCTTAAATCAAAATGGCCTAAAAAGACCCTGCACAGTCTCCCACTGCTGAAACAGAGCAAATACAACCTGACACTGCCCATCATGAAGACCAGGAAGCAGAACCCACACTTCCAGGAGGCCAAGTCGTTCGACAAAAACGCTCTGTCAAACCAACCATAAAAGCTGTCGAAAATTATCACAATACGAAGGATGAGTACAATGACAACCTGGACGACCTATGGGAGCGAGTTACCTCCCTCATATCAAGCGTCTAACGCCACAAAGATGATGCAGTGACTTTACAGGATACAATAAGACGGCTAGACACGGCCCATGGTAGATACAAGAGACTGTCCGCAAGGTATGCCGCCTTCCTAAAAGACTCTAATATTGACGAAGCCTCATCAGAGTTATGCAAGGTAGATTCCACAGACAGAGAAAGGAACGCTGCCATGCAAGACGCCAAAGATAAAGCGGAGCTCCGTGTTGCTCATCTGCAAGAATCAAGATCCCACAGGTCAGGCTCATCCAGACGCTCTTATTGGTCGTACAAATCATCCTGCTCAAGAACTTCAGCCCTCAGTGACAAAATTCTAGAGGCCCGCTTAAATGTAGAGAGATCCAAACTAAGACGTTCCTTTACAGAAAAGAAAGCAGAAGCAGAGGCAGTAGCCAAGAAAGCTGAAGCAGAGGCAGTTGCCAAGAAATCAGAAGCAGAGGCAGTAGCCAAGAAAGCGGAGGCAGTAGCCAAGAAAGCTGAAGCAGAGGCTCAAGCAAAGATTCTTCAAACACAAATGGAGGAAGAAGTCGCGCTAGCCGAAGTAAAAATGCTTGAGCAAGCATTGAAGCAAAACCTCGAACCGATTTGCCTACCACCACAGGAAGAAGATGACCCAGCTGTTCGTACCAGCGACTATGTGCAGAAACAGATATCTGCAGCGCACACCTTCTCCAGCGATGTTCAACCCAACATTGCGGAAACGTCCAAGTCGGCCCAACTTACGGTGCCAGTGGCACCAACAGCCTCCGCAGATACCCAAGACCAACGCCATGATGCGTCCCCTCAGGAGAAGTCATCACCGCAAGACGACCACAAGGCGCACTCCAGCCCGCCTCCACAGTTCAAGCAGCAGTCATCAGAGTATCCAGAGATTAAGCCACCACAGCTCAACCCTGCAGCAACATAATTTTACCCGGGAACAATTCACCCTTCCACGCCTCACAGCTTATACCCCCGAGGGGCACCACAAGCTAACATGGTTACAAGGAGTGAAGGATCAGACATGTCCGAGTTTGCCAGGTTCATGGTGAGCTGAGTACTAATCAGCACCAGTCTCTCAAAATTCGACGACCGTGCAGAGAACTACAGAGCCTGGAAAGCAACCTTCAAGGCCACCATTGCTGACCTCAACCTATCCGCGGAGCAGGAGCTCGACCTCATGGTCAAATGGTTGGGTCCAGAATCCACAAACCGTATCAAGAGTCTTAGGACCGTCTATTTGGGACAAGCTGAAGCAGGTCTTGCTGCTGCCTGGCAGAGACTCGAAAGAACCTACGGCAGCGCTGAAGCCATAGAAAAGTCCCTATTTAAGAGACTGGAGAATGTTCCAAGGATCAATCTTAAGGAAGCCCACAAACTTCTGGACTTAAGTGATCTGCTTATGGAGCTGGAACTTGCAAAAAGAGACCCCCGTCTGTCTGGACTGTGCTACCTGGACACTGCCCATGGGGTGAATCCAATCGTCTCAAAGTTGCCACATAGTCTGCAAGAGAAGTGGGCAGTGTGCGTCTCCAGGTACAAAAGGTCACATGACGTCACCTTTCCTCCGTTCATTCAGTTCTGCAAGTTTGTCGATGAACAGGCCCATATGAGGAATGACCCTAGTCTAGACTTCCTGGAGTCCAACACTGCAGCTACAGCAACATCCTCATCAAGGTATGAAAGCATCACACACAGACGCAAGGACTTGAGGAACAGTGTAAGTGTCAGGAAGACTAACCTGCCACCACCTGCAGTACCTGCTGATAACCAGTACACTATTCCGTCGAGGGATAAATCTTTCAATCGTGAGTGTCCCATTCACAAAAAGCCACACTCATTGAACAAATGTAGAGGCTTCAGGTCCAAAACCATGCAGGAGCGCAAGAAAATCCTCAGCGAACTTGGGGTATGTTTCAAGTGCTGCGCCTCATTAGAACACATGGCCAAGGACTGTAAATCTTCCATTAAATGTGAAGAGTGTCATAGCGACAAACACCCATCAGCCTTGCATCCAACCTCAGCCACCAGCAATCCAACAGATGTTCCACTGTTTCATAGTCAGAGAGGACCACAGGAATTTCCTCAGGTTCTTGTGGCACAAGGACAACGACCCCAGCAAAGAGATGGTGGAGTATCGCATGAGGGTGCACGTATTAGGGAACAGCCCTTCGCCCGCTGTGGTAACCTATGGCCTGCGGAGAACTGCACTGGAAGGAGAGTCCGAATATGGAACAGACGCCAGAGACTTTGTAGAGAAAGACTTCTACGTAGATGATGGACTGAAATCTCTACCCACAGAAGAAGCAGCGATTGACCTGCTTAAGAGGACCCAAGGTATGCTGTACCGAGCCAAGCTTAGACTGCACAAAATTGCTTCAAACAGCCCAGCTGTCATGAGAGCCTTTGAGTCAAGTGACCACGCACCAGGATTCAAGGACATAGACCTGGGACCAGACCGTCCGCCTGTGCAGAGAAGCTTAGGCCTGAGGTGGAACCTGTCAGCCGACACCTTCAACTTTCAAATCAACTGTGCAGAAAAACCACTCACTAAACGTGGTGTCCTGTCAGTGGTGAACAGCTTATACGATCCACTTACCAAACAAGGTAAATCCCTTCTGAGACAGCTTTCCGAAACCGTCAAAGACTGGGATGCCCCACTCCCTCCTGATAAGGAACCAAAATGGGAAACCTGGAAGCTGTCCTTGTGTGCCTTGGATGAGATCCACATACCAAGATGCTACGCCACAACCTCACTTGCCGCTAGCACTAGGACAGAACTCCATGTGTTCTTGGATGCATCCACAGAGGCCATTGCAGCCGTTGCCTATATGAAGGTGACGGGATCCGACAATCAAGATCATGTTGGGTTCGTCTTCGGCAAGGCTAAGTTGGCTCCCAAGCCTGACCACACTATTCCCAGGCTCGAACTCTGTGGGACTGTGCTTGCGGTAGAACTCGCAGACTTTATACAGCATGAGCTGGACACCAACTTAGATGACGTACAATACTACACTGACAGTAAGGTCGTCTTAGGTTACATCCACAACCAAACAAGGCGCTTCTACGTGTACGTCAGTAACCGCATTGAGAAAATAAGGAAGTCTTCCAAGCCTAAGCAATGGCAGTATATCCCATCTGAGCTTAATCCAGCGGACCACGCCACTAGACCTATGTCTATAAGTTCTTTTGCTAACTCTTCTTGGCTTTCAGTTCCGAAGTTTCTGCTGGAACAGAAAGGAAGTGAACGTGTCCAGGAAGACTTCAGCATCCAGGTCCAGATAACGATCCAGAAGTCCGCTCCAAGGTCAGTGCTCTGGCCACGAACACTAAACCAACCTCCAGGCTCAGTTGCCAGCGCTTCGAACGCTTCTCCAACTGGATGAAACTCGTCAAGACCTTCACAAGGTTAGTCCACATTGCGAAATCTTATCACGACTCACATGGAAACAAAAACTGTCATGGTTGACACGTCTGCCTTAAACCGCTCTTTACTGCGGACATTCCGGTAGGATAAAGATGAGCAGAACACTGCACTATTACTTCCATTGGATTACCGTTGGGTCGGAGATAGTTTGGCCTAGTGCGGCTTCTTTGATCCGAAGATGGGTTTCTTTTGGATTAACTCAGGAACTGACTTAAAGACGTTCATTTACCTCGTTTTGAAGTTATTATTGCATTTCATGCATGTTTATGTGTTTGTTTTTTCTAGGTTGTTGGACTTCATTTCAAATGCACTAGTATAGTGAAATCCCTTACGGAATTTCAGACGGGGAGTGTGCTGTTCCGTTTGTCTGGGTTATGTATTGTATTATTTCCATGCTGTGTATAATCTATTCTTTCATGCTCTCTGCTGTCACCTGGTGGCCCTTTCTGTGTGGCAGCCTATAACTAATTAATTCTGGTACATGCCTTTCCCTTCCTGTGCTGAGGTCACTGCTTCTTCCTGTTAACAGCCATTTGCTTTGTTAGTTCGTTATGGGAGAGACACACTTTGCACTGAGCTGTGAAAGGCATCAGTTTTCGACCACCACCACCCCATACATTCTTGCTGCTCACACTTGCAGCCATACTTGGTGCTACATCTTCCTGCACCTCGTTTTTACCTGCATTTCTGGAGAAGTTACTGTATACCAATCATAAGCTGTATGTCCAGATTTCCAAATAAACAAGTCTGGACTTCACAATCCCTGGTGTGCATCATCTCTCCGGACACTGAACAGCACTGGTCCTGTCTGCTCTGCATGAGGAAGCGGAAGGTAGGAAAACTCTCCCAGCCCCAATCAACTATACCTCCATTCGCCTCATGTGGGGACAGAACATCCTCATCCGAGAGAATCGGATCGCACTGTGATCAGAGTGTGATTAGCTGATTCTGACCGATTTTCTCAAATGAAAGATAATACGGTTATGTGACCCCGACCTCATAAGGCCCCAAAATGCTCCCAGAAACATCCACTGTCTGCCAGAATTGTGTAACGTCCACCTCTTTTGAGGACGTGGTCATCAGGATCGGCAGTAAGTGTATGGGCCCACGATTGTTCCTCCGGCCATTGTGTGACCCTCCATTCACTTCTTTGGGACTATCGGAGTATGGCGCATGTGAAATTACCACCTCCATAGACAGTGAATGGCGCAATCACTACACGTCCACTACCACGCCTTTCACCCGGGGGCCAAGTAACATCTGGGAATGCTCGTATATTATGTTTGAGTCCCTGCAGCTGCATGATTTGCTGCTGTTAGACACCTGAACACATGCGAAGATTGCCTGTTTGTTAGGGCATCCTCACATGTATTGTATCTGTCTACTAACAGCCACAAATCATGCAGCTGCGGGACTCAAACATAATTTAGAAGTGTAAGGGGGAAAACCGGGCTGCGGGTACCTGCACCGAGCCCGGTCCAGAACTGTTTAGGCTGCCACGCATGTTGCCTGGGGGAAGAAATGAGGGAGTGGACCAACCTCATGATCGGGGAAGGAGGAGCCAGATAAAAGAGAAAGCGTGCGCGAATCAGAGGCAGTGCGCAGCCGAGTGAGCAGCGTGTTCCGTCCCTAGAGTACCAGCGACGCGATAGGCTGCGGTTGTTGCCTCCAGCTGGACCGCTGTGAAGAGAGGTTCCGTGTGCCCAGTGGATGTAAGGCCGGCATCACACTCACCGTAGAAAAAAACGGACCGTATTGTATGGCCGTATTACGCAGAAACGTTGCCGGCACATTTATCCGTATTTCATCTGTTGTCAAGGTGTGGCTGCGTATTTTGCGCATTAAGCATCAGTATATCATCCGTATGGCATATGTACGGCGAGAATTTCTCGCCGGCTTGCAAAACCGACATATAATGGATCCCAATGACAGTTTTTACATCACAAAAGAAAGAATAGATATTTACACATAGAATACATATATATATATATATATATATTACATGTTATTGTGACATATATATATATATTTATAGTTCATACACTTCTACATAGTATAATAGCCGCTAATTCAATTGATGGCTTTTGTGAAATTACAGAATCCAACCTGAAATGACACATGGTTTACATACAGTTAACCATGTCATTTCATGTAGTTTGATATATGGCTTTCACTAACAATTACATGAGTGTATGTGTGCAAAATTTCATACATGTAGAGGTTAATTAAATGTGTAAATTCATTGAAAAAAAATGCGTTGGCTCCCGCAGTATTTTCTCCACCAGACAGGGAAAGCCAGCGACTGAAGACAGATATTAGTAGCCCAGAGAGGGACCATTATTTTTGTGCCCCCCCTGGCTACTAACATCTGCCCCCAGCCACCCCAGAAAAGGCACATCTATGATGAGATGCGCCTTTTCTGGCACTTAGCCCGTCTATTCCCATTGCCCTGTAGCGGTGGCTAATGGGTTAATAATGGGTTAAGGCCACCTTGCTATTGAAAGGTGACTTTAAGCCAGGTTAATAATTGAGAGTTGTCAATTAGACAACTATCAATTATTAATCCTATTGTATGAAATGAAAAAAAAACACACACGCATTAATAAAAAATCATTTTAATGAAATAAATACACAGTTTTTGACAATCTTTTATTGTACTGGTACTCCATACGATTCCCTTGTTCTCCTGTATTAAAACGAAAATAATAAAGCAAGCTTATTCTTACCTCTCCGGCGCTCAGTCAGGTCCTACGCTGTAATCCTTCACAAAGGGTTAACAGGTTTACAGCAAGCAGCGCAACTAATGCTGGCAGCCTCGCTGTAAACCTCCGAATGAATGAGCTCATCTCCCCGGCTGACAGGAGGTGAGCTGATTAGCTGGGAAGCTTAATTGAATGTTTCCCACGGTAATCAGTTCACTTCAGGTTAGCCAGGGACTCCTCTGACATCACTGATGCTGTACGGAGTCCCCAGCTGACCTGAGGTGAACTGATTACTGTGGGAAACAATCAATTAAGCTTCCCAGCTAATCACTTCCTCTCCTGTCAGTCGGGGAGATGAGCTCATTCATTCGGGGGTTTACATAGAGGCTGCAGCATTAGCTCCGGTCCTCGCTGTAAAAATGTTAACCCTTTGTGAAGGATTGCAGCGTGGGACCTGACTGAGTGCTGGAGAGGTAAGAATAATGTTCAATAAAAGATGGTCAAAAACTGTGTATTTATTTCATTAAAATGATTTTTTATTAATGTGTGTGTTTTTTTTTCATTTCATACAATAGGATTAATAAGTGATAGTTGTCTGATTGACAACTCTCAATTATTAACCTGGTTTCAAGTCACCTTTCAATAGCAATGTGGCCTTAACCCGTTAGCCACCGCTACAGGGCAATGGGAATAGACGGGCTAAGTGCCAGAAAAGGCGCATCTCATCATAGATGTGCCTTTTCTGGGGTGGTTGGGGCAGATGTTAGTAGCCATCGGGGGTACAAAAATAATGGTCCCTCTCTGGGCTACTAATATCTGTCTTCAGTTGCTGGATTTCTGTCTGGTGGAGAAAATACAGCGGGAGCCCACGCATTTTTTTTACAACGAATTTACACATTTAATTAACCCCTACATGTATGAAATTTTGCATACATACACTCATGTAATTGTTAGTGAAAACCATATATCAAACTACATGAAATGACATGGTTAACTGTATGTAAACCATGTGTCATTTCATGTCGGGTTCTGTAATTTCACAAAAGCCGGCAATTGAATTAGCGGCTATTATACTATGCAGAAGTGTTTGAACTATATATATATATATATATATATATATATATATATATATATATATATATATATATATATATATATATGTCACAATGACATATGTGTATATATATTATATATATATATATATATATATATATACAGTACAGACCAAAAGTTTGGACACACCTCTCATTTAAAGATTTTTCTGTATTTTTATGACTATGAAAATTGTATATTCACACTGAAGGCATCAAAACTATGAATTAACACATGTGGAATTATATACTTAACAAAAAAGTGTGTTACAACTGAAAATATGTCTTATATTCTAAGTTCTTCAAAGTACCCACCTTTTGCTTTGATGACTGCGTTGCACACTCTTGGCATTCTCTTGATGAGCTGCAAGAGGTAGTCACCGGAAATGGTCTCCCAACAATCTTGGAGGAGTTCCCAGAGATGCTTAGCACTTGTTGGCCCTTTTGCCTTCACTCTGCGGTCCAGCTCATCCCAAACCATCTCGACTGGGTTCAGGTTGGGTGACTGTGGAGGCCAGGTCACCTGGCGTAGCACCCCATCATTCTCCTTCTTGGTCAGATAGCCCTTACACAGCCTGGAGGTGTGTCTGGGGTCATTGTCCTGTTGAAAAATAAATGACGGTCGAACTAAACGCAAACCGGATGGAATAGCATGCCACTGCAAGATGCTGTGGTAGCCATGCTGGTTCAGTATGCCTTCAGTTTTGAATAAGTCCCCAACAGTATCATCAGCAAAGCACCCCTACACCATCACACCTCCTCCTCCATGCTTCACGGTGGGAACCAGGCATGTAGAGTCCATCCGTTCACCTTTTCTGTGTCGCACAAAGACACAGTGGTTGGAACCAAAGATCTCAAATTTGGACTCATCAGACTAAAGCACAGATTTCCACTGGTCTGATGTTCATTCGTTGTGTTCTTTAGTCCAAACAAGTCTCTTCTGCTTGTTGCCTGTCCTTAGCAGTGGTTTCCTAACAGCTATTTTACCATGAAGGCCTGCTGCACAAAGTCTCCTCTTAACAGTTGTTGTAGAGATGTGTCTGCTGCTAGAACTCTGTGTGGCATTGACCTGGTCTCTAATCTGAGCTGCTGTAAACCTGCGATTTCTGAGGCTGGTGACTCGGATAAACTTATCCTCAGAAGCAGAGGTGACTCTTGGTCTTCCTTTCCTGGGTCGGTCCTCATGTGAGCCAGTTTCTTTGTAGCGCTTGATGGTTTTTGCTACTGCACTTGGGGACACTTTCAAAGTTTTCCCAATTTTTCGGACCGACTGACCTTCATTTCTTAAAGAAATGATGGCCACTCATTTTTCTTTACTTAGCTGCTTTTTTCTTGCCATAATACACATTCTAACAGTCTTTTCAGTAGGACTATCAGCTGTGTATCCACCAGACTTCTGCACAACACAACTGATGGTCCCAACCCCATTTATAAGGCCAGAAATCCCACTTCTTAAACCTGACAGGGCACATCTGTGAAGTGAAAACCATTTCCGGTGACTACCTCTTGAAGCTCATCAAGAGAATGCCAAGAGTGTGCAAAGCAGTTATCAAAGCAAAAGGTGGCTACTTTGAAGAACCTAGAATATAAGACATATTTTCAGTTGTTTCACACTTTTTTGTTAAGTATATAATTCCACATGTGTTAATTCATAGTTTTTATGCCTTCAGTGTGAATGTACAATTTTCATAGTCATGAAAATACAGAAAAATCTTTAAATGAGAAGGTGTGTCCAAACTTTTGGTCTGTACTGTGTGTATTCTATGTGTATATATCTATTCTTTCTATTCTTTATTAAACCTGTCAGTGTGATTTTACAGTACCGCCGGGGATGAATTGCCGGCTTTTCTAAAGGACACCGGTGCGTATTTCTCGCAAGTCACACGCCTGGTCCATGTGTAATCCGTTGTTTTCTCGCACCTATACACTTTCATTGGCGTACAATCGCAGCATGCTGCGGGTGTCTCGCACCGTAACATACGGACGAGAATAATACGCATGATCAGAGCTGCCCCATAGAGAAATATTGGTCCGTGTGTAATGCGTGATTTTCACTCCTCTCACTCATCCGTATTCCTCCTAAGGCCGGGATCACACATGGAACGAAATCATCCGACACTCGCATGTGAAATCCCAGCTCTGGCACTCGGGAGTGGAGCGAGTGGCTGCATAGAACTACATGAAGCTGCACACTCCACTCCCGAGTGCCAGCGCCAGAGCTGGGATTTCACATGCGAGCATCAGACGATTTTGTTGCATGTGTGATCCCGGCCTTAGTGTGACGCCGGCCTAAGAGAGAGAGGTACCGTGCGCTCTGTGACTGTGAGTACCGTGCACGTGCGGAGGAGAGAAGGCCGAGTACCGGACATACTTCTGCTGCTTTCTCTGCAGGTTGCTGTACGCCAGCTCACGACTGACTCTGGGAACGCTGCCGCATTGTTTGCTTCGGCTGCACTAGGTCATGGACTAGGGGCTCAGGGGAAGGTACCAGAGACCGACCGCTGCCGCCAGAAGATGGACCCTCGTTTAAAGGACCCCATCTGAGGACATCCCCCCGGACGCTGCCGGTGCTACAACCCCTGCGGGATCATCTGCTGAGAGGAGCATAAAGGACTCCATCTGAGGACATCCCCCCGGACGCTGCCGGTGCTACAACCCCTGCGGGATCATCTGCTGAGAGGAGCATAAAGGACTCCATCTGAGGACATCCCCCCGGACGCTGCCGGTGCTACAACCCCTGCGGGATCATCTGCTGAGAGGAGCATAAAGGACCCCATCTGAGGACATCCCCCCGGACGCTGCCGGTGCTACAACCCCTGCGGGATCATCTGCTGAGAGGAGCATAAAGGACTCCATCTGAGGACATCCCCCCGGACGCTGCCGGTGCTACAACCCCTGCGGGATCATCTGCTGAGAGGAGCATAAAGGACTCTGTGTAGCCCTGGTACACAATACCAGGAGGATGAGTGGAGAGGTAACAGTTAAGGTCTCTTCATGACATCATGTACACTTCTGACACACCCAGCAGGGGTGTGGAAGGGAGTGATTTCTAGTCAGTCAGTTTCCTGTCCTTGGACAGAGTAGACGTGTCCAGTTTAAGTCTGTCAGCAGTTCAGAAAGTGGAGGCTGGTACAGGTGGTTTAATTCACCTTAGCCTAGTCAGAGCTGTGCCCCACTGGAAGAAAGACTGAACTATCTACTAAGAGTCGAGCAAATCGAAGGGCAAAGTGGAAGGAAGATTATTGGAAAAGTGCTTTTGACTTGGAAAAGTCCTGCACATTGCTACCGGTCACTGGGGACCGAAGGATCACTATTAGCTACAAGCATAGTGAAGAGAAAACCAGAGATTTACCGGACCCTAGGTCGCGGCAAACATCCCCTTATAGTCAGTACGTAACTGGGGTCAGGGGAAGTGAAGACTTTGAGTCTCTGCAGGACAAAATAAGAATTCAGCTCCCTCACAGAAAGGCTCCACCACAAACCTGACTGGGAAATACAGCTTTGGATAAGCTGGAGTTATTGAGAGAACTACGCTGCAAGCTGGTTGTACTCATCAGTGTGTTGAAAGTAAAGGAGGTCCCTAAGTTGCTTAGCTGTTGCCTCAAAGCTCATCCTCCACCAACCCCATCAGCCTCCCTGGGACCTGCTTGAACATCTTACAAGTAAAGGTATGGAAAGACACTGACCGTGTGAGACTGAGTTATTATTGCATGCCTGCACAATCCCTACCTAACTACCGACCTGAGGGAAGAGTCCCACCTGTAGGGGACCCGACATCTAGCTGCCTCACCATCCCCTCAGAGATCTACAGCAGCGCTGGTACATATTACCAGAATACTACAGGTGGCGTCACGAACTGTATATAAACCTATCCCCTGTAAATATATCCCCAACATACGCCAGACCGCCAGGGCCACAGACCGAGCCACAGCTACCTGTGACAATCCCCATAGACTTCTACAGGCTCGGCTCTGAGTACCCCATTGCCCTGGTAACCCACAATTGTGGTGGCGGGTCGACACAAAAATTTGGCGTCACGAACAGGATACGAAGCTTGCAGCATTGCGAGCCCTGTGTGCCTGTGGAGTGTTTTGGCGAAAAAGACTGTTGCTGTTGTTTGGCGCCAAATACCGCCATATTTGCCGCCAGATTCGCGCCCTCAGGCGCTGGAGAAGAAGGTGGGCGTACCTGAAAGAGCGCGCAAAGTCTTGGACACGCCCCCGGCTCTGACTCAGCGGCAGGTCCTGCAACAGGAAGTGAACGCTCTGACATCAGAGCGCCTGCGACGAAGGTCCTGTTCCCACTGCGGTGCCTGTGAAGTAGCAGCATCTGAAACCGGTAGGCTCCGTTTAACCAAGGGGGCGCTAAGATGTCACAACAACCGGCTGACAGTGCGGCCCCAGCCGGAGGCCCCAATCCCGCACCGCCTGGTATTGTAGCGCCAGATGGGGGTGCAGGTCCAGCACCCAGTCCGGTAGTCCCGATCATGCCACTAACGCTCCCATATATGCCTGGGGCGAAATGGCTTCCCCAATACAGCGGTGAGCCAGGCACATTAGCAGGCTTCAAGCGGAAGTTATGCAGCATCTTAGAAATGTACTCTATGCCTGAGAGACAAAAAGCTGCTGTGCTAATAGGGCAGCTAACTGGCGCTGCTGAAAGGGAAGTGGAGACTTGGGATACCGCTGATCAGGAGTCGGTACCTGCGATCTTCCTTAAGCTACATGCCATATTTGAAGACCGCACAGAAACGGATCTCCGGATGGCCTTCTATCACTGTTCACAACAGCCAGGTGACAGCATCCGAGACTATGCTTGCCGACTACAGGGAGCCCTGAGAGCCCTCAAGCAAATTAACAATTTAAATGCTATCGACGAGAATAGAATGCTGAAAGAACAATTTATACAGGGATTGAGATCCCCAGAGGAACGCAGAACTGTAAATTGGTGGTCCTTAGATCATCCGGATGCTACCTTTGATGCCCTAAAGGACATGGCAATAAAAGGGCTGCGGCCCCTGGGCAAACCTGAGGTGGCCACCCAACATCATCAGGGTGAAGTCACTCTGGAACCGGCAGTAACCCCCTGTTCCCCGTTAGTGGCCGAAGCCAAAGCGCAGGTGACACCTCCTAGTGAATTGGACTGTCTGCGCTCAGAGGTGCGCCAGCTGACTAAAAATCTGGCCGCTGTGATGAGTGCCCTGCAGCTGCGGAAAGAGGAGGAAGGAAAGATCTTGTTAGCTGACTGCCCAGAAGACGTCCCGTGGATGCACCGGAGAAGAAAGAAGACGTCGCCCCCCCGGAGGAGGACAACGCCACCCCCAGGAGCAACCTCTGATCAACACCCTTCTCGTCGAGAGATCATCTGTTATCGCTGCAACCGGAAAGGTCATCTGTCTCCACAGTGTCCTTTAAACGGGCAGAACCTGGGTCCAAGGGCCAACACCCAGGAGAATACCCGTCAGGCCCCCTAGACTGGAACCGCAGGTATGTGGGCGGGCGACCCTACCTGTCTATTATTCTAGATGGTATTGCTGTTCCAGCATTGTTAGACACTGGGTCCCAGGTGACCCTAATACCTGATGCTCTATATACCAAGTACTGGTCAATGGACAGTCTTAAACCTCCGAGCCTTGACTTTACTGTGTATGCTTCTAATGGTCTTCCTGTAGAAGTACTCGGAACAAAATGTGTAGATGTAAAGGTGGGCAGAGAGGAGTTGAAAGACCAAGGGCTTCTGGTAGTAAAGACTGTAAATGAGGAGAACGGTCTAAATATAATTTTGGGTACTAACATTATCGGTAATTGTTTGGGAGAAGTTGTGTTCTTGCTCCAACAGCTCGCTGAGATTGCCCGACCAAGGCAGAGAGGAGTAATCCAAAGAGAGATCCGGGCCCTGGTGTGTCAGCAGCAAGCGAAGCTTACCGACGGCGAAATTGGTAATGTACGGGTCACTGACTCGGATCCTATTGTGATACCCCCAATGAGTGAAATGATCATTTGGTGCAGGGCAGCCATAGGTCTGAGGGGACAGAATTACCAAGCTGTAGTAGAACCCCACCATTCAGAACATAGACCTACACTTATGACTGCTCGAGGAGTAGTAGAAGTGGTGAATGGAAGAGTACCGGTACGGCTTCTCAATTGGGGAGATGATGAGGTAAATTTACCCCGTTATGCAACTATTGCTAAACTTCATGCTGTTGATAATAATTCTATTCTCCCGGCTGAGTCCTTAGACTCCTGTCAAATAGAGGAGGACAATGACCCAGCAACTCAGGTGGCGGAATGGTGTCAGCAACTCCATGTTGGGACGGACACCACTCCCGCTCACCAGAAGCAAGGGGTATTACGGGTGGTGCAAGAGTACGCCCAAGTGTTTAGCAAAAATCCACTTGATTTTGGGACAATTAAGGGAGTACAACATCATATCCCTACAGGCAATCATCCTCCCATCAAAGAGCGGTATAGGCCCATACCTCCAGCTCATTATCAGAAGGCTAAAGAAATGTTGAATGATATGAAGAAAGCTGGGGTGATAAGGGATAGTTGTAGCCCCTGGGCAGCACCTCTAGTTCTGGTTAAAAAGAAAGATGGTAGTATGAGAATGTGTGTGGATTACAGGCAGGTGAACCGCATAACACACAAGGATGCATACCCGCTACCACGTATAGAGGAATCATTAGCTGCTCTGAAAACGGCTAACTACTTTTCTACCCTTGATCTGACTAGTGGTTACTGGCAAGTGGCTGTGGCTGAGGAGGATCGTGAGAAAACGGCTTTCACCACCCCAATGGGGCTCTGTGAGTTCGACAGAATGCCGTTTGGGCTCAGTAGTGCCCCAGGAACATTTCAGAGAGTGATGGAAAATTGTCTGGGACATCTCAATTTTGAAACCGTGCTGCTATACCTAGACGACGTCATCGTGTATTCCAAGACTTATGAGGACCATCTGAAGCACCTGGCAGAAGTATTCGAGTCCCTGTCCAGGTACGGGATGAAGTTGAAACCCTCAAAATGCCATCTACTCAAACAGAAGGTACAATACTTGGGGCACATCGTCAGTTCGGAAGGAGTAGCGCCGGATCCAGAGAAAGTCACCGCCATCCAGAAGTGGCCGGAGCCGAAAAACCTTAAGGAAGTGCGACAGTTCCTGGGACTAACGGGTTACTACAGGAGATTCGTGAAAGATTACACGAAGAAGGCAGCTCCTTTACAGGACCTCCTAGTAGGACAATCCTGAAGAGCAGAAACCCTCCCTTTAATTGGGGTAAAGAACAGGCTGAAGCATTCCAAAAGATGAAAGAGATCCTTACAGGTGATGAGATCTTAACCTATCCTGATTACAGCCAACCGTTCCTGTTGTACACCGACGCCAGTAATGAAGGGCTGGGAGCAGTTCTCAGTCAGAAGCAGAATGGCCAAGAAAAAGTCATCGCTTATGCTAGCAGAAAACTCAGGCCAACGGAGAGGAATCCGGAAAATTATAGCAGCTTCAAGCTAGAGTTTCTGGCGCTGGTCTGGGCCATTACTGAAAGATTTAAGCACTATCTGGCCTCCAATAAGTTCACGGCGTACACAGACAACAACCCGTTAACGCACCTGGAAACCGCCAAGCTGGGTGCCATGGAGCAGCGATGGATGGCTCGGTTGTCCAATTACCAGTTTACTATCAAGTACCGGGCAGGTCGAAAGAATGCTAATGCTGATGCATTGTCCCGAATGCCGCATGACTCTGATACGGAAGAAGAATCGGACGACCTGGAAGAAATTGAGCTACCCGCGTTCCATCGAAATGGGGTAGTCCACAGCATCGAGTCCACAGAAAGCAGAATGGTGCAACATTAAATCCTTTACCCCATCACAGCTGGAAAGAGACTCAGGACAGTGATCCAGTGGTCAGCCGCATCAAGGAGTTGTTAAAACAGGAAGGTTCCTCCTTGGAAAAGGATGCACCTATGTCAGCCAAGCTCCTGTGGAACGAGAAAAGCAGGTTGTTCCTATACCGTGAGAAGTTGTGCAGGAGATACGTCAACCCCAGAACCCATGAGATGGTCTGGCAAATCGTGGTCCCCAAGGCAGACGTCCCAATGGTGTTGGAAGCATACCACGATCAAGCAGGACACTTTGGCTGGAGAAAGCTGGAGACCCTGTTGAGATGCCGGTTCTATTGGGTAGGGATGCGCAGCTCCATCGAGAGGTGGTGTCGGAACTGTGGACCCTGTGGTCTTAGAAGAAAGGACTACGGTAGTCAGAAGGCACCCCTGCAACCTATCCGGACGACTCGTCCCTGGAGATTGTGGCCCTGGACCACGTCAAATTGTCGCCAAGTAGATCTGGATACTCATACGCCTTGACCATGGTGGACCATTACTCCCGATTTCTGGTAGTTGTTCCAGTTAAGGACCAGACCGCAGTGACGGCCGCGAAAACCTTTCAAGCAAGCTTCTGCAGACCGCATGGGTATCCGGAGCAAGTCTTAACCGATCAGGGACCTGCTTTCGAAGCTGATTTATTCAAGGAATTCTGTCATATGTAGGGTGCAAGAAAATTAGAACGACACCATACCACCCTCAAACCAACGGTCTTTGTGAAAAGATGAACCATATTGTCCTTGACTTGTTGAGATCCATACCGTTGGAAGACAGGAATCGATGGCCGGATTTACTGCCTGATTTGGTTGATTTATATAATCATATACCTGTAAGCTCAACTAACTGCACTCCAGCCTATCTTATGAGAGCAAGGCCCGGAAAACTACCAATGGATCTAGAACTTGGAGTGGTAGAACCGGAGGCAGACGACGCTGTTGAAAACTGGGACGTCAATCGGCAAGAGCAATACAGAAGAGTACAAATCTGTGTGGAGGAAAGTCTCAATAAGGCACGGGAGAAACAGGAAGATGTTTACAACCGAAATGCTCCTGCCAAGCCTTTGATGCCTGGAGAGGTAGTCTTAAAAAGAAAGAGGAAGATGCACAAATTGGATAATCAGTGGGAGCAAGAACCCTACGTCATACAAGATTCTAAATATGACAACAGAAAAGTTTGTGTCGTCAGTAAGGATGGAGGAAGAACAACAACCACTGTGTCCAGAGATCATTTGAAGTTGTGTCCAGAACACTTAAAGAGTTGTGAAAAGAACCCTGTCCTCAATCAAGGAGAAAGAAAGGAAGAGGTCATACACACAGATCTGGGAGATTTTCCTGCGGATTGGCCTAGACTGGGAGATGCTGTGATAATTCCAGTGTTGCAGTTTTATCAGCCACAAGAGGAAGTTCTACCTCCAGTTGTGCCTGTGGTGCCAGTTGAGCCCGCTCAGGAGTTACCCATCCCAGCAACACCTCAACCTGTGGAACCTCAAGATGGATCATCTGAAGCAGCGCCCCATACTATGGGATCCCCTGGTGAAGCTGACTCACACCGCCCAGCCATCAGTACGCTTGCCAGATCCATAGAAAGATTAAGGCAGTTCTATAGTTTGCCGTTACGCAGTGCAGACAGATCGCAACTTGATATACCTGAAACTACACCACGTAGATCAGAGAGAATCACAAAAGGGAAATTACCCATTAGATATCAGCAGTAGTTATAACGAATTGATGTGAATATTGTAAAAAGTCTATATATATATGTTTTTCCCTATTATGTCTTCGTTTAACAATGGACTCAGAGGCTGAGGACTGAGCCAGCCCAAAAACTGTATCCTGTAAATAGTTGCACTTTGTGCCTTTTTAATGGTTTCACATGAAACCTTGACTTACCTCTGAAACAAAAACCCGTGTGGTGTGGCACTGAGTGAGGTCTGCATTTGGATGTCCTGCAGCCCACCCAGGACCCACGTTGAAGGTTTGGTGCGGGTCCTTCACAAGTATACTGTATATTTATTGAATGCTATTTAATATTTGTATTTCTATATATATAATGTTATTGTTCGCAACGTTCAAGATATCCTCACCTCCCGGATGGGACGCATTACTGTTTATTGTTTAATGTTTATTGCATAAACAAAATGTCTCTTTTGTATTTTACAGCCCGGGAGTGCTGTCGTTTACCATGGGGGAATGTGTAGCCCTGGTACACAATACCAGGAGGATGAGTGGAGAGGTAACAGTTAAGGTCTCTTCATGACATCATGTACACTTCTGACACACCCAGCAGGGGTGTGGAAGGGAGTGATTTCTAGTCAGTCAGTTTCCTGTCCTTGGACAGAGTAGACGTGTCCAGTTTAAGTCTGTCAGCAGTTCAGAAAGTGGAGGCTGGTACAGGTGGTTTAATTCACCTTAGCCTAGTCAGAGCTGTGCCCCACTGGAAGAAAGACTGAACTATCTACTAAGAGTCGAGCAAATCGAAGGGCAAAGTGGAAGGAAGATTATTGGAAAAGTGCTTTTGACTTGGAAAAGTCCTGCACATTGCTACCGGTCACTGGGGACCGAAGGATCACTATTAGCTACAAGCATAGTGAAGAGAAAACCAGAGATTTACCGGACCCTAGGTCGCGGCAAACATCCCCTTATAGTCAGTACGTAACTGAGGTCAGGGGAAGTGAAGACTTTGAGTCTCTGCAGGACAAAATAAGAATTCAGCTCCCTCACAGAAAGGCTCCACCACAAACCTGACTGGGAAATACAGCTTTGGATAAGCTGGAGTTATTGAGAGAACTACGCTGCAAGCTGGTTGTACTCATCAGTGTGTTGAAAGTAAAGGAGGCCCCTAAGTTGCTTAGCTGTTGCCTCAAAGCTCATCCTCCACCAACCCCATCAGCCTCCCTGGGACCTGCTTGAACATCTTACAAGTAAAGGTATGGAAAGACACTGACCGTGTGAGACTGAGTTATTATTGCATGCCTGCACAATCCCTATCTAACTACCGACCTGAGGGAAGAGTCCCACCTGTAGGGGACCCGACATCTAGCTGCCTCACCATCCCCTCAGAGATCTACAGCAGCGCTGGTACAAATTACCAGAAGACTACAGGTGGCGTCACGAACTGTATATAAATCTATCCCCTGTAAATATTCCCCAACATACGCCAGACCGCCCGGGCCACAGACCGAGCCACAGCTACCTGTGACAATCCCCATAGACTTCTACGGGCTCGGCTCTGAGTACCCCATTGCCCTGGTAACCCACAATTGTGGTGGCGGGTCGACACAACTCCATCTGAGGACATCCCCCCGGACGCTGCCGGTGCTACAACCCCTGCGGGATCATCTGCTGAGAGGAGCATAAAGGACTCCATCTGAGGACATCCCCCGGACGCTGCCGGTGCTACAACCCCTGCGGGATCATCTGCTGAGAGGAGCATAAAGGACTCCATCTGAGGACATCCCCCCGGACGCTGCCGGTGCTACAACCCCTGTGGGATCATCTGCTGAGAGGAGCATAAAGGACTCCATCTGAGGACTTCCCCCCCGGACGCTGCCGGTGCTACAACCCCTGTGGGATCATCTGCTGAGAGGAGCATAAAGGACCCCATCTGATGACATCCCCCCGGACGCTGCCGGTGCTACAACCCCTGTGGGATCATCTGCTGAGAGGAGCATAAAGGACTCCATCTGATGACATCCCCCCGGACGCTGCCGGTGCTACAACCCCTGCGGGATCATCTGCTGAGAGGAGCATAAAGGACTCCTTCTGAGGACTTCCCCCCGGACGCTGCCGGTGCTACAACCCCTGCGGGATCATCTGCTGAGAGGAGCATAAAGGACTCGATAAGTTTCGATAAGCACCTCCATATACTCAGATAAGACGTTATCCGAGCACATTCGCCCATCACTAATGAGCACGTAATTTTGGACACGGCTTACATAAAGTTGTCATCTATGGACCTCTGCGGATCATACATTTATCACCTATCCTAGAATAACCGTGGCGTCTATAATTTATCGGCTATTGCCTGAAACTTGGTGGATCTTATTGACTAGTCTGGGGTCTGCCAGGGGGTTACAGTATTTTTAGATATAGATTACACTAGTGTTACTGAAAACCGTTAAATGGGGAGTGTATGTGGTCGGTTGCTATGAGTAACAACTTTTCCACTCGCAGTGCACTTTTTTCACTTCTGAACTAAATGGGAAGTGTGGAAGTGCTGCCACCTAGCGGCGCTCCCTGGCGTTACTCTCACAGTTACCATCGTTACGAGCGAGATCTGCTGAGCTCTCGCGTTCAGATCCCCGGATCACTACGATAATCTCGTCGAAGTCTCGCGAGATCAATGGGAAGTCAGCGGAGGTTCCGGATGCTGGGAACTGGGAGCAGGCCGCGGCCCCGCATCGGAGGAACACCCGGGTAACAAGGCGCAGGGTGAGTGCGGGGTGTGAGCGGTGCTGACAAGGGGCCGGCCGTATTGTCTGACGGTGAGAGGGATGGAGGCTGTCGGACAGATATGGAGGTCGGTGACGGGGGGACGGGAGATGACGGAGGCGGCGGAGCGGACATGGCCATAGCTGCAGACCGGTGAGGTGACCGCAGCGGTGTCCGGCGACCGTCTGCACTTCTGTGGGAGGTTCGGTCCTGATGACTTCTGAGTGTCGTGTCTGTGAATTAGAGGCGGTTCCCCTTTAAGAGGAGATTATGGCTGATCCCTTAGAGGGTCTTCCCTGCTTGTCACGTCCACATTGGGGGGCGAGCGATGAGGCTGAGCCCACACGTACCTGTCGGTGGGTATTGTGTACGATACTGACCATGGCCGCCTTCGACAGGTACGTGCGGGCTCAGCTCCGTCCTTCTCGATGTGGACTGAGACGCACCAGACCGACCCTTCAAGGATGATTTTTTGCGTCTGATTCCCCCTCCCCCGATCTGGACAGGCAGCTGCAGCATACCCGTCACGCAGATCCATACCCCAAAGGGACGAGCTTACATTGTAGAAACGGCGCCTCTTGTTTCTCTATTGCGCTCGTATAGGACTGAGCTGCCATACCAGACCCGGCCTACATACAAGGGGGGCGCTGTTTCTAACCAGAAACAACCTTTCTAGTCTGCTCCTGTGTGCAGAATCCGTATGTGACAGGAAGAGTCCACAGTGCGGTTCTCACAATGACGGACGCCGTGATGACGCCCATAAGTTACTTACATCCATTGCATGTGACGCATCCAACCCCTCGTCGTTTTAATTTTTGGGGGAAGAATGGAATTGGCAGCACAAATACAAACTTCTCCAATATCTGGACAGTGGCGTGCTCCTGTAATGAGCAGCAGCGGCTTCTGAGCAGCTATGTCCATTTGTGCCATACACTGGCAATATGCTCTTTGGGGGGCACGGTGCTTACACACAGACCCCTGTACACATTAGGGAGAAGTCAGCAGGGCTGGCCAGCTATCTTAGGCTGCGTTCAGACAGAATTTTTTTTTGGTCTAGTAAGTTACATCAAGTTGTACGATTCGATGCTACAAAATTTAGGCTGTGCCCCTTTCACTGTCCACTTTCTGATAGACTTTGCCCCCTTGTCGAGTGTTGTGAAAAACATGCAGAAATTGGGGTGCAAGGCATAAGGAACAGTTTTTAAAAAAAAAAAAAAAAAAATTAAAGGCACTCTGTCTCCAGGTCTGTGAGTGACAAAGACCACAGTATCAGCGGAGTCACTAAAGTGTTATTGATACAAGGTGATAATCGGGAACTCGGCTTGGTCAGAAGAATGGAAATTCCCTAATCCGAGAGAATGGGCCAATTACGCTAATGACTCTGATCAGCATAGTGTTATCTGATGAGGATAGATGGAGGAAAAAAAATTCTCCATAGTGGCAGTGTGCGGAAATCAGACCGCTCAGATGTCATCCGAGTGCAGTCTGATGAAAATATGGTAGTACCATAGATTGGTATCATTACATGAGCTGATCGGGACGAGTGGGGGAGAAATAACATTATTAATTCCTTCACCCAGTTAAGTAAATGCCATATAAATGATGAAGGTCTCTGACATGTCTGTTTCTGTAAATACTTGTATTCTGCACTTTAAAATAATTATGCAGCTGTTAAAGGGCTTGTCCACTACTTTGATGTTGATGACTTATCCTTCGATTAGGTAATCAGTATTAGATTGGTGGGAGTCCGCAACATGGCATCCTCACCAATCAGTCATTATCACCACCGCAGGGGGTCCGATGTGTATAGAGAGGACAACCGCAACTACTTCCCACTATTTGGTAACCGCTCCATATTGAAATAACAGGAGGTGAGCTGCAATACCTGGCCGCAGACCCTAGATAAAGGCAGACAGAGCTGCGCTGTACCACTCTGCACACCATTGTCCTTGTGGCTGATAACAGCTGATTGTTGGGTGTGCTGACCCCACTGATCCTATGGACAACCCCATTAACCATTGGTTAAAATTGATCCTTGATATCTAGATATATTTGATCACTATTGCATCTGCCTATCACTTATCTTCTTTGTTATGTCTGATTATACTTTTATTTTTTCTTATTCATGGTAATTGATAGTTTTTCCCAACAGGGTCCCAGCTAAAATGAGTTCCCTCCTAGAACGCCTCCATGCCAAGTACAGCCAGAATCGACCATGGCCTGAAACTATTAAGTTGGTGCGGCAACTTATGGTAAGAAACTAGAGATCTGTAGACTTCTTTTGTGTGTATAGGGCACTTGTACCAATATTTCAGTTCTTGCAGGAGAAGAGGACGGGGATGATGACTGGAGGTCACCAACACTTGGTGACTTGTCTGGAAACTCTACAGAAAGCTTTAAAAGGTGAGTAGTGACCTATGGCCACTAATGCAGATTATTCTTCTAGTAGGGCATTAATCAGACCTTTCTGCTTTCAGTGTCTTCCCTGTCTGCCATGACGGACCGTTTGGAGTCTATAGCAAGGCAAAATGGGTAAGATGGAAAAGTTGTGTATCATGTATGAAGATGACGACGCTCTGATGTTACACCCATGTGTGCTTGTTGAATATGGACTGTAAAAGAGCATTAGTCTGAGACCCCCATGCCTCTGTTTTAGCCTTGTAACCCTCAGTGACATCTATAAGCTCTTCAGTGCAGCCTATTTTATCTATAGGATTTGCCTATTAATTGATGTATTTGAATAGGTCCATCCCATTTACTAATATGGAAGGTTACATATTTTTTGCCATTTAGCATATGTGTCATTTTTTACTCTTCAGTGGGACCTATCTGCCATTTTCTAAATGAGGCTAGTGTTATGGCTGTATAGATCTTGGTACAACAATATAAATCATACCTTTTTTGTAATAATTCGATGCAGGGCTGTGGAGTTGGTAAGCCACAGTTGCAACTCCGACTCCTGGATTTTATCAGGTTCCGACTCCTTCATAAATGGCCCATTCGTAACAATAAATTTACTGTTGTAAAATATTAACATCGTGCTTATTCAGTTTCTCACCATCATATTATAAGTAATCGGACCACTTAGAGCAGCGACTCTCAACCTGTGGGTCGCGACCCCGGCGGGGGTCGAACGACCAAAACACAGGGGTCGCTTAAAGCCATCGGAAAATACATATTTCCGATGGCTTTAGCCCAGTGGCATAGCGTGGGCGGGCGTAGGGCGCGGGCGTAGCGTGGGCGGTCCGCCCCAGGCAGCACGTGTGTGGGGCGGCGTAGCAGCAGCAGCAATTCCTCCTCCCACGGAGTCACAGTGCAGCGGCCCGGGACCCTCCGGAGCTGAGCGGCGGGTCGGTGAGTCCACTGTGCGGGGAGAGGGGGGACCCGGCCTGAGCAGGCGGCGCAATACTTACCTCTCCCCGTGCCTCCGTAGCTCCGGGCTCCAGGGGGCGCCTGCAGGGCGCCCGCGCTTCCTGTCACAGCAGCGCCGCTGGATGACATCATCATTCAGCGGCCAGCTGTGGCAGAGAGCGCGGGCGCCGGACAGGTGAGATGTGAGGTGTATGTGTCTGTGTGTATCAGTGTGTGTGTGTGTGTGTCTGCCTGCGTGTGTGTATGTGAGAGAGTGCTGCGGTGCTGACTGTGTGTGGTTCTGTATGTGTGATGGTGATGGGGGGAAGCAGTGATGGTGGTGAGGAGGCAACGATGATGATGGGGAGCCAATGATGATGGGCAGGCAATGATGATGATGGGGAGTCAATGATGATGGGCAGGCAATGATGATTATGGGGAGGCAATGATGATTATGGGGAGCCAATGATGATGATGGAGAGACAATGATGATGGGCAGACAATGATGATGATGATGGGGAGGCAATGATAATGATGATGGGGAGCCAATGATGATGGGGAGGCGATGATGATGATGGAGAGGCAATGATGATGATAATGGGGAGTCTTTCCACAGTTCCCTTTCCTGAGCTGTAACAGTGCAGAACGCAGCACAGTGCAGAGGAGAGCTCCATATTTTGTATGGAGCATTATATGGGGATCAGTATTCTTTATGGAGCATTATATTTGGCCCATAATACTGTATGGAGGACTATGTGGTGCCCATAATATTGTATGGAGGACTGTAATTATTTTTTGGTTTGGGGGTCACCGCAACATGAGGAACTGTATTGCGGGGTCACGGCATTAGAAAGGTTGAGAACCACTGACTTAGAGCAAAAACTATATTTATTAGAATACAATTAGAATATAGCAAATAACTTTTATAAACTTTTCTAAACTCTTGTAAGTAAATATGCAATAAACACTGTTATGCAGTTAATAAGAAGAAATCTATAAATTTGTCCTCAGAAAAAGTATTGCCTCTGTCAGATCCTCCTTCATGGATGCTCTCAAATCTGATGTAATTATTTTGAGAGCAGAGAACAACCTCTCTACACTAACTTGGGTTGGTGGCAAAGCAGTAACCACTCGGGCAACATCTCTGACAATGTCAGGATACAGAGGAATCGCTTGTTGCACTGTTATTTTTGATGAACGGTCAAATTTCTCAATTTCTTTTAGTGCACATGAAAAATTCTGCTGAAATGTACTGGCTGTGTTCTTTGATGGGGATGACTCTTCTATGCGGGAACACATTGCACGGTCCTTGTGATCCAAATATTTTTCGAAATTAAATTCTTCATCAGTTGATGAGGGTGAAGATGTGGCAGGACGACCAAATTCTTCTTGTTCCTCCTGACTGTTCTGCAACCCTTTCATCCTTACTGCTATTTCAAACAGAGCTTCTTTTCCTTTAGTTAGCTGTTGATCATCTAGAAGAATCCGATGCATTGGGTCTACAGAAACAGCTGCCAAAAGAATGTTATTTTGTAATAGTAGCTCCTCTCTCCGTTTCATTGATGTAGCAATGCCACTTGCAATTAACCCTCCTCTTTGGGACAGGCGAAACATCAGATTCTTCCACTCCTTTAAGAAAATACCTGGAGTTAAGTCCTCTGCTTGTAATTTTTTAGTCACTGTAAATGGGTGCTCTAGCTATTTTTCCAGCTCAGTCACCTGATTCCACTGACTTTCATTTAGCGTCAGTTGAGGGTTAGCCATGTCTACAAGAAAGGTTTTCAGTTCAACCAAGCGCTGAATCATTAAGTAAGTACTGCCCCATCGTGTGGCTTGATCAATAATTGCCCCTTTTCCAGCACGTCTCTTCAAAATTGAGTCAACTTTAGGCATACCTCTCAACCGTCCCGGATTGAGCGGGACAGTCCCGATTCTGACCCCCCCGTCCCGCTGTCCCTACACTATATGTCCCGCAGTGAGATGAGCCGCCACGCCCCCCATGCACCCTTTCCTTGCCCTCCGTCTCTACAGCTCAGCTGTTCACAGCTATCAATGACGCTGCTTGCTGTCTACTCTTCTGTGCCCACAGGACCTGTGATGAGGTCACAGGAGGGGAGGAGTTGGGGTCACATGATCAGTGTCCTCGTGTGCAGGACTGTGCTGTGATGGTTGTCATGGTGCTGGATGAGGGTAAGTTTGTGTGGGGGGGTCGGGACTCGGGTTTACAGATGTAGCAGTGCTGTACTGTGTACAAGTTGCACGGAGCGGAGCCGCGCGTGTACGAGGTGCACGGAGCGGAGCCGCGCGTGTACGAAACGGAGCCCTGTGTGTGCGAAGTGTACGGAGCTGAGCTGCTCAGCTCCGTACACACAGGGCTCCGTGCTTGAGCCATGTGTGTACAGAGCGGAGCAGAGCCGTGTGTATGGAGTGGAGCCTTGTGTGTATGGAGCAGAACCGCGTGTGTACGAGGTGTATGCTGCAAAGCCGCATGTGTATACTGAGTGGAGCCTTGTGTGTGCGAGGTGGACGGAGCGGAGCCGTGTGTGTACGAGGCATACAAAGCGGAACCGTGTGTGTATGAGGTGTGCAGAGCCGTGCGTGTACAAGGTGTATGGTGGAGAGCATTCATACCTCCCAAGGTGTACAAAGCGTGACTGCGTGTGTACAAGGTGTGCGGAGTGGAGCCATGTGTATATTGAGTGGAGCCTTGTGTGTGCGAGGTGGACGGAGTTGAGCCGTGTGTGTACGAGGCATACAAAGCGGAACCGTGTGTGTATGAGGTGCACGGAGCAGTGCTGTAGTGTGTACGGAACGGAGCCTTGTGTGAGCGGAGCCGTGTGTCTGTACGAGGATTACGGAGCTGAGCCGCGCGTGTACGAGGTGGATGTAGCAGTGCTGTAGTGTGTACGGAACGGAGCCTTGTGTCTGTACGAGGTTTACGGAGCAGAGCCTTGTGTCTGTACGAGGTTTACGGAGCGGAGCCGCGCGTGTACGAGGTTTACGGAGCGGAGGCGCGCGTGTACGAGGTGGATGTAGCAGTGCTGTAGTGTGTACGGAACGGAGCCTTGTGTCTGTACGAGGTGGATGTAGCAGTGCTGTGTGTGTACGAAACGGAGCCCTGTGTGTGCGAAGTGTACGGAGCTGAGCCGCTCAGCTCCGTACACACAGGGCTCCGTGCTTGAGCCATGTGTGTATGGAGTGGAGCCTTGTGTGTATGGAGCAGAACCGCGTGTGTACGAGGTGTATCCTGCAAAGCCGCATGTGTATACTGAGTGGAGCCTTGTGTGTGCGAGGTGGACGGAGCGGAGCCGTGTGTGTACGAGGCATACAAAGCGGAACCGTGTGTGTATGAGGTGTGCAGAGCCGTGCGTGTACAAGGTGTATGGTGGGGAGCATTCATACCTCCCAAGCGTCCTGAATTCAGCGGTACACTCCCGATTTTGAGAGTCTGCCCCGCTGTCCCGGCCGGGAGCTTTTCCCGTGGACACAGGAGTACATGCCGGTGCCCCGAGGAGCACTTTAAAACTCGCACGTGATGTTCCACCAGAAGTGATGTGCTGCAAGATGACCAGAAATGAGGTAATTTTGGGAGGAGATTGTGACGGAACCATGGAGGCACTTCAGGGAATGCTTCAGATCTATCACCGTGTCCTCGCCTTGGAATCGGGGATGTCGGCCATGTGAGTGGATCACGATATGTCCTGCATCGGGAGGCTCTGGTGGGCACTACAATGGGAGCCGGGCTGCTATAGTATCTTTATAGAATATTTATTTCTTTCTCTCTCTGTTTCTTTCTCTCTTTCTGTTCTTTCTTTCTTTCTCTCTGTTCTTTCTTTCTCTCTGTTCTTTCTTTCCCATCTTTCTTTCTTTCTCTCTGTTCTTTCTTTCCCATCTTTCTTTCCCATCTTTCTTTCTCTCGGTTCTTTTTCTTTCTTTCTCTATGTTCTTTCTTTCCCTCTTTCTTTCTATCTCTGTTCTTTCTTTCTTTCTTTCTCTCTGTTTCTTTCTTTTTCTCTATCTCTCTGTTCTTTCTTTCCCCTCTTTTTCTCTCTCTCTGTTCCTTCCCCTCTTTCTTTCTTTCTTTCTTTCTTTCTTTCTTTCTTTCTTTCTTTCTTCTCTTTCTCTCTGTTCTTTTTTTCTTTCTCTCTCTGTTCTTTCTTTCTTTCCCTTCTTTCTTTCTCTCTCTGTTCTTTTTCCCCTCTTTCTTTCTCTCTGTTCTTTCTTTCCCTCTCTCTGTTCTTTCTTTCCCATCTTTCTTTCTTTGTTCTTTTTCTTTTTTTCCCCTCTTTCTATCTCTGTTCTTTCTTTCCCCTTTCTTTTTCTCTTTCTTTCTTTCTCTCCTTTCTTTCCCCTCTTTCTCTTTCTCTCTGTTCTTTCTTTCTTTCCCCTCTTTCTTTCTCTGTTCTTTCTTTCCCTTCTTTCTATCTGTTCTTTCTTTCTCTTTATTTCTCTCTCTGTTCTTTCTTTCTGTTCTTTCTCTTTCTTTCCCCTCTTTCTTTCTTTCTGTTCTTTCTCTGTTATTTCTCTCTCTGTTCTTTCTCTCTGTTCTTTCTCTCTCTGTTCTTTCTTTCCCATCTTTCTTTCTCTCTATATCTCTGTTCTTTCTTTCTCTCTTTGTTCTTTCTTTCCCCTATTTCTTTTTTACTCTCTCTGTTCTTTTTTTCTGTCCCCTCTTTCTTTCTCTGTTCTTTCTTTCTCTCTCTGTTCTTTCTTTCCTGTCTTTCTTTCTTTCTCTCTCTGTTCTTTCCCCTCTTTCTTTCTCCCTCCCTCTCTGTTCTTTCTTTCCCCTCTTTCTTTCTCCCTCCCTCTCTGTTCTTTCTTTCCCCTCTTTCTTTCTCGTCTCTGTTCTTTCTTTCCCCTCTTTGTTTTTTTTTCTCTCTGTTCTTTCTTTCCCCTTTCTTTGTTTGTCTCTCTACTTTCTCTCTGTTCTTTCTTGCTTTCCCCTCTTTCTTTCTCTCTCTCCTTTCTCACTGTTTTCTTTTTTCTCTCTCTGTTCTTTCTTTTACTCAGTATCAGTGTGCCCGCAGTACCAGTCACTGTGCCCTCAGTACCAGTCATGTGATCACCAGTGCTAAATGGGTGTGGTCGGGGCGTGGACATGGTGTGACTAGTTGTGAAATGGGTGTGGTCGAGGCGTGGCCTAAAATTTGCAACCTTTGTCCCTCTTTCCCATCTTCAAAAGTTGGGAGGTATGCTTTAGGGGTTCTGGCAACAGTAGCCAATTTTCTCACCTTGCCAATCAGTGCAGCAGCATGTCCTTCTTGCAGACTATCTCTTATAGCCAGCTGTAGCGTATGCACAACGCAGCGCATGTGATGAATGAAAGAACATATTGACACAGTTTCAACAAGATCATCTAAACTATCATGTTTCTGTTCATCTGAAGCAACTTCAGTTTGCTCCTCAGTTACAATACGGTGTTCCTCTATTTCAAACATTTCTGTGTCTGTGGACCCAGAATGTTCTTCTAGCTGCTGGTCACCATCATTACTCTCATTCATTAGCTTAACCCCTTCCCGACCCATGACGCCACGTAGGCGTCATGAAAACCTGTGCCAATCCGACCCATGACGCCTATGTGGCGTCATGAAAGGATCTCGTCCCTGCGGGCCGGGAGACCGGGGTCACTGAAAGGTCACCCGACCCGCAGTTACAGGACCCTTTGTGCTTCACCACAGGGGGGTTGGCTTAACCCCCCCGTGGCCACGATCGCTCTGATTGGCTGTTAAAAGTGAAACAGCCAATCAGAGCAATGTGTAATATTTCACCAATTTAATTGGTGAAATATTACAATCCAGCCATGGCCGATGCTGCAATAGCATCTGCCATGGCTGGAGACCGAGCCCTGACCCCCCCACACCGAGTCACGGCGGTGATCGGCCGCCGCCACCGAAAGATGGCAGCGATCGGTCACCGCCGTCACTTACAGCTCCCCTCCTCTTTTGGTCCACTGCCCCCACTTCCTATCCCCCCCCCCAGCCTTCCGACCCCCCTACTCACCTCTCCCGATCCACCGATGTCCCACGATCGGGCCCGGCGTCCGCCCGGGCCTCTTCATGGGCGCCGCCATATTGGAAAATGGCGGGCGCATGCGCAGTGCGCCCGCCGGCCGGCGCATGCGCAGTGCGCCCCCCCGTGTTCAAAAATTTATTTTGATCACTGTGATAAACTGTCACAGTGATCAAAATAAAAAAAAGTAAATGAACCCCCCCTTTATCATAGGTAGGGACAAATAAAAAAAATAAAGAATTTTATTTTTTTTTCCTAGCGGATTTTGCTGCTGATCCGCAGCTGATTTTGCTGCGGATCCGTGGCGGATATCGCTGCTGATCCGCGGCGGATTTCGCTGCTGATCCGCGGCGGATTTCGCTGCTGATCCGCGGCGGATTTCGCTGCTGATCCGCGGCGGATTTCGCTGCTGATCCGCGGCGGACTTCGCTGCTGATCCGCGGCGGACATCGCTGCTGATCCGCGGCGGATTTCGCTACGGATCCGCTGCGGATTTCGCTGCTGATCGGCGGCGGATTTCGCTGCTGATCGGCGGCGGATTTCGCTGCTGATCGGCGGCGGATTTCGCTGCTGATCCGCGGCGGATTTCGCTGCTGATCGGCGGCGGATTTCGCTGCTGATCCGCGGCGGATTTCGCTGCGGATCGGCGGCGGATTTCGCTGCGGATCGGCAGCGGATTTCGCTGCTGATCCGCTGCGGATTTCGCTGCTGATCGGCGGCGGATTTCGCTGCTGATCCGCGGCGGATTTCGCTGCTGATCGGCGGCGGATTTCGCTGCTGATCCGCAGCGGATTTCGCTGCTGATAGGCAGCGGATTTCGCTGCTGATCGGCGGCGGATTTCGCTGTTGATCGGCGGCGGATTTCGCTGCGTATCCGCGACTGATTTCGCTGCGTATCCGCGACTGATTTCGCTGCGGATCCGCGACTGATTTCGCTGCGGATCCGTGACTGATTTCGCTGCGGATCCGCGACTGATTTCGCTGCGGATCCGCGACTGATTTCGCTGTGGATCCGCGACTGATTTCGCTGCGGATCCGCGACTGATTTCATTGCTGATCCGCAGCGGATTTCACTGCTGATCGGCGGCAGATTTCGCTGCTGATCCGCGGCGGATTTCGCTGCGCATCCGCGACTGATTTCGCTGCGGATCCGCGACTGATTTAGCTGCGGATCCGCGACTGATTTCGCTGCGGATCCGCGGCGGATTTCGCTGCTGATCCGCGGCGGATTTCGCTGCGGATCAGCAGCGGATTTCGCTGCTGATCCGCTGCGGATTTCGCTGCTGATCGGCGGCGGATTTCGCTGCTGATCCGCGGCGGATTTCGCTGCTGATCCGCGGCGGATTTCGCTGCGGATCCGCGGCTGATTTCGCTGCTGATCCGCGGCGGATTTCGCTGCTGATCCGCGGCGGATTTCGCTGCTGATCCGCGGCGGATTTCGCTGCTGATCCGCGGCGGATTTCGCTGCTGATCCGCGACTGATTTCGCTGCTGATCCGCGGCGGATTTCGCTGCTGATCCGCGACTGATTTCGCTGCTGATCCGCGGCGGATTTCGCTGCTGATCCGCGACTGATTTCGCTGCTGATCCGCGGCGGATTTCGCTGCTGATCCGCGGCGGATTTCGCTGCTGATCCGCGGCGGATTTCGCTGCTGATCCGCGGCTGATTTCGCTGCTGATCCGCGGCGGATTTCGCTGCTGATCCGCGGCGGATTTTGCTGCTGATCCGCGGCGGATTTCGCTGCTGATCCGCGACTGATTTCGCTGCTGATCCGCGGCGGATTTCGCTGCTGATCCGCGGCGGATTTCGCTGCTGATCCGCGGCGGATTTCGCTGCTGATCCGCGGCGGATTTTGCTGCTGATCCGCGGCGGATTTCGCTGCTGATCCGCGACTGATTTTGCTGCTGATCCGCAGGTGATTATCTGCTGATTCATCTGCGCTAGCGGGTATAGCATAACGCGATCGCGTTATGCTATACCGTTACCAGCCGGTCAACGCTACGTGTTGAACGGGCTGGTAAAACGCAATATGAACCCAGCCTTAGGGTTAGAACTAGGGTTAGGGTTAGCATTAGGGCTAAGGTTAGAATTACGGTTAGGGTTGGAATTTGGGTTAGGGTTGGAATTTGGGTTAGGGTTGGAATTAGGGTTAGGCTTGTAGTTAGGTTTATGGTTAGAGTTGGGATTAGGGGTGTGTTGGGGTTAGGGTTATGATTAGGGTTTGTATTAGGGTTAGGTGTGTGTAGGCATTAGGGGTGTGTTGGGGTTAGGGTTGGAGTTAGAATTGAGGGGTTTCCACTATTTAGGCACATCAGGGGGTCTCCATACGCGACATGGCGCCACCATTGATTCCTGCAAATTTTGCGTTCAAAAAGTCAAACAGTGCTCCCTTTATTCCAAGCCCCGACGCATGCCCAAACAGTGGTTTATCCCCACATATGAGGTATCAGCGTACTCGGGAAAAATTGCACAACAACTTTGGGGGTTCTAATTTCTCCTGTTAACATTGGGGAAAAAAATTGGGGACTAAAAATTATTTTTGTGGAAAAAAAATAATTTTATATTTTCACGGCTCTGCGTTATAAACTTCTGTGAAGGACTTGGAGATTCAAAGTGCTCACCACACATCTAGAGGAGTTCCTTGGGGGATCTAGTTTCCAAAATGGGGTCACTTGTGGGGAGTTTCTACTGTTTAGGCACATCAGTGACTCTGCAAACGTAACATGACGCCCGAAGACCATTCCATCAAGTGGGCATTTCAAAAGGTCACTACTTCCCATCCGAGCCCCGACGTGTGCCCATACAGTAGTTTTCTCCCACATATGGGATATCAGCGTACTCAGGACAAATTGGACAACAACTTTTGGGGTCTAATTTCTCATGTTACCCTTGCGAAAATAAAAAAATTGGGGACTAAAAGATCCTGATTGTGGAAAAAATATGATTTTTTTATTTTCATGCCCGGGCGTTATAAACTTCTGTGAAGCACTTGGGGGTTCAAGGTGCTCACCACACATCTAGATAAGTTCTTTGCGGGTCTAGTTTACTAAATGGGGTCACTTGTGGGGAGTTTCTACTGTTTAGGCGCATCAGGGGCTCTGCAAACGTAACAAGATGCCCGCAGACCATTCCATCAAGTTGGCATTTCAAAGCGTCACTACATCCCTTCCGAGCCCTGACGTGTGCCCAAACAGTGGTTCCCCCCCACATATGGGGTACTAGCGTACTCAGGACAAACTGGACAACAACTTTCGGGGTCCAATTTCTCCTGTAACCATTGTGAAAATAAAAAATAGTGGGCTAAAAAATCATTTTTTGAGAAAAAAAAATGATATTTTATTTTCACGGCTCTGCGTTATAAACTTCTGTAAAGCACCTGGGGGGTTCAAAGTGCTCACTATGCATCTAGATAAGTTCCTTAGGGCGTCTAGTTTCCAAAATGGGGTCACTTGTGGGGGAGCTCCAATGTTTAGGCACACAGGAACTCTCCAAATGCAACATGGCAACCGCTAAATATTCCAGCATATTTTCTATTCAAAAAGTCAAATGGCGCTCCTTCCCTTCTGAGCCCTGCCGTGCGCCCAAACAGTGGTTTATGATCACAAATGAGGTATCTGTGTACTCAGGAGAAATTGCCCAACAAATTTTAGAATCCAATTTATACTGTTGCCCATGTGAAAATGAAAAAAACTGAGGCTAAAAGAAAATTTTTGTGAAAAAAAAGTACTTTCTTTTTTTTACGGATCAATTTGTGAAGCACCTGGGGATTCAAAGTGCTCACTATGCATCTAGATAAGTTCCTTAGGGGGTCTAGTTTCCAAAATGGGGTCACTTGTGGGGGAGCTCCAATGTTTAGGCACACAGGGACTCTCCAAATGCGACATGGCAACCGCTAAATATTCCAGCATATTTTCCATTCAAAAAGTCAAATGGCGCTCCTTCCCTTCTGAGCCCTGCCGTGCGCCCAAACAGTGGTTTATGACCACATATGAGGTATCTGTGTACTCAGGAGAAATTGCCCAACAAATTTTAGGATCCAATTTATACTGTTGCCCATGTGAAAATGAAAAAAACTGAGGCTAAAAGAAAATTTTTGTGAAAAAAAAGTACTTTCTTTTTTTTACGGATCAATTTGTGAAGCACCTGGGGGTTCAAAGTGCTCACTATGCATCTAGATAAGTTCCTTAGGGGGTCTAGTTTCCAAAATGGGGTCACTTGTGGGGGAGCTCCAATGTTTAGGCACACAGGGACTCTCCAAATGCGACATGGCAACCCCTAAATATTCCAGCATATTTTCCATTCAAAAAGTCAAATGGCGCTGCTTCCCTTCTGAGCCCTGCCATGCGCCCAAACAGTGGTTTATGACCACATATGAGGTATCTGTGTACTCAGGAGAAATTGCCCAACAAATTTTAGGATCCAATTTATACTGTTGCCCATGTGAAAATGAAAAAAACTGAGGCTAAAAGAAAATTTTTGTGAAAAAAAAGTACTTTCTTTTTTTTACGGATCAATTTGTGAAGCACCTGGGGGTTCAAAGTGCTCACTATGCATCTAGATAAGTTCCTTAGGGGGTCTAGTTTCCAAAATGGGGTCACTTGTGGGGGAGCTCCAATGTTTAGGCACACAGGGACTCTCCAAATGCGACATGGCAACCGCTAAATATTCCAGCATATTTTCCATTCAAAAAGTCAAATGGCGCTGCTTCCCTTCTGAGCCCTGCCATGCGCCCAAACAGTGGTTTATGACCACATATGAGGTATCTGTGTACTCAGGAGAAATTGCCCAACAAATTTTAGGATCCAATTTATACTGTTGCCCATGTGAAAATGAAAAAACTGAGGCTAAAGGAAAATTTTTGTGAAAAAAAAAGTACTTTCTTTTTTTTACAGATCAATTTGTGAAGCACCTGGGGTTCAAAATGATCACTATGCATCTAGATAAGTTCCTTAGGGGTCTAGTTTCCAAAATGGGGTCACTTGTGGGGGAGCTCCAATGTTTAGGCACACAGGGACTCTCCAAATGCGACATGGCAACCGCTAAATATTCCAGCATATTTTCCATTCAAAAAGTCAAATGGCGCTGCTTCCCTTCTGAGCCCTGCCATGCGCCCAAACAGTGGTTTATGACCACATATGAGGTATCTGTGTACTCAGGAGAAATTGCCCAACAAATTTTAGGATCCAATTTATACTGTTGCCCATGTGAAAATGAAAAAACTGAGGCTAAAAGAAAATTTTTGTGAAAAAAAAGTACTTTCTTTTTTTTACAGATCAATTTGTGAAGCACCTGGGGGTTCAAAATGATCACTATGCATCTAGATAAGTTCCTTAGGGGTCTAGTTTCCAAAATGGGGTCACTTGTGGGGGAGCTCCAATGTTTAGGCACACAGGGACTCTCCAAATGTGACATGGCAACCGCTAAATATTCCAGCATATTTTCCATTCAAAAAGTCAAATGGCGCTCCTTCCCTTCTGAGCCCTGCCGTGCGCCCATACAGTGGTTTATGACCACATATGAGGTATCTGTGTACTCAGGAGAAATTGCCCAACAAATTTTAGGATCCATTTTATCCTGATGCCCATGTAAAAATGAAAAAATTGATGCTAAAAGAAAATTTTTGTTGGAAAAATTAAAATGTCCATTTTTTCCTTACACGTTGCTTTAGTTCCTGTGAAGCACCTGAAGGGTTAATAATCTTCTTGAATGTAGTTTTGAGTAGCTTGAGGGGTGCAGTTTTTATAAAGGTGTCACTTTTGGGTATTTTCTGCCATATAGACCCCTCAAAGTGACTTCAAATGTGAGGTGGTCCCTAAAAAAAATGGTTTTGTAAATTTTGCTGTAAAAATGAGAAATCGCTGGTCAACTTTTAACCCTTATAACTTCCTAACAAAAAAAAATGTTGTTCCCAAAATTGTGCTGATGTAAAGTAGACATGTGGGAAATGTTATTTATTAACTATTTTGTGTCACATAACTCTCTAGTTTAACAGAATAAAAATTAAAAATTTGAAAATTACAAAATTTTCAAAATTTTCGCCAAATTTCCATTTTTTTCACAAATAAACGCAAAAATTATCGACTTAAATTTACCACTAACATGAAGCCCAATATGTCACGAAAAAACAATCTCAGAATCGCTAGGATCCGTTGAAGCGTTCCTGAGTTATTACCTCATAAAGGGACACTGGTCAGAATTGCAAAAAATGGCAAGGTCTTTAAGGTCAAAATAGGCTGGGTCTTGAAGGGGTTAATTGTACTTATCATATTTGAAGCATTGTCAGTTACGACAGAAAGAACTTGCTCTTTTTTAAGTTCATAGTCTTGCAGAACCTTTTCCACCGAGACCTGGAGAAACTCACTGGTGTGATGAGCTTTGGTGTCTTTTACTGCCAATGTCTTGGTAACTATTTCATTTTTGTCACAAACAAATCGGACATTGATGGCAAAATAGTTCACTCTGTGACGTGTGCAGGCATCCATTTTAAGAAACAGAAAGCGTCCCTTGAGAGTTTTTTTTAAGTTCTTCCTTTTGTTTAAAAGCTTCTTCGATTACTAATTTTCTAATATTTTCTCTCTCTCCAGAGAAACACCAAGCTTGCGGGCCATTTCCCCATTCAGACATATAAAAGCTGGTCGTGAAAATAATGAAATAGGCACACTATCCTTTACAACAAGCTCTATGATCTGTTTTTTAAATGTATCTACAGTCATTGTCACAGTAACTTTGTCACTGACAAAATATCTTGCAACTGATGGCTGCAAAGTTCTCTGCTCCTTTGTTTGGCTGGAAGAGCTGGGCACTGGTTCATTGGTTTGGATGCAGTCTTTCTCATCCACTGCTTTCAGTACTTCTGGATGAAAGCGCTGTAAATGTCTCTTTAGATTAGAAGCTCTGGTAGGAGCATTTTTATCTTTGCCTGAATATGCATTGATCTTGGCTGACAGACATAATGTTTCTATCTTGAGTGATGGTGAAATGTTCAAATACAGCTGATTTAATGTGACGCTTCTTTGACATTCTCAGGTTTTTAATTCTGCATTCACAATCCAAATGACAATTGTTTTTCCTAAAAACAATTGTACAAAATTATTGCCAGGTCGTACAACTGATATAGTGGTCAGTAATACTGTTATTCCTCATGTACTCACAGTTAACTGATGCACAGTTTGTTGAAAGGATAATACTTCTTACAGTCGTTAGGTACTGCCACACTATGCAATCCCGCTAGCGATCTCGTTAGCGTCGCATACTAATGAGATCGCTAGCGGGATTGTTTCTATATCGCTGAGTGCTACCTAATTTAGCGATATCGTTAAGGACGCTATCGCGGTTAGCGATCTCCTTAACGACTTTAGCGGTACAAAAGTACCGCTAAATCGCTAAAAAAGGTGCCACACTCAGCGATTAGATACTTACCCAGCGGGAGCGCCGACGAGAAAAAAGGGTCCGGAGCGATTCCAGCGACGAGCGAGATCACAGCAGGAAGCTCGTCGCTGGAAGCTGCCGCACACAACAACATCGCTAACGGGATCGCTAAATAGTGACGTTTTTTAGCGATCCCGTTAGCGATATTGTTCAGTGTGGCATACCCTTTCCTCTTCTGAGTAGCAGCTGTGAGATGCTTGGAAGACACACACCTAGTAAACATCTAGTCTAGAGGAGGAGCTTTACTACTAAGAATTTGCAACACATTTTCACTTTCAGTTTCATACATTGTAAGTAGGGGGGGTTGGGGCAGCATGAGGCCAAGTATAAGATTAGATAAGGGCAGTGGAAAACAGTGACACACAAGAAGTAAAGCCCGGGTCTCACATAGCGATACACCAGCGATCCTGACAACGATCAGGATCGCTGGTGTATCGCTACATGATCGCTGCTGAGCTGCCACACAGGCAGCTCAGGCAGCGATCAGCACAGGGACACTGCGGGTAACATCGCTTAGTTACCCGCAGTGTACCTTGGATACCAGCGCCCTGATGCAGGGAGCTGGTAACCAAGGTACACGTCGGGTTTCCAGGCGCTGCGCGTTGCATCAGGGCGCTGGTATCCAAGGTACACAGCGGGTTTCCAGGCACAGACCCGCGCCTGGAAACCCGCTGTGTACCTTGGTTACCAGCGGATCGCTGGTCTCCCGCCTGTCACACGCAGCGATGCGTGCCTGTCAGCGGGAGACCAGCGATCAAAAAAATGTCCTGACATTTCTGACACGACCAGCGATTCACAGCAGGGGCCTGATCGCTGGTGTACGTGTCAGAAATAGCGAGATCGCTGCTGAGATCGCTGTTTAGCAGCGATCTCGGTAGCGATCTCGCTATGTGAGACGGGCCCTTAAGAAATGTCTCTATCTCCAGCAGAACTGCTTATCACTGTTGTTCATAGTTTGATAGAACATATATATTTGAGTAACATTTATAAAATTCATATGAAAGTTCAATTATGAAATATTAATACATTTTTTTTAAAGCTGGAGTCGGTACATTTCTACCGACTCCAACCAAAACTTCGACTCCACGACTCCGACTCCACAGCCCTGATTCGATGAGCCAAGGCTGAGAAATCGAGCTTTGAAGATGCATGCAAATTAGCCTGGAAGTGCATTGGGGCGTGTTGATGTACTTTAAGTAAATAGACACGCCCCACTATGCACTTTCAGGCTAATTTGCATGCATCTTTAAAGCTTGATTTCTCGGCGCTGGCACATTGCATCATTACAAAAAAGCTATCATTTATAATGTTGTACTCTGACTTGTATAACCGTAACACCAAGTCACGTGCAATATCTTTCTGACACGTCCCTTTAATGGGGCAGCTTTTCAGCTGTCATGCATGTGATTTTAAAGCGCAAGTAAAATAGGAGGGTGATGTGGATCTGTTGACAAGGATAAGTCAAACGATGTTTTGCCGAGACTGTCTGTAAGGTGCGGGCCATCTACTCCGGGATCTGTGCACAATATAATTGTCAGGAATTCACCGCTTTGTGCCCGATGTAAAATCCATCTGAGAACTATGTTCCATGATGTGGCACCGTCCCAAGCTCCAGAGATAGCAGAGAGCTGCCCAAGGTGCGGTAAAGTCTAGCAAGTGTTTGTGGTCCTTTTATCTCCAGTTGGTTATATAGATGAAGGGTCCGTGTGAACTTCTAAAATGACGTGGCCAGAAAATGTATATTGGTCCAAAATGGGATGTTCTCCAGCACCTAAGGAAAGTAGTTCAAACTTCGCCTAGGATAAAAGGCCTACAACAAAAGAAAAATACCTTAAGTTATACTCACCTGCCAAGTGGTCACGTCCGAGAGGCGTCGCTTCTCTTGGTCAGTCACCTCCCTTCTTTCATAGATGCTTCCTCCTTCTTGGTTCATGTGTATGACGCGTCCCTATATCATCCACATAGTCTTCAGGCATCATGCTCCTGTGCAGGCGCACTTTTCTGACCTGACTAGGGTAGAGTAAGGTACTGGAGTGCACAGGTGATGGGAAATGTCAAAGAGCCCGGGGCTTATGTGCACTGCAATACCTTGCTCTACCCTAGTCAGGTCAGAGAAGTGCGCCTGTGCAGGAGCATGATGCCTGGAGACTATGTGGATGATGTAGGATATGTCATCCACATGAAGCAAGAAGGACAGCGGTATCACAGGAAGAAGGGAAGCGTTGGACCAAGACCAGCAACGCCTCTCCGCCTGACCGCTCAGCAGGTGAGTATAATAAAAGGTGTTTTTCTTTTGTTGCAGGTTGGATCGGGGGCTTATCTACAGCATATTACAATTCTGTATCCGAGGGCTGAAAGGTGGTGGCCGCTTCTCATATGGGACAAGCCTGCTGACCTTTAAAAGAGAAAACCCATAATGTGTACACGTTTCTGGTAGAAAAACTTTTACCCTATGGTTTAAGGTTTTATCTGATGTCTTTCTCTCTTGACTCTAGTCTTACGTCGAATTTAAGTGCTAATGGCACCGAGTGTTACATCAGCTCCGACATGTTTTACCTGGAGGTTCATCTAGATCCAGAGGGGCAGCTGTCTGATGTCAAGGTTGCTCATCAGGGGAAGAAGGCCCCATGGTAAGTGTAAGCGAGGGCATAATGGGCCAGTACAGCCATAGTGCTCCCCTAACATATCACAGATACAGGAAAGATAAGGCTATTGGCTGTGATCTCGGGCCACCCCCAATTTCATTATTAAGGTAGAGTATAACCCTTCCATACACTATTATTTTCTATATTGTTTGTAAACCCTGGGACCCTGTATTCTTGGCTTCTATCATGGCTATATAGCTCCTTATCTGCGACTCTGAGGACAAGGTTCATTTCTGGGGATAACATGGGGTTTAATATGTCAATAAGTTGTGTTCTCTCTCCCGACGATGATAAAATACCTGCTAGTTGTCTGCCCACTGTAGAATTGGAATTGAGCCCAATGATCTCTGCTTTTGCCATTATTAGATCATTGTCAGTGTGGTAATTATTGGTTTTTGCCCTTTACAGAGCAGTCCAGAACTTGTACAGCAACTAAGGTTGGTTACTTTTCATTACGTATGGATATGCAATAGTTTACTCTTTTATTGTAGCATTTATTTACAGAGATTATTAAAAAGAAATCCCCATTTCTCCATCGTCTCATTGGGGGACACAGGACTGTGGGTGTATGCTACTACCTCTTGGAGGCTGACACTAAGTAGACAAAAAAAAAAGGGAGCTCCTCCTCTGACGCATACACCTTGCCACTGACCACCGACGAGGCCAGTTTATGCTTAGTGTCTCATGGAGACACACGTCTGGTTTCTCAGACTATTTTTTTTTTTTTTTTCTTCTATCAAGATAAGATAGGGGCGACTGACCCTTTTGAAGGGGTCCGATCTCTTCAAACCATCAACGGGCGAGCACGTGGAGTGTCGCCTCCACGTATCCTCTCCCACAACGAGGGACATATATGCCGGACCTGGCCCTGACCACCCCTCAGTATTGAAACTTTGGGCTGTACATCGGCAATGAAGGTCCGTGTGGCCCCCTTTGCATCACCAATGCTTGATTGTGGTGATGGAAGGGGCGGACGGTCCCTCTCCTCTGGCCATGGAAGGTTCGACGGAGTAGGGTGCCTGCACCGTCCTAATCCCCTCTCAATGTGATGGCCAACATGGAGAGAGTCCAGGGATGTTCTACCTCTAATACATGTTACCCCCTGATTGCGAGATTACCTCCTCTCCGGGACCACAGGACAGGAGTTCACAGAGCAGGTGCCTTCCAGGATGGATAGGACACAGGCTCTGTAGGAACGCATGAATCCCTTCAGGTTTGCAGTCGCTTGTGCTGGAGTAATGGGGATTCAGATGTGGTGCGACCGGGCGGATGCGCGCGCAAGCGATGTCCCGGCTTTTGCACGTTAGGCAGCGGGCGGAAGTTCCGCCCCCTGAGCGCGTGTACTTCTAGGGGGGTTCCGCCCTCGGCTGGAAGCATGTCGCTGGGAGGCCTCCAGGAGGCGAGCGCCGTCCGACCACGTAACTCCGCCCCCGAATAGAGGAAGAGCGGAGACTGGGCCTTTTTTAGGGGCGTTCCTGTCGGGACAGGCGCCTCTTTTGAAACGGAACTACGTCTCAGAACACGGAAGCATCTTTAGTCCCGATCATCTCTCCTCAACTAGGGGGGCTCAGGACTGGGTAAGTGCTCCCTCTAAGCGCTGCACTTTAACCACTGGCACCGAGTTATAGCCTGAGGCTACCTCATAAGCTCATCATGTCCAGAAGGACAAAATCCCATATGGTCTTATACACGGCATGCGTGGTCTGTCAGGCACCTTTTCCGCGGGCCCAGAGTGATAAGACCTGTGATTCTGAGCGTGCCCAAGAGCCCCCCCTACCGACTGAGCCCAGTGCGTCAGGACCCCCGGAGTGGGCCCTGTCTCTATCTGAATCCATGGTATCTCTCACCAGAGCAATAGAGTTCCTCCGAACCCCTGACAGGGGAAGAGAGAGTGGGTCTCCGGCATCGGAAGGGTTGTCAGTCCCTCAGGAACCCTCGGCCTGCAGGGGCCGTGCTCTCACCAGGCAGACCCGGGGGAAGCGAACCCATACGATGTCTCCTGAACCATCAGAAGCCTCGGCTTCCGGCAACTCTGACTCTCGCTCCCCCTCCCATCCGGGAATGGGCTTCCAGGATTCAGATTATAACTGAGGAATCCCTAGATTTTCAAACTCCTTCCTTCCAGGAGACTATGGATAGCCTCATTGAGGCAGTCAATCAGACCTTAGAGCTTGATGATGAGCCCACTCTGACCACCGGTCATAAGGTATGTTTTAAGCAGGCCAAACAATCTCACAAGGTATTTGGGTCTCACCCGGAATTTGAGGACCTGGTGCAGCGTCACTGTGAAAGGCCAGATAAGCGCTTTGCAGGGCAAAAGGCTCTCCAGGCTAGGTATCCTTTTGCCCCTGATTTGCTTAAAAAATTGGCGGAATCTCCCACAGTGGACCCCCGGTTTCCCGGCTGGCATCAAAGACATTGCTTTCTCTCTCGGACGGGTCCTCTATCAGAGATCCAACGGACCGCCTCATGGAAAGTCTGGCACGTCCAGTCTTTGAGGCATCAGGGTCAGCCCTTGCTCCCTCATTTGCGGCAACCTGGGTTGCCAAGGCCGTAATCTCTTGGACAGAATCACTTAGTGGAGCTCTCATTGGCAGGGATGTGCCACCAGAGGTGTTTGAGATCTCAAACCAGATAGCTCGTGCTGGAGACTATCTGGTTAATGCCTCTAGACGCAGCTAATTGCGCGGCACTGGCTGCGGCAAACTCAATTGCCATTAGAAGGGCCTTATGGCTAAGGACATGGCGGGCAGACTCGACCTCAAAGAAATCTTTGACGTCTTTGCCCTATAAGAGTGGACGGCTGTTCGGTGAGAAGCTGGATCAGCTTATAGCTGACTCCACTGGAGGGAAGAGCAGTTCTCTTCCACAGCAGAGGTTGAGGCAGCCTTTCTATTACAGGCCTCAAACCCAATTTAGGGCTTTTCGCAGACCTGGGTGGAACACAGCAGCAGTCTCCCCCACCACAGGTCAATCTAGCCAGGCCAGAACGCGTCAGGTCTCTTATAGGGCCAACCCTTTGGGAAAAATGCGCTCCCAGCAGTCGAAAACCAGGGGATCCAGATCCCAGAGGTTTTCGGCTAAATGACTGGAGGCTGAATCCAGGCAATCCAGCCAGAGTAGGCGACCGCCTTCTCTGGTTTCATCCCGCCTGGGTTGCAGCTACTCACGACAGGTGGGTCAGAGAGCTGGTCACCTCAGGATACAAAATAGAGTTCGCTTCATGTCCTCCGAGAAGTTTTTTTCCTTCTCGGCTCCCCAGGTCAGAGTCTCGGGCTCAAGCGCTAATCAAAGCTGTCGAGTCTCTGCATCTTGCCGGGGGTCATCATTCCTGTACTAGGAAACGAAAGGGGTCAAGGGTTTTACTCCAACCTGTTCGTGGTACCAAGAAGGACGGGTCAGTAAGACCCATTCTGGATCTAAAATGCCTAAACAGGCAGGTAAGAGTGCGACACTTCCGAATAGAGACTCTCCGCTTGGTAATCGCCTCCGTGGAAAGGGGGGAGTTTCTGGTGTCAATAGACATTCAAGATGCCTACCTCCACATCCCCATATTTCCCTCTCATCAGAGGTTCCTACGGTTTGCGGTGAACGATTTGCATTTTCAATTCACAGCCCTGCCCTTTGGACTGGCCACGGCTCCCAGGGTTTTTACCAAGGTTATGGCTGTTGTCGTATCCATTCTTCACGAACGAGGGATTGTTGTTATGCCCTATCTGGACGACCTTCTCGTCAAGGGTCCATCCCTTCAGGCTTGCAGGGAGAGTGTCAGCATTACGCTGGACACTCTATCATGCCTGGGCTGGCTGGTAAACATCAAGAAGTCATTTCTGTCACCGTCTCGAAGGATCACCTTCTTGGGCATGATCCTCGACACTGCTCGGGGAAAGACGTTCCTCCCTCAGGAAAAGGCTTTGACCCTCCAGCAGGAGGTTCGAATCCTTTGTCGGCCTGTCCCTCAGTCCATCCGCTTCTGCATGAGGGTGTTAGGAAGGATGGTGGCGTCGATAGAGGCCCTGCCCTTTGCTCAACTTCACATGCGTCCCTTCCAGCACGCTCTCTTGGCTGTTTGGGACAGGAATCCTCGCTCCCTGGATGCCCGATGCCATCTATCCGTTCAGGTGAGACAGGCATTGATTGACATGGTGGAAGTCGAGTTCTTTTCTGCAACAAGGGAAGATTTTTCCTCCGGTACACTGGTTAGTGGTCACGACAGACGCCAGTCTTCTGGGATGGGGAGCTGTATTTCTCCATCACACAGCCCAGGGACGTTGGTCTCAGGAGGAGTCTGCCCTCCCGATCAACTTACTGGAGATTCGAGCCATTTGGCTGGCTCTTCGGCATTTCCATCCTCACCTGGCAGGTCTCCCCGTCCGGGTACAGTCGGACAATGCTACGGCAGTGGCATATATAAATCATCAGGGGGGCACCCGCAGCAGGGCAGCCATGCGCGAGGTGATACCAGTTCTGTGCTGGGCCGAAAGAAATCACTCGGTTCTGTCGGCAGTCAACAGTCCGAGCGAAGAAAACTGGGCGCCAGACTTCCTCAGTTGCTAGGTTCTGGCGTCTGGGGAATGGTCTCTCCACCCCGACATGTTCCAACAGATTTGTCGGCGCTGGGGGACGCCGGACGTGGATCTGATGGCTTCCAGAGAGAATGCCAAAGTGGCCCAGTTCGTATCCCGTTATTGAGATCTGCAGGCACTGGCGGTAGATTTCCTGGTTCTGCCGTGAAACCAGTTTCGCCTTCCGTACCTGTTTCATCCACTTGCTCTACTGCCCAGAGTAATCAGAAAGATCAAGATGGAGGGGGTCGCAGCGATCTTGATCGCCCCAGATTGGCCCCGCCGGTCCTGGTACGCGGAACTGGTGCTCCTTCTATCCGACGTCCCGTGGAGGCTTCCAGATCGCACGGATCTTCTCTCCCAGGGCCCGATTTGCCACCAGAACTCAGGGGCCCTATATTTGACGGCTTGGCCGTTGAATCTTGGGTCCTCTCTAGGGCAGGTTTTTCCCGAAAGGTCGCTGCCACGATGACTAGTTCTCGGAAGCCTTCCTCAGCCCGAGTATACTACCATACTTGGAAGGTCTTCTTCAGGTTGTGTAGTGAGCACGGTTGTTCGCCACTTCGTTTTTTCTGTTCCCAATATTCTGGCGTTTCTTCAGGCTGGCCTAGACGCAGGTCTGGCACCCAGTACTCTGAAGAGACAAATATCGGCATTGACTGTTCTCTTCCAACGGAAGATTGCTACTAATCTACAGGTGAAGACATTTATTCAGGGGGTTCTCCATTTAGTGCCCCCCTACAAGGCTCCCTTAGAAGCCTGGGATCTCAACCTAGTCCTGGGGGTCTTGCAGGAATCTCCTTTTGAGCCTCTCCAGGAGGTGTCTTTGAGACATCTCTCCTGGAAGGTTGTGTTCCTGGTCGCTATTACTTCCATTAGACGAGTCTCGGAGCTAGCGGCCCTGTCTTGTCGAGCCCCGTATCTTCTTTTTCACCAGGACAAGGTGGTGCTCAGACCAGCACCCCCCTTTTTACCAAAGGTCGTATCCGCCTTTCATATTAATGAGGACATTGTGTTGCTATCCTTTTGCCCAGCTCCGACACACAGGGTGGAAAAGGCGCTCCAGACACTGGATCTCGTGAGAGCACTGAGGAAGTATATCTCTCGGACAGCGCCCTTTCGCCAGGCGGACACTCTGTTCGTTATCCCTGAGGGACGCAGGAAGGGGCTTGCTGCTTCTAGAGCTACTCTGGCCAGATGGATTCGGTCAACCATCCAGGAGGCCTATCGCATTAGGGGCGCAACGACGCCGACAGGACTTAAGGTGCATTCCACCCGGGCGGTAGGGGCTTCCTGGGCTCTTCGACATGAGGCTTCAGCGGAGCAGGTTTGTAAGGCGGCAACCTGGAGCAGTTTACATACTTTCTCAAAACATTACAATGTCCACGCTCAGGCTTCGGCGGATGCAAGCCTGGGTAGAAGGATTCTTCAGGCATCGGTGACACACCGATAAGGTCATGCTTAAGTGCCTGTATAAGTTGTCTAGGCGGTTTCCCTCCCATGGACTGCTGTGGGACGTCCCACAGTCCTGTGTCCCCCAATGAGACGATGGAGAAATACGGATTTTTGTGTTACCGTAAAATCCTTTTCTCCGAGACGCTCATTGGGGGACACAGCACCCACCCTAGTAGCCGGTTGGCTTTTATTTTGTTATTTTATTATTCCTTCGGTGGGTTTCTTTTGGACACGTTGTGTTTATGAGGTTGATTGTGCTTTGTTCTCCTGTTTTTGCACCAAACTGGCCTCGTCGGTGGTCAGTGGCAAGGTGTATGCGTCTGAGGAGGAGCTAACTTTTTTTTCGTCTACTTAGTGTCAGCCTCCAAGAGGTAGTAGCATACACCCACAGTCCTGTGTCCCCCAATGAGCGTCTCGGAGAAAAGGATTTTACGGTGAGTAACAAAAAAAACCGTATTTCTCCTTCGCGTCATTGGGAGACACAGACCATTGGTATTATGCTGCTGCCACTAGGAGGACACTAAGCTAATACACAAAGAAACTGGCTCCTCCTCCGCAGTATACACCCTCTGCTGGCTCTAGCCTGAACCAGTTCTTGCTTAGTGTCTGTAGGAGGCACTAGGGTCTGTCTTCAGACCTCCACGTTATTATTTTAATTTTTACTTTTTTGTTTTTTTTCTACGGATTCAAGGGCGACGGGCCTTTTAAGGTCCCGATCTCCCAAAACCACCAACAGGCGGGCATGCAGAGTGTTGTCTCCCCGTATCCCCCTCCTGCAACCTCAATGCGGCCTGAGCTCTCCTCAGGGGCGACGGATTCCTTCAATGGGTCCGCTCTCCCCACACCACCAACAGACGGGAACATGGGGTGTCGCCCCCAAGTACCCCCTTCTGGAGCCAGGTTCTTCAGCAGGACATGCCAGCTTGCCTCACCAGCCTGACAAGAAAAATTACCTCAGGTAACATGCAGAGGCCCCATGCGGCGTCCGTGCGACCCCACTGCACCACCACTGTCAGAAAGCGAATGGTGACAGGCGGCTATGGAAACCTCTCCACCTCCCTATCAAAGGACGGTGGGTTGAGGATGTAATCCGTGCAGAAATCTCCATCTGCACCGCTGCTCGGCTTCAGCGCGGCACCTCGGCGACAGGATTTTTTACCGCCATTTCTGACGCGGCAGCCGTTACTGCGCCCCCCTCATTGGTGCCGCGTGCTGCCTTTTTTCTCACCGCGGCCGCGTGGGAACCGCCGCCGCGGCCCTCGCTCCGCCGCTGTAGCCTTATCTCAGCAGCCGCGGCCTCATACGAGCCTTCGTTTCACCGTGGCCGCATAGGAGCCGCGGCCTTCGCTTAGCAGGCGCCGCCACGGCCTACTTACTTTCTATAGCCGCGTGGGACCGCCGCCGCGGCCTTCTCGCCGCGGTCGCGTAGGAGCCCGCCGTTTGTGAACCGCCGTGGCATTTCGCTCAGTAGCCACCGCGGGCTTCGATTAACAGGCGCCGCCGCCACGTAGCCTACTTACAGCGGCCACCGCAGCCTTGTGGGGGACGCCACCGCGGCCTTCGCGTGGTGGGCACCGCCGCAGCCTACTCGCCGTGGCCGCTGCGGCCTCATGGGACCCGCCGCGGTCTGCGCGTGGCGGGCGTCGCTGCCGCTGTTTCCTCGCGGGAGCCACTGTCGCTAGCCCTGGCACAGTGAGTGCAGCAGCGCTCCTGCTGTCTCAGCCTCCTCCAGCAGCCGCTGCCCCCCTCCCCTCCATAGAAACCGCGGCCTGCTTCAGCACCGCGGCCTGGCCGAGCACCGCCGCCACGACCGGCGTCATTACCATGGCTGCCGCAGACATCTTCCCAACGACCGTTGCCACGACGTGGCCGACGCCGTTACCACGGCCGCCAGATGTATGTGTTGCTTCAAGCCGCGCAGACATCATCTTCGGAGGAATGATCTCAGGACCTGGGTAAGCTGGTCAACATCGATTAAGTCTCTAAGCAGCATCTCACCCATAGTGGTGTGTGCCTCATGTGCCGCAGGCAATGCCCCGCTATGATAAAAGAACCGTGCACAACTTGTGCGACCTGCTACCCCCACGGTGCACAGGCGCACCCCACTAATGCTAAACTTAGTGTACTCGGTCCACCCAAATGGGCCTTGTCCCTGGCACAGTACATGGCTTCCCTGCCTAGAGCCTTACAATCTTCTCCGTGACCCCCCCCAGGACTCATGGGGCTAGTCCCCCAGGCATTCGGGTGACTCGGCTCCCGCAGGCTCTGCTTCCCGCTCGCCCTCAACGGGGGTTCGCAGCTTACATGGCTCAGAATGCGAGTCAGATGTGCCTGTAGACTCGGACTCTAGAGCAGTGGTCCCCAACCTTTTTTGCACCAGGGACCGGCTTCAAGCAAGTCCATTCTTCCATGGCCCGGCAGGGCGGGGATGGAGGTGTGGCAGGGGTGGGGCTTTGGTCATAAGGGGGTGGGGCTATGGACAGGGTTGTATACCCTTGTATACATGGCTCCGCTCCCACCCTTGTATGCAAGGCTCCGCTCCCATCCTTGTATGCAAGGCTCCGCTCCCACCCTTGTATGCAAGGCTCCGCTCCCACCCTTGTATGCAAGGCTCCGCTCACACCCTTGTTTGCAAGGCTCCGCTCCCACACTTGTATGCAAGGCTCCGCTCCCACCCTTGTATGCAAGGTTCCGCTCCCACTCTTGTATGCAAGGCTCCGCTCCCACCCTTGTATGCAAGGCTCCGCTCCCACCCTTGTATCCATGGCTCCGCTCCCACCCTTGTATGCAAGGCTCCGCTCCCACCCTTGTATGTTAGGCTCCGCTCCCACCCTTGTATGCAAGCCTCCGCTCCCACACTTGTATGCAAGGCTCCAGCTCCCACCCTTGTATACATGGTTCCACTCCCAACCTTGTATGAAATGCTCCGCTCCCACCCTTGTATGCATGGCTCCGCTCCCACCCTTGTATGCAAGGCTCCGCTCCCACACTGGTATGCATGGCTCCACTCCCACACTGGTATGCATGGCTCCGCTCCCACACTGGTATACATGGCTCCGCTCCCACCCTGGTATGCATGGCTCCGCTCCCACACTGGTATGCATGGCTCCGCTCCCACACTGTTATGCATGGCTCCGCTCCCACACTGGTATGCATGGCTCCGCTCCCACACTGGTATGCATGGCTCCTCTCCCACACTGGTATACATGGCTGGGCTCCCCCATACTTACCCTCCTCGCTCCGTCGCTGAACTTCCCTGCGTCCCTGTCGGCCGCGGCAGCTTCCTCCTGTGCGCAACGGTGATGTAGTACCGCTCATTAAGGTCATGAATATAGATGCCACGCCTATGGGAGTGGCGTCGCGTCCATATTCATAACCTTAATGAGCGGTAGTACGTCACCGCTCAGCACTGGATGAAGCTGACGCGGCTGACAGGGATGCAGCGACGGAAGGTGAGTATTGAGTCTTCTTGAAGCCGGTGGCTGTAGCTGTCACTACAGTGCTACAGCCGCCGGCTCCCTGTGTGTCCAGCATTCTGTGCCGTGGCTCCGCAGCCCGGCAACAGAACTGCTACAGCCCGGTCCTGGGCCGCGGACCGGCGGTTGGGGAACCCTGCTCTAGAGTACCAGGAGTCTCTAGTTTCTCTCATTGACGCGGTCAATAAGGCTCGGAGAGTAGACAATACACCTGGGCTACTCCGGATTACACGGTGTCCTTCTAGGACCAAATATCCTCGCTGGGTCTTTTGCTAACCACGGACATTGTTCTAAGGCAGGATCGCCAGCAGCACAGTATCCCTTTGCATATAGTCTTCAGAAGGAATGGACAAAGTCCCTTGCTGCAAAAACCCTCCCATCTGTCGGATGCGTCCTGAGCTCTCCTCAGGGGCGATGGATTCCTTCAATGGGTCCGCTCTCCCCACATCACCAACAGACGGGAACATGGGGTGTCGCCCCCAAGTACCCCCTTCTGGAGCCAGGTTCTTCAGCAGGACATGCCAACCTGCCTCACCAGCCTGACAAGAAAAATTACCTCAGGTAACATGCAGACTCCATGCCCCACTGCACCACCACTGTCAGAAAACGGATGGTGACAGGCGGCTATGGAAACATCTCCACCTCCCTATCAAAGGGACGGTGGATTGAGGATGTAATCCGTGCAGAAATCTCCATCTGCACCGCTGCTCGGCTTCAGCGCGGCACCTCGGCGACAGGATTTTTTACCGCCATTTGTGACGCTGCGGCCGTTACTGCGCCCACCTCATTGGTGCCGCCGCGCTGCCTTTTTGTCCACACAGAAACCTAGTAGAGTTTTTTTATTCAAAGCTGTTCGTGGTCCCATAGAAGGACAGAACCATGTGTCCCATCCTAGACCTAGAATTGGAACTGGGTTGTCAGCATACGCCATTTCAGAATGGAATCTCTCTCTTCTGCTATCTCCTCTCTAGAAGAAACAGAAAAATACCTTGCGTCCATCAACTTCAAGGACACATGCCATGAGTGTCAGTGTCGCCTTTTCCTATGTTATCACCTCTCATTCCAATCCTTCTCAGCCCGACAAGGATTTCTTCGCTTCGCCATTGCAGACATCCATTGTCAGTTCACGGCTTTAACCTTCGGTCTCGCCTCTGCTCCTAGGCTGTTCTCCAAGGTCATGGCAGTCGTTATTTCTATCCCATGCTCCCCCGTGGCATAGTGATTCTACTCTACCCAGATGACCTCCTTTTCAAAAGATCGCCCCTTCAAGCCTGCACAGAGAGGCTCAACATCACCGTGGACACTCACTCTTCTAGGTCGGTTAGAAAACTTGCACAATTCCTTTTTAGCCCCATCTCAGAGGATCCTCGTTTCAGGCCTGACACTTTCCGAGGGTTGATAATTCCCCATCCGCTCTGGACCGCTAGTTTTCGCCAGTCGCTCCGGATCAGGCGGTTTCTGAGGTAGTGGAAGTTGTTGTCCTTATTGATTCAGATAAGGTACTTTCTTTCTGATTCCACACAAGTGTTGACCACTGACGCCAGTCTCCTAGGTTGGAGAGTGCTCCTGCCTCCACGCAGTCCAGGGACACTTGCCCTTTGAGAATCAGGTCTGCTGACTGATCCGGGCAATCAGACTAGTCATCCAGCATTTCTGCCTGCTTCCCAATGGTCATTCCCTCTGGATCCAATCAGTCCACGCCACGACTGTGGGATACATCTGTGGTCAGGAGGGCTCGCGAAGCACAGGAGCTATGCTTGACGTAGCTCGCATTCTGCAAAAGACCAATACAAACCATTTACCTTTTTATTGGCAGTTCAAGTTCTAAAGGTAGAAAATTTGGCGCACTTTTTCTCCTCAGCCGCCAGGGCCTGATCCCAGGACACTAGTTCATTTCCCTGGACGCCTTTTAGCACGGTTGGCAATGCTGGGTAACTTTGCATATAGACCTCAATGGCCTCTACGCTAAACGCCAAGGTACTGGCATTTCTAGATCCGTTCTGTGACCTAATTGTCCTCAGGTCAAATGACCTGGTGCTTCCGTGGCATCAGTTTTCGCTTCCATTACTCTGCTCCGCCTCTGCTAATTCCAAACGTCTTCCAGAAGTTCAAGGCGGAGGGATTCCCACTTTTTTTTCGTCGCATCAGGCTGAATACAACGAGCGTGGTACGCGGTTCTACTACATCTAGACCCCTACCTCTGCTTTTACCAAACCGTCCATATCTTCTTTTTCAAAAGCCCTTTTCCCGCCAGGACTCGAGAGGGCTGGTCCTAACGACCTGGGCATTGAACGCCACACGTAGTGTTCACCATTATCGTCAATGTCCACAAATTTTACTCTCAGGCGGATTTACCATCATGCTTGAGAAAGCTTTTTTCCCTTGGTGTTTTTAACAACCACGTTTGTTTCCCACTTGTATTTGCCATTTCGTTCATATTGGAGTTCCTCCAAGAGGTTCCATTCAAGCCTGGCACGGTCTTCGCTTTATGTTATCCATCCTGTTTTCAAAGAATACCTCTTCCCTACAAGTGGCCTTCGGAGCCTTGGGGTCTTTGATCTGATCTCAGGTGCTTTACAAGTGGCCTTCTTCAAACTCCTTTAAGATGTGTCTATCACGCTTCCTTCTTGGAAAGTTCCCTTTCTTGTGGCTGTAACAAACATCACGCGGATTTCGGAATTGACAGCTTTGTCTTGCAAGCCTCCATTCTTGTCTTTCAATAGGGCAAGGTGGTGTTAGGGACTTCTCTGCTGTCCTTCCTTTCATCTGAAAAAGAACATAGTCTTGCCCTCATTCTGTCCACCTCCGGTTCATCGTACTGGAAAGGCTCCTCACACTTTAGATTCGGAGAGAGCGCAAATACACTTCCCGAACAGCGCCTTTTCCCAAATCGAATTCCCTCTCTATGTTTCCAGAGCAACACAGAAAAGGCCTACCTGTCTTTCAACCCCTTCACCCCCAAGGGTGGTTTGCACGTTAATGACCGGGCCAATTTTTACAATTCTGACCACTGTCTCTTTATGAGGTTATAACTCTGGAACGCTTCAACGGATCTTCGCGATTCTGAGATTGTTTTCTCGTGACATATTGTACTTCACGTTAGAAGTAAAATTTCTTCGATATAACTTGTGTTTATTTTTGAAAAAAACGCAAATATGGCGAAAATTTTTAAAATTTTGCAATTTTCAAACTTTGAATTTTTATTCCCTTAAAACAGAGAAATATATCACACAAAATAGTTAATAAATAACATTTCCCACATGTCTACTTTACATCAGCACAATTTTGGAACCAAAATTTTTTTTTGTTAGGAAGTTATAAGGGTTAAAAGTTGACCAGCGATTTCTCATTTTTACAACAAAATTTACAAAGCCATTTTTTTTAGGGACCACCTCTCATTTGAAGTCACTTTGAGGGGTCTATATGGCAGAAAATACCCAAAAGTGACACCATTCTAAAAACTGCACCCCTCAAGGTACTCAAAACCACATTCAAGAAGATTATTAACCCTTCAGGTGCTTCACAGGAACTAAAGCAACGTGGAAGGAAAAAATGAATATTTAACTTTTTAGCCACAAAAATGATCTTTTACAAACTTTTTTTTTATTTTCACAAGGGTAAAAGGAGAAAATGGACAGATAAGGTTGTTATACAATTTCTCCTGAGTACGCCAATACCCAATATGTGGGGGAAAACCACTGTTTGGGCACACGGCAGAGCTCGTAAGGGAAGGAGCGCCGTTTGACTTTTTCAAACTAAAATTGGCGGGAATTGAGATTGGACGCCATGTCGTGTTTGGAGAGCCCCTGATGCGCCTAAACAGTGGAAACCCCCACAAGTGACACCATTTTGGAAGCTAGACCCCCTAAGGTACTTATTTAGATCTGTTGTGAGCACTTTGAACCCCCAAGTGTTTCACAAAAGCTTATAATGCCTGGGTGTGAAAAAAAAAAAAAACAATTTTCCACAAAAATGATTTTTTAGTCCCAAATTTTTGAATTTTCCCAAGGAAATTGGACCCCAAAGGCCCAAAAGTTGTTGTCCAACTTGTCCTGAGTACGCTGATACCCCATATGTGGGGGGGGGAACTGTTTGGGTGCACGGCAGGGCTTGGAAAGGAAGTAGTAACGTTTTGGAATGCAGACGTTGATGGGGGTCATGTTCCGTTTGCAGTGCCCCAGATGAGCCTAAACAGTGGAAACCCCCCACAAGTGACCCCATTTTGGAAACTAGACCCCCTAAGGAACTTATCTAGATCTTTGGTGAGCACTTTGAACCCCCAAGTGCTTCACACAAGTTTATAATGCCCGGGCATGAAAATAAAAAATCCTATTTTTTTCCCACAAAAATTATCTTTTAGTCACTAATTTTTTATTTTCCCAAGGGTAACAGGAGAAATTGGACCGCATAAGTTGTTGTCCAATTTGTCCTGAGTACGCTGATACCCCATATGTGGGGGGGAACCACTGTTTGGGCGCACGGCAGAGCTCGGAATTGAAGGAGCACCATTTGACTTTTTCCAACCAAAATTGGCTGGAATTGAGATTGGATGCCATGTTGCATTTGGAGAGCCCCTGATGTGCCTAAACAGTGGAAACCCCCCACAAATGACCCCATTTGGGAAACTAGACCCCCTAAGGAACTTTTCTAGATCTTTGGTGAGCAATTTGAACCCCCAAGTGCTTCACACAAGTTTATAACGTAGAGCCGTAAAATTTAAAAATCATATTTTTTCCACAAAAATGATCTTTTCACCCCAATTTTTATTTTTCCAAGGGTAACAAGACTCCAAAAGTTATTGTGCAATTTGTCCTGGTGCGCTGATACCCCATATGTGGGGGTAAACCACTGTTTGGGTGCATGGCAGAGTTTGGAAGGGAAGGAGCGCCGTCTGACTTTTTCAACGCAGAATTGGCTGGACGCCATGTCGTGTTTGGAGAGCTCCTGATCTGCCTAAACAGTGGAAACCTCCATAAATGACACCATTTTGGAAACTAGACCCCTCAAGGAACTTATCTAGATGTGTGGTGAGAACTTTTAACCCCCAGGTGTTTCACTAAAGTTTATAACGTACAGCCGTAAAATAAAAAATCTTTTTTTTTTTTACAAAAATGATTTTTTTCGCCCCCAATATTTTATTTTCACAAGGGTAACAGAAGAAATTGGAACCCAAAAGTTGTTGTCCAATTTGTCCTGAGTACGCTGATACCCAATATGTGGGAGAAAACTACTGTATGGGCGCACGTCAGGGCTCGGAAGGGAAGTAGTGACGTTTTGGATTGCAGACTTTGATGGAATGGTCTGGGGGCATCATGTCACATTTGGAGAGCCCCTGATGCACCTATACAGTGGAAACCCCCCACAAGTGACCCCATTTTGGAAAATAGACCCCACAAGGAACTTATCTAGATGTGTGGTGAGCACTTTGAACCCAAAGTGCTTCACAGAAGTTTATAACGCACAGCCGTAAAAATAAAAAATCTTTTTTTTTTTTTTGCAAAAATGATTTTTTTGCCCCAATATTTTATTTTTACAAGGGTAACAGGAGAAATTGGACCTCAAAAGTTGTTGTCCAATTTGTCCTGAGTACGCTGATATCCAATATGTGGGAGAAAACTACTGTATGGGTACACGTTGGGGCTCGGAAGGGAAGTAGTGACGTTTTGGATTGCAGACTTTGATGGAATGGTCTGGGGTCGTCATGTCGCATTTGGAGAGCCCCTGATGCGCCTAAACAGTGGAAATCCCCAACAAGTGACCCCATTTTGGAAAATAGACCCCACAAGGAACTTATCTAGATGTGTGGTGAGTGCTATGAAGCCCCAAGTGCTTCACAGAAGTTTATAATGTACAGCCGTAAAAACAAAAAAATAATTTTTTTTGTACAGAAATGATATTTTCGCCCCCAGTTTTTTATTTTCCCAAGGGTAACAGAAGAAATAGGACAAATTGCACAATAACTCTTGGGGTCCAGAGTACGCTGATACCCCATATGTGGGGATAAACTACTGTTTGGACGCATGGCAGAGCTGAGAAGTGAAGGAGCACCGTTTGACTTTTTCAACGCAGAATTGGCTGGAATTGAGATCAGACGCAATGTCACATTTGGAGAGCCCCTGATGTGCCTAAACAGCGGAAACCCCCCAATTCTAACTCCAACCCTAACCCCAACACACCCTAACCCTAGTCCCAACCCTAACCACAAACCTAACCCTAACACACCCCTAATCCCAACCCTAACCCTAATCCTAACTTTAGCGCCAACCGTAACCCTAACTTTAGCCGCAACCCTAACCCTAATGGGAAAATGGAAATAAAAACTTTTTTTTAATTTTATTATTTTTCCCTTACTAAGGGGGTGATAAAGGGGGGTTTGATTTACTATTTATAGCGGGTTTTTATGATTGGCAGCTGTCACGCTAAAAGACGCTTTTTATTGCAAAAATAGTTTTTGCATCATCACATTTTGAGAGCTATAATTTTTGCATATTTTGGCCCACAGAGTCATGTGAGGTCTTATTTTTTGCGGGACGAGTTGACGTTTTTATTGGTACCATTTTTGAGCACGTGACGTTTTTTGATCGCTTTTTATTTTGATTTTTGGGAGGTTAGAATGAACAAAAATCAGCAATTCATGAATTTCTTTTGGGGGAGGCGTTTATACCGTTCCACGTGTGGTAAAATTGATAAAGCAGTTTTATTCTTCGGGTCAGTACGATTATGGCGATACCTCATTTATATCATTTTTTCATGTTTTGCCGCTTTTATAGAATAAAAACAATTTTATATAAAAAATAATTATTTTTGCATCGCTTTATTCTGCGAGCTATAACTTTTTTATTTTTTCGCTGATGATGCTGTATGGCGGCTCGTTTTTTGCGGGACAAGATGACGTTTTCAGCGGTACCATGTTTATTTATATCGGTCTTTTTGATCGCGTGTTATTCCACTTTTTGTTCGGCGGTATGATGATAAAGTATTGATTTTTTTGCTTTGTTTTTTTTTTTTTTTAAGGGGTTCACTAAAGGGGTTAACTAGTGGGACAATTTTATAGGGGGGGTCGTTACGGACGCGGCAATACCAAATATGTGTACTTTTATTGCTTTGTTTTTTTTATTTACAGGAAGAAGTGAATTTATTGGGGAATATATATATATTTTTTTTATTTATTTTGGATTTTTTTTTAAAACATGTTTATTTTTATTTTTTTAACTTTTTTACTTTGTCCCAGGGTGGGACATCACTGTATTTTATCAGATCGCTGGTGTGACAGTGTGCACAGCACTCTGTCACACCAGCGATCGCTCAGGCAGTGCAGCAGGCTTCTCAGTGCCTGCTCTCGGCAGGCACTGAGGTAGCCGCCTCCCTCCAGGACCCCGGCGCCATCTTGGATCCGGGTCCTGGGAGGGAGGAAGCCCTCAGAACAGCGCGATCACATCGCGCTGCTCTGAGGGTCTCAGGGGGGCGCGCAGGGAGCCCCCACCCTGTGCGATCCTCCCCTGTGCCCCCAGTACACAGCGATCATGTTTTATTGCGGTGTGCAAGGGCTTAATGTGCCGGGAGCGGTCCGTGACCGCTCCTGACACACAGTCATGGGTGTCAGCTGTGATAATCAGCTGACACCCGGCCGCGATCGGCTGCGCTCCCATCGGGAGCGCGTCCGATCGCACGAGACGTACTATCCCGTCCCCGGTCATACGGGCCCAGGTACCATGGACGGGATAGTACGTCCGATGGCAGTAAGGGGTTAAAAAAAAAAAAACCTTCAGTAGCCAGATATATCTTCTTTCCAATTTCAGAAGCTTTCCGAGTCTGAGGTCTCCTATCCCTGCGAGCTTTAGAGTAGACTCCACTAGGTCAGTGAAGGCGTCCTGGGCCTTTCGGCCCCGGACGTCGATACAGCAAGTTTGTAGAGCTGCAACTTGGTCCAGTCTTCTCACGTTAGTTAAGCATTACAACATTCATCCTTAAGCCTTTTCAGAGGCTGGCCTTGGCAGATAAATTCTACATTCGAAAGAGGCGCATCTGTAGACCAGATTATTTGTGGTGTATATTAAGATTTCAGCTGTCGTGCTGTTTCCCACCCATGGACTGCTTTAGGACGTCCCATGGTCTGTGTCTCCCAATGAGGCGAAGGAGAAACAGGGATTTTTGTGTACTCACCGTAAAATCCTTTTCTCCGAGACATTAATTGGGAGACACAGCACCCACCCTTTTTAGTCTAACGACTTCTGCTTGTCTCTTTCATTTGATGTGGTGATCACTGATATTATGTGAATGATCGTACCTTGATATGATGTTAATCTTCTCCTACTGCTTTTGCACCAAACTGGTTCAGGCTAGAGTCAGCAGAGGGTGTATACTGCGGAGGAGGAGCCAATTTCTTTGTGTATTAGCTTAGTGTCCTCCTAGTGGCAGCAGCATAACACCCATGGTCTGTGTCTCCCAATAAGCGTCTCGGAGAAAAGGATTTTACGGTGAGTACACAAAAATCCCTGTTTTTTTAATTAATTTTTTGATTAATAATTTGAAGATTGCCAACCATATTCTAGTCTTTTTCCAATCTACTATCTGAGTGTAACACAATGCAATCTGATGGGGTTGTGGACTGTATTCTGTTTAAAGTGTACTTGTCATTTTACCCAAAACAAAAGCATGATCTTGCTGCCCTCCTCTGTTTTCAGTGCACATATTAGTCTAATATGCACATGTATTGTCCCAATTCTCATTCTTTGCGACTTGTCATCCACTTTCAGTAGCCGTTTCTTCTTCACCAGCACTCTGCCAGCACTGTAAGAGCTGGAACTTCCTCACTTGCCAGAATGTATTGCTCCTGCCATTGTTCATTGGCTTGCCTGGACTGAAAGTTTAGGTGGTAACAATAGTCCGTGACCATTTGAGTAAAACACTCCACCATTACATATAAAGAATTGGCATCTTAGGGAAGGCTATGCTTTCAGTTGTCCCGACATCCGATGCTCACAGATAACTTTGGGGCAAGAAGGAAGGTGTTTAGTTAACTTGTTCCTGACAACAGTGAGGTCTCAATGTTGGACCCCTGTGCATCATACTTAGATGACCTTGGACAGGTTATTTTAGGTAGTGCTTAAAATAACACTCCATTTTGTTGCTTCACTTTATTTTGGGATCACACACAGATCCTATGCCCTCCTCCTTATTGACTAGTAATTGACCGCCTTCCCTGTATGAGTGCTAGCATGGCATGGGGTTGACAGTGTACTTATTACTGTAATTTTGCCTAAGACGTAATATTAAAATATATACAAAATATATGCGTTGCAAATTGCATTCCTCCCTTTTTTATCTAGGGATAAGAATTTCGAGGACTTCTCTCAGTATTTGAAGAGCCTGGTGAACCTGTACAAGATGCCAGGAGACAAGTGAGTGGCCACTGTGTGGTGCCAGGCACATAACACAAAGTCTTCGAATCTTCCTGACTGGTTGTTGTTTTTTTCTTCATAGAAAATTGTATGTAGCACTTCAGTCTTTGGAAATGGACCTCACAAAAATGTCTGCAATGTATTGGTAAGCACAACATTACACATGCTGTCTTGTCGGCAAAGTGACGAGCTGCAATAAATGCATTTTATCACCAATACATTTAATAACCGACTCATGGAATTTGTGTCTTACAGGCAGGTGACCAATGCCAGCGTGTTAGACAAAATATTGCAGGGAACTGTAGGCCTCCTGACGCCAAGAAGTGGAGGTAATCCCTACAAAAGCAGGAAAACTGTTCTAGAAAGCTGACCTTTACGGCTCATGATAAAACGTACATGTTTTGTGTCATCGTAGGCCATGTTATGAATTTAAAGTATTACGTAACGCCATATGACCTTTTTGACGATGCAACGGGAGCGACAATGACACTAAACGAAGGACATGGTGAGTAATGAACAGGAAAGTGGAGTTACTAGCATCCTTCTTCGGGACATGGAGACAGCACGACCATGAAATCAATCTTTCTTTACACGTGCGCGGGTGAATAAAGAATGATTCAATTAAAGGGGTTATCCAGACTGAGAAGAGAAGCCTGCTGTATTTCAGTGCAGAGCGGCGAATTGTGAGCATGTGTGATACGCTCGCTGTTAGGATCTCTCTGTATTCCCCGTTCAAGTGGGCGATCACTTGACTCGATGTATGCGAATTGCATAGTTGACGTCATGTACCAAATGCTCTGTTAACAGAAGCGGATAAGAATCTAGTTGGCACATGTCCACTGCCCAGACGCACGTAGAATCGGGACAGTGCGCGCGTTGCATGTTGTCACAATTTAGCCACATAGCGTAACGGCATACTTCTCAGCCTGGAAAACCCCCTTTAATTTCTGTGAAGTGCCCCCTCCACTTCCTCAGCTCTGTACAGTGTATGTACCTTTGGATTGGCCCCTAGGGGCTTACACCGCTATCTATTTGGTAATATTTACGGGGCCAACTTTCTCACGCATCATTGTTGGTCGTCTGTGTAATACGAGAAGTTAATGCTGGTTTCCATTATGGTCTGGGTACACTTGGTGTGAATTAGAATGAATATGCCGGCTGCGATTGGCCTCTTCCCCTTTTGGTTAAGCTCCCTCACTTTTCAAAAAGTTAGCGAAGCTGGATGGCAGGATGTAAAAAATATTGAAAGTCTAAATTTTTGCACATTTATCGGTTGTGTGAAATTTTACAACATTTCAAACAGTTTTACGCCAGAAAACTGTTGTAAACCCTCTTAGGGGGGCTTTCACATTGGGTTCTTGCCCACGTTCAGTGGTCCTGTTTGTGTTTACATCCGAACCCCCTGTAAAACGTTATTCGGGCGTGTGCACTAGCGGAATGATGACCCTGGAGGTGGACCTAGAGATACAGTCTACTACGTGTGATTGTCCACTACCAGTAGGCATATATGCCCGACACGGCACACGTTCACTCTGTGGGCACTATTCTAGTGAATGGCACGTGAGCAAGAACGTGATGTGAAAGGGGCCTTAATGAGTCAGTGTAATACTTTTAACACAAAACCTGATTTAGACAATAGACCTTTTCCTGATAACACATTCTTTGAGACATCATAAACCAGAATACAGAGTAATTGGCCATCTGTGAAGTTTCACTTGCTTCTTCTGTGGTCGTCTTTGGTTTGCCACACAATTGTTGAGGGATGATGAGATTCTTAGTAGAGGAATGTTTCCTGATTATGTACAATATTCTCTTACACATACTGTATATGAGCTGTTGAATTGCAAAGCGCCGCGGAATATGTTGGCGCTATATAAATAAAGATTATTACTCTATATTCAGGAGTGAGCGTGTGTTTGAACCGGTCCTAAATCCAATATATCATTCGTATCTTTCAGTTCTTCCTCGGTCACTTGGTCTGAATGCATCGGTCACCATTGAAGCCACGTCTGCAATATACAAGCTACCCATAGCTCCTCTGATCATGGGATCGCATCCTATTGACAATAAGGGGTAAGGAGACCCTCCCATCTACAGTCTGTACAATGTTAATGGGGAGACTAGAACCAGATTTTGCATTCAGGACTAGGTTACCTCATTTAAAACCCCATATAATTGGAACTGTGTTTAACAATGAATGTTATTTACAAGTTAAAGGGATTTTTTAGTTTCAGAAAACCCCATTTCCTCAACTGCAGTTTGCTTTAAAAAAAGTAAAATAAACTGCGTTATATTTACTCTCCCCAGGTCCTGCATTGACTCTCCGCCACTGCTCCCTGTGTCTGCAGCATTGACATCACATTGACAACGCTGCACCTACTCAGTGCGCTGAGCATCTCGGAGGCCAGTGCCATCACCTCTGGCAGAGCAGCTGAGCTCAGTTATTGGCTGCAGCGCTGCAGACAATGACAGACATCGCTAGCTTTGGCAGCGTCTTTTTTTTTTTTTTTAAAGCAAACTGCACCTGGGGATGGGTTTTCCAATCCCAGAAAAAAAAACCTTTAAAGGTAGCGTGGTTATATTACAAGGTAGTGATTTCTATTTGCAGAACCGCATCATTCTCCGCTTTCACCAACACCAACAGTGTGGACCTTCCTGCCTGTTTTTTCCTTAAGTTTCCACAGCCAATTCCTGTCTCCAGTGCTTTTATCCAGAAAATCCAAAACTGTACAGGTGAGCAGAACTATGGGATTCTATCATACCTCACATGTAAGCCCCCATACACGTTTGACTAATGTTGGCCTAAGCTGCTGATCTCACCAGGTTAGACCCGACTCTAATATGTAAGAACGCACAGGCTAACGAATCGTCGGGTGAGATGACGAATGGGCATGTTCAATTTCAGACTGCCAATCACTTTGTTCTCCAGGAGATAAGCCGCCGGCAGAAATGTCTTGTCTATGGCTTTCTCATAGAGAACACAAGACCGTTGGGCTGAGTGAGTGCTCCTGTGTATCGGAGAGATGACAACCATCTAATGTGCTTGGCTGGCTATATTCCAAACGAGATTAGTGTTCTTTATTGTATCTGTTGCCCCCTTTTTACAGCCATGTACCATGTCAGTCACACATCGTCTTGCCTTTTTTATAGGTATTCCTTTGTTTGAAACCCCACCCATCTTCTCGCCTCATTACGAGCTCGTCACCCAATTTGAGCTGGCCAAAGACAAGGAGCCGTCACCTATGAGCCACAACATGCGATTCTATGCAGTATGTATTTTCAATGGCCTCTTATGGTTTTGCCTAAAAGGTGTTCTCTAGGTCTTAAGGGGCCCATACATAGCTGAAAATGTTAATCTAATGTATAATGAGATGTCCCTATTGATAAGATAGGGAGCAACATATTAATAAGTTTCACCCACTGGGACCGGCAGCAATCCCTAGAACATAGCTCTGTCTGAATGGGTCGGAAGTCGAGCATATGCACCTCTGCTCCATTCATTATGTATGGGACTGCTGAAAATTACCGAGTGCAATTCACAACGATCTCCAGAAATCCCATAAAGAAAGAATGGGGCGGACATGTTCAACCTCTGACCCATTTCAGCAGAGCGCCATACTTGGAATTGGTTGGACGACCAGAAACCGATACTTTATTTCTTATCGCATCTGGCTTGTGAATAATATTGATGGATTAAATCATGTTTTTTTATGGTTTCATTCCAGTCTCTACCAGGTCAGCAGCATTGCTATTTTGTGAATAAAGATGCTCCCCTTCCTGATGGGAGATGTCTGCAAGGGACCCTACTAAGTAAGATACCATTCCAGCACCCTGGACGAGTTCCCACCATCCTCAACCTCATCCGACATCAGATGGCTTGTAACACGCTGATTGGGAGCTGTGTGAAGCGTACTGTGGTTAAAGAGGGTACGTTACTGCCATAGGTTTCATAGACATACTCCCAGAAGTGGAGTACTAGTCTTTTATGGGTTTCGACGCTTCTTCAAAGATTTTGTTTTAAGCTTCTAGTTCATACTATTGGTGTCCTGAAATGTGCAGTATGACACCTTTTTATAACTGTCACATCAACAATCCATTACAGACCCAGTTATACTGTATAATGCAGAATTATGTTGCATGATTTATGTTGTCATCCAAATCTAGATAAATTATATATATAATTATAATCTTGGATTTCTCCTTCGCCTCATTGGGAGGCACAGACCATGGGTGTTATGCTGCTGCCACTAGGAGGACACTAAGCTAATACACAAAGAAATTGGCTCCATTATACACCCTCTGCTGGCTCTAGCCTGAACCAGTTCTTGCTTAGTGTCTGTAGGAGGCACTAGGGTTATTATTTTAGTTTTTACTTTTTTGCTTTTTTCTACTGATTCAAGGGGCGACTGGGCCTTTCAAGGTCCCGATCTCCCAAAACCACCAATAGGCGGGCACGCGGAGTGTCGCCCCCAAGTACCCCCATCTGGAGCCAGGTTCTTCAGCCGAACATGCCAGCTTGCCTCACCAACCTCAGGTAACATGCAGAGGCTCCATGCGGCGTCCGTGCGGCCCCACTGCAACACCACTGTCAGAAAGCGAATGGTGACAGGCGACTATAGAACCCTCTCCACCTCCCTATCAAAGGGACGGTGGATTGAGGAAGTAATCCGTGCACAAATCTCCAATTACCTCCGGCTCTGCACTAACCACGGACATATCGCGGCCTCCGCTGCACCTGCCATTTCCACAGCGTGGCTCAGAATGCGAGTCAGATGTGGCCTTAGACCCGGACTCTAGAGTACCAGGAGTCTCTAGTTTTCGCTCATTGACGCGGTCAATAAGGCTCAGAGAGTAGACAATACACCTGGGGCTACTCCGAATCTCACGGTGTCCTTCTAGGACCAAATGTCCTCGCTGGGTCTTTTACTAACCACGGACATTGTTCAAAGGCATTACCGCCAGAAGCACGGTATCCCTTTGCATGTAGTTTTCAAAAGGAACGGACCAAGTCCCCTGCTGCAAAACCCTCCTATCTGTCGGATGTCTCGTCTACCAAAAAACTCCCACTGATTGATAGTTTGACAGCCTTGCAGTCGCAAGGGTACTTCTTCCCGCCAGTTCTGCTCAGGATTCATTACAGTATCCAGAAGACTCGGGCAGGGTAGGCGGTAGTCTGCCCCACCAACACGCTCCTTCCGGTCCCACCTTCCAGAGACAAAGGCACATGCAGCTCCTTTTCATCAGGCCATGTACGCTCTCTGCAACAATGGGGTCATAGTCTCGGTCCCCCACACAGAAACCAAGTAAAGTTTTTTACTCAAAGCTGGTCGTGGTCCCATAGAAGGACAGAACCACGTGTCCAATTCTAGATCTAGAATTAGAACTGGTTTGTCAGCATACACCATTTCAGAATGGAATCTCTCTGTTCTGTTATCTCCTCGCTGGAAGAAATGGGAAAATACCTTGCGTCTGTCAACTTCGAGGTCGCATACCATCACTTTCCAATCTTTTCAAGCATTCTTGGGGCGTAGTGATTCTGCATCTTCCTTCTCGACCCCCTCAGCAAAAGTGCGTTTTGCCAGGCTTGTGCGGAGAGTGTCAGTGTTGCTATTTTCCTATGTTATCACCTCTCATTCCAATCCTCAGCCCGACAAGGATTTCTTTGCTTCGCCATCGCAGACAACCATTTTCAGTTCACGGCTTTAACTTTCGGTCTCGCCTCTGCTCCCAGGCTGCTCTCCAAGGTCATGGCAGTTGTTATTTCTATCCCGTGCTCTCGGGGCATCGTGATTCTACTCTACCCAAACAACCTCCTTTTCAAGAGATCGCCCCTTCAAGCCTGCGCAGAGAGGGTCAGCATCACCGTGGACACTCTTACTCGTCTAGGTCGGTTAGAGAACTTGCGCAATTCCTTTTCAGCCCCATCTCAGAGGATCCTCGTTTCAGGCCTGGACACTTCCCGAGTGTTGATAATTCCCCATCCTCTCTGGACCGCTATTTTTCGCCAGTCTCTCCGGATCAAGCTGACTCTGAGGTAGTGGACGTTGTTGTCCTTATTGATTCAGATAAAGTACTTTCTTTCTGATCCCGCGCGGGTGTTGACCACTGACACCAGTCTCCTAGGTTGGAGAGTGCTCTCCCACCTCCTCACGGTCCAGGGACGCTTGCCCTTTGGGAATCAGGTCTGCTGATAAATTTTCTTGAGACCCGGGCAATCAGACTAGTCATCCAGCATTTCTGCCTGCTTCCCGATGGTCATTCCCTCCGGATCCAATCAGTCCACGCCACGACTGTGGCATACATCTGTGGTCAGGAGGGCTCACGAAGCACAGGAGCTATGCTTGACGTAGCTCGCATTCTGCAAAAGGCCGGATACATTAGCCGCCAGGTTCTGACCACAGGACACTAGTTCATTTCCCTGGAAGCCTTTTAGCACAGTTGGCAATGCTGGGTAACGTTGCATATAGACCTCAATGGCCTCTACGCTAAACGCCAAAGTCCTGGCATTTCTAGATCCGTTCTGTGACTCAATGGTCTTCAGGTCAGATGACCTGGTGCTTCCATGGCATCAGTTTCGCTTCCTTTACTCTTCGCCTCTTCTGCTAATTCCAAGTGTCTTCCAGAAGTTCAAGGTGGAGGGAATCCCACTGTTTTTTTCGTCGCACCAGACTGAATACGACGAGCGTGGTACACGGTTCTACTGCATCTAGACCCCTACCGCTGCGGTTACCAAACCGTCCAGATCTTCTTTTTCAAAAGCCCATTTCCCGCCAGGACTCGAGAGGGCTGGGCTTAACTACCTGGGCATTGAACGCCACACGTAGCGTTCACTGTTATCGTCAATGTCCAGAAATTTACTCTCAGGCGTACAGTCATGGCCAAAAGTTTTGAGAATGACACAAATATTAATTTTTACAAAGTCTACTGCTTCACTTTTTCTAATGGCAATTTGCATATACTCCAGAATGTTATAAAGAGTGATCAGCTTAACAGCAATTACTTGCAAAGTCAATATTTGGCTAGAAAATGAACTTTATCCCCCAAAACACATTTCAACATCATTGCAGCCTTGCCTTAAAAGGACCAGCTAACCTCTTTTCAGTGATTGCTCCATTAACACAGGTGTGGATGTTGATGAGGACATGGCTGGAGATCAATCTGTCATGATTATGTAAGAATGACACCACTGGACACTTTAAAAGGAGGCTGGTGCTTGGCATCATTGTTTCTATTCTGTTAACCATGGTTATCTCTAAAGAAACACGTGCAGTCATCATTGCAATGCACAAAAATGGCCTAACAGGGAAGAGTATCACAGCTAGAAAGATTGCACCTCAGTCAACAATCTATCTCATCATCAAGAACTTCAAGGAGAGAGGTTCCATTGTTGCCAAAAAGGCTCCAGGGCGCCCAAGAAAGACCAGCAAGCGCCAGGACCATCTCTTAAAAGTGTTTCAGCTGCGGGATCGGGCTACCAGCAGTGCAGAGCTTGCTCAGGAATGGCAGCAGGCAGGTGTGAATGCATCTGCACGCACTGTGAGGCGGAGACTCTTGGAGCAAGGCCTGGTCTCAAGGATGGCAGCAAAGAAGCCACTTCTCTCCAGAAACAACATCATGGACAGACTGATATTCTGCAAAAGGTACAGGCAGTGGACTGCTGAGGACTGGGGTAAAGTTATTTTCTCTGATGAATCCCCTTTTCGATTGTTTGGGACATCAGGAAAACGCCTCATTCGGAGAAGACAAGGTGAGCGCTACCACCAGTCTTGTCTCATGCCAACTGTTAAGCATCCTGAAACCATTCATGTGTGGGGTTGCTTCTCAGCCAAGGGAATCGGCTCTCTCACAGTGTTGCCTAAAAACACAGCCATGAATAAAGAATGGTACCAGAATGTCCTCCAAGAGCAACTTCTCCCAACCCTCCAAGAGCAGTTTGGTGATCAACAATGCCTTTTCCAGCATGACCTTGCCATAAAGCAAAGGTGATAACTAAATGGCTCAGGGAACAAAACAGAGATTTTGGGTCCATGGCCTGGAAACTCCCCAGATCTTAATCCCATTGAGAACTTGTGGTCAATCATCAACAGACGGGTGGACAAACAAAAACCTAAAAATTCTGACAATGAAATCATTGATTGTGCAAGAATGGACTGCTATCAGTCAGGATTTGGTCCAGAAGTTGATTGAGAGCATGCCAGGGAGAATTGCAGAGGTCCTGAAGAAGAAGGGTCAACACTGCAAATATTGACTTGCTGCATTAACTCATTCTAACTGTCAATATAAGCTTTTGTTACTCATATGTTTGCAATTATTATATTTCTGTCTGTGATAAAAACATCTGTCAAACACACATAAAAACGAGAGGGTAGCAGATCATGTGAAAATATAATATTTGTGTCATTCTCAAAACTTTTGGCCATGACTGTATTTACCATCATGCTTGAGAAAGCTTTTTTACCTTGGTGTTTTTAACAACCACGTTTGTTTCCCACTCGTGTTTGCCGTTTCGTCCATATTGGAGTTCCTCCAAGAGGTTTCCATTCAAGCCTGGCACTGTCTTCGCTCAATGCTATCCATCCTGTTTTCAAAGAATACCTTCCAAATCGCAGGTTAAGACATTCTTACAGGGAGTGCCGCACCTTAAGTCCTCCCTACGAGTGGCCTTCGGAGCTGTGGGGTTTTTGATCTGATCTCAGGTGCTTTACAAGTGGCCTTCTTCAAACTCCCGTAAGATGTATCTATCACTCTTCCTTCTTGGAAAGCTCCCTTTCTTGTGGCTGTAACAAACATCACGCGGATTTCGGAATTGACAGCTTTGTCTTGCAAGCCTCCATTCTTGTCTTTCAATAGGGCAAGGTGGTGTTCAGGACTTCTCTGGCCTTCTTGCCTAATGTTGTTCTTCCTTTCCTCTGAATAAGAACATAGTATTGCCCTCGTTCTGTCCACCTCCGGTTCATCGTACTGGAAAGGCTCTCCACACTTTGGATTCGGAGAGAACACTCAGGAAATACACTTCCCGAACAGCGCCTTTCTCCAAATCGGATTCTCTCTCTAGGTTTCCAGAGCGACACAGAAAAAGCCTACCTGCCTTTTTTAAAAAAAAAAAAAAAACTACAGTAGCCAGATATATCTGCTCTCCAATTTAAGAAGCTTTCCGAGCCTGAGGTTTCCTATCCCTGCGAATCTCAGAGTAAACTCCACTACGTCAGTGGAGGCGTCCTGGGTCATTCGGCCCCAGACGTCGATACAGCAAGGTTGCAGGGCTGCAACTTGGTCCAGTCTTCTCACGTTATTTAAGCATTACAGCATTCATCCTTAAGCCTTTTCAGAGGCTGCCCTTGACAGATAAATTCTGCAATCGACAGCATCGCATTTGTAGACCAGATTATTCGTTGTGTATATTAAGGTTTCAGCTGTCGTGCTGTTTCCCACCCATGGACTGCTTTGGGACGTCCCATGGTCTGTGTCTTCCAATGAGGCGAAGGAGAAACAGGGATTTTTGTGTACTCACCATAAAATCCTTTTCTCCGAGACGCTCATTGGGAGACACAGCACCCACCCTTTTTAGTGTAGCGACTTCTGCTTGTCTCTTTCAGTCGATGTGGTGATCACTAATATTATGTGAATGATCGTACCTTGGTATGATGTTAATCTTCTCCTACTGCTTTTGCACCGAACTGGTTCAGGCTAGAGCCAGCAGAGGGTGTATACTGCGGAGGAGGAGCCAATTTCTTTGTGTATTAGCTTAGTGTCCTCCTAGTCACCTAGTGGCAGCAGCATAACACCCATGGTCTGTGTCTCCCAATGAGCGTCTCGAAGAAAAGGATTTTACGGTGAGTACACAAAAATCCCTGTTTCCTTATTTAACATGCAACGGGAATTAGGCCTTGTTAGTCTAAGAAATACAGAATTGTCTTCACTTTTTAGGCTTTTAAGGGATTTGTCACAAATAATCCTGATGCTATAGATGGGTACAGATGTAAGCACTAGGATTAGCCCTAAAAATTGTATACATTTTGCACTATATACATAGATATATATTTATATATATCTATAGATATATATATATCTATATATATCTATAGATATATATATATACTGTATTCATTTCTTATAATATAATTTTTTTCTGTCTGCCCTTTAGATTGCCCTAACCTCTTGCAGTTTGAGGTTTCGCCTCTCTCGGACTCCTGTATCAGCATCTCATTTCAGCATCCGGTTAATGACTCTTTGGTCTGTGGTAAGTATTTCTTGGGCCTTGGAAAGGTCTGCGATAGGTGGCAAAAGTTGTGGAATCCATACGGAAATATGTTTGGCTTTTTTAATTGACCTGTATCTATTATGCAATTTCTACTTAATTTTTATATTGTTACCTTATTTTGCAGTGCCCTCTGTTGTAGATCCGTCTAGGTAAAAATTTTTAATTGCAGCTCAATTTCTATTAGAAATGCTATCCTAGAAAGTAAAGTGTCTTTTTCTCCTTCGCCTCATTGGGGGACACACAGACCGTGGGTGTTATGCTGCTGCCACTAGGAGGACACTAAGCAATACATTAAGCACAAAAGATTAACTCCTCCTCCTGCAGTATACACCTCCTGTTGGCTCAATCCTGAACCAGTTCTTGCTTAGTGTCTGTAGGAGGCACTAGGGTCTGCTATCAGACCCCACTTTTTTTCTGATTTTTTAAACTTTTTTGTTATTTTACTTTCTTCACGCACGGATGGGCGACGGGACTTGTACGAAAAGTCACGATCTCCCAAAAACCAACAACAGGCGGCATCGTGCGAGTGTCGCCTCCACGTATCCCTCCTGCCACGCTACCATGGGGCGACAGATCCCTGACACGGGCCGCTCTCCCCATGAGATATCCCACGAGGTGGATGACGGATTCGCGTGGCACCTTTGATTGAATATCCCGCTCACCTCTCCTGAAGCTGTGGCGGTCTGATGCATGAAAAATCCCTCTCCACCCCCTAATGAAAGGGGATGGTGGATTGAGGAAGTACGGCCATAAATGCTGTAGTCCTGCGGTCTCCATCTTCGGCCCCCGCAGTGAGTATATCAGGAGGGCGATTTTACCTCATGTCGCTGCGACCGCTTTGGCGTTGCATCGCGGCCGCAGCGGTGTTACGCCGCCGCGTCTTTGCACCGCGCCGCTAGCGCTACAATCGCACCGCTAGCACTATATTCGCGCCACGGCCTTAAATATACTCCCCGGCTTCGGCTCCGGGGTAGGCTGCAAAAAATTTAGGCCCCGGCTTCGGGCCGGCATAGGCCGCATTTTCTAAATTTAGTCCCCGGCTTCAGGCTGGGATAGGCCTCAAGGGAAGGGGCGGGCCGAACGGCTCCGCCCATCTCTAACGCTATTGGCCAGCGTTATATCACATGGGTCTCTCCTGGGTCCTCCTCCTCTCCTCCCACTGCCTCTGGCGCTTCTCGTACCACACGAGAAGCGCTGCTATAATCTCGGGCGCCATCTTTTTTGTGGAGCAGCGCTGACAGACGCTGTTCTCCTTCTTCCCTACACAGGACCTGGGTAAGTGCACGCTGCGACTAGGTCGGCACAGCGTTTAACCCTTCTACTGCAGCAGGCTCCAAAAATTGCAGAAAATATGTCGCAATCAAAGGACGCTAAAAAGGCTAAAAGCTACACTGTAGTATATGCCGCCTGCATTGCATGCAACGCTTCACTGCCGTCAAAGCATGGTTCCCAATTCTGTACATCATGTGCCCAAGAACCCACTGCTTCTGCCGCTCAGGAGTCCCCTACTACCGTTCAGGAGTCTCTGCCTATTCCTGATCCCATTGAGCCAGGTCTTTCAGGATGGCCAGAATTTCTAGCGCATTCCATGGATTCCCTGACTAGGGCCTTGGATACTTTCCGCGGCTCCTCTTCTTCCCGGGGCGTCCCTTTTCCAGAAAGGGGCCCGTTAGCCTTCAGAGAGACCTCATCCGACAGGGGCCGACCCTCGGCGTCCGCAAAGCGGTCGTCCAGAAAACGCCGCCATAATGCGTCTCCAATCCATCCAGCGGTTCGGCATCGGCGAGCTCAGGCTCTCGCTCCCCCTCGCCCAGATATCGTAGTGATCATGGTTCGGAATACGAGTCGGACATTGGTGATGACCCCAACTCGCCAGAATTTCAGGAATCGTTAGATTCTCTCATTGAGGCAATTAATAAAATCCTCAAACTAGATGAAGAAACCGGGTCTCAACCAAATCACCCTATTTCTTTCAAAAGAGCTAAACGTACTCACAAGGTGTTTATTAATCACCCTGAATTTACGGAAATTGTCCAGGGACAGAGGGAGCGTCCAGACAAACGTTTTTCAGGGCTGAAGTCTCTGAAAACTCGTTACCCATTTTCAGCAACTGTAGCGAAAGAGTGGACTGAATCTCCAGTGGTAGATCCTCCAGTATCTCGCTTAGCTTCAAAAACCCTGCTCTCTGTGTCAGATAGTTCATCCATTAGGAACCCGTCTGACAAACAAATTGACAACCTCGCAAAATCAATTTTTGAGGCGGCTGGAGCCTCTCTCTCTCCCTCCTTTGCGGCCACCTGGGTAGCAAGGGCAATGGTGGCTTGGGTTGAGGACCTAGTTAAAACAACTAGCGATATCTCCCTTTCACCTGAGGCACGTAATCTGGCCTATCAGATTACTCGGGCAGGTGATTACATGGTTCATGCGTCCCTAGATGCAGCTAATTGCGCTGCACTCACAGCAGCCAATGCTATCGCTATTCGGAGGTCCCTCTGGCTCCGAGAGTGGCGTGCAGATGCTGCTTCAAAGAGAACTTTGACTTCGCTGCCTTTTCTTTCAGGACGTCTTTTTGGAGACCGTCTTGATCAAATTATTTCTGACGCCACTGGGGGCAAGAGCAAATTTCTTCCGCAGCGCAGAATCAATCGACCTTTTCGGTTTCAATACCAAGGTCGTTCCCGGCCATTTCGTAGCTCCTTTAATTGGTCCTCCACCTCGACCTCGTCTCGAGCACCCCGTCCGTCTCGCAGAGATAGGGGCTCGCAACCATCGTCCAGGTCCTCTCAGCCCTGGAGAAACAGATTTTCTCAGGCGGGAAATAGGAGCTCCTCTTCTCGCAAACAGTCTTCCCAATGACTCCTTACCAAGGACGGGGGACCCAAACAAGGTAGGCGGCCGCCTACTCTTGTTTCGCGAGGTCTGGGGGTCGGTCATTCAGGACCGGTGGGTCCTCGATCTTGTTCACTCCGGCTACAAGATCGAATCCTTGTCCCTCCCCCCAACACGTTTCTTTCAGTCACGTCCCCCCAAGTCCAAGGATCTCATAGTTCCCTTCCTTCAGGCTCTGGATATACTTCGTTCCAGCGGCGTCATCGTCCCAGTCCCTCACAGGGAAAGATTCAAAGGGTTTTACTCAAACCTCTTTGTAGTTTCCAAGAAGGACGGCTCCTTGCGTCCTATTCTAGACCTAAAATTACTAAACAAGTTCATCAGAATCCGCCATTTCAGGATGGAATACCTCCGTTCTGTGGTCGCATCTCTAGAAAGGAAAGAATACTTGGCGTCTATAGACATCAAGGATGCGTATCTACACATTCCAATTTTCAGAGGTCATCAAAAGTTTCTGCGTTTTGCTGTCGGAGAGGATCATTTTCAATTTGCCGCTCTGCCTTTCGGTCTCGCAACTGCCCCCAGAGTGTTCACAAAGGTCATGGCGGCCGCCATGTCAATTTTACACTCTCGGGGTGTGGTAGTCCTCCCGTATCTGGATGACCTACTCATCAAAGGTCCGTCTTTTCAGGCCTGCGCAGAAAGTGTCGAGATCACTATCGACACCCTTTCTCGCTTGGGCTGGCTAATCAATTTGGACAAGTCTCTTCCCATTCCGTCTCAGAAGATTCCTTTTCTGGGAATGATTCTGGACACCTTCCAAGGGTTGGTATCTCTCCCTCCAGAGAAGATCAACTCTCTGAGACGGGGAGTACTCCTGTTGTTTCTAGGCCACTCGCACTCTCTGCGGAGCGCGATGCAGGTCCTGGGGAAAATGGTAGCGTCCATCGAGGCAGTACCATTCGCTCAGTTCCACCTTCGTCCTCTTCAACAGGAGCTAATATCACTTTGGGACAGGAACCCTGCGTCTTTAGGTCGCCGCTTCCGTCTGTCTCCCACAGTCAGAAGCTCCTTAAAATGGTGGACAAAGGCTTCATCTCTGAATCAGGGAAAATCCTTTCTGCCGATCCATTGGCTGGTGGTGACCACCGATGCCAGTCTCCTCGGATGGGGAGCAGTGTTCCTCCATCACACGGCTCAAGGCCGATGGTCTCTATCAGAGACCCGTCTTCCGATCAACATCCTGGAGATTAGAGCTATCAAGTTAGCTCTCGTGCAGTTCCATCATCTACTGGCCGGACGTCCCATCCGGATTCAGTCAGACAACGCCACAGCCGTGGCGTATATCAACCGCCAGGGGGGCACTCGGAGCAGAACAGCTATGCTCGAGGTATCACACATCCTGCGCTGGGCCGAGGCAAACCGTTCGCCCATCTCCGCGGTTCACATCCCGGGAGTGGACAATTGGGAGGCCGACTTCCTCAGTCGCCAAGGCTTAGACTCAGCGGAATGGTCCCTTCACCCGGAAATGTTTCAACTCATTTGCCAGCGTTGGGGAATTCCGGATGTGGATCTCATGGCATCCAGATTGAATGCCAAAGTTCAGACTTTCATAAGTCGATCACGCGATCCATTATCCATCAGCTCGGATGCGCTAGTTCTCCCTTGGAGTCAATTTCGCCTTCCTTACATCTTCCCATCTTCCGTTAATCCCCAGGGTGATTCGGAAGATCAAAGCGGAAGGCGTTCCTCTCATTCTGGTCGCTCCGGACTGGCCTCGACGTCCGTGGTATGCGGAACTAGTGCGTCTAGTCGCAGACGTTCCCTGGAGATTACCAGATCGTCCGGATCTTCTTTCACAGGGTCCAATTTACCATCACAATTCGAAAGCGCTGAATTTGACGGTATGGCCATTGAAGCCTGGATCTTAAGTCAGGCTGGTTTCTCTAACAACGTGGTTTCAACAATGATCAATGCCAGGAAGCCGGCTTCCGCACGCATTTATCATCGAGTCTGGAAGACATTTTTTTCCTGGTGTAAAGACAAGGGTCGTTCCCCTTTGGTTTTTTCTATCCCTTCCATTCTAGAGTTTCTTCAAACAGGAATGGATTCAGGGTTAGCTCTCTCCTCTCTCAAGGGACAGATTTCTGCGTTGTCCGTCCTTTTCCAACGGCGGATCGCATCTAAGTCTCAGGTCAGGACCTTTATCCAGGGAGTGTCACATCTTGTTCCGCCCTACAAGAGGCCTTTAGAGCCTTGGGACCTTAATTTGGTCCTCAGTGCCTCACAGGAATCACCCTTCGAACCTTTGTCTGAAGTGTCCTTATCGCTTCTCTCCTGGAAGGTTGTCTTCCTAGTGGCGATTACCTCTATCAGACGGGTATCGGAGTCGGCAGCCTTATCTTGTAAATCTCCTTTCCTTATTTTTCACCAGGACAAGGTTGTTCTTAGAACGTCTCCTTCTTTCACGCCTAAGGTCTTTTCGGATTTTCACATCAATGAGGAGATAGTTTTGCCTTCGTTCTGTCCGGCGCCGATTCACCGTACTGAAAAAGCTCTTCACACCCTGAATTTGGTGAGAGCTCTCCGAAGGTATATTTCAAGAACGGCGCCTTTCCGAAAATCGGACGCTCTGTTTGTGCTTCCGGAAGGACGCAGACAGGGTCTTCCTGCTTCCAAGGCCACGTTAGCCAGATGGATTCGCTCTGCGATCCAAGAGGCGTATCGTGTTAAAGGTCAGTCTATCCCGGCTGGGATTAAGGCACACTCCACTCGATCTGTGGGGGCCTCCTGGGCCATTCGGCACCAGGCTTCGGCACAGCAGGTGTGCAAGGCTGCGACTTGGTCCAGTCTTCATACTTTCGTCAAGCATTATCAAATTCATGCTCAGGTTTCTTCAGATGCGGCACTTGGCAGGCAAATTCTGCAATCAGCTGTTGCGCATCTGTAAGTTGACGTTAACCAGTTAAGCGTTTTGTATGCATAAGTTTTCACGAGGCTCCATCTGTTGATGGTTTCCCACCCAGGGACTGCTTTGGGACGTCCCACGGTCTGTGTGTCCCCCAATGAGGCGAAGGAGAAAAGGAGATTTTTGTGTACTCACCGTAAAAATCCTTTTCTCCGAGACGCTCATTGGGGGACACAGCTCCCACCCTTGTTTAATTTGAAGCCTCGTTGTATATTTGTAAGTAGTTATTTGATTTGTGACATATTGCACTCTGTTATGAGCTCCTACTGCTTTGGCACCGAACTGGTTCAGGATTGAGCCAACAGGAGGTGTATACTGCAGGAGGAGGAGTTAATCTTTTGTGCTTAATGTATTGCTTAGTGTCCTCCTAGTGGCAGCAGCATAACACCCACGGTCTGTGTGTCCCCAATGAGCGTCTCAGAGAAAAGGATTTTACGGTGAGTACACAAAAATCTCCTTTTTTGGACCTACAGTACCTACACACCATAGAATATATGGGATTATGTTTAAATTAAGTTACTATGGGTCTCTAAACTCACCTTTCATGTCTTAGTGTCCGCATGTTCTGCATCACTGAAGAAAGTGAGCAGTCCTGCAAGACCCGACATGTGAATAGTGACTTTCCAGAATCCCTGCCTGTAACATCAGTGATAATCCCACCACCATCTTGTTGATAGTTCTAGTAAATGATCTAAAGCGCAATTTCAGCAATGGCCCCAAACACGGCTGCTGATTGGTATCTACTTATAGGTTAATGGGGTTTTCCAGGGTAAAGTTACATTTCTGCAGTCAGTCATTAGGTGTGCCCTATGCACACTGTCAGGATTCTGCTCTGTTGCCTGTTTGAATGGTCATTGAGTGACCACTGTCATTTTGTTTGTATAATGACAGCCACTTGACGACACTTCTCATCTGCTTTTCTCAGTAGAACATTTAGAGAAGCTGGAAAAGTTGCTAGTCTGCACAGGCCGCCAGTATGCCAATCTCATGTGTGCAGAGTCCTGACAGTGTGCATAGGGCATTCTGTGAAGATTCTGGAATAAATTGCAGAGGTTTAAGTTTTACCTGTAAAACCCAATTAATTTAATGAATAGGTTGTTTATGGTTCACACTGAAAATCCTCTCCCTGTGACATGTGTCCTGCTGCTACACAGATAGTGAAAGATCAACCTTTCAAAGCATAGTGTATTTCTCCACACACTCAACTGGTAACTATTGATCTACCGGTGGAGATTTTGATTAGTAACTAGGACTAAACAACCACCAACATAAAGTTATTTTGGAAGTGATTGCTTTTTTTTAGTTTATTAAAGGTGTTAGAATTTAAATGTTGCCTGTGGCTTGGTATATTAAAAATTGACAAATTAAGTAATACTTTGCCTACCAGCAATTACATAAATCCAGCTCAGGCCGCTCCAGAAGGGAGACCTCTCTATTTCAGCAGAAGTAAGACCGCTGCGGGCATGGGCGTACCCAGGATCAAAACTAGGGGGGGGCAAGCCAATGTCACATCTTATACAGGTTACATCATATACACTGTACATTATACTGCATATTAGGTATGGAGCGTTAGAACTGTTGTATATTGTATAATACAGCAGTGTATGCGACACTACGCTGTATATACCATATATTATACATGGCACACTCACCTCTATACAAAGAATAAGAGGCATTATAACCTGTATATGAAAAGTATAATACAGAAGTGTATATACACTCTATATACCGCACACGATGTGTATGACCTGTATACACCATATACTACACTCTATATAACGCACACGATGTGTATGACCTGTATACACCATATACTACACTCTTATTTTGAAGTAAAAAAAATAAAAATAAACAGGAACAAACACAATACTTAAAATAAAGAATAAGTAAAGTTAAAAATCAACAAACTTACTGGTATTTCAGTGGGAACTATGGGCCTGCTTTTGGCTAATGAGATGGTCAATGTTCGGTTCCATATTTGTCACAAGTGAAGCAATTTTTCTCTTTCTTGATATCATTATTTCCTAGGGATTCCAAATTGCTATTAGTAAAATACCAATATATATACAGCGCTACAAAAACAATATACCAGCAATAAAACTGCCCACACAGAGACATACAGCCTGCACTGCCCATCACTGCAGCCTTGCCAATCATTTCATCCTCATCAATGCACATAGTGGCGCAACTCCGCTTTTAGCTCAGGCTCAGACTGGTGTGGTGCCAAAGTCCCTAATAGGCAGGTAAATGTCCCCAATAGGCAGCATTGATCCCCAATAGGCAGCATATGTCCTCAATAGGCAGCATATGTCCTCAATAGGCAGCATAGGTCCCCAATAGGCAGCATAGGTCCCCAATAGACAGCATAGGTCCCCAATAGACAGCATAGGTCCCCAATAGGCAGGTAAATGTCCCGATAGGCAGCATAGGTCCCCAATAGGCAGCATAGGTCCCTAATACGCAGCATATGTCCTCAATAGGCAGCATAATCCCCTATAGCCAGCATAATCCCCCTATAGCCAGCATAATCCCCAATAGCCAGCATAATCACCTATAGCCAGCATAATCACCTATAGCCAGCATAATCACCTATAGCCAGCATAATCACCTATAGCCAGCATAATCCCCCTATAGCCAGCATAATCACCTATAGCCAGCATAATCCCCCTATAGCCAGCATAATCACCTATAGCCAGCATAATCCCCCTATAGTCAGCATAATCCCCCTATAGCCAGCATAATCCCCCTATAGCCAGCATAATCCCCCTATAGCCAGCATAATCCCCCTATAGCCAGCATAATCCCCCTATAGCCAGCAGAATCCCCCTATAGCCAGCAGAATCCCCCTATAGCCAGCAGAATCCCCCTATAGCCAGCATAATCCCCCTATAGCCAGCATAATCACCTATAGCCAGCATAATCCCCCTATAGCCAGCATAATCCACCTATAGCCAGCATAATCCCCCTATAGCCAGCATAATCACCCTATAGCCAGCATAATCCCCCACAGGCCGGGCCCGGCGTCAAAAAAAAAAAAAAAACAGTACTCACCTATCTCCCCCGCTGCTCTGAAGAAGCGCGCTCTGGACTCCGTCTTCTCCTGAGTCCTGGCACAGGCGGCGTGACGTCATCAGGGTGCGCAGGCGGCGTGATGACGATCACGTCGCCTGTGCTGCATATGGAAGGCCGCAAGGCCTTTCTAACTCAGCACATTGCGCCCGCGATTAAAGGGGCCGACGGGCCGGATCATGCACCGTGCCCCCCCCTGCCCCACGGTGGGTACGCCCATGGCTGCGGGCAGTGATCGGCTGCCGTGGTCAGGTGAATTCTGCATATCATTGAGCGGCCTGCGCTGGATCCAGTAAGTGCCAGTTGGAAAAGAATCTCAGGTGTTCTTAGAATGGACCTTTATGTATATACAGTACAGACCAAAAGTTTGGACACACCTTCTCATTCAAAGATTTTTCTGTATTTTCATGACTATGAAAATTGTACATTCACACTGAAGGCATCAAAACTATGAATTAACACATGTGGAATTATATACTTAACAAAAAAGTGTGAAACAACTGAAAATATGTCTTATATTCTAGGTTCTTCAAAGTAGCCACCTTTTGCTTTTATGACTGCTTTGCACACTCTTGGCATTCTCTTGATGAGCTTCAAGAGGTAGTCGCCGGAAATGGTCTTCCAACAATCTTGAAGGAGTTCCCAGAGATGCTTAGCACTTGTTGGCCCTTTTGCCTTCACTCTGCGGTCCAGCTCACCCCAAACCATCTCGATTGGGTTCAGGTCTGGTGACTGTGGAGGCCAGGTCATCTGGCGTAGCACCCCATCACTCTCCTTCTTGGTCAAATAGCCCTTACACAGCCTGGAGGTGTGTTTGGGGTCATTGTCCTGTTGAAAAATAAATGATGGTCCAACTAAACGCTAACCGGATGGAATAGCATGCCGCTGCAAGATGCTGTGGTAGCCATGCTGGTTCAGTATGCCTTCAATTTTGAATAAATCCCCAACAGAGTCACCAGCAAAGCACCATCACACCTCCCCCTCCATGCTTCACGGTGGGAACCAGGCATGTAGAGTCCATCCATTCACCTTTTCTGCGTCGCACAAAGACACGGTGGTTGGAACCAAAGATCTCAAATTTGGACTCGTCAGACCAAAGCACAGATTTCCACTGGTCTAATGTCCATTCCTTGTGTTCTTTAGCCCAAACAAGTCTCTTCTGCTTGTTGCCTGTCCTTAGCAGTGGTTTCCTAGCAGCTATTTTACCATGAAGGCTTGCTGCACAGTCTCCTCTTAACAGTTGTTGTAGAGATGTGTCTGCTGCTAGAACTCTGTGTGGCATTGACCTGGTCTCTAATCTGAGCTGCTGTTAACCTGCGATTTCTGAGGCTGGTGACTCGGATAAACTTATCCTCAGAAGCAGAGGTGACTCTTGGTCTTCCTTTCCTGGGGAGGTCCTCATGTGAGCCAGTTTCTTTGTAGCGCTTGATGGTGTTTTCAACTGCACTTGGAGACACTTTCAAAGTTTCCCCAATTTTTCAGACTGACCTTCATTTCTTAAAGTAATGATGGCCACTCGTTTTTCTTTACTTAGCTGCTTTTTTCTTGCCATAATACAAATTCTAACAGTCTATTCAGTAGGACTATCAGCTGTGTATCCACCAGACTTCTGCACAACACAACTGATGGTCCCAACCCCATTTATAAAGCAAGAAATCACACTTATTAAACCTGACAGGGCACACCTGTGAAGTGAAAACCATTTCCGGTGACTACCTCTTGAAGCTCATCAAGAGAATGCCAAGAGTTTGCAAAGTAGTCATCAAAGCAAAAGGTGGCTACTTTGAAGAACCTAGAATATAAGACATAAGTTCAATTGTTACCCACTTTTTTGTTAAGTATATAATTCCACGTGTTAATTCATAGTTTTGATGCCTTCAGTGTGAATGTACAATTTTTATAGTCATGAAAATACAGAAAAATCTTTGAATGAGAAGGTGTGTCCAAAGTTTTGGTCTGTACTGTAGGTCTAGCACTCTATATCCCTAGAAATAGCATATTGTATCATTGTAGAAAAAAGCCATACAATTTTAGTAGCTGTCCATACAATATATGGATATTTCAAGTGCATGAAAGCTCTGCTCATGCTCAAAGGGAGAAGGGGTCTTCTGCACAACACCCCCCTCTATGACTCCCATGCTCATTGTTAGGGCATATGGACAGGGGTTATCTATATCATACAAACCAATGTGATGAGTTTTCTTGTTCTGCCATTGGTGATTCCAAAAGCTTGTGTATCGTAATAATTTTTTGACTTTGGTGTACCTAGTGCGTAACTACGGTAGAAATCATTGTTCACTGAACCCCTTCCTAGGCAACGGCGGGTTTCTTGTCGGTACTTTACTGTTCTCTCAGTAAAGCTGGCCATAGACAGTAGAGTCGGCTGAACACATGGATGACAGGCAGCAATGTTCCCCAAACTCAACACCATTCCCATACATATGCACATTTAGCCAAGCTTGTCCTCAATATGAAAAGTGCTGTAAGCCTCTGCCAGACATCTCCGATGGTGGCTTATTAATCTGAAAAATACAAAGATCAGACCTATTGAAACCAGACTGGCCCATTTCTTGTTATTAGTATTGGGGAACACAGGACCATGGGTTTAGGCCCTGCCACTATAAGGCTTGACACTAGGTGGAAAAAATGTTTGCTCCACTTGGTGGGCTAAATCCTCTCCTCATACACTAGGCAGCTCAGTTTATTGTCAAAGCCAATAGGAAAGTAACCAGAACCAGAAATCTCTAAAATATAAACAGCCAAGAACTAACATGACCTGAACGTGGAGAAGAACAACACAAAGGCAAGGAGAAAGGCATATGGTGGGAGCAGTGTCCTCCAATGTATTCAACCAGGCAGAGCTGATGCTTTTTTTTCACCTAGCGTTGAGCCTCCTACTGGCAGGGATTATACCCACCGTCCTGTGTCCACCAATGTATTCAGCAAGAAAGACATTTTACAGTGAGTAGAAAAATCCAAATATTTCCCCCATCTGCCATCAGTGGAGAGTCGTGAGGCCCCCATAGTGTTCAGTCCTGCCAGTTTGGGGGGCTGAGCCCATGTCCATCTAATGTATGGACTTCTGAAGCCATTGTAGACATGTTATAGTCATATTACTCCATCACTGATTGACATTGCTTTCCATGCAGTTGTAATGGACGTTCAGGATTCCACCCATGTATCCTGCAAGCTGTACAAAGGTCTGTCTGATGCTCTCATCTGTACGGACGATTTCATCACTAAAGTGGTTCAGAGGTAAGTTATTACTAGCGAGCTTCCTTTGTATTGCATGTACATAGCATTTGAGATTTATCCCTTAGTATAAGTTTATTTTTGTTAAGAATTGTCATGGAGTCTTGCAGCAGTCAATGTTGTTAGGGGGTCACTGCGGCTGACGCAGTTACTAGTGGGATCTATTGTTAGTGGCTCTCTGTAGTGTCTATTATACATGCACAACACTGCTACATATGTACATTATATATACGTACATACCGCTCTGCTACATTCACATACAGACGCAGCTATGCTACATACACACAGTTCTTCTACATATGCACATATAGACACACAGTTCTGTTACAGATGCACATGTAGACACACAGCTCTGCTATATTTGCACAAATCAGTACACAGAGCTCTGCTACATATGCTCATATAGACACATAGTTATGCTATATTTGCACAAATCAGTACACAGAGCTCTGCTACATATGCATATATAGACACATGGCTTTGCTACATATGCATATATAGACACACAGTTCTACATATGCACATATAGACACTCACAGCTCTGCTACATATGCACATATAGACACACAGCTCTGCTACATATGCACAAATCTGTACACACACAGATAGACACATAATTCTGCTATGTATGCACAAATTCATACATTCACACAGCTCTTCTACATGTGGATATGTAGACCAACAGCTTTGCTACATATACAGACACATGCTGTGTCTGGGTTCTCCATCACAGGAAGCTGCCTCCAGAATATTAGACAAAAACACTTTTTATTTTTTAGCAAAAGGTTTTCTTGTTAAAGAGTAAGTCTTATAGGCCAAAAAATACTGTAATTTCCTCCAGAGCCATAACTATAGGGAGAGCCGAGGTTTCATTATTATATATGGCACAGGTTTGCATTGTCCAAGGGTTTTAAATAACGCCTCATTTTAATGTTGTGATGTCCTTTGAAGCTCTCTTTCCTCAATTAAAGGGCCTGATGTATCCTTCACCCATCCCTGCCACAAAACCTCCACAGCCCTGGAGTTCAGTATTATAGTAATTGCTAATGGTGCATCTACACTGAAAGATTATAGTTAACAATTGTTCCTTGAAATGCTCATTTCACGATAGTCATCCAGTGTAAACAGGCTGTCGATCACCAGATGAATTAAAAAAAACCTCGTACGTCGGGTGAAATAATAGTCTGCTGCACAAAAGATCATAGTTCTCAGTGCACATCTTCAGTGAAAACAGAACTTGCACTAAAAATAACAATGACAGCTTTTTATTTCAGATCGCTCTGTATAAATCATTAAATTTCTGCCCGTGTAAATAAGCTATTAAAGGTGATCTGCCAGCAGGTTTTTGCTATGTAATCTGAGGGCAGCATTAGGTAGGGGCTGAGAAACTGATTTCAGCGACGTCACTTATTAGGGTATGTGCACGCGATCAGTAAACGCTGCGGGTTGGATGCTACGTACTTGTGCCGCGTCCAACCTGCAGCGGCCAGCTGCTACAGCATAGTGGATGTGATTTCAAGAAATCCCGTGTCTACTATGCGTACACAGATGCCCGCGGCTCACGCACAGAGATGGACATGCGGCGCGTCATTCCAGACCGCAGCATGTCAATTTCTCTTGTGGAGACTAGCAAGAATGTATTGGACGCAGTGAATTTTCACGGTTCAGTGCACACATACGGATTCACCTGCGTTCAATAGACAGCAACTCTTTGGACGCAGCGAATATGCGCTGCTTCCAAAGCGCTGCCACTTCCTGACCATGGGCACATACTGTTTCAATACAATGAGTGTTTTATCAGCAGGAGATTATCACTGCCCATACTGATGCCCGCATGAGACCTGGTCCTCCTCCGCTGATTAGCTGCTTATTGCTAATTAACAATTCACACAGAAAGCAGCTAATCAGTGTTGGGGGGTGGTGTTAGCTTTCTGAACGCTGTTAGGGCCCTGTCTCACATAGCGACACACCAGCGATCCCGACAACGATCAGGATGGCTGGTGTGTCGCTACATGATCGCTGCTGAGCTGCCAAACAGGCAGCGATCAGGACAGCGACACTGCGGGTAACGTCGCTTAGTTACCCGCAGTGTACGTTGGATACCTGCCCGCTGATGCAGGGAGCTGGTAACCAAGGTACACTTCGGGTTTTCAGGCGCTGCGCGGTGCCTGGAAACCTGATGTGTATCTTGGTTACCAGCTGATCGCTGGTCTCCTGCCTGCCACACGCAGCGATGCGTGCTGGCCAGCGGGAGACCAGCGATCAAAAAAAAGTCCTGGCATTTCTGACACGACCAGCGATTCACAGCAGGGGCCTGATCGCTGGTACGTGTCATACATAGCGAGATCGCTGCTGAGATCGCTGTTTAGCAGCGATCTCGCTATGTGAGACGGGGCCTTTACAGCTAATGATTGTATCACAAGTACTGCACTGTAAACTTAAATGATACATCGCTGGAATCAGGGATTCTTTCTCTACATCATGCTGCTCTCAGATGGGATAGCAAAAACCTGGTGACAGATTCCTTTTAAAAGATTGCTGATCGGTAAATATTTTCCAATTTGGCAATTGTTTAATTCCACAAATCGATTAATGCCCACCTTAAAGAACTGGAGGGTAAAAGGAGCCATTGAGCTGAAGAAAGAGGGCAAGGCTTTTCACCCCAGGACACACAATTATTATGCTCCTCAGCCCTCTAATCCTAGCTTCCAGAACATTTTCAAGTCCATTTAAAGGAGTTGGCCACTTTAGCTTTATTCTAGCAAATATGTTGGGGGCGTGATTTTTGTGGCACTTAATGATCTATAAGTATGACAGGTTCTCCTCCTGCACTTGTTAGTGAGGCTTTCCACCATCCTGGCACAAAATGGCAGCTAACGGAGGAGCATGTGACCAGACCTGACCATTGGCCTCCTCCAATTAAAAAATAGCTTTAAAAAAATGAGTTTTTGTTTGGAGGAGACAAACCAGCAACTATGATGAGAACTGCAGAGCTGTGCAGTCTGTAAGTGCAGGAGGAGAACCTGTAATACGTATATATTAGTCACCAACACATCTGTTAAAAGAAAAGTACCAACAATGAGAAATGATTGGCTTGCTGCTCTGTGTCTTACTCTGTGCCGCTCCTAGGAAGTCTTAAGGGTATGCCACATTAAGCGAGATCGCTAACGAGATCGCTACTGCGTCACCATTTATGACGCAGTAGCGATCTCGTTAGCGACTTAGCTGTGTGTGACATGTAGCGGCGATGTGGCCCCTGCTGAGATGTCGCTGATCGCTCATGAACGTTCTGAGCCATTTTTTGGTCGTTGGTGTCCCGCTGGTGAGCCTGAATCGCTGAGTGTGACACCCTTTATGAACGACTTCACCAGCGTCACAGGTGGGACTAGGTTTTCCCAACGACCGCAGAGGTCGTTATACAGATCGCTGATGAGTGTGTTTGGAATCTAACTAGCGATCACATAGCGATCGCACCAGCGATCTCGCCAGGTCGTGTCGTTGTCGTGATCGCTGGTGCGATCGCTAAGTGTGGCAGTGCCTTTAGTCTAGTAAGTCCAGCGCTCAGACCTGAATTACATGAGGTGTGTTCTTTACATGGAATATAATGTGTGTGACGCCCCAACTGTCACTGTAGTAGGAGATCTGCACACATTGCTGCTTGTAAAGACAATGGATTTTTTTTTCATGACAACCCATAAATTACCTTAAGAAATGTCAAGATGAAAAATGAATTGTATTCTCTCTTGGGATTGGTATTTATGACCTGCAGGATGTGTGCTCTATTACTAAATGACATTCCGTTCTTGTTGCTCATCAGTCAGTAATGCCGAAAAAGGGTGTTATACAGGTTTATCCTGAGCAACGGAAAGCGTCTGTCTTCCCAGCTGTAATAATATGTTCTGTTTTATTGGTGCCTGTAAATCGCTGCAGCACACAACTGCCTATCTGCTACATGTAGAACTGACAACTGAGCCCAATCTACTATCACTACACAATGTTTTTTTGAAACTACTTCTGAAAATCCTGGCACCGCACAACAGGGCTATATTAAGCCTTACCACCATAGCGCAGAGATGATCGGCTCAGTGATCAGGCTTTGCTGCCTGACTTTCATGCTTTTGGTTCTCGGGTGCTTCTAGTGTGAAATGGCACCTCAAAAAGCGGCATAATTCAGCAGCAAAAGAGTTAAAGCTCACAAATTTGTGATGTGTGTTGTATTTCAGGGGGAAAAAAATGTCAGATTTGTTGGCTGTAACCACCTTTATTTATGGCAAAGTGTGGCTATGTCTGAAACGCATTTTTTTTTTTCTAACAAATAACGAAATTTTTATTAAGTCCCTTTAAAAAAAAAAAAAAAAAACCTAACAAATAGCGAAATTTTTATTAAGTCCCTTTTAAAAAAAAAAAAAAAAAACCCCGGAAAAACACACATCTGGTTATGATGTGTTTTTACAAGTTTTTGTTTTTAAGGGACTTAATAAAAATTTGGAATTTTAGCCCCTTAACAACTGCCGATACGCCTTTTAACGGCGGCAGTTAAGGGTATTTATGCGCTGAGAAATAAGTGTATAGCGCTCCCCAGAGTCTTAATTTCACTGGGGTCTCGGCCACAGGGGGTAGCCGAGACCCCAGAGAACATGATTCGGGTCGGTTTTTACTGACCCCAGTGTTGCGATCACTGTTATTCACGGAATGACGGTGCCTGCAAAAAAAAAAATGTCAGATTTCCCATTTAATTTCACCAGAGGAGAGAGAAATGGGGTCCCCCGGTACCTCCTGTTGTTCTTGGACCCTCCTGCATCCCCCCGGCAGCCAGCTTCTTCCGGGAAGAAAATGGTGGGCGCATGCGAAGTGCGCCCGCCGAGATCTGACGGCACCCGGCAACAATAGAGGAAATTTTTCCTATTGGTTCAATTTGATCACTGTGATAGACCCTATCACAGTGATCAAAATGAAAAAAATAGTAAATGAAAACCCCCTTTATCACCCCCTTAGATAGGTAAAAATAATGAGTAAAAAAAATATATTTATTTCCGTTAGGGTTGGGCTAAAGTTAGGGTTGGACTAGGTTTAGGGTTGGGGCTAGGGATAGGGTTGTGTTTATGATTGGGGTTAGGGTTGGGGTTAGAGTTAGAATTGGGGGGTTTCCACTGTTTAGTTACATCAGGGGGTCTCCAAATGCAACATGGCGCCCATTATTGATTCAAACTGTGCTCCCTCCCTTCTGAGCCCTGCCATGCACCCAAACAGTGGCTTTTCCCCACATACGGGGTATTGGCGTACTCAGGAGAAATTGCACAACAAATTTTGTGGTCCATTTTCTCCTGATCCCCTTGTGAAAATAAAAAAATTTGGTTCCAAAGTAAATTTTTTGTGAAAAAAGTAAAATGTTCATTTTTTCCTTCCACATTGCTTTAGTTCTCATGAAGCACCTGAAGGGTTAATAAACTTCTTGAATGTGGTTTTGAGCACCTTGAGGGGTGCAGTTTTTAGAATGGTGTCACTTTTGAGTATTTTCTATTATGTTGAACCCCAAAACTCACTTCAAATGTGAGGTGGTCCCTAAAAAAAATTGTTTTGTAAATTTTGCTGGAGAAATGAGAAATCGCTGGTCAATTTTTAACCCTTAAAACATCCTAACAAAAAAAAATATATATGTTTCCAAAATTGTGCTGATGTAAGGGAGACATGTGGGAAATTTTTATTTATTAACTATTTTGTGCGATATGACTCTGATTTTAGGGCACAAAATTTAAAAGTTTGAAAATTGCTACATTTTCAACATTTTTGCCAAATTTCTTTTATTTTTTTCATATCGAAAAAATGTTACCACTTACATGAAGTACAGTATGTCACGAAAGAAACAATCTCAGAATCAGTGGGATACTTTGAAGCGTTCCAGAGCTATAACATCATAAAGTGACAGTGGTCAGAATTGTAAAAATTGGCTCTGGTTATGTAGTTTTTACTCTTTGGACAAAAGTTTTCAATTGCTCTACTTGACAGACCACTGACTCATTGTGTGCGCTCTCACAATTACCCATGCAAGCGGTAGTCACATGACAACATGTATGCAATTTGCATACTTGTGCTCAAGCGCCAACAAAACTCTTCCTGCTTCTATTAATTCACTTCTATTGAAAGAAGCCAAATAAGTCTAGTTGCCATATGACCACAGGTATTTATAGAATCATAGAATCATAGAGTGGAAGAGTTGGAAGGGACCTCCTGGGTCATCTGGTCCAACCCCTGCTCAAAGCAGGATTCTCTAAATCATCCCAGACAGATGTCTGTCCAGCCTCTGTTTGAAGACTTCCATTGAAGGAGAACTCACCTCCTCTTGTGGCAGCCTGTTCCACTCATTGATCACTCTAACTGTCAAAAAGTTTTTTCTAATATCTAATCTGTGTCTCCTCCCATTCAGTTTCATCCCATTGCTTCTAGTCTTTCCTTGTGCAAATGAGAATAAAGATGATCCTTCTACAATGTGACAGCCCTTGAGATATTTGTAGACAGCTATTAACCCCTTAATGTCCATTGACATGCACAGTCCGTCATGGCAGGGTGTCAGTTTTGGCACCTTGACGGACTGTGCACGTCATGCCTTTGAACTACCACTGCGTGTAAACACGCAGTGGTAGTTCAGTGCCGACTGCTGTCACAGACAGCTGACAGGTACGGCAATCGGTGCGGGGACCTTTGCCGTCGGTCCCGCACCCACAGCGCTGTGATTGGTCAGTCAATGTGACTGACCAAACACAGCAGCGATCGCGCAGAAGATGCTGAAATTTCCGCATCTCCAGCGCGATCAGTGCAGGAGCCGGCGCTGCAGTGGCCGAGCTTCCTGCACTGACAGGAGCGGCGCCCCCGCCGCCCCTGGCTGTTAACCCCCTGACTGCTGCGATCGAGCGCGATCGCAGCGCTCAGGGGGGAGGCAGAGGGTCGGGAGCTCCCTCTGCCTCAGATCGGCTCCCCGAAATGTATTTGCAGGGCCCGATCTCTGCCTTGATGACCCGGGGGTTGTCATGACAACCTCCCGGTCATCTAGCTACGGAAAGCTGCTGTGATCATGCTCACAGCAGCTTTCACCATAGGTACAATGCATTGCAATGCTGGAGCATTGCAATGCATTGTAACTGCAATAAAAAGTAAAAAAGTGAAAGTCCCATAAAGGGACAAGTTAAAAAAAAACATTTTTTTAAAAAAAATTGTAAAAAAAAAAATATTAAAAAATAATTAAAAAAAAATCCCCTAAAAAATACACATTTTTATGTAATAAAAAAAAAACAAAAAATACACATGTTTGGTATCGCCGCGTCCATAAAAATCCATCTATAAAAGCGTAACCCTAGTTAACCCCTTCAGTGAAAGCCATAAAAAAAAACACAAAAAAGTAGTAAATTATACTTTTTCCAAGCGGTATCATCATACCGCTTGGAAAAAGTGCAATAACACGCGATCAAACAGTCGGATATAAATAATCATGGTACCGCTGAAAATGTCATCTTGTCCCGCAAAAAACAAGCCGCTATACAGCATCATCAGCGAAAAAATAAAAAAGTTATAGCTCGCGGAATAAACTGATGCAAAAATAATTATTTCAGCTGCAGATGGAAGGAAGAGAGCCACAGTATTCATTACTGATGGGTAGGCGGAGCCCCAGACCAGGATGACACCTCAGATCAAAAGCGTGTTGACTGGCTGGCCCCTCCAGCTCGGGCTCCTCCTACTCAGCTCCTTCAGTCTAAGATTTGAGGTCTCAGGATGGATCGCTGCTAATGCAGCTCCTCAGAAGATTTTATTATTTTTATCGGACAAGAGACTTGGACATGAGTCTGAAAGGTCTCAGGGGTCTCAGCGCTGCTGGACCCCACCTCTCCCCTGGCGGATCTGTATTTTACATAAATAGTCCCTGCAGAATCTTGCCGGCCCTGGGGGACGAGGTTAGCTTCCCTGGCGGGGACGCAAATCGCACACTGGGGTCACTGCGTTACCCGCCCTGGGGGGGAGCATGGGCACAAGCGCCACAAATCCTGAGGGGTCCCTGTGGCGCTCAGCTGGTGAGTACTCCACAATATATATAAAATGTGTGAGTGCTTTAGCGACTGCTGTGACAGCGCTATTACATGTGTGTTAATGTACTATTAGCGCTGCTTTGGCAGCGCCGTGACATGTGAATGTGGTGTTTCTGTACAACTTTTGTCCGCAGGCAGATGCCTGCAGGACAGGGGGGGAGCAGGAGTGAGGAGTTTTGGCGCTCATATTTTTGAGCCGGGGGGGCGTGGCTTCACGCTTCCCGGTCTTTCATGCAGGAAGCGCGCGATTGCGCTTCTCTTCCGGCTCCCTCAGCACGGCGGCCATTAAAAGGGCTCCTCAGACTCCGCTCCTCCCGTCTCAGGCACCAAACCAGCTGGGTGAGTGGCATTTTTTCCTCACCTCACAGCGCAGATACATAGCGCTATTCTGCAGCTCGGTCTCACATAGAGACCTTGTTGTTTTCTTGCAGCCTGCGACATTAACCCCTCTTGAGGGTTTACTTGGCAACAGCTGGGGTAGCTCTATATTTAAGACTTAACCCTTCAGCGTGCTGTTTTTGCGTTCACTTAAAAAAAAAAAAAAAAAAAAAAACTGCGTTTTTTTCAGGTTTTCTGACATTTGACCTGCTATATACAGTGTGAGGCATGTCGGAACAGGGTTCAGAAGGCGCGGACCATATTCCAGTTCCGCTTCGGCAGTCTGGTGCGCAGTCCTCCACAGCGTCTAGCTCTGCGGTTGGAGGTCACAGTGATGCAAAATTGGATGCTATCGCCAGTTCTATTAATGGCTTGTCTGACCTTTTGAGTCAATATGTGTCAGCTAGATCCTCTCAGGACAGAAAGCGACACAGACCGTTACCATCCTTCACCCGTAGCGAATCAGATGTCTCTGATTTAGATTGTGGAGAGGGTTCTCCTTTAAGTTCAGATGGGGAAATGTCCGATTCGGATAAGGAGGAAAGGCGGGGGCTCTCGTCCCTTGTGAGACGTACAGAGGCATTTATTGAAGCCATGAGAGAGGTTTTACAGTTACCGGAGGTGGTAACTAGTTTACCTGGTAAATCAGCACGAATGTACCAGGAGTATCGTACGTCACGATCAGCCTTGCCAGATCTAGATGATCTTAACAGTGCAGTAGAAAAGGAACGTCTGTGTCCGGATAAACGTTTTCACGGAACACGTTTCTTTGACGCACTTTATCCGTGTTCCACAGAGTCGAGAGATAATTGGATTCCCTCTCCTGAAGTGGATTTTTCCTTATCCCAGCTTAGTAAATCCTCACTGCTTCCTGTTAAAGGGAAGGCGAGTTTGCAGGATCCACTGGACAGAAAAACGGAAATGGCGGCGAAATCAAATTATGAGGCCGCGGGTCATGGATTCAGAGCGGTACTAGGATCCATGTGTGCTTCTAAGGCTTCTATAAGCTGGTTGGACCTTTTACACAAGGCGTGGAAAAATGGATCTCCGTCATCTGAGATGGAGGAGATTTTCGAATGGTTGGACACTGCAGTCCGATATATCTATGATGCAGGTCTGGATACTGCGTCGCTTCTGTCCAGGGCGCAGGCTTCGGCGATCACAGTCAGAAGAGCGCTGTGGCTCAGACAGTGGGCCGGGGATGCGGTTTCCAAACAAGGTTTGCTGGCCTTAGCTTATAAAGGTGGTCATCTTTTTGGGTCTGACCTCACAGAACTGATTACAAAGGCAAAGGCAAAAGAAGCGACGTTACCACAACGCAGAGCTATGGCTTCTGTGTCTGGCAGGACATATAGTGGTCGGCGGTCCTTTCGGGGCCGAGGTCGATTCGCTCAGTCCTCTTGGGGATCGGGTCGTTCCTCTTTCTCGGCAAAAAAGTCCTCCCAGAAATCTCGCATCCCCTGGAAGCAGAATTTCCGTCAAGACAAGCGGGAAACTGACAAGAAGCCCGCCAAGACGGACTGACGCCAGGAGTCCACTCGAGGACTCTCGAGTGGGGGGTCGCCTGCTCCAATTCAAGGAGACTTGGATTTCTCGCGTTCCAGATTCATGGGTAACGCGGGTCGTGTCAGCAGGTTATTTCATAGAATTCTCTTCTCGACCCCCAGACACCTTTTGCCAGTCTCGCATTCCGTCAGAACCCGAGCTTTTGGTCGCTCTGCAGCGAGAGGTCGAATTCCTTCTTCAGAAGGGTGTGGTAATACCGGTTCCGCCAGAAGACCGGGGAAAAGGATTTTATTCCAATCTGTTTGTGGTTCCCAAAAAGGAGGACAAATTTCGTCCGATTCTGGATCTCAAAAGATTGAATCGGCACGTCCACACCCGGAAATTCCGCATGGAGTCACTTCGCTCCGTTGTGGCAGCCCTGTCGCAGAACGATTTTTTGGTATCAATCGACATCCGCGACGCTTATTTACATGTTCCCGTTGGAAGGGCTCATCAACGTTTTCTTCGTTTTGCCATAGGTCGGGATCATTACCAGTTCGTGGCTCTCCCATTCGGCTTAGCCTCGGCGCCCAGAGTATTTACAAAGATTCTGGCGCCTCTCATGGCAATTCTTCGAAGACAAGGAATTACGATTCTTCCTTACCTGGACGATCTTTTGATCGTGGCATCCTCGGAGGAGGAAGCAGTGACAGCTCGCAATCTGTCTCTTCAGTTACTGAAGGACTTCGGTTGGCTGGTCAATTGGGAGAAGTCGTTTCTGGAACCGTCGCAAGCTATCCTCTTTTTGGGAATGCATTTCGACACGGTACGGGCAGTGGTGTCCCTACCTCCAGACAAACAGTCATGTCTTCTTCGACATGTACAGATCATGAAGTCTTCGATAACAATGTCTCTTCGAAAGTGTATGCGTCTTCTGGGTTTAATGGTGGCGTCCATGGAGGCAGTTCCGTTTGCCCAGTTTCATTCCAGAGCTCTCCAAAGGTTCATCCTGAGTCATTGGAATCAGTCGCAATCGCTGGATTGCAGTGTCACCATATCTCGCAGGGTGCGAGAGTCTCTAGGATGGTGGTTACGTCCAGGAGCTTTATCCCTGGGGAAATCTTTCCTCCCTCTGAAATGGTCGGTCATAACCACAGATGCCAGCCTGACGGGCTGGGGGGGTGTTTGGAACGATTCCTGGATTCAGGGAGTATGGTCATCAGAAGAGACTGTTTTACCGATCAATATCCTGGAATTGAGGGCGATTTTCCTTTGCCTCCAACACTGGACGGTCCCTTTGAGCGGTCTGTCAGTCCGAGTACAGACAGACAACGCCACAGCGGTTGCGTATATCAATCACCAAGGCGGAACAAGGAGTCCCAGGCTCATGGCGGAAGTGTCTCGGATCCTGATCTGGGCCGAGGCCAGGGTTCCAGCCATTTCTGCAATCCACATCCCAGGGGTTCAGAATGTTACGGCGGATTTTCTCAGTCGCGAGAAGATGGATCCCGGAGAATGGAGTCTTCATCCGGAGATTTTTGCAATGCTGTGCTCCCGTTGGGGAACTCCCCAAGTGGATTTGATGGCATCCAGGTTCAATGCCAAACTACCAATGTTCATGTCCAGGTTCAAGGACCGGAAGGCTGTGGAGGTGGATGCTCTGGTGGCTCCGTGGGATCAATTCGAGCTGATTTATGTGTTTCCACCGATATCCTTGCTTCCTCTGGTACTGCGTCGGATCAGACTGGAGAGAATCCCGGCTATGTTAATAGCACCAGATTGGCCAAGGAGGACGTGGTTTTCAACGCTAATGTCGCTGTTGGCGGCACCTCCATTTCCACTTCCTCTTCGACCGGACCTGTTGACTCAGGGGCCCGTTTGTCATCCGGACTTGAAGTCTCTGCGTTTGACGGCGTGGCTCTTGAGACCGAAATGTTGACTCGTAGAGGTTTTTCAGCAGAGGTCATTGCTACTCTTCGAGCTGCCAGATGTCCGGCTACTACTAGGATTTACCACAAAACTTGGGAAACCTTCTTTTCGTGGTGTTCGGGGTCTTCACGGAACCCGAGGAAATTTTCCATTCCCAATTTGCTGGCTTTTCTGCAGCATGGGTTAGACAAGGGTTTGGCAGTTAGCACCCTGAGAGGTCAGGTTTCTGCTCTGTCTTTATTATTCCGGAGAACTATTGCCTCGCGTAGGGACATGCTTTCCTTTTTCCGCGGTATAGCTCGTAAGTTTCCGCCGCGGAAGGCACCTGTGTCTCCTTGGCGGCTCAACCTTGTTTTGGAGGCTCTTCAGCATAAACCTTTTGAGCCTATGGACTCTGCTAGTCTTTCTTTACTTTCTTGGAAGGTGGCCTTCCTAGTAGCGGTCACCTCTTTGAGAAGAGTTTCTGAGTTGGCAGCTCTTTCTTGCTCGCCTCCTTTTCTGGAGTTTTTTCCGGATCGTGTAGTGCTTCGCACTCGGGGTGATTTTTTGCCTAAAGTGGTGTCACAATTCCATGTCAACCAGGATATTGTGTTGCCTTCATTATGCCCGGATCCGAAGAATGTGAAAGAGCGAGCTTTACACACATTGGATTTAGTGCGAGCCTTGAAGTTTTATCTATCTATTACTCAAGGTTTTCGTAAGATGGACTGCCTGTTTGTGGTTCCAGCAGGTCGTCGGCGTGGTCAACGAGCTTCCAAGGATTCTATAGCTCGTTGGATCCGGTCAGCTATTTTGGAAGCTTACCGTCTTCAGGGTGAATCTTGCCCGATTAAGATTCGAGCCCATTCTACGAGAGCTGTGGCCTCATCGTGGGCTTTTCATCAAGGTGCCTCGGCAGTGCAGCTCTGCCGAGCGGCAACTTGGCGCTCTGTCCACACGTTTACAAAGTTTTATAAAGTGGACGTCAGTGCTTCCGCTGATGCAGCCCTCGGACGTAGGGTCCTGCAGGCAGCTGTAGTGTAAAGTTCTAGATGAACTTGTGTTTAGCGCTGGTTGCGCTTTTTGTTAAGGTTGTTGGGTTTCTGCCCTTTGTTGGTTTTTTCCCACCCTTATTTTTGAACTGCTTTGGGACGTCCCATCAGTAATGAATACTGTGGCTCTCTTCCTTCCATCTGCAGCTGAAAGACGGATTTTGGTAAGACCTTACCTGTAAAATCCTTTTCAGCGAAGGAAGGAAGAGAGACACAGCACCCTCCCAGGGCAGAAGTGTGTTGATGTTTTCAGATGCAGCGCGACCCTTATCTGATAGCGATTATCTGGGCTGAGGTCAGCGCGCTAAGGCTCTGTTCCAGCATTGCCAGCTCATCACAGTAGTCAGGTTCAGTGAGTAGTACCTGGAACTCTGTGGTTTACCTTACTTTACATGCATAACCTGTATTCTTGTGTTGTTTCTCTGAAGTTCCTTCAGAAGGGGTTATGTTGCTCCGCTGGTGATCTTGGTTCTTCCTTAAAGCTTTGGTACGACTGAAGGAGCTGAGTAGGAGGAGCCCGAGCTGGAGGGGCCAGCCAGTCAACACGCTTTTGATCTGAGGTGTCATCCTGGTCTGGGGCTCCGCCTACCCATCAGTAATGAATACTGTGTCTCTCTTCCTTCCTTCGCTGAAAAGGATTTTACAGGTAAGGTCTTACCAAAATCCGTCTTTTTTCTATAAAATTTTTTATTGTGTAAAACCAAAACATAAAAAAATATATAAATGAGGTATCACTGTAATCGTAGTGACCCGAAGAATAAAGCTGCTTTATCAATTTTACCACACGCGGAACGGAGGAAAAAATAAAAATAAAAATTCCTGAATTGCTGGTTTTTGTTAATTCTGCTTCCACAAAAATCGGAATAGGAAGCGATCAAAAAACGTTATGTGCCCGAATATGGTACCAATAAAAACGTCAGCTCGTCCCGCAAAAAATAAGCCCACAGATAACTCTGTCGGCCGAAATATGGAAAAATTATAGCTCTCAAAATACGGCGATGCAAAAATTTCTTCCAAAAAATTCTTCCAAAAAAAAGCGTCTTTTAGAGTGTGACAGAAGCTAAACATGAAAAAAGGGTATAAATCTGGTGTCGCTGTAATCGCACCGACCCGAGGAATAAAGTCGCCTAATCACTAATACCGCACGAGGAACGGCGTAAAAAAGAAAACCAATTCTTCACCTTTTGTGGATTTGTTCATTCTGCCTCCCAAAGATCGCAGTAAGGCGATCACAGTGGTTCCCCCCCACATATGGGGTATCAGCGTACTCAGGACAAAATGCACATCAACTATTGGGGTCCTATTTCTCTTGTTACCCTTATAAAAATAAAAATTTGGGGGCAAAAAGGTCATTTTTGTGGAAAAAAGTATAATTTTTTTATTTTCACGGCTCTATGTTATAGACTTCCTTGAAGCCCTTGGGGGTTCAAAGTGCTGACCACACACCTAGATAAGTTCCTTGGGGGGTCTAGTTTGCAAAATGTGGTAACTTGTGGGGGGTTTCTACTGGTTAGGCACATCAGGGGCTTTCCAAGCGCGACATGACACCCGCAGACCATTCCATCAAAGTCTGCATTTAAAAACGGTGCTCCTTCCCTTCCGAGCTCTGCCATGCGTCAAAATAGTGGTTCCCCCCACATATGGGGTATCAGCGTACTCAGCACAAATTGCACAATAACATTTGGGGTCCTGTTACCCTTTGGAAAATAAAAATTGGGGGTGGAAAAATTATTTTTGTGGAAAAGATATGATTTTTTAATTTTACAGCTCTACGTTATAACCTTCTGTGAAGACCTTGGGGTTCAAAGCTTCCACCACACATCTAGATAAGTTCCTTGGGGGGGTCTAGTTTCCAAAATGGGGTCACTTGTGGGGGGTTTCCACTGTTTAGGCACACTGGGACTCTCCAAATGCGACATGGTGTCCAATCTCAATTCCAGCCAAAAAAGTCAAATGGCACTGCTTCCCTTCCGAGCTCTGCCATGCGCCCAAATAGTGGTTTACCCCCACATATGGGGTATCAGCGTACTCAGGACTAATTGCACAATAACTTTTGGGGTCCTTTAATCCTTTGGAAAATAAAAATTGGGATGAAAAGATCATTTTTGTGGAAAAAATATGATTTTTTAATTTTACGGCTCTACGTTATAACCTTCTGTGAAGCCCTTGGGGGTTCAAAGCTCTCACAACACATTTAGATAAGTTCCTTGGGGGGTCTAGTTTCCAAAATGGGTCACTTGTGGGGGGTTTCCACTGTTTAGGCACACAGGGACTCTCCAAATGCGACATGGCGTCCAATCTCAATTCCAGCCAAAAAAGTCAAATGGCGCTGCTTCCCTCCCGAGCTCTGCCATGCTCCCAAATAGTGGTTTACCCCCACACATGGGGTATCGGTGTACTCAGGAGAAATTGTACAACAAATATTGTGGTTCATTTTCTACTGATACCCTTGACAAAATTTAAAAAAATTATCGAAAGAAAAATTTTGGGAAAAAAAGTTAAATGTTCATTTTTTCCTTCCACATTGCTTCAATTCTTGTGAAATACCTAAAGGGTTAATAAACTTCTTGAATGTGGCTTTGAACACCTTGAGGGGTGCAGTTTTTAGAATGGTGTCACTTTTGGGTAATTTCTGTCACATTGACCCCTCAAATTCACTTCAAATGTGAGGTGGTCCCTAAAAAAAATGGTTTTGTAAATTTTGTTGGAAAAATGAGAAATTGCTGGTCAACTTTTAACACTTATAACTTCCTAACAAAAAAAAAATGTGGTTCCAAAATTGTGCTGATGTAAAGTAGACATGTGGGAAATGTTATTTATTAACTATTTTTTGTGACATATCTTTCTGATTTAATGGCATAAAAATTAAAAGTTTGAAAATTGCAAAATTTTCAAAATTTTTGCTATATTTCCATGTTTTTCATAAATAAACGCGAGTTATATTGAAGAAATTTTACCACTATCATGAAGTACAATATGTCACGAGAAAACAGTCTCAGAATCGCCAAGATCCGTTGAAGCGTTCCAGAGTTATAAGCACATAAAGTGACAGTGGTCAGAATTGTAAAAATTGGCCTAGTCTTTAACCTACAAAATGGCTTGGTCGTTAAGGGGTTAAGTCTCCTCTCAGTCTTCTTATTTGCAAGCTAAACATTTGAATCGTAAAGATGCATTCACGACTAAGAAAACGGGGATTGTGACACTGTGCCTTGTGCTGTCTGCAGACTTGGACAGATTTTTTACCCAAGCCTGTACAATGCCTTTAACACTTTGTTGCTGGATTTAACCATTTAATTTTTGGACTATCTGTCTGAGATAGGTGGTCCACGAGTAAGCATGTACTACGCACAGGATGGATGCTGAAGCATCTAATAGTCGCTGCTTCTGGATTGGTGAACGGAGTCCCTCCCAATTTTTTTTTATTATCTAGTATTCACTACATAAAGTTGGATATTGTAACTGTCTGTAAGAAAGTTAAAAAACTTAATGGAAATATTCGGAGCTTTGTAGAAAAAAAAAATATATGCGTAAGCACTAACAGGCAAGTAGTTGCTACCTACCTGCCTATTGTGCCCAACATCATTCTTTGCCTCTGCCGGCGATTCTGCTGCCTCTGCTGACATCACATCGTCAGAATGACGATTTCTTTTCCGCTTTGCTTTGTTGATGGGACGGGATGGCTGACGTCATGCTGATTGTCAGCCGGCTCCCCCAATCAGCATTATGTCTGCAGTCCCGCCCTTTCAACAAAGCAAGGCGGAAAAGAAGCCGACTCTGACAACGTGACGTCAGCTGAATTGCCAGCAGGAGTGGTGTATGACGGCTCTGTACCAGTTGCAGAACGGTTCTGAGCACAACAGGAAGGTAGCAACTACTGTGATTAGACAAAAAAATTTTTTTTAAGGACAAAGTCCAGAATAACCCCTTTAAATGAAAGAACTGCACAAGGGTATATTTGCAATTAATTTGGATAAGGATACCAGGACTGGGATGGGGCCAATCATACCAGAATAAGAATGGGACCAATCATACCAGGACTGGGATGGGGCCTATCATACCAGAATAAGAATGGGGGCCAATCATACCAGGCTACCAAAAGAAATGAATATTCATTGGCCTCCACGCCCATGGGCGTGGAATGCAGTGAATATTCTTTTCTCTTCAGCAGCGGGCACAGGAGTTAGCCACAGCCGCCAGCTCCTGCCTCTTTGACCCACTGCTCCACCAAAACCGCTCCCCCACCACAGCCGGAGCCGGTACATCCAGAATATAAGACGCACCCCCCATTTTCCTCCACATTTTGGGAGGAAAAAAGTGCATCTTATAGTCCAAAAAATATGGTAATTCTTTTTTTTCTGAATGGATAAGTCACTCACATTTGTATTGATGTGTGTTTATCTTGCATTGAGATTTGTGTACTTACCATGTGTATTTTTCTTCTTTTTGTTACATAGATGCATGTCTATTCCGGTGACTATGCGAGCCATTCGTAGGAAAGCTGAGACCATCCAGGCTGATACCCCTGCATTATCACTTATTGCTGAGACCGTGGAAGATATGGTGAAGAAAAACCTTCCTCCGGCCAGTAGTCCAGGCTACGGAATGACCACTGGCTCCTCTACCTTAATTACAACCCCAACCAGCTCATATTCCTCAGGAACCATGACCGCTCTTTTCAACATGAATAACATTGGCAACATGGGTATGAAAGAGCGCCATGACTCCACAGGGCATGGGGACGACTACAATAAAGTAACACAGAATCCAATACTAACCAGCCTTCTTCAGATCACAGGAAATGTGGGTGGAAATATAGGCTCAAGTCCCACACCGCCCCATCATACCCCACCTCCTGTTTCTTCCCCAGCTAGCAATACTAAAAACCATCCCATGCTAATGAACTTGCTCAAGGACAACCCAGCACAGGACTTTTCGAGTTTATATGGCAGTAGCCCTCTTGAAAGACAGAACTCTTCTGGATCTCCTCGAACAGATCTAGGGCAATCAGGAACTGGAAAACCCAAGAAAAAGAGACCTAGGACAGATAAAATGAAAAACCAAACTGAAGATGACTTTCAAAGGGAGCTTTTCTCCATGGATGTGGACTCACAAAACCCAATATTTGATGTAAGCATGGCAGGCGATGCCCTGGACACGCCTCATATTACACCAGCACCAAGCCAGTGTGGCACACCTCCTACAGTGTACCAGCAGCCAATGAGTCATGCCCAGTCTGGTATGCAAAGAATGGTGAGGCTGCCTAGTACTGACACCATTATTCCAGACGTTACAGATATCCTCTCCGACATAGCAGAAGAAGCTTCAAAGCTTCCAGGAACTGGGGAAGATTGCCCCAATCTTGGTACTCCGGTCAGAGACTCTTCAAGTTCTGGTCACTCTCAGAGCACCCTGTTTGACCCAGATGTGTTTCCGGTAGATGGGGCAGGTGGTGGAGATAATCCCTATGCAGATGCTGCAGATCTCATTGCAGAGGCACATGGAAGCCCAAATAGTGACTCCTCTAATAATTTCTTCAACAGCATGGATTTTAACCAAGAATTACTGAACAGTCAAAGCGGTTTTGCAGATGACTTCAATGATGAAAGCAGCCAGAGCGACGATCATGATTTTTCTGGGCAGGACTTTTCTGGGCAGGGGCTATCACTGGGTGTAGTTTCAGGAATTCCTGTTGATGGGAGTGAAGGCAAGTACAAGGTAGGGCAAGCGGCTGAAACAGTAGATTTTAGTATTATTGGAGGTGGTAAGGGGCTGAGTGGGGTGGATATTCTTGAATCACATAGTAGAAGTCAGAGCCCTTTACCTGGAGATTTGACAAAAGACAGACCTCAAAAACAGAGAGTGAAAGAGGGAAGCAATGGGGGAGGGAGTGGAGGAGGAATAAGTGGGATCCAAGGTTCAGGCCTAGATTCAAAATCAGGAAAACGCAGCAGAACACCTTCTAGTGATGGTAAAAGCAAAGAAAAGCCACCCAAACGCAAGAAAGAGTCTGAAGGAAAATCACCCTTACATATTGCTAATCGCCCATTTACCCCACCCACTAGTACTGGTGGTTCAAAATCTCCAGGAACATCAGCAAGATCTCAGACTCCTCCTGGAATGGCCACTCCTCCAATACCGAAAATCACCATTCAAATTCCCAAAGGTACGATGAGTGTTGGGAAGCCAACTTCTCATAGTCAGTATTCTAGCAGTGGTTCAGGAAATTCATCGAGTAGCAAAAGCCATCATGGACACTCCACATCATCTTCCTCTTCTGCCTCAGGAAAAATTAAGAACAGCAAGTCCGATGGGTCTTCTGGAATAAAGATGAGCAGTGGAGGAAGTGGGTTGTACACTGGTCCAGCTGGATCAGGGGGTAGCCAGTCTAAAAGTGGCTCTCAGTCACTAGGCAAGCAAGGATCTTCTCCCATCACCAAGCATGGGTTAGGAAGTGGAGTCAGTAGTTCTGTAAGTAGCAAGACTAAACCACAGGGAAAACCATCTGTGTTAATGAACCCCTCTCTTTCCAAGCCAAATATTTCTCCTTCACACTCCAGACCATCTGGAGGCTCCGACAAGTTATCTTCCCCAATGAAACCAATGCCAGGGACACCACCATCTTCAAAAGCCAAGTCACCTATTGGTTCAGGGGGTTCTCATTTGTCGGGCGGAGGTTCAAACTCCACAATGAAGTCAACATCTGGTCTAGTTTCGTCAGGATCTCTTTCACAAAAGCCAAACTCCTCCTCTTCTTCATCCTCTTCCTCATCGTCCTCATCATCTTCATCCTCGTCGTCCTCTTTTTCAGGTGGCTCCAATGTTTCCCAGAACCTTCATGGTAGCTCCAAAGGGAAGTCTCCAAGCAGAAATAAAAAACCCTCGTTAACAGCTGTTATAGATAAGCTCAAACATGGGGTGGGTACAGGAGGTCCTGGTTCAGAGGATCCTATGGAGGCTCCTGGTGGGGGAGGAAACTCTGGGGCCCCTAGTCATGGAATGTCCTCAAAACATGGACTTGTGGGAGGTGAATTTCCTGTTAAGCGTGAAAAGAGTGAGAAAGACAAATCAAAAGTTTCAGTCTCTGGTGGATCTTCTGATTCATCCAAGAAAGGAGACTCAAAAGGCTCAGGAAGTACTGGAGTAGCCAAAATTATTATCAGCAAGCATGATGGAGGTTCACCAAGTATCAAAGCAAAAGTGACCCTTCAGAAGCCTGGAGAGGGGAGTGGGGATGGGTTGAGGTCTCAGATTCCTAAGAGCTATGGTTCACCCTTGATCAGTGGTTCAACCCCGAAGCATGAGCGCTGCTCACCAAGTCACAACAAATCACCAGGCTATACCCCACAAAATCTGGACAGTGAAAGTGAATCAGGTTCTTCTTCAATTGCTGAGAAATCTTATCAAAATAGTCCCAGCTCAGATGACGGAGGAGGTGGCCGTACGCAGCCAGAGTACAGTGCAGAAAAGCACAAAAAGCATAAAAAAGATAAGAAGAGGTTGAAAGACAAGGATCGAGATCGAGAAAAGAAGAAGTCCTACAGTATGAAGCCTGAAAGTTGGTCCAAGTCACCAATATCTTCAGACCCTACATTATCCATGGGTGGTGGCTCCCTCTTATCTTCGGAAAGGGCAGCCCGTCCAAGTCCAGGTTTCTTAATCAGTGAAGAGGATGACTTAATGGATGTGGCTCTACTAGGGAACTGAACTTTGTAACAGGACCTAGATCGAGTGCAGTGGCTATGTGTGCGGTTTCAGTTATAGTTTGTTCCTCTTGCTGCTGGTAGGTCTAGATTCATCTGGCAGTAGATAGGATCCACTATTTTATTTTTATCAGTCCATTTTAAATATAAGTTATACAGAAGAAAAAGGCTATATTATGAGTTTTACCGCTTTTTAATTTAGTGGACTTTTTACCTATGCACAGTGGAGGCAGCTACATTATGGGCTGAGCGTCAATACAGTGCTGTGTATTAGTTTGAGCTCCTTATTCTCTTCCCACTTTGTATTAATTGTATTATGGCTACAACCACCGTGTGAAGGTGAAGTGTTCACGTTAAAATAGTTGAAACGTACGTCAGTATTTAAAAAGAAAAAAAAGTAAAGGCACCAGGTTTTGGTGTAGCATTTAAGAAATCCGTTGATAGAGAGACATTGATGGTGAGAATGTGTTACATGAATGTACATAACAGAACTGAATTTGATAAAAGACCTGTAAGGATTACACACATAGGTTTGTAAGGCGTTTCTTATGTAGTTGTGTGCTTCACACAAACTAAATTCAGCTGTGATTTAAAAGAAAAAAAATGCCTTATTTTTTAAGCATCCCACTCACCTATTTGTAATTCTGATTTATTTGTAATAATTCTATTTTAAAAAGTTTACATTTTATTTTGTGTAAATACCCCTTTCCTATATGTAAATAATTTTTCCTGAATTTTTTTTTTTTTGTCATTCTACTCCATAAAAAAAAAAAAACCTTTTGAAAAGAGTTCAGGAAATGTTTATTATGGAAATAAAATGTTTGGCATAAAATTTGTTTCAGTGATATATTTATTTTTTAATCAGTAAACTCCCTACTATCCCTGGGTGTTTGCCTTCAGTAGCTTTAACTCTGCTGTATAGCCTCCTCCTAAAAGTCCTGGTGATTAATGATGTGGGTTGCGTTGCTAGAGTTGGTAGTTACCCTCAAAGCCTTAAAAAGTTCCAACGGGAAGGATGTTTTTTTATGGTCTTCCAGACTGAGGCTTGGCAAGAATATAGTCTGTAGCAATCGTTTTAGGCGACCACAAGAGAATGTGGAAACATGAGCAGAGACGGGAGTTTAAGTTCTAGCACGGACATTGCAGTCCCTCTGAATCACCACCATAATGATGGGTTGACTAGCAGGCAATAGGAAAGGTGCTGAAGTTACCTAAATATACGGTAGTACTGGGTGCTTTCCATCCCCCTTCTTTCTTGATAGACGTCTTTTGATTATGTAATACTTGGCATTTGGAGTTTTAGTAAGGTCAGTCTCCTAATGATTTTGGACTATAAATTCAGGAATAAGTCTAAAAGTACCATATTTGTATTTGGGCAGTTTATAAGGTTTAAACCAAATTGTTTCGATATCTACTCATCATTAAGATAAAGCTTGGGCTCTGTTTAGGCTGGTTTGACATTTTTGAACTAATTAGTTAATTATGGGATCACGTAGATCAATCAAAGCCGCCTACATTAATTGTAATCCTAAAGTTTGAAATCAGACTCTCTAAGTTTTTACTCATTTCAGTCCACCATCTCTTATCTCTAGCAGTATTATATTTCGGGCCTCCAGATTGATTGTAAAAAGAGGGTTCTTTATGTTGCACAACGCTGTCGTTCAGTAGCCTGTTTATGGCACCCTGAATGATCTTGTTCAGTGCGTATGGGTTGCCATTGTTTTTGGTAGCACAAGTTCTGTTTACACAGGATGATGTGCTGCCGAGAACTGTGATCTTTTGTATAGCACAAAAGATTTTTACCCTATAAATGAGCGTTTTTCTCATTCTTCAGGTGAATGGCATGATTATCGGGAAATGAGCTTTAGTGGGAACATTCGTATGTGATAATTGTGCAGTGCGAATGGGCCTTAAGTTGTACTTTTACTTGTTTAAGATAATATTTCAATACTTTATTCTTCAAAATGATTGAATTGTTTATCACGCTATTCTCTACATTGATGCTTTTGAGATCACGACAGTTCATATGATCCTTTATAGCGTAAAAACAGGATAAGCGTAGACTTGGCTTTGTAGGCTATACTTTTTTTTTTTTCTTTCCTGATGTGTATTGGTTACTGTGCGTGTGTGAATGTGTGTGTATATAGTGGCTAATCAGACCTTCACTAGTTTACCCAGAGAAGAAGTAATTTTAAAGATCTAAAGAAAGTTGGCAATTCACAGAGAACAATTCTGTCCCCTCTCATATAAAGAAAAATAAATCATCCACATGAAAGAAGACATTGTTACTATTGATATGACCACCGAAGAATCTTTCAAGGAATAAAGAAACAATATTTGGAAAGAGCACCAGGACTAATGTACAAGCTGGCAGTAACAATGAACCCACTTCGGAGCAAGGTTTGATTTAGAGATAAGTGAATAGGTAGGAAGATGTGAAGGGATGTAAGATTCTTAGAGTGGGCTTATTTAGTGGGAACTGATTTGTACTATCTACAGGTCTAGACTATTATATTTAGTTTTAAGTGTAACTATCCACTTTACATGTGGTTGGATTTTTGAAACTAAGCTGTTTAATATTATATCCCCCATGTCTGTGTACTCCAGTTTAGAAGGAGAGAAGATATTCTACATTGAGTGGAAAATCTGGCGGTCTAAGTCATTTCAGAAGATGGTTTCTCTTGCGAGAGGGATGGAACTTGGAAGATTGTCGGGGAAAACTACTGAGACCTTGCAGTGGATTCTTTATTTTCCTACCACTCCAGTCAAGCCCAGCACCCCTCTGCTTCAAAGCAACAACTCATATTACAAAGTTGGACTGAAGAAGACATCTGGAGGCAAAAATGTAGATAAAACTAGAAAAGTGAATCTACTTGGACTTCTCCATTACCAGTTCTGACTACCAAGAACAGCAAGTCAGACCAGACAAACATCTAGTAATTTCATATATCATCAAGCCAGAATGGATGTACGGGTACAAGACCTAGTCATACTTGACAGACCTCATTCTCTTTTTACTGGAAAAAGTATGCCTTTTGTGGTCAACTTCCAATCTAGCCGATTTTAAATAAGAAACACTTCTAAGAAGCATGTGGGTCAAAAGGATCTCCAGAATAGGTGGATTCGTGGAGATAAACCACAATGTCTACTCTTCAGAGAAACAGATGGTTGTTAATAATCTGACCCTACAGCTACAAGGACTTCAGAATATCAACTCACAAGGTGGCCCAAATACTACCGTTCACACATATGGACAGAATGACTAAAGACATCATTCCTCACAGACCAATCCAGAATACTTAAAAATGTAATATAATGGCCACTAATGTGGATATTGTGATGGTGCAAGTGGAGACAATTTATGCGTGCTAGTACAATTCTACTCCTTTATGGGTTTGGGCTTTTATGCCTTGGGTACATATTGCATTTTATTGTTCTTGTTGCATAACCAGCAGTGATTTTTTTTTTTTTTAAGGATTTGACTTAGAGACATTAATATTGCTACTAAAGTAATATGCATAGGTGGTATATGGCTGTCTTTATTACAGCAGTTTGTTTACATGTTATTGCTATATACAGTAGTTATATATCTATCTACTTTGCCATGTTTGCTCCCACAATGAACACATGGTTGTAGTGACTGACAAGACTTCAAATATTTTTATTTTTTTTATAATTTGTGATTTTTAGAAATATTTAATGAATGTTAACTGTCGTAGCTTCAATATGATTTACTTTTTTTTTTTTATATTTTCATTAGGCCCACTGTATAATGCCACTTTTTTTGGGAGTGTGATGTTGCCTTATTATGCACTTTTTGTACACTGTGGCTGCAGATTTTATCATTTCGAGAGAAATGGATAAGTAGGATGCAGACTTTATAGTAGATATTCTACCTTTTCATTATTGATAGTCAAAATTAAGGATATGTCTTATTCTTAAAGCATGTGGTTTTTATAATGTCAAATGACAATAAATGTTTGCTACTGTCTAACATTGAAGAACAGTCATATTCTGTTGCTGTAGTCTCAAAATCGATCCTTTTTCAAGGAGCAAATTTCACATGTAGTTTTTTTCAGAGAACATGGGTGGTAGGAGTAGCTAGCATGTTCATGTTTTCTTTTGCTTCCATTGGATGTCATAAGAAAGGGCATCATAAAACTAAACATCTCCCATACACAGGCAGGTATCTCATGTTGGAGAGAGACTTATCTAACCCCAAAACTTAACTGATAGAAATCAATATATTAATGTGAGACTGGAGCAAGTAATAATTTTCCATTCAAACTTGAAAACTTAACTGTGCCATCATGTTGACAAACTCAGGCGAGTTGGGTGCTTAAGCCTTCTAAAATAATTAATGTGAGATGGAGGATTATTCATATCAGGTGGAGGTATCAATACCTAGGCTAATTCTCAGTTTAATGCTGGACCAAAAAATTGGGCTGTGTATAACTAGCAAAATACTTTTGTTAGACTACCTACAGAACACCAAATTTAGGAACAATTTTATGGACTGGACTGTTTGGGGCTTTTTTCCGTAAGGATCTCCTACATATCGGATAACAATTGGCTGAACCCAGCTGAAATCAGCCTACAGTCCAATGTGTATGAGGCCCTTCCCACTCTCTCCAACGGATGATGCCCCACGTCCGATTCTATTTTTCTCTGAAAGATAAGACACTGCCAGTAGAGTCTGGTAGCCGCTCTTTCAAGTAGAAGACAAACTGCTTGGCCTGTGTATGAGGGTCTCTGAAGAGATGGCTGTCGGCTGACATCTATCACATTTGTATGAGGGCTTTAGTCTAGTGCGCTATTAATTTACCTAATCCTACAGTAAATATCGGTCCAAGAAATCAAATAGCTCAGGAACTGCTCACTCTTTAGTCATTTTGTGCAATGGACATCCTTTTCGTATTCGCACAGTACCAACAACTGTTTTGTACCTGCTTTTAAAACAGCTTATAACTTAAGAATGAGCAGGGCCTCCTTCAATCAATGGAGTTGTCTGTTCTTACCAACTTCAACCTATAGACCATTAACCAAAAAGTTGATCTAAGTTCCCAGATTGGCAGGATAGTTTGGCTTTGTTGGTCCACAGGCAGTCATAGAAATAAATAGATTACCACTGCTTTTAGTGGATACGCTGCAGTGTTGTGCTTCCTCACGATAACCTCTGATCCCAGTACAGAGTACTGAGATTTTAAGCACATTGTCCCTCATTGTAGAAGGCTGCTACAACCTTCACTGCTTACTGTAATTCATTATATCCCAAGAAGGGTTGGACGCAACCAAATGTATAATTGTCATTTGATCCCAGTATTTACAACTGTTTTCTACTTGTTTGGCTCAAATCACATATATATATTTTCAGCTGCAGAGGGAAGGAAGAGAGCCACAGTATTCATTACTGATGGGTAGGCGGAGCCCAGATAGGATTGACACCTCAGATTAAAAAGAGTGTTGACCGGCCCCTCCAGCTCGGGCTCCTACTACTCAGCTTTCTTCAGTCTTAAATTTGAGGTCCCAGAGGATGGTCGCTGCTGGAAGCAGCTCCTCAGAAAACTTTATTATTTTAATTCGGACAAGAGACTTGGATCACCAAATGTGGTCTAGAGGTCTCAGGGGTCTCAGCGCTGCTGGACCCCCACCTCTCCCTTGGCAATCTGCAATTACCCTGATGGTGGTCCCTGCAGAACCTGCCGGCCCTGGGGGATGAGGAATGGCTTCCCTGGCGGGGACGCAAACCGCACACAGGGGTCACTGCGTTTTCCGCCCGGGGGGGAAGCATGGGCATAGCGCCAGAAACCCCTGGGGGTCCCTGTGGCGTTTCGGCTGGTGAGTACTCCACATTTTTATTAAAGTGTGTGTGAGTGATTTAGCGGCTGCTGCGGCAGTCGCTGTACAGATACATGCCGGTGACTAGTTTTTCTATGTCCGCAGGAGGATACCTGCAGGACGGGGGAAAGGAGAGGAGTACGCGCTCTTTTTATTTTTGAATTTCGCGCGCTCTGAGCGCGCGCGCTTTTCGGCAGTCTCCATTTCCGGCTCCTCTACATGGAGCACATCGGAGACAGAGCGCGGCGGCCATTGCTGATCAGAAGCAGGCTGAAAGCTCTCCGGATCGCTCCCCTCCACTCCCGGCAAGAACCGTGACCATCTGGGTGAGTCGCTTCTACCCGACGGGCAGAAGCTTAAACCCTTCACCTCCACAGCGCAGGCGCCGTCTGGGGCACTACTGAGTGACAGATCTGCGCGGTCCTGCAGCTGTTGTCGCATAAGGGGCTCGCACACTCTTTCAATAATTTTAAAGAGGTTGTGGGGAGTCTGCGGCATTAATACTGCCACTAGCGTTCCCGCTAACGATCCCAATAACGACGCATAATATGCGATCGTTTGTGTGATTATTTTTAATGTCGCTAGTAGCTGCCAATCTGGACGATCTCATTAGCATCGCATAAGCGATTAGCGATCTCCTTGACAACTTTGGCGGTCATTGCGTTATACAAAACAGCGCAATTTTTTTAGCGATCTTGTGGAACTTTCTCTGTTTAGTGTGGCATAGCTGTCCTGCAGCTGCGACCTTATAAGAGGCGCTTGAGATTCGCACACCCTTTTCATTATCAAGGTTGTGGGGAGTCGGCTACTTTAACCCCTTCTTAGGCGGTTAACTCTTAATGGGGACAGCTGGGGTAGCTCTCTCTTTTAGAGCTTTAACCCTTCAGCGTTTTTCTTTAAGAAACACTGTTCTGGTTACTGACAGGTTTAACCTGCCATATACTGTGCAAGGGCATGTCAGAGACCGTCTCCCAGATCCGCTACGGTTCAGCCTCGCGTATCTGACACGCAGACCTCGACTCATGCGCGGCGGTCGGAGGTTCCAGTGGTGTCAAAATGGAGGCCTTCACTAGTTTCTATTGATGGCCTGTCTGACCTTTTAGGTTATGGAGTGTCAGCTAGATCCTCTCAAGGAAGCTACACAAATCGGTGCCTTCCTTCTCGCCTAGCGAAGAAGTCCGATTCGGATAAGGAGGATCGGCAGGGACACTCTGCCTCTCTCATGGGCCGTACTAAAATTTCTATTGGAGCCATGAGGGCGTTACAGTCACCGGAGGAGGTAACTAGACGTCCTGGTAAGTCGGCCTGGATGTTTCAGGAGTCGCATGGGTCGCGACACTTTACAAACTGTATCCGTTTTTTTCTACGGAGTTGTTTGTTAATTCGACCTCTTTTCCTGAAGTGAATGTCCCTTTATCCCAGCTTAGCAAATCTTCCTGGTAAAGGGAAGGCGAGTCTGCAGGACACGCTGGACAGAAAAACGGAGATGGCAGCAATATTCATCTGCGAGGCCGTGGATCACAGATTCGGTATTAAGGATCTAGGTGTACTTGTTAAGTTCCCCTGAGCCGGTTGGACCGTCTAAGGACGGCTTGGCAAGATGGATCCCCTCTATCGAGGTAGATGGGCTTTTCAAGTTGAAGGATAATGCGTCACTGCTATCCAGGGCGCAATCCTCGGCAGTCACAGTCAGAAGAGCACTGTGACTTGGACGGTGGAACGCGGTTTTCCAACAGGGTTTGCTATCTTTAGCTTACAAAGTGGTCAGCTATTTGAATCTGACCTCACGGAGCTGATTGCCAAGGTAAAGGCAAAAGAAACAGCTTTACCACAGCGCAGAGCTGTGACTTCTGCGTCTGGCAGGACTAGTGCCGATAGTTATCGGCGGTCCTTTCGGTTCAAGGGATGATCCGGCCAACCCTCTGGGGGTTTGGGTCGTCTCTCTCTTTTAAAAAAAAAAAAAAAAAAAAGGGAATTTTCAGAAATTCCGCATACCCTGGAAACAGAACTTCTGTTAAGACAGAAGCTGGCAAAAAATCCGCTAAGGCGGACTGACATCTGAATCTCACTCAAGCGCTCTCGAGTGGGGGGTCGTTTACTCCCAATTCAAACCGACTTGGGTTTCCCGTGTGTCGGACGCCTGGGTGACACAGGTTGTGTTGGCAGGCTACTTCATAGAGTTTCTTTCTTGACCCCCGGACAGTTTTTTTGCCAATCTTGCATTCCGTCAGAGCCGAACTATTTACCTCTCTACTGCGAGAGGTCGATTCCCTTCTGCAGAAGGGTGTGGTGATACGGTTCCGCAGAGGACCGGGGAAGAGGATTTTTTATTCAACCTCTTGGTAGTCCCCAAAAAGGAGGACAAATTTCGCCTTATTCTGGAAAGATTGAATCGGCTTGTCCACACCCGAAAATTCCGCATGGAGTCGCTTCGCTCCGTTATGGCAGCCCTGTCGCAGAACGACTTTTTGGTCAATCGACATTCGCGACGCTTATTTGCATGTTTCCGTCGGAAGAGCTCACCAGCGCTTCCTTCGTTTTTGCCATAGATCATCCATTACCAGGTTGTGGCTCGGCCATTCGGCTTGGCCTTAACGCCCAGAATTTCTACAACGATTCTGGCGTCTAAATCTCATGGCAAGTCTTCAAAGAAGACGGGGACTTACGATTCGTCCCTACCTGGACGATCTTTCGATTGTGGCGTCCTCAAAGGAGGAGGCAGTGACGGCTCGCAATCTATCCCTTGAGCTCCTGGAGGATTTCGGGTGACTGGTCAATTGGGGGAAGTCGTCTCTGGAATCGTCGCAGTCAATCCTGTTTTTGGGGATGCATTTCGACACGGTACGGGCGGTGGTGTCCCTACCTCCAGATAAGCAGCTATGTCTTTTCCGACATGTACAGATTATGATGTCTGCGACAGCAATGTCCCTTCGGAAGGTATGCGCCTTCTGGTTTTGACCATGGAGGCACTTCCGTTTGCCCAATTTCATTCCAGAGCTCTCCAAAAGCTCATTCTGAGTCGTTGGGATCGATCGCAAGTTTCACTGGATTGCAGCGTCACCATCTCTCACAGGGTGCGAGAATCCCTAGGATGGTGGTTACGTCCAGGAGCATTATCCCTGGGAAAGTCTTTCCTCCCTCCGAAGTGGTCGGTCATAACCACCAATGCCAGCCTGACGGGCTGGGGGGGGTGTCTGGAACGATCTTTGGATCCAGGGAGTATGGTCATCGGAAGAGTCGGTTCTACCGATCAACATCCAACACTGGACGATCTCTTTGAGCGGTCTGTCAGTCCGAGTGCAGACAGACAACGCGATGGCGGTCGTGTATATCAACCACCAAGGCGGGACAAGGAGTTCCAGGCTCTTGATGGAGGTGTCTCGGATCCTGATATGGGCCGAGACCAGGGTTCCAGCTATCTCTGCGATTCACATTCCAGGAGTCCAGAATACCACGGCGGACTTCCTCAGTCGCGAGAAGATGGATCCCGGAGAATGGAGTTTTCATCCAAAATTTTTTTGCACTGCTGTGCTCCCGTTGGGGAACTCATCAAGTGGACTTGATGGCGTCCAGGTTCAATACTAAACTACCGACCTTCATGTCCAGGTACAAGGACTCGTAGGCTGTGGCGGTAGACGCTCTGGTGGATCCGTGGGACCATTTCGAGCTAGTCTGTGTTTCCGCCGATATCCTTACTCCCTCTGGTGCTGCGTCGGATCAGACTGGAGAGAATTCCGGCTATTTTGATAGCCCCAGATTGGCCAAGGAGGACGTGGTTCTCGACACTAATGTCGCTTTTGGCGGCGCCGCCATTCTCACTTCCTCTTCGCCCGGACCTGTTAACCCAGGGACCCGCTCGTCATCCGGACTTGAAGTCTCTGCGTTTGACGGCGTGGCTCTTGAGACCGAAATATTGACCCTTAGAGGTTTTTCAGCAAAGTCATTGCCACTCTGCGAGCTGCCAGTAGTTCGGCTACTACTAGGATTTATCACAAGACTTGGGAAGTCTTCTTTTCGTGGTGTTCGGGTTCTTCAAGGAACCCAAGGGTTTTTTCCATTCCCAATTTGTCTACAGTATGGGCTGGACAAAGGTTTGGCAGTGAGCACCCTGAAAGGTCAGGTTTCTACTCTGTCCTTACTGTTTCGGAGGGCTATCGCCTCCCGTAGAGACGTGCTTTCCTTTTTTCGCGGAGTAACCCGTCAGTTTCCGCCGCGGAAGGCGCCTGTGTCTCCATGGCGGCTCAACCTTGTCTTGGAGGCTCTTCAACATGTGCCTTTTTGAGGCTATGATTTCTGCTAGCCTTTCTTTACTTTCTTGGAAGGTTGTCTTCTTAGTGGCGGTAACCTCTTTGAGAAGAGTTTTTGAGTTGGCGGCTCTTTCCTGCTCGCCTCCTTTCCTGGAGTTTTTACTCTGATCGAGTAGTGCTTCACACACGGGGTGACTTTCTACCTAAGGTGGTGTCGCATTTTCATGTTAACCAGGATTTGTGTTGCCCTCGCTTTGCCCGGGCCCGAGGAAGGCAAAGGAACGTGCCTTGCACACATTGGATTTGGTGCGGGCCTTGAAGTTCTATTTGCCTATGACTCAAGTTTTTCGGAAGTCAGATTTTCTGTTTGTAATTCCTGCAGGTCGCAGGCGTGGTCAACGAGCTTTCAAGGACTCTATAGCTCGTTGGATTCGGTCGGCCATTTTGGAAGCTTACCGACTTAAAGGCGAACCTTGCCCGATTAAGGTTCGAGCTCATTCCACGAGGGCTGTGGCTTCATCGTGGGCCTTTTATCAAGGCTTCGGCAGCTCAGCTCTGCCGAGCGGCGACCTGGCGTTCTGTCCACGCATTTACAAAGTTTTATAAGGTGGACGTTAGTGCTTCCGCTGATGCGGCCTTAGGACGTAGGGTCCTGCAGGCAGCGGTAGTTTAAAGTTCTAGTTAACTTGTATTTGGCGCCTGTTGCGCTTTTATCTAGGTTGTTGGGTTTCTGCCTTTTGTTGGTTTTTTCCCACCCTTATTTTTGAACTGCTTTGGGACGTCCCATCAGTAATGAATACTGTGGCTCTCTTCCTTCCCTCTGCAGCTGAAAGACGGATTTTGGTAAGAACTTACCTGTAAAATCCTTTTCAGCGAAGGAAGGAAGAGAGACACAGTTCCCTCCCATGGCAGAAGTGTGTTGTTGTATTTACAGATGCGGCGCTGTCCCTTCTCTGATAGCGTTTATCTGGGCTGAGGTCGACGCGCTACGGCTCTGTTCCAGCATTACCAGCTCATCGCAGTGGTCAGGTCCAGTGAGTAGTACCTGGAACTGTGTGATTTTTTGCCAAATGTATGCATAACCTGTGCTATTGTGTTTTTCTCTGAAGTCCTTCAGAAGGGGTTATGTTGCTCCGCTGGTGATCTTGCTCTTCCTTAAGCTTGGGTACGACTGAAGAAAGCTGAGTAGGAGGAGCCCGAGCTGGAGGGGCCGGTCAACACTTTTTAATCTGAGGTGTCAATCCTATCTGGGCTCCGCCTACCCATCAGTAATGAATACTGTGTCTCTCTTCCTTCGCTGAAAAGGATTTTACAGGTAAGTTCTTACCAAAATCCGTCTTTGTAAAACGCATGAAAATGCTAATTATAGATTTTATTCAAGATACTCATCCATAACTTATACCTCTCAGACTGAGCAGTGCTTCTTGCCTTATCCTGTGCCCCCTGATGCATAGTTCTCGCCTCACCTTATGTAAGGTGTACCTCTGAATCTATCATAGTTCATTTCACTTTGTTGACCTGGTTATGTGGATGTATAGATAAGGACTAATCTCAGGGTATCCTGTTCTGTGTCTTTTGTACAATAACCGTAATCACCTGTGATCATGCACCTTGTTGAAATTGTTCCTGCATTTCATGCAAGCTCTGGCGCTGAGCCCTCATGTTTTCCGGCACATGACAGCTGATTTCATCAGCTAACATGTGCCCCTAACAGGCGCGGATGGAATCACGATCCACCCGGGGCTGTTAACATGTTAAATGCCGCTGGTAAACTCCAACAGAGGCATTTAACATGGCCGTGGCTGAAGCGCCTCACTAATCCCGGCATTGGAGCCTGTGTCACATGATCATGGTGCGCCGATGGGTTGGCATGACAACCAGGGTCTACAGGAGATCCCAGTGGTTGTCATTGTCAGAATAAACCAAACAAAAAAAATACACCTTTGGTATCGCCACTTTCAGAAATGCCCGATCTATCAAAATATAAAAATAATTAATCCAATTGGTAAACAGGGTAACGAGAAAAAAATCAAATCTCTAGAATTTCCATTTTTTTTGGGTCGCCGCAACATTGCAATAACAGGCGATCAAAAGATCGTATCTAACCCAAAATGGTTTCAATAAAAACGTCAGCTCGAAGCAAAAAAAATAAGCCCTCACACAGCCCCAGATCCCGGAAAATCCTGCTCTAGAAAATGGCGCCATGTCTTTTTTTACAAGCTTTGGATTTTTCACCACATAAATACCAAACGTTTAGGTTTTTTTTTATCTGTTAACTCCTAATGACCTGGAGAATCATAATGGCAGGTCAGTTTTGGCATTTACATATGTACATGGTAAAAAAAAACCAATTGTGGAATTGCACGGTTTTGCAATTTCACCTCACTTTGAATTTTTTTTTTCCGTTTTCCGATATGGTAAAATAATAATAATAATAATAATCTTTATTTATATAGCGCCAACATGTTCCGCAGTGCTTTACAGTTTAACAGTTTCAAAACACAAGTCATAGGTAACAACGTTAACAATACAATAATTAAAGCAAATAAGCCGACCCTGCTCGTGAGAGCTTACAATCTACAATGAGGTGGGGGAGATACAAAGTACAGGTGTGTATATACAATGGTGCATTTACAATGATGGTCCAGCCATCTTGAGGGAGTGAGGCATGGATGGAGATAGTGAATGGGCTACACATACACACTTAAACATAGAACGACTTTGGTTAGTGAATGTGATAGGCCACTCTGAACAAATGTGTTTTGAGGGAGCTCCTGAAACCATGCAAATTGTGGATAGTCCTAATTTCTTGGGGTAGAGCATTCCAGAGGATTGGCGCAGCGCGGGAGAAGTCTTGGAGTCGGGAGTGGGAGGTACGGATTAGTACAGAGGTTAGTCGAAAGTCGTTTGCAGAGCGCAGCAGTCGGTTAGGCCGATAGATAGAAATGAGGGAGGAGATGTAGGGGGGTGCTGCACTGTGGAGAGCTTTGTGGGTGAGAACCAGTACTTTGAATTGGATCCTATAATGAATGGGCAGCCAGTGTAAGGACTGGCGAAGAGCGGACGCGTCCGAGTACCGATTAGCCAGATGGATGACCCTGGCTGCTGCATTAAGGATGGACTGGAGAGGGGATAGTCGAGTAATGGGGAGGCCAAGTAATAGAGCGTTGCAGTAGTCCAGGCGGGAGTGGATCAATGCTACAGTGAGGGTTTTTGTTGTTTCCATGGTGAGAAAAGGGCGGATTCTAGAGATGTTCTTTAGGTGTAGACGGCAAGAGCGGGCAAGAGATTGTATATGGGAGGTGAAGGAGAGATTGGTGTCAAACATAACACCCAGACAGCGAGCCTGCTGCCGGGGTGTTATTATGGTGCCGCCCACAGAGAGGGAAATGTCAGATTTAGGGAGGTTAGTAGACGGCGGGAGCAGAAGGAGTTCAGTCTTGGAGAGGTTAAGTTTCAGATAGAGAGCGGACATGATGTTGGAGACTGCGGACAGACAGTCGGTGGTGTTCTGTAGAACAGCGGGGGTAAGGTCGGGGGATGACGTGTATAGTTGTGTGTCATCGGCATAAAGATGGTACTGAAAGCCAAATCTGCTGATGGTCTGTCCAATTGGGGCCATGTAGAGAGAGAAGAGAAGGGGGCCAAGGACTGAGCCCTGGGGTACACCGACAGTGAGAGGAAGAGGAGATGACGTGGAGCCAGAGAACGAAACACTGAAGGAGCGGTCAGAAAGATAGGAGGAGAACCAAGAGAGAACAGTGTCCTTAATACCTAGTGACTGGAGCCTAGAGAGTAGGAGACGGTGGTCAACCGTGTCGAAAGCTGCAGAAAGGTCGAGAAGAATGAGCAGAGAGTGGTCGCCGTTACGTTTTGCTGTAAGAAGGTCATTGGTCACTTTGATGAGTGCAGTTTCAGTCGAATGTAGGGGGCGGAAGCCGGACTGTGAAGGGTCTAGGAGGGAGTAAGTGGAGAGGTAACGGGTGAGGCGGGAGTAGACTAGGCGCTCCAAAAGTTTAGAGATGAAGGGGAGATTGGAGACCGGTCTGTAGTTGTTTGTGCAGGAAGGGTCAAGAGCGGGTTTCTTTAGTAATGGAGTAATGATGGAGTGTTTGAAGGAGGATGGGAAAATGCCAGAGGAGAGTGAGAGATTAAAGATTGTAGTTAGGTGAGTTGTGACAACTGGAGAGAGAGACTGGAGGAGATGTGAGGGGATGGGGTCAGTAGTGCATGTAGTCGGACGAGAGGAAGAGAGGAGTCTGGAGACTTCTTCTTCTGTGATGGGATCAAATGTGGAAAGTGAGCCAGGGGAAATGCAGGGTGGGATGGGAGTCACAGCACTTGGTGGTTGAGAGCAGATTTCCTGACGGATAGTATCTATTTTTTCTATAAAGTGGGAGGCCAGGTCGTCAGCACAAATGTCTGTGATAGGGGCTTGTGCTTTTGGCCTGAGGAGGGAGTGAAAAGTGTCAAAAAGTTTCTTGGGGTTGTTGGCTAGTGAGGAGATCAGTGTGGTGAAGTAGGTCTGTTTGGCGAGGTGAAGGGCAGCATTATAAGTTCTTAAGATGAATTTAAAGTGGATGAAGTCTTCTGGTGTGCGGGTTTTTCTCCAGAGGCGTTCAGCACTCCTAGAGCATCGCTGAAGAAGTCGAGTTTGCAATGTGAGCCAGGGCTGTTTTACTGTGTGTTTGGAGGTTCTGAGGGTGAGCGGTGCTACTTGGTCAAGGGTGCTTTTAAGAATGTCATTGTAGTGATGAACAGCCAGATCAGGACAGGAAAAAAGAGGAGATTGGGGACAGCGATGAGTGTAGGGAGTCTGAAAGTGTCTGAGGGTTAATGGCTTGTAGATTTCTGAATGTATGGTAGGTAGGAGTGCGCTGGGGTGGTGGAGGATTTGTGAGCGTGAAGGAGAGAATGTTGTGGTCAGAGAGTGGAAGCGGTGAGTTATTTAGGTGGGAGATTGAACAGAGGCGGACAAAGACCAGGTCAAGGGTGTTGCTATCCTTGTGTGTCTCTGAGGTTGAAAGCTGTGAGAGGCCTAGAGAAGTGGTTAGTGATAGAAGCTGAGATGCAGATGTGGAAGTAGGGCTGTTAATGGGGATGTTGAAGTCTCCAAGGATAAGGGTTGGTAGTTCTGAGGACATGAAGTGCGGCAGCCAGGCTGAGAAGTGGTCAAGGAACTGGGTGGGTGAGCCTGGGGGCCGATATATGACCGCTTCTCTGAGGGAGAGGGGATGGAAGAGCCTGATGGTGTGGACCTCAAAAGAAGGGAATGAGAGTGATGGAATTGGGGGGATGACCTGGAAAGTGCATTGTGGGGACAGGAGTATGCCACCACCATGTCTGTTTGTGGGTCTCGGGGAATGGGAGAACTGTAAACCACCATAGGAAATGGCAGCAGGGGAGACAGTGTCAGAATCCTGAATCCAGGTTTCAGTGAGGGCCAACAGATTAAGAGAGTGGTTCAGAAAGTAGTTGTGCAGGAAGGATAGCTTGTTGCATGCAGACCGTGGATTCCAGAGGGCACAATTGAAAGAAGGAGATGAGGGAGTGCAAGTAATATTAATAAGATTATTATGGTTTCGGTATGAGGTAGGGTAGGGATTGAGGTTGAGGGATGGTGGACCAGGGTTGGGGGAGATGTCCTCTGAAATCAGTAGGAGTAGGAAGATAAAGAGCAGGTAGTTGTTGGAATTGTAAGTAGGTTTTTTCTGTGATGTGTTTGGGCAAGATGGGCTGAGGTTTTTCAGGAAGGTGAGGAGTGCATGGGAGCTGTACATGGGAGAGGGAAGGATAGAGGGGCTGATGTGTATGAGACGTGATGGAGGGGGGATGGGGCGGTGAATGTGGATGGCAAGGGAACACAGGAGAAAATAGATAAAGTACACAATGAAAAATAATGCAAAGTGTGGGGTACCTGATTCCAGCCCTGATTAACTCCCATGAATAACTGCCGTTTTCAAGATGCTTTTCTTCTGTGATGCTTAACTTCTGGGATGCATGCGCCCCCACAATGCATGCGCCCCTTAGACTACTCCTAAATATATAGTCCACACTACAGGGTCAGGAAAGTGGGATTGTGGGAAATGCTTTGGGATAATTTGCCAGCTGGGGCCAGCACACCAGGGGGTGGTTAGATCATCAAAGGCACTAGACCTGGCAACATCTATATGTTATAGCACTTTCCACCTGATAGCATCTACAGAGGCCCCAGTCACACGAATACACAGCAGTAAGTATTAAGCACAGTGCAAAAAATGAATTATACTAAAGTTTTACCAGGCACATTAAACTATGTTGCAAAATGGTACAGCAGTGGTTGGCAGCAATCAGAAGTATGGAGTGCATACTATTGCTATATATTTCCACATGCAAGACAGAAGGGGCTTGTGTCATTCAGCTGCTTGCTGACAATGAATGGAGTGCATATATGCAGAGAGGATCAATTCAGAGGATGAATGATTTGGTTACCATTGCTATATATTTCCACATGCAAGACAGAAGGGGCTTGTGTCATTCAGCTGCTTGCTGACAATGAATGGAGTGCATACATGCAGAGAGGATCAATTCAGAGGATGAATGATTTGGTTACCATTGCTATATATTTCCACATGCAAGACAGAAGGGGCTTGTGTCATTCAGCTGCTTGCTGACAATCAATGGAGTGCATACATGCAGAGAGAATCAATTCAGAGGATGAATGATTTGGTTACCTGTGTGAAGAGAGAAGATGAATGTTAATTCTTTGCCATGAATAACTGCCGTTTTCAAGATGCTTTTCTTCTGTGATGCTTAACTTCTGGGATGCATGCACCCCCACAATGTAAAATCAATGGTGTTGTTCAAAAGTACAACTCATCACTCAAATATCATGCCCTCACATGGCCTTATTGACCGAAAAATAAAAAATGTTATGGCTCTGGGGAAAAGGGGTTGAAAAAAACGAATATGCAAAAATGGAAGATCCCAAGGTTGTGAAGGGGTTAAAGTCTCATAATCACACCAGCATTGGTATTGTTTCCTGCAGATAGCCTACCACTTTCTGCATTATGAGGATTGACTTTGTGAGCAAGGAGGCTTGTAGAGATTGTGACTTCGACCAGGTTGCATCTTCATAGCTGGGCGTTGAAGGAAACTGTAATGTTAATGTGGATCCAATAGCGCTGTAAAGTTGCTCATTACTGGAGGTACAAGGGGTGTTCAGTAAGTTATCTATCCCAGCATGTTCTGTCAATGTTAGAGAGCTCAGCTTTTCTGTACATGTTAAGATGTGTCTGGAGATACAAGACGCAGTAGAAGCTCAGTCTGATGAAAGCACTGGAAGTAACAGGATGGCAAGTGCAGTACAGTGTAGCTCTAACAAGAAAGAGGGATTTGGAGCTTCATTACATGATTAAATTCCTTATTAGACAAATAAGCCTAAGGAAATAATCCATGAAAAGATGATGCACCTTCCTACTACCAAGTGAGTTTTGGGCCAAGCATTTTAAATAGGGTAGAGAATCAATTGAAGATGACTGCCATTCAGGGCCACCTGTCAAAGCATCTTCAGAGGAAATGTGCCATAAAAATAAAAGCCGTGATTTTTAACATCATCTGGCCAAAGTCAGTGTGATAGTTTATGAATTAGGCATTTCAGTTGGCACGGATTCCAGTTATCATTCATGATGTCGAAGGTCAGTTTCAGGTGAGTGTCACAAATGTTAACACCGGAGGAAAAAAAACATGTTGCTAGCAATTTAGCCAAGAGAATTTAGACATAGTTAGAGAAAACCCAGTAGAATTTTATTCTCAAAATATTACAGGTCATGAAACATGGGTCCTCCACCATGATCCTGCAACCAAAGAAGAGTCCATGCAATTGAAGCACAAGGGGTCACCAATTTCAAAGACATTTTGTATCTAGCAGTCAGCTGGAAAGATCATGGCAACAGTCTTTTGGGATACAGAAGGTGTTTTGTTACCAGAATTCGTTCCACACAAGACAACAATCACCAAAGCCACCTATGTGAGGCAAAGAGAAACGCAGTGGGAAGTTAGAACGTGTGTTGCTTCATGACCATGCACCAGCTCACAAGTCTCGCAAATCACAAGCTCAGAGACTGCGGCTTCCTGGAGCTTAACAATCTTAATTACTCACCCTACAGTCCAGATCTGGCTCCCAGTGATTGTAGTTCAGAACCTGAAGAAATATCGGAGTTGGAAATTACTTCCAGATGATAATGCTGTCAAAGAGACAGTAACAGGGTTCTTGCAGCAGCAAGAAGTCTATTCTGGGGCTGGAGGTGAAGTGGAATTGGCGTGTTGAAGTCAATGGGGATTACATTGAAAAGTAAATTCAATTTTCTCTGAAAATTTTCTTTTCATATTCAGTTAATTTATTGAACATGCTTCATACATTAGTGGGTTTGTAGAATGATCTTTTCCTCAATATTTAATATAATCTATATCATTGTACTATAAATATTAGAAATAGAGGTTTTATAAATCTTATGAACATACTAAGGAAAAAAAAGTGTAAATCCTAGGTTATGATGTGGAAGTTAAAATCTTAAGAATTTCCTACCTTGCCGGACCTACATGCTTTCCAATATTTTTAATGGCAAGTTGAAGTTGAAAACATAGGAGTGAGTCTTGCTATAGAAAGTAAGAAAACCTTTCCCAAACTGGAGTCCTAAAGAAATGTTCTCACAAGAAAGTGTGATAATGAAGATGAAAAATAAAAAATGTGTTTTGTATAAGTGTCCTTTCTCTAAAAAGGATCATTTTGCTTTTCTTTATCTGGGCTAGCATCAGTAAAAGTCATAATTGGAAGAAACAAAAATGGAAGCAATGGATTATTCTGCGCTGCCTTGGAGAAAGGATGAAGGGATACAGATCAAAGATTAAGCAGTTTAATCGCGTTTCAAAGTTTTACAATTTCTTCCTCAGGACAAACCACAATATAGTCACAAACAGAACGAGCAGAAATAGAGAAGTTATTCAAATAAAGGTGCATAAAACGGGATCAAACAGGATCGTATGACCACGCCGTAACATTTAACCTGCAGGTTAAAACAGTTGGCAAATTGTAATTAAAATTGTGAAAAAAACAATATGGAAATCAAGAACATCATGTCATTAAAGTTGGTCAAAAATAAGCAAAAAAAAATGGTGAAAGGCAAAAGTATACAGAAAATAGTGGAATTGAACTGGTCATGAAGTATTCATTCAAGATGAGGAAGAGGTAAATGAATGTTGGTTTGAGCCACGTGAGTATTTGGAATTTTTGTTCGTATAAACATGTAGGAATGTCCATAAATAGCAAAAGTAAAGGAATCAAACTTGTCACAGAGTTCTTCAATAGTGGGGAGGTATATGAATGTTCATATGAGCTACACAGGAGTTGGGGATTTTTTATCTAATTCTATAGAGATAAACACAAATGATTATAAGAAAATAGGTGGGTATCTGCAAATAATAAAACTACGAAGAAAAAACAGACTATAGTTATAGTGTACTGAGTGGAGATAACTCAATAAATGTAGTAGAAATGTAGGGGATTCACATACAAATGGTTGATTTTATAGCCTTAAGTTCTGAGTCCTAAGTTCAGTGTAGAAGAAAAAATGCAATTATATTCTTATAATAACAGATGAAATATTTGATTGGAGTGCATGAACACTGACTCCTAGAGCATAACTGAAGGAGAAGGGGAGAGGAGCGCTTGTGCAGAGGTGGCGAGTTATACTGGAACCTACGCTGAGAGCTAAAATCCCCCCAATCATCAGCGTTCACTAGTGTGGGAAAAAATGAATAACCATGAGTCATCGTCGAGAAGAGCTATGCGCGCTGGCTGATTCAGGTCCCAGCCCCCGCGCAGACAACACGCTCAAGTATAGGGCAGAATACCAAGTGGCCGATGTGGCTCCAACCAACATTCATTTACCTCTTCTCATCTTCAAAGAATACTCCATGACAAGTTCAATTCCACTAACTTTATTTTAATTTTTTGTATACTTTTGCCTTTCACCATTTTTTTTATTTATGACCATTTTTTGACATGATCTTAATTTCCATATTGTTTTTTCACAATTTTACTATTCTAATTACAATTTGCCAACTGTTTTAACCTGCAGGTTAAATGTCACGGCGTGGTCATATGATCCTGTTTGACCCCATTTTACAAACCGTTATTTGAATGCCTTGTTTATTTCTGCTCGTGCTATTTGTGACTATATTGTGGTTTGTCCTGAGGAAGAAGTTGTAAAACGCTTTGACAATTAAAGTGCTTAAACTTGGATCTGTACCTGTGAGGATCTGATGTTGTGGGTTATAAAAATCACCTAGGCAGGTTAACTAGCCAACTACAGTATTTTTATTCCATACATCCAAGGTTATACAACAAATCCATGTAGATCGCCAAAATACAATGTCCTCAGTCCACAAGTTCCCAATCTGAGATCGGTAGTTCCACTGGCTCAAAACCAGGGGTTACCCACTGTCTCCCAACTTTAGCTTGGCCCACAGCTTTTGGTATCTCCAGCCGGTATAGTGTGCAGTCACAGCCTATGTTCCTCCAGACAATGGATATCACTACCATAGCTCATGGATACCCCTCCAGCCAACAATCTCCAAAACTCCATAGATCATCCATCCATCCCAGCTTGGATCCTCTCCCATCGAAGTCACTCCAAAAACTGCCTGCTTCAACCCATGTGCCTTTTTCTTCTTCCCCCTTAACTCCTTCACCCCCAAGGGTGGTTTGCACGTTAATGACGGGGCCAATTTTTACAATTCTGACCACTGTCTCTTTATGAGGTTATAACTCTGGAACGCTACAACGGATTTTCGCGATTCTGAGATTGTTTTCTCGTGACATATTGTACTTCACATTAGTGGTAAAATTTATTCGATATAACTTGCGTTTATTTTTGAAAAAAATGCAAATATGGCGAAAATATGGAAAATTTTGTAATTTTCAAACTTTGAATTTTTATTCCCTTAAAACAGAGAAATATGTCACAAAATAGTTAAGAAATAACATTTCCCACATGTCTACTTTACATCAGCACAATTTTGGAACCAAAATTTTTTTTTGTTAGGAAATTATAAGGGATAAAAGTTGACCAGCGATTTCTCATTTTTACAACAAAATTTACAAAGCCATTTTTTTTAGGGACCACCTCATATTTGAAGTCACTTTGGGGGTCTATATAGCAGAAAATACCCAAAAGTGACACCATTCTAAAAACTGCACCCCTCAAGGTACTCAAAACCACATTCAAGAATTTTATTAACCCTTCAGTTGCTTCACAGGAGCTGAAGCAACGTGTAAGGAAAAAATGAATATTTAACTTTTTAGCCACAAAAATGATCTTTTACAAACTTTTTTTTTATTTTCACAAGGGTAAAAGGAGAAAATGGACAGATAAAGTTGTTGTACAATTTCTCCTGAGTACGCCAATACCCCATATGTGGGGGAAAACCACTGTTTGGGCACACGGCAGAGTTCGTAAGGGAAGGAGCGCCGTTTGACTTTTTCAAACTAAAATTGGCTGGAATTGAGATTGGACTCCATGTCGCGTTTGGAGAGCCCCTGATGCGCCTAAACAGTGGAAACCCCCCACAAGTGACACCATTTTGGAAACTAGACCCCCAAAGGAACTTATCTAGACCTGTTGTGAGCACTTTGAACCCCCAAGTGTTTCACAAAAGTTTATAATGCCTGGGTGTGAAAAAAAAACAATTTTCCACAAAAATGATTTTTTAGTCCCAAATTTTAGATTTTTCCCAAGGAAATTGTTCTCCAAAAGTTGTCCAATTTCTCCTGAGTACGCTGATACCCCATAAGTGGGGGGGGGAACTGTTTGGGTGCACGGCATGGCTTGGAAAGGAAGTAGTAACGTTTTGGAATGCAGACGTTGATTGGGGTCATGTCCCGTTTGCAGTGCCCCAGATGAGCCTAAACAGTGGAAACCCCCATAAGTGACCCCATTTTGGAAACTAGACCCCCTAAGGAACTTATCTAGATCTTTGGTGAGCACTTTGAACCCCCAAGTGCTTCACACAAGTTTATAATGCCCGGCATGAAAATAAAAAATTCTATTTTTTTTCCCACAAAAATTATCTTTTAGTCACTAATTTTTTATTTTCCCATGGGTAACAGGAGAAATTGGACCACAAAAGTTGTAGTCCAATTTGTCCTGAGTACGCTGATACCCCATATGTGGGGGGAACCACTGTTTGGGCGCACGTCAGAGCTCGGAATGGAAGGAGCACCATTTGACTTTTTCCAACCAAAATTGGCTGGAATTGAGATTGGATGCCATGTTGCATTTGGAGAGCCCCTGATGTGCCTAAACAGTGGAAACCCCCATAAGTGACCCCATTTGGGAAACTAGACCCCTAAGGAACTTATCTAGATCTTTGGTGAGCAATTTGAACCCCAAGTGCTCCACACAAGTTTATAACGTAGAGCCGTAAAATTAAAAAATCATATTTTTTTCCACAAAAATGATCTTTTCACCCCAATTTTTATTTTCCCAAGGGTAACAAGACTCCAAAAGGTATTGTGCAATTTGTCCTGAGTACGCTGATACCCCATATGTGGGGGTAAACCACTGTTTGGGTGCATGTTTGGAGAGCTCCTGATCTGCCTAAACAGTGGAAACCCCGACAAATTACACCATTTTGGAAACTAGACCCCTCAAGGAACTTATCTAGATGTGTGGTGAGCACTTTGAACCCCGAAGTGCTTCACAGAAGTTTATAACGTACAGCCGTAAAAATAAAAAATCCTTTTTTTTTTTTACAAAAAAGATTTTTTCGCCCCCAATATTTTCTTTTCACAAAGGTAACAGGAGAAATTGGACCCCAAAAGTTGTTGTCCAATTTGTCCTGAGTACGCTGATACCCAATATGTGGGAGAAAACTACTGTATGGGCGCACGTCAGGGCTCGGAAGGGAAGTAGTGATGTTTTGGATTGCAGACTTTGATGGAATGGTCTGGGGGCATCATGTCGCATTTGGAGAGCCCCTGATGCGCCTAAACAGTGGAAACCCCCCACAAGTGACCCTATTTTGGAAAATAGACCCCACAAGGAACTTATCTAGATGTGTGGTGAGCGCTATGAAGCCCCAAGTGCTTCACAGATGTTTAGAACGTACAGCCGTAAAAACAAAAAATCATTTTTTTTTTTTACAAAAATGATATTTTCGCCCCCAGTTTTTTATTTTCCCAAGGGTAACAGAAGAAATAGGACAAATTGCACAATAACTCTTGGGGTCCAGAGTATGCTGATACCCCATATGTGGGGGTAAACTACTGTTTGGGCTCATGGCAGAGCTCAGAAGTGAAGGAGCACCGTTTGACTTTTTCAATGCAGAATTGGCTGGAATTGAGATCAGACGCCATGTCACATTTGGAGAGCCCCTGATGTGCCTAAACAGCGGAAACCCCCCAATTCTAACTCCAACCCTAACCCCAACACACCCCTAACCCTAGTCCCAACCCTAACCACAAACCTAACCCTAACACACCCTAATCCTAACTTTAGCGCTAACCCTAACTTTAGCCGCAACCCTAACCCTAATGGGAAAATGGAAATAAATACATTTTTTAAATTTTATTATTTTCCCTAACTAAGGGGGTGATAAAAGGGGGTTTGATTTACTATTTATAGCGGGATTTTATGATTGGCAGCTGTCACGTTAAAAGACGCTTTTTATTGCAAAAAATAGTTTTTGCATCACCACATTTTGAGAGCTATAATTTTTGCATATTTTGGCCCACAGAGTCATGTGAGGTCTTATTTTTTGCGGTACGAGTTGACGTTTTTATTGGTACCATTTTTGAGCACGTGACATTTTTTGATCGCTTTTTATTTCGATTTTTTGGGAGGTTAGAATGAACAAAAATCAGCAATTCATGAATTTCTTTTGGGGGAGGCGTTTTATACCGTTCTGCGTGTGGTAAAATTAATAAAGCAGTTTTATTCTTCGGGTCAGTACGATTACGGCGATACCTCATTTATATCATTTTTTGTATGTTTTGGTGCTTTTATAAAATAAAAACAATTTTATTATAAAAAATAATTATTTTTGCATCGCTTTATTCTGCGAGCTATAACTTTTTTATTTTTTCGCTGATGATGCTGTATGGCGGCTCGTCTTTTGCGGGACAAGATGACGTTTTCAGCGGTACCATGTTTATTTATATCTGTCTTTTTGATCGCATGTTATTCCACTTTATGTTCGTCGGTCTGATGATAAAGCATTGTTTTTTTGCCTTTTTTCTTGCTCTGAGAAGCCACCTCCCTGCAGGACCTGGAAGGACCCCACGGCCATCTTGGAGCTGGGGGTCTGAATGGAGAACCTCAGGAAAACATTGCGTTGTTCTGAGGGAAGCACGCAGGGAGCCCCCTCCCTACGCGATGCTTCTCTAAATGCCTCTGCCGGCAGCGGAACGCTGCGATCTTGTTTGATCGCAGTGTTCCGGATTTTAGTGCCGGGAGAGGTCCGTGACCGCTCCTGGCACTTAGTGCCGGGTGTCAGCTGTGAGAATCAGCTGACACCCAGCCACGATCGGCCGCACACCCCCCGTGTTCTTTTTGATCGCGTGTTATTCCACTTTTTGTTCGGCGGTATAATGCTAAAGCATTGATTTTTTGCTTTGTTTTTTTTTTTTTTACGGGTTCTCTAAAGGGGTTAACTAGTGGGACAGTTTTATAGGGGGGGTCATTACGGACGTGGCGATACCAAATATGTGTACTTTTATTGTTTTGTTTTTTTTATTTACAGGAAAAAATGAATTTATTGGGGAATATTTTTTATTTTTTTTTATTTATTTTGGAATTTTTTTTAAAACATGTTTATTTTTTATTTTTTCACTTTATTACTTTGTCCCAGGGTGGGCATCACTGTAAAATGTCAGATCGCTAGTGTGACAGTGTGCACAGCACTCTGTCACACCAGCGATCGCTCTGGCACTGCTGCAGGCTTCTCAGTGCCTGCTCTCAGCAGGCACTGAGGAAGCCGCCTCCCTGCAGGACCCGGCGGCCATCTTGGATCCGGGTCCTTGGAGGGAGGAAGGCCTCAGAACAGCGCGATCACATCGCGCTGTTATGAGGGTCTCAGGGGAGCGTGCAGGGAGCCCCATCCCTGCGCGATGCTCCCCTGTGCCCCTGCCAGGGGTTAATGTGCCGGGAGCCGTCCGTGACCGCTCCTGACACACAGGCCCGGGTGTCAGCTGTGATAATCAGCTGACACCTGGCGGCGATTTAGCTGCGCTTCCCCCGGGAGCGCAGCTGATCGCCTATGACGTACTATCCCATCCATGGTCAGATTGGCACGGGTTTCATGGACGGGATAGTACGTCTGATGTCAGAGAGGGGTTAAACATTTTTCTTTAGCTCACAGAACAAAGCATATTCCATCACATGGGGCTGTATGTGAGACCCCTGTGGTGACAGATCCCCTGGGTCTACTATCTCCATCCACACAATGGGCTTAAGCCCCCGTCTTACATAGCGAGATCGCTGCTGAGTCACAAGTTTTATGACGCAACAGCAATCTCCCCAGCGATATCGCTGTGTGTGACGATCAGCCCCCTGCTGGGTGTCGCTGAATGTCCTGGACATTTTTTTGATCGTTGGTCTCCCGCTGGCCAGCACGCATCGCTGCATGTGGCAGACGGGAGACCAGCGATCAGCTGGTAACCAAGGTACACATCGGGTTTCTAGGTGCCGGGCGGTGCCTAGAGACCCGATGTGTACGTTAGATACCAGCGCGCTGGTGCAGGGGAGCTGGTAACCAAGGTACACAGCGGGTTTCTAAGCGCCGCTCTATGCCTAGAAACCCGATGTGTACCTTGGTTACCAGCTCCCTGCACCAGTTCGCTGATATCTAACGTACACTGTGAGTAACTAAGCGACGTGCGTCGCTTGTTACCCGCATAGTCGCTGTCCTGATCGCTGCTGAGAGCTGCCTGTTTGGCAGCTCAGCAGCGATCATGTAGCGACACACCAGCGATCCTGACAAGTTCATATCGTTGTCGGGATCGCTGGTGAGTTGCTATGTGTAACGGGGCCCTTAGGCTGATAGTACAATGGATTGATAGGATGATTGCTCTGCATGTACCTTTAGCAATACTGTCTGGCTTTAGGATTACATATAATCCAGCCTGCTCATCTTCCTCTGCTTACTGTTACTGAATGGAAACATTGATTCCTGAGGAAGAGTTGATGATCAAGCAAATCACTATTAAAACACAGCAAGAAAATATCTAATAAAACACAACAATATCGACGCAACCAGTGCTGCATGCTGGAAAAAGTCTCTATCTCGTAGAGGTGTGGACTCCGCTCTATGTCCATTTGTCCTATAGTCTTTAGTAAGCGGCCATATCCTCACACTAACCTTCATTCTTTCTCCTCGGCAGCGCACAATAACCCATTGCTTCTATTTTGGTTTCTTCCAATCTCCATGGTGGGTCTGTAGCAGCCTTTAAATTCTTTCAGTGGTTGAGTGCACACTACCACACCAGGTGAGCACCACCGGGCATGTTCTTTTAATATTCTATTATCTCAGATAAGACCCTATTTGCGCTTTTTTTTTTTTTAATCCTTTCCACCATTTGTATCTGCATCATAAGTCACAATTGTTTCAATCACATATAGTAAATGGGCCTAAAAATTGAGATACTTCAAAACTGATAGCTGTGTTACGCCTAGTGGTTGGTGTGAGGGTCCATTCATGACGCAAGAAACACTGAAGTGAGAGTGCCTGTGTTATGTTACAACCCACAGGTCTTGTACTAAGAAAACCAGACACAAAAGAACAAATATCCTAAAAAAAAAAAAATTTTTGCAAAAAATGCATAAAGGTAGTAATAATTATAAGGGTATTTAGGAAACATAGTTTTGATCAAAGGAATGTACAAGCCATCCCGCCACGTCAAGGCAACCCTTGTGGGACAGTCCTAACTCTTGTATTAAAAACCTTTCCACTTGTCAAGTGATGTAAATGTGAACAAGGACAGAGGGACTGAACCCACCAGTTAAAGCATAGGCCAGACAGGATGGATTTCTCAGCTCAGAAACAGGGCGGTCACATCCTTATATGCGCAAGATGCACTTTGAACAAAATAAAAAACTAGATCTGAGCTGAAAAAGTAAGTTAATGTGTATGCAAAATGTAAATGCATATCAACATATGACCATTACACAGAGAAAATCAGACTGCTGAAAAACAAGAAAAAACACTTGTTCATTGGGTGAACTAAAGATCAGGACGTCTTCAAGATTGAATGGAACTCACACTGCCGCAAACTATGGCAGCCTACGTGCACTGAACGATCTAGTACTGACCATTCAGAGCACATAGATAAGCCCAATCTGCCTGTCTTAAGACTGGTAAATACTTACCGATAGGTGGTCATTTACTAATCGGCAGTTGTCTTATGCCACAATTTGGGTGATTTAAACCCACCTTATGACCAGGCCTGATTTGCATGTCACCTGCTGGTGGCATTAGCAGCAGCACTTTTTCTTCTGATCACATATACATCCTCCTCCTCCCATTTGGTGCAGTTTCATTTTTTTTTTAAAGGTACGCTGTGACATTTTGCTGATTCACTCATCTCCGTCAGCTCTGTTGCATTGGATAAATGTGCATTTGGTTTCATATTTCTTCTATCATTTTTCTTTTGTGCGTTAGTTGCCAGCTGCATTATGACAATTTATATCTGCTGGCCAAGAACAAGACTGAAATTTGATATACTAGTTAAGGAATTACTGTGCAGATTCTCAAGTGTTGAAGTTCTGAAGCCTAACTCCATCCATAGCTTATACGTAAGGGAGTCGTCCAATCCCTCCAAAATCGGTGGGTCCTGCAGACATTTATCCAGACATATTCTTCTGCCATTCCGAAATCAGACAGGGTAAGTTGCACGGACAACAATACTGCACCCGGTAAATATCACGTAAGGATCCTGCTTAATTAATGCGCACATTACTTTCTGGTCGCCTTGGCAGATGTACCGTACATCCCAGTATATAGTAGCGACTCTCCATGTCAGTTGTAAGATCCTTATCTGGTCCTAGACATGGGATAAATGATGGCTGACATGGATAATTTATACTGTTCTCTTCAACTCGTGATTATTAATGCCCAACAGGTGCATCCAACGTACATGTATCCTGGAGATCGGTGGTCATCGGTAGCTGCAGTTACTGTGCCTTGCTGCTGCGAGTTGTAGCATTTCCAATGCTGGCTTGTGGCAGCGATGCTCTGCTGTAATGGGAAGCACAGGCATCATCTGCCACCTAGAAGAGGCCACCATGGTGGTATCTGAAGCATGGAAATGACGGGGCAAGTAGTGTTTCATCATTCGGGCCAAATGTAAAAATGGCATTGCACAGTTAGAACATGAAGTGTTAATCCTAACAGACAAGGTGATAGCATATTACCAGGATATGTGCTTTCTAATTTGTGGTGGGATCTACACCCGCTTCAATGTTTTTCCTTGCACAGTGGTGTTTCCATGTGCCATTTAATAAAATAAAAGCAGCATTGCCCCATTCCCTTATTATGGAATTGTCCTGGAATGTAGGTGACCAGGGTGACCGGGCTCCATCCTTTTAAAATAAAGATTGTTGAACATCGAGACAGTTGCATATTGGAACATTAAGGCCGGGGTCACACTTACGAGAAACTCGCATGAGCCTCGCACCTCAATACCCGGCACTGATGCCGGCACTCGGGACCGGAGTGTTCAGCTGCATAGAAATACATGCAGCCGCACACTCCGGTCATGAGTGCCGGCGGCAGGGCCGGGTATTGAGGGGCGAGTTTCTCGCAAGCGTGACCCCGGCCTGAGGCATATCCTAGTGATCGGAAGGCTGACGGTCCGTGTTGGAAAAGCAAGTGCACCAGCTGAAGTCATAAGAGCCTTGTACTAGCAACAGTGAAGACTATTAAAGGTATTCTCTCAACACATTTGGCAGGAGTGCACTGCTCTGCCACTTTCCTGCTTGCTGGCGGGCAGTGGGCTTCAGCTTAACAGTTTGGACCAAAAGCATCGTTTGCCTCTGGCCCAAACTGTGCTCTCTAATGCTACAAGCAGAGGCAGCATTCAAGGAGCACAGAGACACTGAAGGAGCAGTGCTTACAATCTAATAGAAAAAGCTTGCAAAAGCTCCACTTGTGCCTAGGAGAAAGGCCACCGCCTCTACACTACCGTAGTGACCAGTAATCTACACAACAAGCATTAAACAATAAAATGAAAAATTCCTCTGTTCATATGAAGAATATTTTCTAATAGAAAGTAAATTGCAAAGTTGTTCATCTTTACAAACATGCAATCATAACCGTAACATCAGAAAGAGACTGAACAAGTATGGCTTGTCTGGAAGGGTTGCCACAAGAATGCCTCTTACGGCTAAAGTTTGCAAAACTGCATCTGAACACACCACAAGACTTGTAGTATAATGACCTTTGGACAGACAAGACCAAAGTGGAGATGGAGACATAGTGACATGTGCCACAGTTTGCAAAAACTATACACAGCACATCAACACAAACAGCTCTAGCGAGGTGGTAGAGGTGCTCTGATTTTGGTTTGATTTGTAGCCACAGGTCTTGGGCATCTTCCATTCGGTAGACAATGAACTCCACAATCTATTCAGAAAAGAAAATGTGTCTGAAACTGGATCATAAAATACAGCAAAAAAAGGCAGAGATAGTCACCTGCCCAGGCCTTCAAACAAATGCACAATCAGGATGCAGTGGACCCACATACTGTAGTTAAGATGATGGCAACACAGGTGCAAGAATACCGATGAGGCAACCGCTCACAACCTACCAATACACGGAGGGGGCAATCAGAAGCAATCAGCTAGTCAGTTATTAATCACGTGATGTCATAGACCTAATGGAAAAGAGAAGAATTAGCTGGGGAGAAAGTCAAATTGAGCAATTGTAAGTACACAGTGCTGTATTAGCTCTATTAGTACAACATCAAATACCTGGACTGGCTAGGGGCTTGTTGTCTATGACATTTAATTGCATGTTTAAAGTAAGTCTAGAGTGGTATTAAAACTCCGGAGAAGTAATCAATGCCTTGAACAAACAATGAAAGGAATACAAAAAGAAACAAATGCATTGAATGTTCCTAGAGATATAGTAGAAAGCAGAGCTCAAAATGATAGGAACACCACTTACACTACCTAGCCGAAAGAGAAAGCCATCAGATTCCTGAGGAGGCTGGTGGTCAAAACCATCGAGAGATTGCAAAATATATGTAGTAAGATTTGGTGGCAGTAGGCATTGAGATTTCAGTATGTGCTGACGTTCTCGGTGGTCGAATTCCAAGCCGTGCAACTCTACTGACCGAAAAACAGAAGACAAGTCTGCTTCAATGTGCTCAAAACCATATACGTCACAGATGTTTTGGTAATCTGTTACACGACATGGCGGAAAGAGGAAGCGATCACTGGCGCAAACCAGATTCCTGAGGACGGAAGTGTGTAAGAACCCTCGACTGGCTAGAAATATATATATATATATACATATATATATATATATATATACACTGTGTTCCAAATTATTATGCAAATAATATTTCTCAGATTTTCCCAAATTACCTATATGAATTTCAGTCATTGTAATTTTCCAGTCAAATAACTATTAGAGTACAATTGAAAGGTTTTAGTACAAACTGCCTATGATAACAGTATATTTTTTTAAAAATAAAACACTCAAACTGCACTCAAAATGCATGTTCCAAATTATTATGCACAGCAGAGTTTTCAACCTTTTCATTTTAATAAAGAACAAAAAAATGGTCATTTTTGAAATTAGCAGTAGCAGGTTATTACAAACTGAAATCAAACAGTTTTCAACTCAAAACTTTATTCTAGGTGATGTTACATTTGCACATAGGACCCCTTGTTCGAAAGGAGTTTCTGAACTCTCTCGTCCATTGAATTTGTCAGGTTTTGGATGGTTTCTGCTTCAGTTGTTTTGCATGAGGACAGAATACCCTCCCAGAGCTGTTGCTTAGATGTGACCTGCCTCCCGCCATCATAGACACTCCTTTTGATGATGCTCCAGAGGTTCTCAATGGGGTTGAGGTCAGGGGAGCATGGGGCCACACCATAAGTTTGTCCCCTTTTATGCCCATAGCAGCCAGAGATGCAGATGTGTTATGTGCAGCATGAGACGGTGCATTATCATGCATGAAAATGATCTTGCTGCGGAATGCACGGTTCTTCTTCTTGAACCATGGCAGGAAGTGCTGTTTGAGAAACTCAACATACACTATGGAGTTCATCTTTACCCCTTCAGGGATCCTAAAGGGGCCGACAATCTCTCTCCCCATGATTCCAGCCCAAAACATTACTCCACCTCCTCCTTGTTGGCGCCGTAGCCGTGTTAGCATGAGGTGTCCATCAACCAGCCATCCTCCACTCCATCCATCTGGACCATCGAGCGTTGCACGGCACTCATCGGTGAACAAAACAGTTTTGAAGTCAGTCTTTATGTATTGTTTGGCCCACTGGAGCCGTTTCTGCTTGTGTGCAGTGGATAGAGGAGGTCGACAGGATGGCTTACGCACAGCTGCAAACCTCTGAAGGACCCTGCATCTTCTTGTTCGGGGGACGTTGGAGGCACCAGCTGCTTCAAAAACTTGTCTGCTGCTATGACAAGGCTTTTTTGCCGCTGCTCTTTTAACCTGACGTAATTGCCTGTAGGAAAGAGTCCTCAATTTTCCCTTAACAGCATGCACACGTGTGTACTGTGAATCAGCTACATACTTCTTGATTGTGCGATGATCACGATGAAGTGTCTTGGCAATGTTGATTGTAGTCATGCCTTGACCTAAACACTCCACAATTTGTTGCTTCTCAGCAGCCGACACATCCTTTTTCTTTCCCATTTTGGCAGAAAATGTAGGCTGCTTAATAATGTGGGACAGCCTTCTTAAAAGTAGTCTTGCCTTTCATTGGACACACCTGCCAAACTAATTAGCACAGGTGTCTGCAATTGCTTACAGTGATATAAAGAGCCCTGACACACATCAGCATCAATGAGTTTAACTGACAAACAAAAAAATTCTTACCTTATCACTCCTAAACAATTTTTGCATAATCATTTGGAACACAGTGTATATATACGTCATTGAGACATGTATATATATATATATATATATATATATATATATATATACTAGCTGAAGAGCCCGGCGCTGCCCGGGCATAGTACGTAACTACGGTTAGTTATAACAAATTGTAATGATTATATATATATACAAGTATTCAGCTTTCTCCCCATTATGTAGATAGGGCCAAAATAGTTTGGCGATTTGGAACGTGCGGGGGTTAAAATTTCCATTCAACACATAGCCTATGATGCTCCTGGGGTTGAGATGTGCGGGCATGCAAAATTTCATGCCCGTAAGTACAACGGTGCAGATTCCTATCCCGGGCCAAAATTATTTGCCGATTTGGAATGCGCGGGGTTAAAATTTCGACTCAAAACCTAGCCTATGACGCTCCCGGGGGTCGAGACGTGCGGGTGTGCAAAATTTCATGCCCGTAAATGCAGATTCCTATGCCGGACATACACACAAGCATTCAGCTTTCTCCCCATTATGTAGATAGGGCCAAAATTGTTTGGCGATTTGGAACGTGCGGGGGTTAAAATTTCCATTCAACACATAGCCTATGATGCTCCTGGGGTTGAGATGTGCGGGCATGCAAAATTTCATGCCCGTAAGTACAACGGTGCAGATTCCTATCCCGGGCCAAAATTATTTGCCGATTTGGAATGCGCGGGGTTAAAATTTCGACTAAAAACCTAGCCTATGACGCTCCCGGGGTCGAGACGTGCGGGTGTGCAAAATTTCATGCCCGTAAATGCAGATTCCTATGCCGGACATACACACAAGCATTCAGCTTTCTCCCCATTATGTAGATAGGGCCAAAATTGTTTGGCGATTTGGAACGTGCGGGGGTTAAAATTTCCATTCAACACATAGCCTATAATGCTCCTGGGGTTGAGATGTGCGGGCATGCAAAATTTCATGCCCGTAAGTACAACGGTGCAGATTCCTATCCCGAGCCAAAATTATTTGCCGATTTGGAATGCGCAGGGTTAAAATTTCTACTCAAAACCTAGCCTATGACGCTCCCGGGGTCGAGACGTGCGGGTGTGCAAAATTTCATGCCCGTAAATGCAGATTCCTATGCCGGACATACACACAAGCTTTCAACTTTCTCCCCATTATGTAGATAGGGCCAAAATTGTTTGGCGATTTGGAACGCGCGGGGTTAAAATTTCGATTCAAAACATAGCCTAGGACTCTTTCGGGGTCGAGACGTGCGGGCGTGCAAAATTTCATGCCCGTAAGTGCGACGGTGCGGATTCCAATCCCGGACAAACATACCCACATACATACACACATACATACATTCAGCTTTATATATTATATATATATATATATATATCTATATATATCTATATATATAACAGTCATGGCCAAAAGTTTTGAGAATGACACAAATATTAATTTTTACAAAGTCTACTGCTTCACTTTTTCTAATGGCAATTTGCATATACTCCAGAATGTTATAAAGAGTGATCAGCTTAACAGTAATTACTTGCAAAGTCAATATTTGGCTAGAAAATGAACTTTATCCCCCAAAACACATTTCAACATTCATTGCAGCCCTGCCTTAAAAGGACCAGCTAACCTCTTTTCAGTGATTGCTCCATTAACACAGGTGTGGGTGTTGATGAGGACATGGCTGGAGATCAATCTGTCATGATTAAGTAAGAATGACACCACTGGACACTTTAAAAGGAGGCTGGTGCTCGGCATCATTGTTTCTCTTCTGTTAACCATGGTTATCTCTAAAGAAACACGTGCAGTCATCATTGCAATGCACAAAAATGGCCTAACAGGGAAGAGTATCGCAACTAGAAAGATTGCACCTCAGTCAACAATCTATCGCATCATCAAGAACTTCAAGGAGAGAGGTTCCATTGTTGCCAAAAAGGCTCCAGGGCGCCCAAGAAAGACCAGCAAGCGCCAGAACCGTCTCTTAAAAGTGTTTCAGCTGCGGGATCGGGCTACCAGCAGTGCAGAGCTTGCTCAGGAATGGCAGCAGGCAGGTGTGAGTGCATCTGCACGCACTGTGAGGCGGAGACTCTTGGAGCAAGGCCTGGTCTCAAGGAGGGCAGCAAAGAAGCCACTTCTCTCCAGAAAAAACATCATGGACAGACTGATATTCTGCAAAAGGTACAGGCAGTGGACTGCTGAGGACTGGGGTAAAGTTATTTTCTCTGATGAATCCCCTTTTCGATTGTTTGGGACATCAGGAAAACGCCTCATTCGTAGAAGACATGGTAAGCGCTACCACCAGTCTTGTCTCATGCCAACTGTTAAGCATCCTGAAACCATTCATGTGTGGGGTTGCTTCTCAGCCAAGGGAATCGGCTTTCTCACAGTCTTGCCTAAAAACACAACCATCAATAAAGAATGGTACCAGAATGTCCTCCAAGAGCAACTTCTCCCAACCCTCCAAGAGCAGTTTGGCGATCAACAATGCCTTTTCCAGCATGATGGAGCACCTTGCCATAAAGCAAAGGTGATAACTAAATGGCTCAGGGAACAAAACATAGAGATTTTGGGTCCATGGCCTGGAAACTCCCCAGATCTTAATCCCATTGAGAACTTGTGGTCAATCATCAAGAGACGGGTGGGCAAACAAAAACCTAAAATTCTGACAAAATGAAAGCATTGATTGTGCAAGAATGGACTGCTATCAGTCAGGATTTGGTCCAGAAGTTGATTGAGAGCATGCCAGGGAGAATTGCAGAGGTCCTGAAGAAGAAGGGTCAACACTGCAAATATTGACTTGCTGCATTAACTCATTCTAACTGTCAATATAAGCTTTTGTTACTCATATGTTTGCAATTATATTTCTGTCTGTGATAAAAACATCTGTCAAACACACACATAAAAACCAGAGGGCAGCAGATCATGTGAAAATATAATATTTGTGTCATTCTCAAAACTTTTGGCCATGACTGTATATATATACATATATTTATAGTTCATACACTTCTACATAGCAGAATATCAGCTAATTCAATTGCCGGTTTCTGTTAATTATTACAGAACCCGACTTGAAATGACACATGGTTTACATACATATCTGCCAGTGAGTGGGGGCAGATAATAATAGCCTAGGGAGGGTGCATTTTTTTGTGCCCACCTGGCTACTAACATCTGCCCCCAGCCACCCCAGAAAAGGCACATCTATTATTAGATGCGCCTTGGCACTTAGCCCGTCTATTCCCATTGCCCTGTAGCGGTGGCTAATGGGTTAATAATGGGTTAAGGCCACCTTGGGGACTCCCTCCGATGTTACTGATGCTGTGCGGAGTCCCCGCTGACCTGAAGTGAACTGATGAGCGTGGGAAACATTCAATTAAGCTTCCCAGCTAATCAGCTTATCTCCTGTCAGCCGGGAGATGAGCTCATTCATTCGGGGGGGTGGGGGAGGGTTTACAGCGAGGCTGGCAGCATTAGCTCCGGTCCCCGCTGTAAACCTGTTAACTCCTTGTGATGGATTGCAGCGTGGGACCTGACTGAGCGCCGGAGAGGTAAGAATATGGTTGCTTTATTATGTTATTTTTATTACAGGAGAACAAGGGATTCGGATGGAGTACAAGTACAATAAAATATGATCAAAAACTGTGTATTTATTTCATTAAAATGATTTTTAATTAATGTGTGTTTTTTAACCATTTAATACAATAGGATTAATAATGGAGAGTTCTCTAATTGAGAACTCTCCATTATTAACCTGGCTTAAAGTCACCTTCCAATAGCAAGGTGGCCTTAACCCATTATTAACCCATTAGCCACCGCTACAGGGCAATGGGAATAGACGAGCCAAGTGCCAGAAAAGGCGCATCTAATAATAGATGTGCCTTTTCTGGGGTGGCTGGGGGCAGATGTTAGCAGCCGGGGGGGCACAATGCACATTAAATTAATCCCTACATGTATTAAATTTTGCACACATACACTCATGTAATTGTTAATGAAAACCATATATCAAACTACATGAAATGACATGTTTTACTGCATGCAAACCATGTGTCATTTCATGTCGGCTTCTGTAATAATTGACAGAAACCGGCAATTGAATTAGTGCCTATTCTGCTATGTAGAAGTGTATGACCTACAAATATATATATACATGTGTCACAATGACATGTGTATATATATATATATATATATATATATATATATATATGCATTCTATGTGTATATATCTATTCATTCCATTCTTTATTAAACCTGTCAGTGTGACTTTACAGTATAGCCGGGGATGAATTGCCGACTTTTCTAAAGGACACCGATGCGATTTTCTCGCAAGTCACACATGTGGTCCGTTTGTAATCTGATTTTTCATCGTGCCAATAGACTCGCCCGATAATCGGTGACAATCGCAGCATGCTGCGATTTTCTCGGCCCGAGGAAAACGGCCGAGAAAAAATCGGATGCTGGGAGCTGCTCCATAGATTAACATTGGTCCGAGTGCAATGCGATATTTCATCGCATTCCACTCGTCCGTTTTTGTCGCCAGTGTGACCCCAGCCTAAGGAGGTTTTTTAGTTTGGAAGAACAAACAACTTCAAGATGACACTTGTTCTTAGGCGGTTATGCCATCTGCATGTCATCCTTATCCCCACCCTCGTCCCTTACTGACTTTAGATACCTCATTTAGTTCCCAAGCTGCTACAGAACCAATAAAACAATGCTCCTGGATGATCATCTAGTATTACCGAGCTGCCACCCATGCTCATGTTCTTGACCTTTGCCAAAGCCAGCAGACAAGACTTTAGGTATGTCCTGGCTGGGCAATCTGCCCTGTGGACCAGGTCCCATCTGGGATTGATACCTTGCAGACCTCATTTAGTGTTCAACACGCTCTTCAGGACACAGATCTAACAGGTCCACTAGTCCCAATCACCGATAACCCTGCCTTTCCTACAGGCCATGCATGTCTGTTATTTTCAGGAGGATCTTTCCATCGCCCACTTCTTTTCTCCCATGTCATTCTTACATGTCTTACTGCCCTTACTGTTACAACCAGGTCCTGCAGTAGCCTCTGATGCCGCCTGTGGATCGTTACATGCTCTGTAAAGTTACCACACGTTCGGACTGGCCCATAGGGTAACAGGAATTCTCCGGTGGGCCCCTCTGCAGATCTTGGCCCCCAACCCCAGTGTATGGGCAGAAAAAGCAGCATCTCATCATTCACTAACTACCCAGTTTACTATTATACAGAGATATAGGTAAATTTGTGAACGAGGGTAGTGTAATAATTGTCTGAAGGTGACTTTGGGGGGTCCCACTTTTCAATGTTACTGGTGGGCCCTTGGCAACTCAGTCCGACTCCGAGTTACTACCACTGTAACCGACAGGGCCGCAGATCTGGTCACTTTACTGTGACCCACTGGTCCAGTCTGGAACTACAAAACGGCAAACATTACTATATACAGTATATAGTGTTGGTTTTACTCTCTTCATACTAAATCTAGGAGGCACTGGCAGAAATGTAGAATTGGATGAAATTTCATTAAATGTCTCCACTTTTTCCTATGAGCTCTGTACTGGACTGGGAGCTCCCAACCCATTTACTGTAAATATCCCAGATGGATTTTCCCTTATAAGTGGTTGCACAGGATTAGTAATACGGGGCTGTTTTCTTTCAGAAACAGCGCCACACTTATTCATAGGTTGTGTCTGGTACTGCATCTAAGAGCGCCATTTTTTCTAATCTCATCCCTGCATGACTTTTCTAGGAGAATCATAGTTACTTGACTGCATGCAATAAATAGGAAACCTTTTCTCCGCTCCTGGTAAATTTATTAATGGACCTAGATCTTTTTCGAACCTATGTAACTATCAGACTTCCCTGACAACAATGGACATGGAGGAAGCCAATGCCCCGTTCCGGTCTCTGAATTCATTGCAATTTTCATTTTTGGTCGGTGATCCGCTGCCGGAGACGTTCTTCCTCCTTTCCTGAAATTGATTTAATCCTCCAGGTGACTGATCTATTCTCTCTCTGAAATCCCCGGCTAAATCTTCTTACTCACGGGTTTAAGCTAGAAAACCGCAGCGGACAAAGCGGATTAACCCATTAAACACTTGGCCAGGAGTCCATAACCCTGCATCTATGAAAAAAAAAAAAGTAATAAAAAAACAGCTGTGAACCTATAAAGTGTGCAGATAATCCAGAAGTGCGGGTAGTAGAGGACAGAGCTCATCTCCACGTGAATGCAGCTGTGACTGGATATAGGGCAGTGATTATGGGGCAGACATTGCCAGCGATGATCCCACCACAGCCTCGCCCTAGTCTGCCATGGCTGCTCACAGGGAACAATAGACTGCATACACTTCTGGGTACTGTCCCTTTAAATCTAGTCTTCTCATTGTAAGGATTCCCGCGGTAATGACGTCACGTTTAAATGCCCGTGCTCTCTTTCTTATTGGCTAAAACTGTACTAGAAGGAGGAGGGGGGCTCGGGGCCCCTAGGGGCCCGATCCGCCGGCGGAGTGTCAGACTGTCAGCAGGGAGAAGGCGGCAGTTTCCGGCCTCTGCTCCAGTCCCCGGTGCCGGCTTTCCCATTAGTCCCTGGGGCTACGATCAGCTGTCAGCTTGTAGCCCCGCCCTCTTCTACCTCACTCAGCCAATCACAGGCGCCGATGCTGGCAGGTGCGGGTGTTATTGTTTTGGGCTAAAGTTAAAGGCCTTAGAGACGGGAGAGGATCCCGGGCAGCCCCGGTGACAGCACACGACACAGCCCGGGGAGCGGAGCTCCTGCCACGGCCGCGCTGCTGCGTCCACCCGGTCACTGCTGCTGGGACAGGCGGCGCCCCTGTCACTACTCGGCGGATCCCGGACACAAAGGGGCTCAGCACCCCGAGAGCGCCCACAGCGCCCCCATGCGGAGAGAGATGAACGGGGTGACCAAGAGCCGGTTTGAGGTGCGGTTCCTGTACCGGGTGTTGTGTGGGGGGTGATGGGGGTTATTTGTGGGGGTGTATGAATGATGGGGGCAGGATGGTGACAGTGACCTCTGCTGTTGGGGGATGGGGTAGTTCTGGGGTGCGACCCATGGCCATTACCGGTAACCGCTGAGACCATCGCACTGATGGGTCCGGCCCCCTGAAACCATGGGATCGGCTCTAAAATGTAGCGGATGTGTAATAATTCCTGAGTGGCGCGGTGGTGTCATGGCGCCGCTGATCCCAGCACTGTAATGGTTAATCGTGAGATGAAGCTACTCTCCGTAGCGAATTACTTTATCGTTGTGTCTATCACCAAATTTGGGACTGGGCGATGGATGAAGCCCAATATGTCTGATCCGTCCCTGCACCTTCAGGCTGATGCCCCCTACTACATGCAGGATCGGGGGTCTCTGGCAGCCCCTCGCCTCATCACATCTGCAAGTTTAGTTGGTCTTGGGGTGATGTCTTGTGCCCGCGCTCCCGGGGGCTGTGCGGCCCCTCTCAGGAGACACTGCAGCATGCTGGGACTACTGGTGCATGTGTCCGGGTAGCCGGGTCATGGTTGCGGGCGTCTCGCTCGGCGTGCAGCAGCTTTTTTCAGTGGCAAAGAAAAATCTCACATCAGCTCAATCTGTGCAGGTATCTATCAGTCTCATAAGGGTGCGGAGCAGGGGCCACGGCCGGCTCCAGGGTGGAAATGCTCAGGTAGAAGGCAGGACGACCTCCAGCAGTCACAATGGAAAGGACCATAAAACACACTAGGCCTGCGTGGTTTGAACAGGAAGGTTCTTATTGAGCTATGATTATCGAAACGCGCAGGCCTAGTGTGTTTCTATTTTTTCCATTTTAATAGGAACTAATAAGGTTTTTATGGTCCTTTCCATTGTGGTTGCTGGAGGTCGTCCTGCCTTCTACCTGAGCATTTTTTTAATATGAAGACATGCGTGCACCTATAAAAAGAATGAAATGATCTGACGTGTTGCAATTAAACCTGCCGCACTCTCCTTCTTCCTGAAATTTGGGGTCTGGGACTAGTCAGGATGTCGCCATATACATTAGCAGGGCGTCCAGTCCTGGCACCATCCAATCTGTTGGATCCGGGTTTTCCTACCGATTTCCTTGATCACACGCCCAACGGACAGGTGTAGATAATGTGCAGCAAAAATCCTCTGCCGTGACTCCGACCATAAACTGCATCCTATCCAGCGGGGCCGGATCACACAGGGATTCAATGGAGCTTTGATTTCAGTCCAGACCATGCTCTGTGAGCGGAGCAGCCGGACTCCATGCTGATATCTTTCACTGTAGCAAATCATCAAGTCTGTACAGATTCTCAGTCTCTGGGAATGGAAAGTATTGTCCTGATTCACTAAGAAACCGAGCTCCTGAAAACGGCAAATAAAGTTGCTGAAGTTTTCTCTTTAAGGGCTCGCTCGCACTTCTATTCTGTGTCTGCAGAGGTCTGACTGCACTCAGATGACATCCGCGTGCAGTCCAATGTTTCACAATCACCCATAGACTTATATGGGTGCTCGTGATCAGAAATTCTGAGCCGGCATGAGAAAATAATCTCTGATCTGCTCTGTCTCGTAGTATAACATTGTGCCGAATGCTATCAGATAAAACATTGGAGTGCGCTCGGTTGGGTTAAACACCAGTGTGAGCGAACTCTAAAACTGATAATACTTTTGTAGCTCTGATGGAGCAAAAGACTCAGAATAGAAATCCACACTTTTTTATTATACTTCTATGTAGTTGACTGCAGCTCTGAAGGTCCAGGGTACATTATTCTGCCTGGCTCTGATAATCCGGGTGTAGGACTCATTATAGGGCGGCGCTCCTACATCAGTAAGAGGAAGATTGTTACATGTCCTGTGACTTGGAACAACAGGCCTCTTGTGGACTGTAACAATGGGCGCTTGGGGAACTGCCTAAATAGCAACTCCTAGGAAATGTTCCCTGTAGCTGGAGTGTAGTAAAGGGCATTTCCTTGCATTGTTTATGCCACCATTGTCCGAGGTCCGATCAGTGTGACCCTTGCTGATCGCTAGAAGGAAGCAGTCGGCTCCACAAGGCTTTTGTCTGTCATAAACATGATGCCGTCCTTCTCTGAATAAGTCCCAGGTGGGCATCGACTGCAGAGAGACTCCGGGTGGGCGCTACAGAAGATATGTGGTGTCAGATGGCACCTATGTGCTATAGAGGACTATGTTGGGGAAACCCCTCTACACAAGCGAACTCCGAGGGTCTGTCCGTATAATGGTTGGCAGGTGCAGGTCCTACGAGTGTAGTGTCCTCTACATTATCACTAGCACAGTGGCTCGCCCATATGGGGTACCGCTGCTCTTCTTACATGAATGAGACTGACGGACCCCTTCACGGTGCTGATCTTAGGGGTCCGGCTGATGAAACATTGATGGTCTACCCTACAGCTGGCCACACAACTATTTCCCTTTATTGTGCCCGCTCATATGTATGTGGTTTATTAGGGGGAGGTAAATGGCCGACCCCGCTGGCAGCTGCTTATCTCCAGTAAGAATAATGGATTGTGAAAACCTTCTTCCCTGTCGACTTCCGCCTGGGTGGACTTAGAAAGCCCCCTCACTGTCTACCGCTGCCTAGGTCATTACTCTTTATAATGCCCCTTGATGTCAGCAACAGACTCCCGTACAACAATGACTTGTTTGTTCTCCTATTGCTGAACTCTGCAGGGCTGGCTGGGCCATGTAGTGCACCTCACTTCTTTCGTTGCAATAACTTGTTATGGCTGGTGGTGGTACGATGGCCGCCCTGGGACGTTCGCTTTATACGCAGGCTAAAAACCGAAATTAATTTCTGTTCGTGCCAATGATGTGTAACTTCTTCCCTAAGAGATGTAATGAGGCCGCTGGCTCGCGGGTTCGGCTGTATATTTAATTAAACCTGCCACCCCCACCCGGCGTGGAGTCTGGGACCGTGCATCAGAGCGTTGTCTCCTCTCCATTCATTGGGATAGATGACAGGGGGGTATTATGTGAGGATCAGAGGACTGCGGGACATAAAAGCTCGTGCGTGCCCCCCGTGTCCTCGTCACCCTCACACAGGAGGAGCCGGAAAGTCAATTGTGCCCCGAGTGTTCAACCCTTCCCCATCTAATATCGCTCGCATAGATGTAAGGACATATTCACACATATAAGTGAGCAGTGGTCGTGGAGACTTTCATAGTAATTCTGTTGAATGTCTACTGCTGGGCTGATGTGGCTGATAACGGAGAACAATCGACCACATAGACGCCAGGTTATTGCGCCTTTCACAAGCTGCGGTATTTGCATACTGACATGTTGACACTGAGATAAAGCGAGCAGCATTGTGTTTATAGCTGGTATGCAAAAGTCCCTGCACCTGTGTGTATATCGCCATATATGTGGCTCCAGCCGCCTCCTGTGCAGGGAATGTTATCGGCTCCTCTCCTGCCCGGCTACAGGAATAACCACATTTCTCTAGTTGCCCTGCTGGCCGCAGACTGTCATTACAAAGCTTCTGTCTGCAGGGCAACCACGGGGAGTGCGACATTCCCTGCTGGTTGTTATTGGACCCCTGTACGGTGCAGCATTGCCAGTAATGGTGGTTTTCTCACTAGCATAATATCTTAAAATAAACCCGTTCAGTAGACGTCTGACCCCTCCCAGCAATCAGCTCTTATTTCTGGGGGGGGCTCCTTCCACCGCTATTACATGGATGGGGTGCGCCCCCCCTAGATGATGATGATGATGCAGCTCCCATAGAGGGGTCTTCTTGTAGTGTGCTATTAAACCCATGACCATTCATCACTTTGGGAATCTACACCAATGTGTATGGAAACTGCTTAAAAGGCAACTCCCTACTAACCGCACGTCTTGATCGTGTAGTGGTAAGCTCCCGATTTTACAGTTCTGATACATTCTCATAAATTGGGGGGGCTTTCACATATCCATTGGGTTGATGTGACACCGATCACATTCTCCGCTTACATCAGAGCTTCTTCACAATCTATTAGCCACCTGCATTTTCTTCCTGAGTTTCCATAAATGCCTTATGGGGTCGTTCCTGTTTATAAGCGGTTAGACACTCTAGGGGGCTGCCGCTTTGGTAGTCCTCCGCTCCTGGCCCATCTGCTCATTATACACTGTCATTCCTCTAAATGGCTTTCCGTCTGATAATAGCCGCTCTCGGCAGTTAGAGAACCCGGATCAGAGGTGATCAGCCGGTTACCAGATAAGTATAGGTTTGGTAGATTAGCAAGAAGTAGAGGACAAGTGACTGGAAGTGCAATGGCAGGATCAGACTACACAAGGATTGTTGTTGTCTGTTACTATGGAGATGCAGATTTCCACAGCAGCTATAGATTAAACTGTAGTAATCATTTAAAGGGTTTTATATTGATGACTGATCCTCAGGATAGCTCACAAATATCATATTGGTGGGGGTCCACCACCAGGCACCCCCACCCATCATCTGTTATTGGTGCTGGCAGCAGTTGTGGAGCTGAACAGCACAGATCAGTCACCTGTGTATCGGCCAGGTACTGCCGATCCAGTAGTAAAGTGGGTGTGCAGTACCCCACTGTGGCCACTTCACAGGTAATGGAGCTGTGCTCTAAAGCTCCACAACCGCTAACATCCAGCCGCCTCTGATTGGTGGGTGTGCCAGCTATGGGACCCCCACCAATATGATATTAATGGGATAAGGCCTTTAATATAGTGAAGCAACCCTTTAATGAAGAGAATCTCCAGGAAAAAAAAATATAATATTTTTTTTTTCTTTGTTTTAGTTAAGTATACAGAAGTACGAGCAGGCCTGGGTCAGGAAGGGTTTTCATCCCCCCCTAGATGTAAATCATCTTGAGACTCCTAATGGCCAAATATTTGAAATCTTATCAGATCGTTTTGGATTTTGTAGAGCTGATGAAGGGAAGTTGTAGGAAACAGTCTGCAGGCAGCTCATTGCTGAGCTGCTCGATCTAGCCTGCCACTACCAACCCGGTCATTATGCCTACTGACCTGCCCAGCCACCATGTGTCCCTTATAAATCCCAGAAATATTCTGCATATCCATTAATTCTGTTCTCGTCCTGTAATTACACTATAATAAATGCCTAGGACTCCTCGGTACTTATATTTCTCCCGGTGTGTTACTGACCTGAATGATGCACAATAAATAATTTCTAAACTTGTCACTTCCTATCTTTTTCAAGTGTCTGTAGCAGGAGGCGCCCCTTACGGCGGAGTCTGAGCAGCACCTATATAGGAATAATTTTTATTCCTATATCGCCAACACGTTCCGCCGCACGGTACATTTCAGAGGGGTATAGAAACCTCATACATATAAAGCACCAGCGCCCTCTCTGGGCAACCAGGAAACTGCAGTCCTCATTGGGTTGCACTTTAATCTCTGTCCTTTGGAGTTGGGCTATGACCAAGCTGTCGGGGCCCATAAAAGACCGGACGTGTGTGATAGTCCGGCTGCATGTTCTAGTTGACTGGCATAGTCTATTCATGGCTGGCCGGACGGCTCTCATCAGGGATGTCTCTGTAGCACTTGTTCAACATCCTATTGCTGCTCCCTGTTTTTATTGCGGGCTCACAAGCTGAGCGTGCATCTTTCCCAGCAGATGATGGCTGTGATATTCAGCCTTCAGCTTCCTCTAAAAACTGCACTTGCGGCTCCATCTGCGACTATTAACCTATTAAATGCCCTGTCTAACTCTGACAGTGGCACTTTCAGCGAGCCAGTAGGTGGAGCGCATTGGTGGAGTTGCAGTGATGGACGGGGATCTGCTGAAGACCTCCATGCCTGTCATGATGTTTTTCCTGTGATTGCCAGCTTCTGCCGTTGTTCACAGGAGGCCGTGATTTGAGTTCTATACACATCGGTACTTTGGTATTGCCGTGTATAGTACAAGCGATCGGATAATCGCAGGTTCAAGTCCCCTAAGAGGACTAACAAATACAGTGCAGAGTTGGGGGGATATAAAAGCGCAAATCACCTCCCCTTTTTCCCTCATTAAAATAAAGAAATAGAAAAAACACACTTTGTATTGTTACGTCCATAAAAGTTCGATATGTAAATCAATTAACCCATTCTGTAAACTTCGCAATGATAAAATAAAACCAAAACGCTAGAACTGTGGTTTTCCGGCTGCTGCAATATCTCAAAAAGAATGCGATAAGAAGCACCAAAACATCATTTCTACCCGAAATTGGGATCGATAAATGCATCTTCTCAGGGGACAAAAAAAACAATCCCTCACACAGCCCCATCTAGTGAAAACTGAGCATGTCATAGGCCTCGGAATATGGTGACATAGGAAAGTCATTTATTGCTTTATTTTACAAAAAAAACAACCCAAAACCTACGCATGTTTGGTATCCCCATGGCGTTTTTGCAATTTCGTCGTACGTGGAACATTTTTCCTGCCTTCCAATGCATCTCATGATAAAATGAATGGTATCATGTAAAAGTACAACTTGTCCCACACAAAAAGCCCTCATATGGCTGTGTAAACAGAAAAATAAAAGGGCTCTTAAAAGAGAGGAAAATGAAAGCGCAAAAAAAAACAACCCAAAAATCGGAAAATGCATATGACGCGGAGGGGTTAATCCTGCCTTAATTCATTATTAAGATTTATTTATTTCTTTTTAAGCATTTTTATTTTTCTAACCGTAAATGGGGCTTGCATTAAAAATAGGGCTAAGGTAGTTATTACATGTAAAAAAAACAAAAACCCACAAGGAACAGAAAAAATTAGAGGGTCAAAGGGCAAACTATAATGGCATCATTATTTACTGGACTGGTGGAAGGGACTCTGAGAGCTATAAATCGCGGGATAGTTGGTGTAAAATACTTGCCATGCCCCAGGTGCTGCCAACCCACTGCCCTGACAGAAGATGTTCGGGGGTAAGAAGAACTGGGCGTGTAGGATTACACCAATGGTCTGTGTCAGAATTTTCTTTAGTATTTCCATGTTTTTCAGTCTCTTATGAAACATTTGCCCTTTTGCTCTCTCCCCCCCCTTCTGTTTTCTCTTATTAACCTTCTTTTATTGCTTGTTTTTCTTTCAGATGTTCTCAAACAATGATGAGGCTCTAATCAACAAGAAGCTTCCAAAAGAGCTTCTGCTTAGGTAAGAAATTTCCTTTTGCTATGGACATGTGTCCAAACATCCATTACTCTGGTCATTCTTGGCAGGACAAGTCATAATGTCCTCTTTATTTGTTTTTCCCTCTCTATAGGATCTTCTCATTTTTAGATGTTGTAACGTTATGTCGATGTGCTCAAGTCTCCAGGGTAAGTGAAGACCAGTGAGGTCAGTCGACACCATAGCCGTCTCCCGTGAAGATGCCCTAGTTGTAGTTGGATCCCAGTAATGCCTCCGTGAAGAGGATTGCTCTTCTCGGATGATGTCCATAGATCCAACTTATCTCTTATTTTAGAGATAAACATCTTTAAGATCATTGATCTCTCTTTCAGGCCTGGAATGTCCTCGCACTTGATGGAAGCAACTGGCAGCGAATTGACTTGTTTGACTTCCAGAGGGACATAGAGGTAATTAATTAATCGGGTAGTTTTTCATGTTCTTTCCTTCCATCAGGTTAAATATTTTGATCCCTCCACAATATTATGTTCCAGGGTCGCGTGGTAGAGAATATATCAAAGAGATGTGGGGGCTTCCTCCGCAAGCTCAGTTTACGTGGATGCCTTGGTGTAGGGGATAATGCTCTGAGGTATGTGCGGCCCATCATTGTGGAATGTACTGTAATAAGATGACTGTATTACAGAGACTTGCTATATGCTATTGGAATACCACCATGACTGACGTTATGTAGAGTGGTAATAGAAATACATAGGTTTCCCTGAGAGTCTCAGCAGATTGTACATTGGCTTCTACCCACAAATTCCTTGGGGTGCTTACACAACATTATTGCCCACGTTTAGTGGTCCCCTCGGTTCTTGCATCCAAATCCCCCACAAAATGGGTTTTGGGCCTATGCACCAATTGGACCATTGACTGTAATGGTGAAGATGGAATCCCCTTGTGCTTTGTCGTGAATCATTTTCGGATGTATACGAATACCCAGACGCAGTCATCAGCACATACCAGTTTTGAGGCGGGTTCGGACGTAAACCCTGACTGGACCACTGAACATGGCAAAGAACGCAGTGTGAAAGGGCCCTTAAACTTCAAACTACTGTGTAGTAGCGCAGGTTATGGAAATTGCAGTCTCAGAATATATCATTGATCGCGCTCATGCTTCTGGAAATACAGACTATCACCTTGTATGGCCATTTACTTCATGTGCACATTGTTTGTGCCATTATTGGGCATATACACTGTGGCATCTGTCACACCCCCCTATTGAGAAAAATCATTAAAAATGTTAAATTCCCCGAGAGCTTTTTTTTTTTTTTTTTCCCTCCTCTTGCTTGCACAAGCACATAGTGCACGTAGCATTATATGAAACTGTCTACTCCCATCCCTGACCTGGCAATGGCTGATTGTGAACCCCAATAATCCTTCCTCTATACCACTGGCCTCAGCCAGCAAGAACGTAACTATGGGGGCAAATTGGCTGCTTCAGGCTGTAACCTTCCTTCTACCTCTCTGGTTAAGGGTTGCCGGACTCAATGGCTTCCTGCCAGTTCAGGAGAGATCGCACCTCTTCTCTCTATGATTAGTGTACAGGAGGGGCCCCAGCCCTGGTATCAGGCTACAAGCTCAATAGTACCTGCTACATTCCTAAATGTCTGTAAACCTTTTTTTAATTTCCATTTCTTTTCCTTTTTTATCCTTACAGAACATTTGCCCAGAACTGTAGGAATATTGAGGTATTAAATCTAAATGGCTGCACCAAAATCACTGACACGTGAGTAATAGTCTGTGGTATATGGGAGGTCCATGTAACAATAGACTTTGTTGGTGGATCATCCTTTCTGGATATTCGATGAGGGACTCTTTCAAGTCCTGCTCTGAAACTGAGCATATTGCTGGATCCGGCCAGCCTCTGTCTTTCCACTTCTCCTGTGTTACAGAGGGAAAGCCGCTTCAGTTAGCAGCGTCAAATAGCGCTCAATTCGGGCCATCGGGGAGTACTGTGAGTCTTCAGGAGCACACTGCCCCATCAGCCTGGAGGCTGAGAGGCACGGCAGCGGTGGGCTCCTGAAGACAGGAACATGAGAACCTCTTAATTTGTGGTTTCCAAAAATCAAGACTATTCCCAACCATATCTGGGTTCACATGTTGAAATCTTCATGGTGCCCAAGTGGGCTTCATCCAGTTCATTCACTTTGTTTCTTTAAAGGGTGGCATGTTGATATGACATGACTATGCCACTTCCCCGAGCTCTGTAATTTAATAGTTACCCATATATACAGGAAACCTTGTTACACAACTGTAGGGTTGACCGTTTTAAAAGGGGTTTCCACTTGGAATGTGTCACCAGAAAATTTACCTCTTGTTTAGTTCAGGTTTTTATGTTAATTGTATATTTATTTTTTTATAATCTTGTGAGATTTTTTATTGTTTTTTTTTCTCCAATTTCTTATCACTATCTGTATAGACAAATCTAAAATCTCTGTTTTGACTCTGGTAACTAGGCCTTATACTAGACTCGTGCTTCCTGTGCTATTCAGATGACGTCTCATCAGTCTTAATATTATCACGAACAGGATTGCAGTGAAAGGCAACACCTGTATATACAATGGATAACACTGGATCCGCCATTCACAATAGATGTTACAATTTGTCATGGCCTTTGCCACTACAGAGGGTCTTTAGTGACAGCCAGGTCTATTCTTTCTGATTGGGTATCGGTCACTTGCAACCTCCCATTACAATAGGCCGTCCGTTTTTGTGACGCAGTGAATCCACATGTTTGCTGAAATCAAAATCTTGTAATAGTCTGTACAGAATAGAGTAGAAATCTTTGATCCAAGCCTTTTGCAGACGGTATGGAACCACTGAATTCTTGTGCTTCTCCTTCCTTACAGAACCTCGTCTAGTCTCAGTAAATTTTGCTGTAAATTGAAACATTTGGACCTGGCCTCATGCACATCCATTACCAACCTTTCCCTCAAGGCTCTCAGGTGAGCAAGACCTTTACTTTGCAGGGCACAAATATAATTTGCTGCTCCATCCCATGTGTGAACTGTGCTCTTTCTATACATTTGTTTGATATTTATGATTTATCCCATACTATTTTTATACTCTGAATGCGTGTTATTGGTCCAGGATTATAATGGCACCCAAGAGGCTGAAGGGTTAACGTTGAGGCTGTTGCCTATGGGCAGTTCCTAGTATTGCAACTTATGTCCATTCAAGTGGATGGCACTGAGCTGCAATGCTAGACATTGCATGTAGGTGAGAAACAGCATTTTTTCCCCTAATTTTAGACAGCGTCTTGCAAGGAACGCTAAACCTGGTAATAAATGTAGAAATGAAACCTTAATCCCCACTTGTGCCCTAGGGTGTGCAGAGCGAATGGGAGTCTCTGCTGCAGCCAGTTGTCTTACAGCCACATACATGCAGAGGAGGAAGACCTGGCCGAGCTCTAAGACTCACAGAAGACTTCTTTTATAGTTCTCAGTTTTAATTTAAAATTGTGAAAAATGAGCAATAGGGTCAAGGATGACTCTAAGGCTGGGGTCACACTTGCGAGAAACTCACACGAGTCTCTCACCTCAATACCCGTCACTGCTGCCGGCATTCGGGACCGGAGTGTGCGGCTGCATGTAAATATATGCAGCTGATCTCTCCGGTCCGAGTGCCGGGTATTGAGAAAGTTTCTCGCAAGTGTGACCCCCGACGTGTCACTTCACTTAATGATATGAAATCAGAGTATTTTCCTCCAGCACACTATGTGTTGTGAGGGTTAAGTTAAAGTTGCATGATGGGCTGGTTTTAGTGGACCACATGCAGAGCTGACAGGACCTGTGTGATGTCATAATCATGTGATCAGTCGCATGATGGAAAGAGTCACATGGTCTTGGGTTTAAATATCTGGGCTCTAGAGGCCGTCTTTGGTCAGCAAGACTGGAGAGAGGAGTCTCCAGTGGTTTTGTCTTGTGAAGGAAAGACTGAACCCGTGCTGCTCCAGAGCGGGATTTTCCCCGCAGCGCATGGACTCTGTTACAGCGTTTTGTTTTCTTTGTTGTTTTCCTGTTTTGCCCGAAGGGCTGTGTATACTTTCCACCTCTAGTTGGTTTATCCTACCATATAATAAACCAACTGAAGACTTAGAGACAGTGTTCCAGTGTGTGAATGTATGTATATATATTTTACACATACACATTTTTATTTATACATTTTATATAATGAGACAGTTTGAGCAGATTAGAAAGTAATGAAATTACCGTAACTCCTTCTCATAATATGATGCACGCGACACCTTGCGCTTGCTTCAGTGGGCCTATTGAAGGCCTCCATGCCTCTAATAATGGGGCACCTGTAAGGACCAGTTTGTAACTGTACTTATTAAGTTTGAGGGTTTTTTTTCTTTTTCTCTTATTCTATATACTGCAATACTATGGTGTGCAATATTGCAGTATAAGCGATCAGCCGATCCTAGGTTCAAGTCCTCTGAGTGGACTGAAAAAAGTTAAAAAAAAAAAAAAAAAAATTCAAAAATCACTACTCCCCCATTAACACACTGCCAGCAAGCATACGGAGCTTGTTAAGGTATATATGGATCGAGCTAACTCGCCCATCATCTCCCTCTAAGGCTGGGGTCACACTAGCATATAAAAAGTCGATCCAATGTTGATCGGGAAAAGGACGCGTATCATGCGAGTACAATGTTTGTGTTTTTTTTTTTTTTTGTTTTTGTTTTTTTGTTTTTTTCTCACCTAACATCTGTATGACATGCACATTTAATTTAAAGCTAATTTACAAACCTAATAAAGCAATCTTATAAATATAGATAGATGATGGAAATATACTCACACATATAACAGAGGCATGCACCAGGTAGTGGAGGATGGGGTTAAATCAAAGTAGGAGAAGAGAGGGAATTATCACACTCCAAAACCTAGCAACAGTCGCAGATAAACCCACCAAAAGGCTTCTCCTATAATAACCACCAACAACCTCAACCATGCAGTATAAGCTATCTCTGACAATGAGTTCTAGCCAGGGCCCAGATTATATATGAGATGGGAGTGGCTACCAGTGCACAGCTGAGAGCCTAAAGCTCCAGGAGCTCCCAACAGAGCAGATTAACCCCTGAACTGACAAAAGAAATTTACACCGTTTAATAAGAAGGTGAAGTGCTTCTAATCAGTGCAGGAATATCAGAAATAAGACTCTGTGGTCTTCTGGCTCCTCTCTGTCATGGTAAACTTCTGACAACCAGCCTGTGGCTAGTGTTCATAGGAGACCATGACTCTTACTATATACTGCAATACTGTTGTTTTGTGGCATATAGTATAAACAATTAAATAACTATAGGTTCAATTAAAAAATCACTTAAACACTTATACATATTTGGTGTTGTGTACTGTACAAAAAAACAATCTTTGGATTGGAAACTTGGAAAAATGGCGACTCAAGCAAAATTTTTTTATTTTTTTACTGCACAATGAATGCCACAAAAAGAAAATCCAATATAGCAATTACAGATTTTTTTTTCTACAATTTTACCAATCTTGAATTTTTTTTTTCTGCTTTTCATTACATCATTTTATAAAATGGATTATTCTGTTTTTTTTCCACTTGGCAGTGAGGGCTGCCCCCTTCTGGAGCAGCTGAATATCTCTTGGTGTGATCAGATCAGCAAGGACGGGATCCAGGCTCTGGTAAAGGGCTGTGGGGGGCTGCGGTTTCTATCCCTCAAGGGTTGCACTCAGGTATGGCTTTTTTTTTTTTTTTTCTTCCCTGCATTTTATTTGGGGTTTAACCAATTAAAAACATCATTTAATAGTAATATTCCTTTTAAAGGAGTTGTCTGGTCTTAAATGAGAAGTCTGCAGTCACTCTGTTTGACTGCAGACTTGTGAATCTCCCCAGCTCACGCTCTGTGCGCTGCGGGGATTCGCCGTTGTCTGTCCCGGGAAGGGCTGTGAAGTATGAGATCTGCAGAACCTGTCTAGTTGGCGCAGCCTCGCTCCACACACTCTTAATTTTTAGACTTTACAACTCCTTTAAGATAACAAAAATTGTAGATGCTCCATTGACTTATGGAGATGCTGCCGGGGAGGTCAGGTGGTCCGATGCCAGAGCCGCGTTTATAAAGCTTCAGTGTCTGACGATTACCCTGCAGCATCCTAACCAGAAGTGTTACATATCCTGCATAAATCTACAATGTAACACCCAAATAAACGGGACTTGCAGATTTGTCTTAATTGTCCGTGTTATTGGGATAAACGCACACACCATGGGGTTTTAATAGCTATCGCCAAACTTTTCATGTTCAACTGGACACACCACCAGTGCAAAAAAACACAATATATATTAGGATAGGATCTTGGAGCTGGGAATACCCCTTTAACTAAAGCTAACTCATGAGGTGCCAAATATTTGCCATATATATAATACATATTTTTTTTTCTTTAACTGCGACTCTCCATAGCGGATATATTTGCAATCAAATATTTTGCAGCTCATGAGTTAACTTTAGTTAAAGGGGTATTCCCATCTCCAAGATCCCAATATGTAGTAATAATATTATTAGAAAATGCCTCCAATTAGCAAATCACAAGTACTATACCACATGTCTCTTTCTCCATGTAGGGCAGTGCAGTAACTTAGGTTTCCATGGTTACGTCAACTCGGTGTCAGTTAGTTGCTGTGGTCGTGGATACCTAAGCTAGTGCAATGCCAAGCACATTGAGTAAGCGACACAGCATATCAGAAGAACTATACTACATTTTTAATTGGACATATTTACTAACACTCTATATTATTTATTATTAATAATATTAGTAGTAGTAGCAGCAGCAGACTGTAGTTATATTACACGGCACGGAAGTCCTGGGAATATTAGCTGGAGTTAATGGCTCCACAGTTGGCGTAATTAAAAGCAAAAACTTTATTCTGCTCTGCTGCCACAATTATATGGTGTCCAATTCAACATGAAAAAATGTTGGGTCCTCTCCCGCCATTTATACCACTCCTGAGGGGGCTGAACCAGTTTTTAGCTTGGTGTCTGGAGGAGGCAGACCTCCCTGCTTTTCCCCAGTGGGTAGGGAAATCGCGCACACGCTCTCTCGCGTCATGGCAGGTGGCAAGTATAATTCTTGCAGACTGGTCAGGGCACCAGATCAGGTTCCTTCTGATCCTCTGGACATGGGGCAGTGCAGTAGCGCTTGATAAGCAATTTGCTTTGCTATATTGGTGTCTTAACTTCAATCCAGCTAAGGACAGCATCGGCAAGAACCCTGAATAGCCTGCAAGCAGACCTTCTAAGTAGGCCTGGGTCCCTCACACTGCTCCAGCACTCGGTCACTTCCTTGTTTCATCCGCACAGTTTTCAGTTTGAGCTCTCTGACTCCGCTTTGGACAGTTGCTCCAATACTTTCTCCTAAGCTTGTCATCTATAGTCTTGTCAATGACAGTTTGCAGGTACAGGCCCTGCTCCTGCCTTTCTCTACCAGCTAAGACTGCTATTGTCTGATGTGTCTTAAAATGCTATCCTGCTAAGAGCTGTCCCTATTCTTCTAATTTTCCCATAAAGTCTCCCACCCCACACCCACAGGATAATGCCCAAAAAGATTAGAGCTCTTCCTCTGGACAGCACCTAGTGGTGTATATCCTAACTGCTTGTGGGCTCATTGTAAGGCCACATTCACACGTTCAGTATTTGGTCAGTATTTTACCTCAGTATTTGTAAACCAAAACCAGGAGTGGAACAATCAGAGGAAAAGTATAATAGAAACACATCACCACTTCTGTATTTATCACCCACTCTTGGTTTTGGCTTACACATACTGAGGTAAAATACTGAACATGTGCACGTTGCCTAATAGTAGAGCGGCACCTTCCTTACTCTTTTGTGTGGGAGGTTTAGACCCTTCCTTATCAGCATATATTGCCCTTTAATGTCTAGGGGTGTGATCAATTTCTCTGGACCTCAAAACTGGATTTTCAAGTTCTCTGGTCAATTCGTGGCTCCAACGGTGATCACTCTACCCCAGGGTGATACTAGCCACTCTTCTTCCAAAACTATTTTTGATTCTATTTCAGATGGGCTCTCCTGCAACTTATTGGTTCAAGTCATATGGCCTCTACCGTAATCCATTCTCCTCTCGATCTGCATGAGCAGTCCCAACTTCTGGTCAGGGGTTGAATAAGCAATGCCAACCCACTTGACTACCTGAAGCGCCAAGATGGGACTTGCAGTCACATCATAGTTTTTCATGAAAATCTGTTTCACATGGGTGTAAAGCAGTCTGGGCCTTTTAGATACCAGTCTGTTCATTTTGGTTGCAGATTTAAGATTTGATTAGGAATTAAATAATTTGGTGTTTTAACAGCTGCAGATCTCCCCAGTTCTCTGAATGCTGAGCTCTGTATTACCTCACCCACACAACTGAATGGTGGCTTTCTGTGTACACAGTGCATAGGCAGAATGCTGACAATCAGTGGTGAGGGCGGGTTATTCAAGCTCATGAATATGAGTGTAACAGTCTTGTATGTGGATAATAATTTTACATGTCTCCTTCTGTTTGCCTCCTGTATAGCTAGAAGATGAAGCTCTTAAGTACATTGGATCACACTGTCCAGAGCTTGTCACATTAAATCTACAGGCGTGTTCAGTAAGTGGACTTGAGATTCAAAGGTTGTATGTGTAATTGTCACTGTCTGCTAGATAACTTGAAGAATCTCCCAAATAAAGTGTCTAATTGTCAGTGAGGAGCCATCTACCGTATTTTTTGGACTATAAGACGCACCGGACCATGAGACGCACCCCAAATTTTGGGGTGGAAAATAGGGTAAAAAAGTGTCAACTGGGGGTCCGTCTTACAGTCCAATTCAGCTTACCAGCGAAGAGATCAGGACAGGTGGAGGAGTGGTCACGGGTCGTTTGGTGGTCCTCTGTGTTGCAGGGGTGCTCTGTGGGGTGACTGTGCTCTGGTCGCAATATACTTACAAATCCTGAGGCGGTGGTCCCAATGCAGCCTCCCTGTGCTCTGTAGTGCGGTGGTGTCGGGGCTCTGTGGTGTGGCTGCAGCGGGGCTCTGTGCTGCGTGGGGGGCTCCGCCAGCATTTCGTCAAAGCCCGAAAGCCCCCCGCAGCTCTGTTGCTGCGACGCGGAGACCTCCAGAAAGATGGCCACCAGGGGCCTCCGCAGAGATGGTGGCTGGGGGCGGCGCATGCTCAGATTCAGATCTTGTCCCGAGATCTCGTTGCCGAGATTTAAATTTGAGAATGCGCCGCCCCCGGCAGCCATCTTCCTGGAGGCCACCGCGTTGTAGCAACGGAGCTACGGGGGCTTTCAGGCTTTGACAAAATGCCGGCGGAGCCCCCCACGCAGCACAGAGCCCCGCTGCAGCCACACCACAGAGCCCCAACACCACCGCACCACAGAGCACAGGGAGACTGCATCGGGACCACCGCCACAGGATTTGTAAGCATATTGCGACCATAAGACGCACCCCCATTTTCCCCAAAAAAAAATTTGGGAAAAAAGTGCGTCTTATGGTCCGAAAAATACGGTAATTTTATTGGGTATGGATGGGTAAGTCTCAGCCACTGGAGTAACGTGAAACTTTTGGTCTTCAATGTAAAAATCTAACTTTTTTATATCTTTATTAGTTCTGGTCTCCTAATATAGGGAAAAGGTACCTTGTGAGGCCCCTCAGGTTCCCGGATCCAGCTACATCTTCTGCACTTTCAGTATAGTCACACACCTTGTCTGGGCCACATAGACAGTTATTTACACTCCTCAACATAGAAATTGCAACACCCAGAAAAAAGTTACAGAATCAATGGACATGTTCATGGTGGGATAAATGGAAAGAAAATTTTCAAAACGTCTTGATTATTCAGTGTCTAGTATAAGTGCCACACATAGAATTCCTTGTATTTACATGCCTTGGCTGCTATCAGTGAGGTTATTAATGGTTGTCTGAAGAATGTTCTTCCATTCAGAATGCACTTGGGTACACAAATTGTCAAAATCCGCTGCTGGCAGCTCCTTTTACAATTACCGATCTATGATGTCTCGAGACAACGTAGGACAAGGTAGCAGGTTTAAGCCACGCAGGCTGCTCACATTAGTAGAAGTAATAACCTGGCTTTGTCATGTTGAACAAAGTCTTCAGGGACACTTTGCAGAAATGGCTGTACAACTAGTACCAAGCCCTCTAATTCTGCGCAGGTTGCTTTTACTCCAGATGCTGAATAAATCAAGATGTTTTGACATTTTTGTTTCTATTTTTTTTTTTTTTTATTTTCATATCATTAGCATGTCTATCAATCTTGTGATTTCCATAATTCCATGACTTTTCCTTCTTGGTGTTGGAATTTCAATGTTTAGTGTAGATTCAGATTCAGCTATAGTCCCAAAAAACCTCATTTGTAAGATGAGACAGCACAAGAAATTAAAAAGCTGAAATCTCAATTAGATTTTCCTTTTAGTCATCATCGTTTAATATGCGATAATCACAGCAAAATCAATAACTGGATTGGACACATTTTTATGCAGGTCTGATAAATATGGGATCTCCAATATGTTAATCGCCAGGTTTTAGAAAACTGCTATTTCCATCAATCCCAAACTGCTGGATGCTGGAATTTCACCTTTTCCAAAAGCTGGAGAGCCACAGGTTGGAAACCGATGATCTGAACCATTTATGATTTGTGATTATTGCTTTGATCAAACATTATTAGTTGGGAAAATTATGCTGGGTAAATCCAGCCGAACATAGGGTCTCTTAAAGGGGATTTTCAATGCCAAAATACATATAATGGTTTTAAAAGAATAAATAGAGACCTGCTCGCCTTCGAGCATCCCCACAGATACAGTGGCTATGGACGTCTGCCCCAGCTCCAGAAGCGACATTTTTGTATGGAAGTTTCATGACCGCTACAGCTGGTGATGTGTTCTGGTGCGCCGCTCTTCTAGTCTCTTGACCACTGCAGCAGTCCTGTGACTTCTGGATGGAGCAGACATGCCTTCCAATGCTGGTGTAGACCTCCGGAGCGGCCTGGGCTGGATCTGTAAGGGATGCTCTCCAGCAGGTTTGATATTGAGTTACTTAAATTTTTAGGGTTCCTTCTATTCACCTCCCTGTCTATATAACCTTATCTGGGTCTGTCTTATAACCCCACTCTCTAAATCTGGTGACACCTGATTCTTACATCCCTGGCCCAAGCCACGGCAGCGCTGCTTTTAGCTCATGTCCCAGCTCTCACTGCCTCTGTCCCAGCAGCAAATAACAGATGACGGTCTCATCACGATTTGCCGTGGATGCCACAAGCTGCAATCTCTCTGTGCCTCCGGCTGCTCCAACATCACAGACTCCATTCTTAATGCACTGGGACAGAACTGCCCCCGGCTCAGGTAACGGGCAGGGTTGAATTGTATATACACAGTTACTGAGGCAGAAATGTATATATCCCCCCACCCCTCTATTCCATATAGAGCAATATTATACACTTTTATCCCTGAATAGTGTATTAATTTACTTTATTTAATCGGTAGGACATAATGAATGGAATAAATAATAAATATTTCTAATAGAATACTACTTTTCATCTAAATGAATTATTTGAAAATAAAATTAATTTTGTCAGGGTCTAAAAGGGTAGTCCAGGACTTAAAAGTTGAAGATCTATCAGATAGAAGGAGGTCTTGTAGCATTGAACTGTTTGCAGGTACGCAGTGGCCCAAAATAAATTGTGTACAGAGCAGGGACACCGCAAGTCCATACACTTTATAGTGGCTATTCTCAGCTAAGCTCCATACACTTCAGTAGGAGCTGAGTTGCAGTATGTGGAATGGCCACTACAAAGTGTATGGAGCTGTGATACACGATTTGCCTTTAGCTATCAAGGTGAAGAATTGGCAGATGCACCATCAATAACTTATTGATTACCCAAGTCCCTTCACATTCAGATAGAGCTTTACACTTCAGAACCTCCATTTTAGAATTCAAGGGTTTGTTCAGTCATTTTTTATTGGTGGTCGGTCATCAACGGTAGCAGAAGAGCACAGATCTGCCAACTGTATAGTGTGGCTGCAGTGAAGTACTGTAGATCCAGTCCTTCAAATAGGCGCGCATGTGCAGTACCTGCCTGTGGCCACCATACGGTTAATGGAGCTATACTGTTCCGCTCAGGTACTGATTACATCCAGCAGCCTCTAATATCGTGAACAGCTGATTGGTGGCAGTGCCAGATGTTGCACTCCCACAGATCTGATATTGATAACCTACCCTAAGGATTAAATTGTCAATCTAAAAGTAGTGGACAACCCCTTTTTTAAAGCTCTTTTTCTTCCAGTTTACTCAGGTGTAGTATTATGTACACTAGAGTAGTTTCATCCTTTGTATTAAATAATTATGTTTCTGTATTATGTAACATGTAGCAGAGGTATGGAGTATTACAGGTTGTCCACTACTTTAACATTGACCTATCCTTAGGATAGGTCATCAATGTCTGATCTGTGGGAGTGCGACACGCAGCACTCACCTGGATCGGCTGTTCTCGGTGCCAGCGGTAGCTGGATGTGCTCAAATCAGTAGGGGCGGATGTGCAAGACCCGGCAGGTGCCGGGTAACTGAGCACTTCCGGCTGACTCCTAGAGCAGCTGATCGGTGCGCGCCGGTGAAACACCCCCACTGATCAGACATTGATGACCTAGCCTTGTGCATAGGTCCATGCTCTGCTGGTCTTGGCCAGTTTGATAAATTTTTCTAAGCAATCTTGCTAAAAAAAAACAACTCCTGAGGTCCAGGCATTAACGAATCCCCAAGTAAATCTGATCCATAGAGGAGGTAGTAAATGATCCTGAACCCAGAAAAATGACTGTAACCAATTACAGTATTATCATGGGAAAAGTTTAGCTTCTCCTCATTAGTGACCTCCTTCAGTTTCCACCATTGTGTTCTCAGTGTAATCACTGAAGATTATGAGAACTGTGGGGCTTTGCACTAAAAGTAAATTTATGGAGGTATAACAGACGTATGAATATTACAATTATGATGCCAGAAATCCAATATTGTACTTGGTCATGAGTGTTGTCTATATTACGGTACATACAAATAATGTTACTTTTCTTTTTTCTTGCAGAATACTTGAAGTAGCTCGATGTTCACAGCTGACAGATCTGGGGTTCACCACTCTTGCAAAAGTAAGGCTGGTGATGTCTGCTACTGCATTCATATTGTTGGTCTTACCTGCTTTGTTTCTTATGTCCTTGCGTCATCTAGAATGGGGAATAATATTTTTTACTTGTCAAAATGCTATTGGGGGAATTGGTGACAGATCAGATGATGACACTCCATGTATACAATGACCATAGTAAAGGCTTACGGTGCTGTGTGTGCCAGTAGGATATCGGGATATCGTGAGCGATCCTTAGCAGGGTTCTCCATGGGGCAGCACGCTAGGGAGATTTGCAGACATTAATCTGTTTATTCTTTTGTGGCATCTGGTAAATGAGATCTATTACAGGCAACAGCATCCGTACTAGGTAACCCATTGTGTTCCTCCGCTGTAGCTTTGAGCTGGGTTTAAGTTGGGTTGGTTGTTTTGCACTACAGACAGCAGGTCCATAGCAATCCGTCTGACTCAACCCAAGGTCATATTGTCACAGAGTTGAGAGACACTTCACAGCACTAAGACCTTCTTTTTTTCCCCCACTTCTTAGAACTGCCATGAGTTGGAGAAGATGGATCTTGAGGAGTGTGTTCAGGTGAGCTGTCACCTGCCTGACACTGTGGGGATTACATAACCTTAGGTTTCTGTATGGATGCTTGTTAAAAAAAAAAAAATACTAACAATTCCACTGTTCTGCTGCAGATCACAGACAGCACTCTCATCCAGCTCTCCATACACTGTCCACGGCTGCAGGTGTTGGTAAGTTATTACAAGTTTTCGTGTCTGAACCCAGCAGCATACACTCCCAAGTTATTAGCCTTTCTATGGAAGTCTTCAGTACGAAGCTAAAATATATCACACGGGTATGTATTATTCATTATTGGTTTATTGGTGTTGAATCTAAAAGTGACATTTTGGCACTTTTGACGATCTAGTACAGCACAGGCAATTAATAAGGAATAATGTAGAGGCTCTTATATATGCCTTGTACAGTTGATTTGCCATTTTTGAGTTGTCAGTTTATTAATTGTAAAGTACTGCGGTATATGTTAGTGTTCTAGCAATAAAATATATTCATTTTTCCCCTCTGATATGGTTTCCCCTAAAGCAGGCTACACTTCCCATGATGCTAACTCAAATGGAAATACCCATTTAACAACAACGTTAATTCAATAGGCAGAAACTCAAAAACAAATGACATAAATCAAGCGATAGTGTAGTTAGCCCATAAAAAGATGCTTTTTTTTCCCCTCTCCCATGACAGCACCACCTGAGAGAGGGTCTCCGCCCACCAGGACAGGAAACCTACTGAATAAAAGGGCGGTACCTCTCCTTCGCATCAGTTAGGTTTCCTGTCCTCGTGGAAGCCTACAGCAAGGTGCGGTACACTTACCAGGATGGTGTCCAGGAGCGGGATGCCGTCCGAGGTGGTAAGGCGGCCAACGGGCCGATGTAGCTGTGGCAGGGGACCTCTTTGTAAAATGTCCCTGCCGACAGTAATCCCGGGGCAGCGTGCACGGGGGGGGGGGGATAGAAGAACCCCAGAGGTCTGGCAGGCAGGAGCCGGGACCGAGAAGATGGGCCCCCCCCCCGTTGTTGTGCGCCGGGTCACGCTCCGGGACTGCGCACAGGCACCGGAAGCGCGCCGGTAAGGAGTACTCACCGGGTCTGCGCACCGGGGAGCTGAGCGCGCGTCCAACATCGCAAGCCAAGCGCGTCACTTCTGGAACGCACAGGACGCCGAACATGAGGGGCGGTCCTGCGACATTGCCAGTGACGCAGGAGAGACGTGCTCAGGGCTTGGGATTCCTGGTGCGTCGTAAAAAAAAAAAAAAGAGTCACTAGGGAGACGGAGGAGGAGTCGTCCAGTATTTTAAGGGCCTGACTCCACAGGATGGTGGCAATCGCTGTGAAGCTTCAGTCATGGAGTCGCAACAGCAGCAGCCTCCACAGCAGCAGCGCCAGTCGTCGCAGCAGAGTCAGCAGGCGACGTCGCAAGGCCACAAGCTCAGGTCTGACCAGTCAACTGATGGAGGGAGCCAAAAATCTAGGCCGAGTCAGAAATCCTCCTCCAGGGGCAAGCGTTCTTCAGAACCTTCTCTGCCTGCGTCTCCGGTACCGTAGATTGATCCACAGGTGGTGAGTGATCTACGTGAATGTGACTAATATTAATAAAAGACCTCTTCTGTCTTTTTTCTTTCTGTTACCTTCATAGGAAAGGCCCCGAAAGCACACCTCTAAACAAAAGAATAGGGAGTGTGCCATATGTAAGCAGGCTTTACTAGAGGCTAGTAGCAAATCACTCTGCAGTCAGTGCATTCAAAGGACTACAGCAGAGGAAACGCCGGGATTTGCTATGGACCTCAGGACCATGATTAGGTCGGAGGTGCAGGAGTCCTTAAAGGGTCTAATAGTGACAATCCACCTATCAGACAGGAGTCCATATGCTCAGAACCGGAAGAATCGGTTCAGCAAGCGGATAGTGAACCTGAATCGGAACTATCTTCTTCATCCTCTGATAAAAAGATGGAAGGAAAGCCCTGTTTTGCCACAGAAGAAACGGACAAGTTAGTCAAATCCATTAAGGCTGTCATGGGTATATCAGACCCCAAACAGGCTAGATCCCTCCAGGATATTATGTTCGGAGGCCTGAGTCAGAAAAAGAGGCGTTGTTTCCCGGTTAATGAAAACATTTCATTGATAGAGAATGGAAGAAGCCGGAGAGGAAGGGGCTGCTACCATCTTCCTCAAAGAGAAGATACCCCTTTGAGGAAGAGAACACTGTAATATGGGACAAGGCCCCAAAAATTGATGTGGCAGTAGCCAAAGCGGTTAAGAATTCCACACTGCCATTTGAAGATTTAGGTACCCTAAAGGATCTGCTAGACAGGAAGGCTGAAACATTCCTCAAGCAGGCATGGGAGTCCTCAGCGGGATCATTAAAACCAGCCATTGCAGCCACTTGTACTGCAAGATCATTGATGGTATGGTTAGAGCAGCTTGGTGATCATCTTAGGGATAAGACTCCCAGAGAAGAGATTTTGGCGGAATTACCATTGTTACTGGGGGCAGCTTCTTACTTATCAGATGCGTTAGCAGACTCAGTAAGGCTAGCAGCCAGATCGGCAAATCTGGCTAATGCAGCACGAAGAGCCCTGTGGCTTAAGAGCTGGCCTGAAGATGCTCAGTCCAAGGCTAAGCTGTGTTCCATTCCATGTGACGGGAAATTTCTCTTTGGGAAGGCCTTGGATGACATTTTAGATAAAGCGGCAGACAAGAAGGGATTTCCTACAGTGTCAAAGCCACAGTTCAGAAGCTCCTTTCGGAGAAGACGTTATAATAGGAGCGGACCTTCCAAGGATACTCAGAATTGGAAACCAAGAAGGCCCTTCAATAGAGGCTTCATGTTCGGAGAATCATCTTTAAGGAACAGAAAGAACGCGTAATGATGGGCCGCCCCAGGTGGGAGGAAGGCTGTCCTACTTCCTAACCGCCTGGGAGAGGATATCAGTCAATAGCTGGATCCTAGGCATTATAAGATGAGGACTCAAATTGGAATTTGTTTCAGTACCCAGGCACAGATTCAAGATCTCGTCTCCAAGGTCCGAGAAAGAACAGCAAGCTCTGGAAACCGAAGTACTATCGTTAATCAGGAAGAGGGTACTGATAGAAGTACCGACTCAGCAGGAGGGGAAAGGTTTTTACTCTCCCCTGTTTCTGATCAAAAAACCAGACCAATCCTACAGGACAATAGTCAACTTGAGAGGCCTCAACAAGTTCTTGACCTACAGGACAATTCAAGATGGAGTCAGTGAAAACAGCGATCAAAGTATTGTTTCCAGGTTGTTTTATGAGCGTCTTAGACCTCAAAGACGCCTATTATCATGTGCCTATCCATCAGGAACACCAGCAATATTTAAGAGTGGCGGTATGTCTAGAGGATCAGATAAAACATTTCCAGTACAGGGTACTCTGTTGTGAATAGGCTGGAAATGAGTTCTGAGCAGAAGCTCCCTCTGGTGGTTACAAACGGTACTGGACTGTCCAGTGAGGATTGGGAATCATGTGTTACTGACTGGTCTTGTATAAGGGAGTCGCCTTCCCATCAGGGTTGCCGGTGATCAATTGTTCTGGTCTCAATCCTTGATTCCTGTTTCCTTGGTAGCCTGCTGTGTCGTGTCTGAATCTCCTGCTAACAGATAAGACGTTTTCTTCTTTTTGTTTTTGTGCTTGATTTTTGCATTTTGTCCTGCACTTCTGTGGGGCCTTCTGGGTCCCCTCTGGGGGCTTTTGCCCTCTCAGTTCAGTTCAGCCACTGATGTTTGTACATTTGCTTTTTCCAGTTTTTTCAGTGGCTGCTGTTTTGTTTTGGTTACACCAGAGAACTAATTTAGGTGGTAGAGGTCGTGTTATCTCAGGTGTTTTTGAAATTAGTAGAGTTGGTGCTTTTCAGGGTTTTTTGGGATTGCAGTAAGTGCCCTTCCTATCCTTTTCTATTTAGTAAGTTTGGGCCCCAACGTTTGCTCATACTATTTTCTGTCTGTGTCAGTATTTCTTCTTGTCTAACCGCCATTACATGTTTGGGGGCTTTCTATGTTCTTTGGGGATCTGCTCCGGGGCAGATAGCTTTCCTCTTTCTATCTTTAGGTGTAGTTAGTTTCTCAGGCTGTGACGAGGCGTCTAGGACCAACGTAGGAACGCTTCACGGCTGCCTCTAGTTGTGGTGGTTAGTCAGGGTACTGCAATCTCATAGTTTCCAACTGCTCTGGTGTATTTCCTTTTTGCCTGCTCTCCTCAGCTACCAAATCATAACAGTACTCCCATTCGGCCTATCCATGGCCCCGAGGATATTTACCAAGATTATTCTCGAAGTGACAGCATGTCCGCGGGAAAAAGACATCCTAGTTATACCGTACTTGGACAACTTTTTAGTAGTCGCCAGATCAGAACAGGAGTGCAGAACCAATATAAAATGCATTCAAGACACAATGACCGATCTAGGTTGGATCATGAATATAGAAAAATCGAAGCTCCAACCCAGGAGGGTTCAATCCTTCTTAGGTCTTACTATAGACTCAGAGAAACAACTTTGTCTCCTTCCGGAGAACAAGAAAGAGAAAATGTCATTAATATCAGCAGCATTATCCGAACCAACTATGTCCCTCAGGCAAGCCAAGTCCCTTTTGGGCTCCATGACTTCGTGCATTCCAGCGGTGCAGTGGGCCCAGTACCATTCCAGGCCTCTGCAGCAGGATGTCCTAGAAGGGGAGATAGGGCTATCAGGACATCTGGAGGGGAAGATGACGCTATCCCAAGAAACCTTGACTACCATAGAGTGGTGGCTGGACCCGGAAAATCTGTCACGTGGGGTCCCATGGTCCCTTCCGGTATCAGATGTTATAATAACAGACGCAAGTGCGGAAGGATGGGGAGCACATTTAAGGGACAGTGTGATACAGGGAATCTGGACAGAGAAGCAAGCAGCGAACTCCTCAAATTACAGGGAGCTACTTGCCATCAAGGAAGCAATATTGGAATTCCTTCCCAAACTAAAAGGCAATCATGTTCGTATCCTATCGGACAACAGAACTTCGGTGGCCTACATAAATCATCAGGGAGGCACAAGATCCAGAACATTGATGATGTTGACACGACAGATTCTGCAAGTGATGGAGAAGCGTCAGTTCCAGATTTCTGCCCTACACATAAGGGGGAAAGACAACGAGGAGGCAGATTTCCTCAGCAGAACAACTCTAAAACAAGGGGAATGGGAACTGAATCAATCAGTGTTCCAGCAGATTGTAAGTCTCTGGGGACAGCCAGAGATAGACCTGTTTGCGACCAAGGAGAACAAGAAAACCAACAAGTTCTGTTCCCTAAACCCAAGGGGAGGACCTTATGCTGTAGACGCGTTGCAGATCCCTTGGGACTTTCGCCTAGCTTACGCTTTTCCCCCAATGATGCTGATCCCGACAGTACTCAGGAAGATTCGGGAGGAGAAGGCAAGAGTCATACTTACTTATAGCTCCCTTCTGGCCGAAGAGGCCTTGGTTCTCATGGCTGAGGAAGATGTCCCTGACAGACCCCTGGATACTTCCGGATATTCCAGGTCTCCTCAAGCAGGGCCCAGTAGTTCACCCTCAGAGACCAGGCCTTCACTTAACGGCCTGGAATTTGAAAGGTCATTATTGATACAGAGAGGATTTTCACCAGGACTGATCAATACCCTAATGCAGAGTAGAAAGCCCATAACTAATAAAATCTATGGCAGAATATGGGCAAAGTTCCTAAGCTTTTCAGGACACCGATTGGGAGGTCCAATCCCGATTAAGCTAATTTTGGAATTCCTCCAGAAAGGAATGGAGATGGGGTTAGCCACTAGCACCCTTAAGGTGCAGGTGTCAGCATTAGGAGCCCTATTCAATCACAATCTAGTGTCAAACAGATGGGTAGTCAGGTTTATTAAAGCCTGTCAGAGATCTAGACCAGTGCCAGACCCAAAATTTCCCCCTTGGGATTTAAATTTAGTTTTGGAGGCGTTGACAAAAAATCCCTTTGAACCCCTACAGGAAATTTCTATCAAAAACCTGACTCTCAAAACGGTGATCCTGATAGCTTTGACATCAGCACGTAGGGTTAGTGATCTACAAGCGCTGTCCATAGATCCGCCATTTATGCAGATGTTAGACGATAGGCCGGATCAGGTCTCAACACGACCCTATCTCCCAAAGGTGGCATCTAGATTCCACAGGAGCCAAGAGGTCATACTGCCCTCCTTCTTCAGTAGTCCAACATCAGAGTAAGAATGTAAATTCCACACATTAGATGTAAGGAGAATCCTTCTACACTATCTAGATAGGACCAGTCAAGACAGAAAGAGCAAGTCCTTGTTTGTATCTTTCCAAGGTGGAAGGAAGGGGAATAGTGTCACAAAAGGATGGATTAGGGATGCCATTAGCTTAGCCTACACATCTAGTAAGACACCGATACCAGAGGATCTGAAAGCCCATTCCACCAGGGCAGTGGCGACCTCCTGGGCCGAGAGGGCGGAGGTTTCCATCGAAGAAATATGTTAGGTGGCCACATGGTCTACCCCTACTACTTTTTATAAATATTACCGACTTGATCTGTCCTCTTCTGCTAGCCTGTCTTTCGGTAGGAAGGTGCTGGAAGCGGCTATCCCTCCCTAGGGTGCTTCAGTCTATATAAATCTCTCAGGTGGTGCTGTTATGGGAGAGGGGAAAATCTTAGTTACTTACCGTTAACGGGATTTTACAGCGCCCATGACAGCACCCTTGAATTCCCTCCCTCGCTTCTATCACTTATGTTGTGCACTAATTAGGGGTGTTAAATAAGATGTATTTGGTGGAGGTTATGCTAACTAATTTGTCTGCAGGGCCTCTCGTGCTCTGGAACCGAACTGATGCGAAGGAGAGGTACCGCCTTTTTATTCAGTAGGTTTCCTGTCCTGGTGGGCGGAGACCCTCTCTCAGGTGGTGCTGTCATGGGCTCTGTAAAATCCCGTTATCGGCAAGTAACTAAGATTATTTATACTATGTTAAAACAAAGCAATCAGAATCAATTTAATAAGGAAAGTAAAGCAGAGGCTGCTGTCCTTAGGCAGAGACATTAAACACTTATACAAATGTTGGTAGCAATTCACAAAATTCCAGGTATTGGTTTGGATATCGTAGCCTAAATTAATGATTCAATCCTTCCAGTATACTTATCCCATCTAAATGCATGGTAGGCACATAATAAAAGAAAAGACTTGCATGATGTGACCACTGCTGTGTGTGTGGTGTTTCCACCGCCCCAACGCAGGTTTCGATGTTATCTCCATCAGGATGCATGTGTTGGGGAGGGGGTGGACATCGTTAAATAGAAAAAGGTAACCTATCAGTGTGCTTACTCAGAGGTGTGTTAGTCACATGCTTCTCAGTGTGTGTAACTCATGACGTGTTTGATTAATTTATATTATTGGTAAGTTTGGGGGGGAATCCTCTTTATTTCCCATGATGCCTCCAAGCTTTGGGGAGGGGAAAAATTTTATCAGATAGAAATAGGACATAAGTGATAGGTCAGTTACTGCTGTCCCCCTGACTCTCACACCGCAAATTCCAGTTTCTTATGCGACGCAGCTTTGGCCTTCCTCTCTGTCTTCTGCTTGTGATGGCCTTCCTCTCTGTCAGCTCTTATAAGCAGGAGAGATGGGCTGAATTTACATCTCGTAGAAATACACAGAAAATTCTGCGCACAGAATGCTTGAACTATTTTTCTGACATGGCAAGAGAGCCGTGATCTAGTAGACATATTCATGCAATGTTATCTTTGGCTCCATTGGGGGCATTTATATCAACAAAAAGGGTGAGGAAGAGTTTGAGGGCTTTCAATAGGGATTAGATAGGTCATGATGGCAGTCCATCATCCGCAGATAGTGAGATTGACCCCCCTACACATGAAGGTTTGTACAGAACTGGTGGTCAGACTGGGATTACACACACAAAATATTATGGGACTAGTCTTCACTTTACACGTCTTCTGTTTTATGATTCAATTCTGTCTTCGGCTTCAAAAACTGTCTAATGAAACCTGAATATGGAAACATATCCTAAAGACTGAAGACTAAACAGCTTCTCCTTGCACTGCTTCAGTTGACTGACAGGTCTCTCCATACACACACATGATTCATGCTGTTTTATATTGCTGCATGTGGTTTGTCATGATAAGTTTAATAAATAAATCATTTCCAAATCAAGGTAGAAATGCACTGGGGGTGTGTCAATGCAGTTACTGTTTCTTCCATTGTCACTCCCCCAGTGTACTAGCAGCCTAATTTGCATACGACTTCTATACTAGATCCCCATGGGGCCCGTACATAGGATCTCTGTAAAAAAAAAAAGTTACCCATGTTCCCTTTTAATGGTATCTTTAAATCGGTGAGTGTGGACCCTAGTACCTGGTAACTATGAGGGTCCTCGGTGATCTTACCCTGTTGATAGGTTGTATGTGTTTATGGGACAATCTTTTTCATGAAAACTGAGCACCCAAGTTTTTTAATTGTTGTAATGGGAGCATTGATGTGTAGCTTCATATATAAAGGGGAGTTCATTACTGCTGTTTTTCTGCACACAGAGCCTTTCCCACTGCGAGTTAATAACCGATGATGGGATCCGTCACCTGGGCAATGGTGCCTGTGCCCATGATCGCCTGGAGGTCATAGAGTTAGATAATTGTCCTCTAATTACTGATGCATCCCTTGAGCACCTCAAAAGCTGCCAGAGTTTGGAACGTATTGAGTTGTATGACTGCCAACAAATATCAAGGGCTGGCATCAAGAGGCTGCGGGTGAGCATAGGTTTTTACTTTTTTATTTTTGGGATACTTTATTGTTCACTACTCTCCTAATATATTTGTACCCAACCTTCTTCTTTTTCCAGACACATCTCCCCAACATCAAAGTCCATGCCTACTTTGCTCCAGTCACACCCCCTCCTTCAGTAGGGGGCAGCAGGCAACGGTTCTGCAGATGCTGTGCCATCCTATGAGAAGAGACACACTTTGGGTCTCCCCCACCACACCTGTGTGGGTTTCGAGGTGGACTCATTCAAAGGACAATGCGCCAGCTTACTGAGGTGATGGTGGGTGGAGGTGAGACTTCCCTCCCGTATGTAAGACGCACATGCCCACTACAGAGAAGGCAGGGTCCAGCAACCCACACAAGTTTTTTTTTTTTTTTTTCTTGTTACGTTATTCAGACTGTTGGAAAATTGAAGAGAGAAAGGTAACACTCCAGGATATTACCCCCTCAACAAAGGAATGGAATGGGAGGATATTTGCAATTTTGTGGTCTGGACATATGACCTTTTTAGGCCCTATCCACCTAGACCTCACATGGTTAATGGGCAACCTTGTAAGAATGGGGGAGGGGGCATCTGTAATTTTTGGTGGGAGAAGGTATCGACCTTTCTCTATGGCTTTGATTTGAGTTAGAACCTGGTTTTCCCCTTGCTGTAGTTCCAGAGGAGACAATGTGGACTCGGGAGCAATGATAAATATTCAAGGACCTAATAATGTAATTGCTCCAGCTCTGAATCCCACATCTAACCCTGGCACTGCAACAGGGAAGCGGCTGCGGGCAACCACCATGGACCCTTCTTGCCCTCCCCCCAGGTTGCTCATGTCAGACTCTCTTGAATCATCATAATGCATTCCCCAACAAATGAAATGGAAATTAAAAAAAAAAAAAGTTACAGGAAATGAGTTATATATTATATATAAATATATATAGACTTTGTACAATATAATGTTAATGATATGTCGGGATGCTCCCTCCTCACTCTCGCGTGGATGTGATAATGATGCCAATTACAGAAGTAAAAATGGAAACAGAAGACCATGTTCAGTTACTAAATGTCCTCTTGCCTGTGTATGTGTGTGTGTGTGTGGCTCCATGTGTTGAGAGCTGCTAAGGCTTTTTTTTTTTTTTTGTCTGTGTGTGGTTGTGGGCTGCAGTATTAGCCTTTGTTCATCCTGTGCGTCTTGGCTGCTGCAGTAAAGTTTGACATTTGTAGTGAAGGGGAATGGAAAAAAAAAATGCAGCCGACATCTACACCTATAGACAATGGCCTATCTCTTACTACTTATTTATGTGTTTTTTTGTGTTTTTTTAAGGGGGCAATACATGGGGGAAAATTGTAGCACTGCAGTCCTCTTCATGTGGTACAGTTCATGAAATGAGACATAAAGTGACGTACTTCCTATTTATGAATGAGTTGCACCATTTTTAATTTTGTCTGGTTCCGTACTACAACTTTATGTGACTGGGTTGAAGCGCTGTTTTGGGCACAAAATACTGGCAAACGTGCTTAGTACCAAAAAGGCACCTATAACCTATTGTGTAAGAATATTATATATTACACATAGTATGCCATTTTGATAAATTTAGCAGAACTTGTTCCATATTGCTGTCTAATTTTCCTCCTATACAGTACACTTGTGGTGCTATCGATGAATGGGCTTCTGTATTGTTGATGGATTTTTTTCCAATGCAGCGGGGTTGGCACAATGAGAACGGAACCTTGTGTACTGCATTACAGTGATTGCTTGCAGACTGTAAGGCCAGGTTCACACATGGTGGGTTTGTTGGCAAACTTTTGGTGGTGATGCCAGACAATATGTAAACTGTAAGTCTTTATACTACGTAGAAAAAAAAATCTGCGCTGATATAAAGGAGTGTGATAAAATTCAACCCTTTGCCATGCCCCAGATTTTTTTTCTCCAAATTTCTCTAAAACACTATAAGATTTTGCAAGCAATCAACTGTGGGTTAAGGGTATGGTATGAACCTACGCCAAAAGGGACCCCTTTTTAGATTAATTTTCTACCTTAACTCCTGAGTTGTCCAGCTGCCTCTGTTGAGGAAATGACGTGATCTAGTGCTGTGCTATGGTTGCAAGCTGCTCTTTACCCAACTATAGTCATGGCCAAAAGTTTTGAGACTAATACAAATTTTAGTTTTCACAGTTTGGTGCCTCAGGGTTTTTTTTCTCTTTAGATCTTTTAGGCAGATCTTTCTGTTATTACTGAAGTACAATTATCAGCATTACATGTTTTTAAACTCTTATTGACAAATGCATCAAGTTTTTGCAGAGACTCTATATTTACAGTGTTGATCCTATTTTTTCAAGATTTCTGCAGTTCTGCCTGGCAGCTGGAAATCAGTTTGTGCCAAATCCTGACAGATGATAACACATTCTTGTCTAATCACAATTTGTGTTTTTGTCCTCTGTCTCTTAGAGGATTCTCCACAGGTTCTCAATATGATTGAGATCTTGGGAGTTTCTTAGCCGTGGACTCAAAATTTCTGTCTGTTTCACCAAGCCACTTAGTTATCACTTTTGCCTTGTGCCATGATCTCCATCATGCTGGAAAAAGCAATGATCATCATAGAAATTGCTCCTGTTGGGAGACGTTGCTCTAGGAAGATGTTTAGATTCCACCTTCTATTCAAGGCAGTGTTCTTGCATTGCTTTTCTTCCCAGGGCGTAAGCTCACTCCCAATTTTTGGCTCACACATGAATGGTTACAGGCTGCTTTAGTTTTGGCATGACATAGGACTCATGGTAGTAGTGCTGACTTTTTCTTCTCCAGACAGTTATTTTTCAATATGTCTGAAGGGGGCTTATCAAAGAAAATAACTTATACCTGAGTCCTCTGCTGTCCAATCCGTGTAGTTCCTGCAGAATGTCAGTCGGTCATTGATGTTTGTATTTAAGAGGTGACTTCTTTGTAGCCCTTTTTGACACGAGACAGCCTCCAAAAGCCTTTGCCTTACTTTGTATGTTTTGATGATCCAGTAAATGGTTGATTTAAGGGCAATCTTCCAAGCAGCAATGTCCTTGCCTATAAAGCCCTTTTAAATGTAAAGCAATGAGAACCATGGTTAAAGCCAAGGAAATGCATACAGTCGAAACAGAAAGCAATGAGCTCGAGAGATCGTAGCTTTTACCCCAGTATTCTGGCATAAAAAGCTTTGGAAAGTCGAATAATGTTGGCACAACTTGAAGCTGAGCTAAAGCGTTGAGACTCTTGGCTTTCTCACACTATTTTCACCCAGTTTAGTCGAAATGGGCACAGATTGGGTGGTACGGAGGCATGGCGATCACCACTCAAGTTCATGACGAGCGGCGACAATCGCAACTTCACAAATATTACTCCAGTACATCCCTTTATCAAGATCGGCAATGGTCTTGCTGAATCTGGCCCAATGATTTCCAGCACCAGTCCCCTTTTTAAAGCTCTTATAATTCAATCAGCTGCCATGTTCTCGTTAGCACTTTCTAACGAGCTAATGAGTAGAATAGTAAAATGATGTAAGCAGCTCATTTTGTGGTAAAGTTAGGATTGAAAATAAAGTGACAATTAGGATTTTGTGATTAAGTTAATTTTTGTGGTAACAAATGACAGCAATTTTTGTGCAAATCATCCTAACAATCTAGAGTTCGTGGAAATTGCCACTTAAAGTTGAAGTAGAAAACCTTTGTCAAAATTTGTGTTAGAGTGAGATAAATAAATGTTGACTGTATAATTTATTTGAATGGATAAAAGCCCATTAGAACCCCAAACACACATTGACACACTTAGGTAATATTCTACCTCTGCTATTGGCATTGCCTTACTATGTTTACATGTTACGTAGGCGGCCGCTACTATTTGTTTTGTGTAAAACTTAGTGATTAGTTAGGCTGGTTCCACACAGTCCATGTATATGGGCTGTGCTCTGATCGGAAGTCTTCCAATCTGAGTACAAGTCAGTTTCACACGGTTCATATAAACAGATGACCTGCTCCTTATTTAAAGGGGTTTTCCCACTAACAAAATACATTTTAATCAATAGATCTTGGAATTGATTGGATCCACAATTGGATTTGATGTGTTTAAAAATGTTCCTGTGCTGAGATAATCTTATAAATGTGTCCCTGCTGTGTACTGTGTAATGGCTGTGTCTGACCGTACAGGGACATGGGCTGATCATACCATAGCGCCTGGGCAGGGGAGGAAGCAAAAGTTAGTGCACAGACAGGACAGCACAGGATCACAGCTGCTTTCTGTGAGGTAAAACATTTCACTGCCTCTTTTTAATTAGTGTTTTACCTCAATCATTTGCGATCAGCTGCTGTAATCTCGGTATACTCTTCTCTCAAGCCCCCCCCCTCCCCAGTAGTTGTGGTATCATCAGACCATGTCCCTGTACGGCCAGACACAGCCATTACACAGCAGGGGAACATTTATAAGATTATCTCAGCGCAGGAATATTTTTACTTATTTTTTTTTAAAAAAACATCCAGTTGTGGAACTTATTTTTACTCAAAGATCTACTGATAAAAATGAACTTTGTTAGTGCCTTTTTAAGTCGGGTACACACATCACTGCTCGTATGGGCGCAGTCAGACGACCTTATAACACTGACTGACGATGATCGCATCACAGTGCTCGGGACTGACTGTCGGCTCTCCTGACTCCAGAATGACAAGTGCCTACAAATACATACCATCACGCTTGAGTCAGGAGAGCTGCCGGCCAGTCCAAGCATTGCAATTTGATCGTTGTCCGTGTTATAAGGCTGACTGACTGCTGCTCAGCTTTACATTTCTGCCCCTTTATTCAGCACAATTTTGATATTTGTTGGTATTAAGCCCCCATTCCTATAAATTTAGAAACCATTTTAAAGCCACTTTCAGAAAACTTTTTTTTTTTTTTTGGGGGGGTGGTTGATTCAATTCTCAAGTATTTTTGAGTTGCTGATATATTAGAAGCCTTGCACCACAAGTCTCCCCATTTTACAAAAAAAAAAATATTTGCACCCTTTTAATTTTCATTATAATGGTATTTAGTAAGTTTGTTCACTCTTCAGGTGCTTCACATGAAGTAAAGCAAAGTGGAACGTGAAAAAAAAAAAATTCCATTAAAATGTACTTCTCACCCCAAACTTTCATTTTTACAAAAAGTAATGTGAAGACATACCCCACTATTTGTTACACAATTTCTGACAAGCGCAGCAGTATCCTATGTGGTCGTACTCTGTTTGGCCGCACAGCACTCACAGAAGGGAAAGCTTTTCCTGAGTTATTCATTAGCCGTATTGTGTTTGTAGAGCCCCTGAGGTAATGCTACATAAGAAACCCCAATCCCCTCAAAAAAAAAAATAATGCATTTGGGAATCTACACTTTTAAGGAATTTATCCAGGGCTGTAGTGAATATACTGGTGTGTCACTGATTTCTTTACCATTGAGCTGTGAAAATGAAAAATGTTATCAGGTAAATCTACATTGTATTGTAGCAAACAATTTTTCACTTCTACAAAAGATAATTTAAGAAATAAAAATGTACCCCTTAATGTATTTTGCCATTTCTGCCCCGTACAGTAATATCCTAATATGTGGTTATTCATTATTTTTTGAGTACACCATGAGTCTCAGAAGGGAAAGGGGCACTATTCGGAGTGGACATTTTGCTGGAATGGTTTTCCCGTCATTTGCAGAGCTCCTGAGGGATAAGTGCAGAGGAAACGCCCCCCCCCCCCCCACCTAAAATTACCTCATTTATGGAAACTGAAATTGTGGCTTTTATCAAGTGTCTTCAAGAAATGTATTTGTATTGGATGGCAAAAAGTGATAATTACAATATTTTTCCCATTTAGGGTTTCTTGTTTTAATCTCCCCAACGCTGACCGTGTGTTATAAGTGGCATATTAACTTTATTCTGTGGGTCAGTACAGTTAACGAGATACCAAATTTATATTGTTTTATTTATGTTTTACTATGTTTGCACAATAAAAATACTTTGTAAAAAAAAAAAATACTTTTGTCGCAAGATTCTGAGACATAATCTTTATTTTTCTATTGACAGGGCAGTATTAGAATTGTTTTTTTTCTCTGTAGGACAAGTTGTAGTATTGGTGCATTTTGTAGCTTGTGGCTTTTTGATTAATTTTATTCCATATTTTATGAGCTAACATAACTTAAAATCAGCAATTCCCTTTTTTTCCCCCTTTATGGTCATTCATTGGATGGGATAAATGACATGCTCATTTTATTGTGTGGGTCAATACGGACACAGCAATGCCAAATATGTAATTGTATCACTTTTATACAGTCCCTGACAGAAGTTATGTCGCTTATCCATGTTATGTAAATCAAAGCTTATAACCTGATGTTAAATTCATCCATTGGTTTTATAAATTACTCTTTTGAAAGCTGAAACCCTACCAAATTTGGTTTAGGTTAAGAAAATAAATTGGCATCAATGCTGAAAAATTGATAATTTAATGAACATAGAATGGTCAGATTTTGGCAAGACAAAAGTTTTGTCGCCCACAGAAAGTAATGTGATTTTCAAACAAATAATTATCTTAAAATACAAATATATGTTTCATAACATTGGTGAATGAAGTTGTGGTGCTATTAGTCATATTTAATATTTTATGTGACTTCCATGAGCTTGAAGGACTGCATCCATGCAGTTCAACAATAATTCATACAATTTATTAATGAAGTCATCAGGAATAGCAAAGAATGCAGTCTTACATGCCTCCCAGTTTTGTCTTCCAAGCTTCCTCTTTCATCCCACCCCAAACATGCTCAATGATGTTCATGTCTGGTGACTCGGCTGGCCAGTCATTGAGCACCTTGATCTTTTTTTGGCTGGAGGAACTTTGTTGTAGAGATGGATGTAAGTGATGGAGCACCATCCTGCTGCAAAATTTGACCCCTTTTATGATTTGGAATGTAAGAGGTAGCTAATACTTCTTGATATTGTAGGCTATTGATATTGCCTTCCACCTTGCAAATGTTTTGCACACCCCATACTGAATTTAACCCCAGACCATGATCTTTCCACCACCAAATTTAACTGTTTTCTGGGTGTATTTTGGATCCGTATGGGCTCCAATAGGTCTCCTGCAGTATTTGCGGCGGCTGGGGTGTAATTCTACTGAAGATTCATCAGAGAAATCCACCTTCTGCCACTTTTCCAGTGTTCATCTGTTTAGCAGGCTGTGGGACTTTTGCAAATGCCACACGTTTTTTTATTTGCCTTTTGTTTAGTGCTGGCTTCTGGGCACTGAATCGACCATGGAGGCCATTAAAGGACAGAATCCTACAAACTGTTCTGGTTGACACAGGGACTTGAGGTGACCAGGCCTGTTGGAGCTCTGCTGCAGTGGAAGATGGGCTTGCTTTGGGTTTTCTAACAAACAAACAAACGTTCCTCCTGAGCAGTTGTCTTGCGGGGTCTGCCGGACCTGGGCTTGTCAAACCCATCTCCAGTCTCTTCAAATCTTTTTTTTTTTTTTTAATTCTTTGTACTTGACGCTGAGACACACCAAAGGTGCCAGCCACCTCTGCAGTGGATCTGGTCTTCAGCCTCTTGATAATGAAGGATTTGGTCGCAGGGTGGATTTTTGGCATGTTGTCAGAGCTCAAGTTGCAGTTCAAGTGAAGGTCTGGGGTGCTGTGTTTCTTTTTATACACACCCACTAATTAACCGATCATTTACTGAGCACTGGTGAGGATGTAAACTAGGATTGGGTGCATTATATGACCAGGTGACAAAACTTTTGTCTTGCCAAAACCTGACCATTCTGTGTTCATTAAATGATCAATATTTCAGCATTGATGCCAATTTATTTTCTTAACCTAAACCAAATTTGGGAGGGTTTCAGCTTTCAAAAGAGTAATTTATACAACCAATGGATGAATTTAACGTCCGGTTATAAGCTTTGATTTACATAACATGGTTAAGCGACATAGCTTCTGTCAGGGACTGTACGTTAAAATACAGTTTTTCCAAAAGATTGTTCCAATGTTTTACCTTTTGGCATAAAAGTACTTTAACTTTAATTTTCGTCGACAGAGCCGTTTGAAGATCTACTTTTTTTTTTTTTTTTTTATCGTTTTTGAGGTTCATGAAACTATTGCTTTCTAGTAAATATTTATTTAAGCAAAATTATCCTAAAATGGCAATGGCTAGGTTTCATGGCATTTTTTTCTTTAAACAGAATTAAACTGGCAAGCTAAGGCAGAAGCTACTGTAGTTTTAGGCCATGTTAACTTCCTTCTCACCCCCACTGGGGGTGGTCTTTGTTGTCCTTTCTTATTCTCGGGTCCTCTACCAGAGGCCTGGGAGTTTGAGGGTTCTGTGCAGGATCTTAGTTGTTTCCAGCATTGCTCTTTTCTGGACAGAGAGCCCAGATGTTGGTCCTGGGATCTGTTGTAGCCATTCCTCCAACTTAGGGTCACTACTCCAAGTGCTCCTATCACCACTGGAATCACTGTTGCCTTCACCTTCCACATCTTCTACATTTCTCCTTTTGAGGTCCTGGTATTTCTCCAGCTTCTCATATTCCTTCTTAAACATGGTGTAAAGTGAAACTGACTCAGTTGCCCTTAGCAACCAATCAGATTCCACCTTTCATTTTCCAAAGAGTCTATGAATTATCATGTTTGATAAATCTCCCCCTTCATAACCCTATTACACATACTGTCCACCTACTTTTGGATCACCCTGTATGTATATGTATGTACATGGTGCTGTAAATATATATATTACACACACAGAAGATCTTGGATAAACTAAATACCACCAATACCAGAGATCTACTGCCAAGGCATAGCAAAGAAACACCACCAGACAGCATGCTTAAAGATGCCAATAGAGCACTTGCATCAATACCTACCACCACCATAACTCAAACTAATAAAATGGTCTATGCTACTGCCTCAGCAATCATGGAAATGCTTGGTTATACAACTAGCAAGATCAATAGAAGTATGTGCCCCCCTTGCAAAAGAAGGCTGGAGACAAAAATCAAGGTGACACGAAGGGAAGTCAGTCAACTAACAGAAATACAGAAGGGTGTAAAGATCAAGAATAAGACCAAGCTGGACAAGTACAAAGGCCTGACCCCAACTGAAACCTTAGAGACAGCTAAATAAAGGCTCACAGCACTCGCTGCAAGACTAGGGAGATACACTTAGAGAAGCTGAGGCCAAGAAGATAAATGCCCTGTTATCCAAAGAACCTTCAAAAGTGTACTCCCAACTGCTGACTAACAGCACAAAGGCAGCAACTTCACCAATAGCAGAGACTGAACAATACTGGATGGACATATGGGAGAAGGAAAAAACACAACACCAGTGCAACGTGGCTGCAAGATCTGAGCATGAAACAGCCACCACCTAGAGCAAGAACCAGTCACCATTACAGAAGCAGACATCCAACAGCGGGTCAAGAACATGAAGAGCTGGACAGCACCTGGTCCAGACATGATCCACACCTACTGGCTGAAGAAATTAACAGCGGTACATGAACGCATAGCAAAGCAGATGAACCAACTGCTAGAAGCAGGCCACCACCCAGCTTGACTAACACAAGGCAGAACAGTGCTGATCTTGAAGGATCCTCATAAAGGAACAGTTCTATCCAACTACCGCCCGATAACCTGCCTTACAACAACATGGAAACTCCTGTCAGGCATCATAGCCACCAAGCTACAGAACCATATGAACCAGTACATGAATCCAGCTCAGAAAGGCATTGGGACCGACAACAGAGGCTCTAAGCACCATCTCCTAGTAGATGGAGCAGTCGCTCAAGATTCGAGATCCAGACAGACCAATCTCAGCACAGCCTGCATTGACTACAGGAAAGCCTATGACTCAATGCCACACACATGGATCTGTGAATGCTTGGCTCTCTACAATGTCAACAGGAAATTAAGAACCTTCCTCAAACTCAATGGGGCTATGGAGAACAACATTAGAAGTCAACTCAAGACAACTAGCACAAGTATCCATCAATTGCGGCATATACCAAGGTGATGCACTGTCCCCATTGCTGTTCTGCATAGGCTTGAACCACCTCAGTCAGATAATTACAGAGTCTGGCTATGGATACAAATTCAAGAGTGGAAGCACAATCAGCCACCTCCTATACATGGATGACCTCAAGCTGTATGCGAAAAACGAACGAGACATCGATTCACTGATTCACCTGACAAGGATCAACAGCGAAGACATCGGGATGTCCTTCGGACTGGAGAAGTGTGGCCGGTTAATAATAAAGAGAGGCAAGATAGTCAAGACCGATGGAGTGGAATTACCAGCAGGGCATGTAGCAGATGTACAGACATGCTACAAGTACCTCGGCATCCCACAGGGATACAGGAACCTTGAGGAGGCGAGGAAAGCGGCAACATCCAAATACCATCAAAGGGTAAGACAGGTCCTGAAGAGCCAGCTCAATGGGAAGAATAAGATTCGTACCATTAATACATATGCCCTGCTGGCATAGTGTGCTGGCCAAAAGAAGAGATGGAAGCTGCAGATGTGAAGACACGAAAACTCACAATGCATGGAGGTCTCCACCCTAAGTCTAGCACCCAAAGATTGTATACCAACAGAAAGGAAGGGGTCGAGGCTTGATAAGTATCCCAGCCACCATCACGGACAAAACAAGGAGTATCCAGGAATACATCAGAATAATGGCACCAAAAGATGAGATACTGAGAGAAAGCCTAATGTTATGAATGTGCTAGAGATGGTTTCTGAGCAGAGGCTCCCTCTGGTGGTTACAGACAGTACTGAACCTTACAGCGAGGAATGGCAATCTGGGATCACTGACTGGACTGATATAAGGGAGGTTCCCTCCCATGATGGTCGCCGGTGATCAATTGTTCTTGTCTCAATTGTGGTTCCTGGTTCATTTGGAAGTTTGCTGGAGTCTTGCATGCATCTGCTGCTTTCAGATAAGATATTTTCTGCTTTTCTTTTTGTGCTTGCTTTTTGCATAATTTTCTGCACTTTTGTGGAGGTCAGCCGGGTCCCCTCCTGGGGCCTGTGCTCCTCTCAGTTTATCTGTAGCCACTGTTATTTGTTCATTTGCTTTTTCCTGTTTTTTCAGTGGCTGCGGCTTAGTTTTGTTACACCAGAGATCTGATTTAGGTGGTGGAGATCGTGTGATCTCAGGTGTTTTTGCAATCAGAAGAGTTGGTATTTTTTTTAGGGTTTTTGTTGGATTGCAGTCAGAATTCTTTCATGTACTTTTCTGTCTAGACAGATTGGGCCCCAGCGTTTGCTCATTCTATTTCTGTCTTTGTCCGTGCTTCTTCTTGTCTAACCGCCATTACATGTTTGGGGGCTTCCTATTTTCTTTGGGGTTCTGCTCCGGGGCAGATAGCTTTCATCTTTCTGCCTTTAGGTGTAGTTATCTCTCAGGCTGTGATGAGGCGTCTAGGATCAACGTAGGAACGCTTCACGGCTACCTCTAGTTGTGTGGTTAGTTCAGGTTACTGCAGTCCAATAGGTTCCAGCCTCTCTGGTGTATTTCCGTTTTTGCTTTTTCTCCTCAGCTACCTAAACATAACAGCCTAAGGCAGCAACAACAGATCTGGAAGTAATAACGGGAGCATGAAGCGCCATGGCAAGACAAGCCTCTGCATGGAATATACCATCTACAGATAATGGAGGTGGCTGACATGGAGAAATCCTACCAATGGCTGGAGAAAGCTGGACTCTGAGACAGCACTGAGGCACTAATCATAGCGGCACAAGAGCAAGCACTAAGTACCAGATCCATAGAAGCAAGCATATACCACACAAGACAAGACCCAAGGTGCAGACTACAGTCATGGCCAAAAGTTTTGAGAATGACACAAATATTATATTTTCACATGATCTGCTGCCCTCTGGTTTTTGTGTTTGACAGATGTTTTTATCACAGACAGAAATATAATTGCAAACATATGAGTAACAAAAGCTTATATTGACAGTTAGAATGAGTTAATGCAGCAAGTCAGTATTTGCAGTGTTGACCCTTCTTCTTCAGGACCTCTGCAATTCTCCCTGGCATGCTCTCAATCAACTTCTGGACCAAATCCTGACTGATAGCAGTCCATTCTTGCACAATCAATGCTTTCATTTTGTCAGAATTTTTAGGTTTTGTTTGTCCACCCGTCTGTTGATGATTGACCACAAGTTCTCAATGGGATTAAGATCTGATAATATACATAGTTATTAAGGTTGAAGGAAGACTTTAAGTCCATCTAGTTCAACCCATATCCTATCCTAACCTGCCCTAACATGTTGATCCAGAGGAAGGCAAAAAAAACCCAAGTGGCAAACAGTAAGCTTCACATTGGGGAAAAAAATTCCTTCCCGACTCCACATACGGCAATCAGACTAGCTCCCTGGATCAACGCTGTATCTAGGAAACTAGTGAATATAGCCTGTAATATTATACTTTTCAAGAAAGGCATCCAGTCCCTCTTAAATTTTAGTAAGGAATCACTCATTACAACATTAGACGGCAGAGAGTTCCATAGTCTCACTGCTCTTACAGTAAAGAATCTGCGATTATGGCTAAACCTTCTTTCCTCCAGACGTAGAGGATGCCCCCTCATCCCCGTCACAGGTCTAAGAGTAAAAAGATCATTAGAAAGGTCTTTGTACTGTCCCCTCATATATTTGTACATTGTAATAAGATCACCCCTAAGCCTTCGTTTTTCCAAACTAAATAACTCCAAGTGTAATAACCTGTCTTGGTATTGCAGACCCCCCAGGGGAGTTTCCAGGCCATGGACCCAAAATCTCTGTTTTGTTCCCTGAGCCATTTAGTTATCACCTTTGCTTTATGGCAAGGTGCTCCATCATGCTGGAAAAGGCATTGTTGATCGCCAAACTGCTCTTGGAGGGTTGGGAGAAGTTGCTCTTGGAGAACATTCTGGTACCATTCTTTATTCATGGCTGTGTTTTTAGGCAAGACTGTGAGAGAGCCGATTCCCTTGGCTGAGAAGCAACCCCACACATGAATGGTTTCAGGATGCTTAACAGTTGGCATGAGACAAGACTGGTGGTAGCGCTCACCTTGTCTTCTCCAAATGAGGCTTTTTCCTGATGTCCCAAACAATCGAAAAGGGGATTCATCAGAGAAAATAACTTTACCCCAGTCCTCAGCAGTCCACTGCCTGTACCTTTTGCAGAATATCAGTCTGTCCATGATTTTTTTTCTGGAGAGAAGTGGCTTCTTTGCTGCCCTCCTTGAGACCAGGCCTTGCTCCAAGAGTCTCCGCCTCACAGTGCGTGCAGATGCACTCACACCTGCCTGCTGCCATTCCTGAGCAAGCTCTGCACTGCTGGTAGCCCGATCCCGCAGCTGAAACACTTTTAAGAGACGGTCCTGGCGCTTGCTGGTCTTTCTTGGGCACCCTGGAGCCTTTTTGGCAACAATGGAACCTCTCTCCTTGAAGTTCTTGATGATGCGATAGATTATTGACTGAGGTGCAATCTTTCTAGCTGCGATACTCTTCCCTGTTAGGCCATTTTTGTGCATTGCAATGATGACTGCACGTGTTTCTTTAGAGATAACCATGGTTAACAGAAGAGAAACAATGATGCCAAGCACCAGCCTCCTTTTAAAGTGTCCAGTGGTGTCATTCTTACTTAATCATGACAGATTGATCTCCAGCCATGTCCTCATCAACACCCACACCTGTGTTAATGGAGCAAAGAAAAAGAGCTTAGCTGGTCCTTTTAAGGCAGGGCTGCAATGATGTTGAAATGTGTTTTGGGGGATAAAGTTCATTTTCTAGCCAAATATTGACTTTGCAAGTAATTGCTGTTAAGCTGATCACTCTTTATAACATTATAACATTCTGGAGTATATGAAAATTGCCATTAGAAAAAGTGAAGCAGTAGACTTTGTAAAAGTTAATATTTGTGTCATTCTCAAAACTTTTGGCCATGACTGTATGCAAAGAAACCCCAGAAACCGTCCAACACATTGTGGCAGGATGCAAAATGCAAGCAGGAACTGCGTATACTGAACTCCACAACTAAGTAGCGGGAATTGTATACCGGAACATCTGCACAGCATATGAGCTTTTGCACAAACAGCCAGGAGCTGCGTCCGCCCCTGCCTCTGGCTGTTAACCCACTGATTGCTGCAATCGAGCGCGATCGCAGCGTTCAGGAGGGAGGCAGAGGGTCAGGAGCTCCCTCTGCCTTCAGATCGGCTTCCCTGCGATGTGCTCGACCTCTGCCATGATGACCCAGGGTTGTCATGACCCGGGTCATCCAGCTACGGAAAGCCTCTGAGACTATGCTCACATTTAGAGAAGTTCCTTGGGGGTCTACAACCCCTGGCAAAAATTATGTAATCACCGGCCTTGGAGGATGTTCATTCATTTGTTTAATGTTGCAGAAAAAAAGCAGATCACAGACATGGCACAAAACTAAAGTCATTTCAAAGGAAACTTTCTGGCTATAAGAAACACTAAAAGAAATAGTTAAAAAAATATGGTAGTTGGTAATGGTTAATTTTTTTTAACCAAGCATAGGGAAAAACTATGGAGTCACTCAATTATGAGGGAAAAAAATTATGGAACCATGAAAAACAAAAAAAACACTCCCAACACATCACTAGTATTTTGTTGGCTTTTACAACAGCTTGCAGTCTCTGAGGCATGGACTTAACCCCTTCCCGACCCATGACGCCGACTTCGGCGTCATGAAAACCTGTGCCATCCCGACCCATGACGCCGACGTCGGCGTCATGCTATAAATCATGTTCCTGCGGGCCGGGAGACCGGGGTCACTGAAAGGTCACCCGACCCGCAGGCACAGGGCCCTTAGTGCATCACCACAGGGGGGTTGGCTTAACCCCCACGTGGCCACGATCGCTCTGATTGGCTGTTTCACTTTTAACAGCCAATCAGAGCGATTTGTAATATTTCACCAATGAAACTGGTGAAATATTACAATCCAGCCATGGCCGATGCTGCAATAGCATCTGCCATGGCTGGACACCAAGATCTGACCCCCACACCAAGTCACGGCGGTGATCGGCCACCGCCATCGAAAGATGGCAGCGATCGGTCACCGCCGTCACTGTCTGCTCCCCTGCTCCTGCGATCCGCTGCCCCCACCTACCGATCCCCCCCCCCTCACCTTCCGACGCCCCCTACTCACCTCTCCCGGTCCACCGATGTCCCTGAATCCGTCCCAGTGGCTGCCCGGGATTCTTCATGGGCGCCGCCATCTTGGAAAATGGTGGGCGCATGCGCAGTGCGCCCTCCATTGTACAAAAATTTATTTTGATCACTGTGATAAACTGTCACAGTGATCAAATAAAAAAAGTAAATGAACCCCCCCCCGTCATAGGTAGGGACAAATAATAAAATAAAGAATTTTTTTTTTTTTTCCTAGCGGATTTTGCTGCTGATCCGCGGCTGATTTTGCTGCTGATCCGCGGCGGACTTTGCTGCTGATCCGCGGCGGACTTTGCTGCTGATCCGCGGCTGATTTTGCTGCTGATCCGCGGCGGATTTTGCTGCTGATCCGCGGCGGATTTTGCTGCTGATCCGCGGCGGATTTTGCTGCTGATCCGCGGCGGATTTTGCTGCGGATCCGCGGCGGATTTTGCTGCGGATCCGCGGCGGATTTTGCTGCTGATTCATCTGCGCTAGCGGGTATAGCATAACGCGATCACGTTATGCTATACCGTTACCAGCCGGTCAACGCTACGTGTTGAACGGGCTGGTAAAACGCAATATGAACCCAGCCTTAGGGTTAGAACTAGGGTTAGGGTTAGCATTAGGGTTAAGGTTAGAATTACGGTTAGGGTTGGAATTTGGGTTAGGGTTGGAATTTGGGTTAGGGTTGGAATTTGGGTTAGGGTTGGAATTTGGGTTAGGGTTGGAATTTGGGTTAGGGTTGGAATTTGGGTTAGGGTTGGAATTTGGGTTAGGGTTGGAATTAGGGTTAGGGTTGGAATTAGGGTTAGGCTTGTGGTTAGGTTTATGGTTAGAGTTGGGATTAGGGTTAGGGGTGTGTTGGGGTTAGGGTTATGATTAGGGTTTGTATTAGCGTTAGGTGTGTGTAGGGGTTAGGGTTGGGGTTAGGGGTGTGTTGGGGTTAGGGTTGGAGTTAGAATTGAGGGGTTTCCACTATTTAGGCACATCAGGGGGTCTCCATACGCGACATGGCGCCACCATTGATTCCTGCAAATTTTGCGTTCAAAAAGTCAAACAGTGCTCCCTTTATTCCAAGCCCCGACGTATGCCCAAACAGTGGTTTATCCCCACATATGGGGTATCAGCGTACTCGGGAAAAATTGCACAACAACTTTGGGGGTTCTAATTTCTCCTGTTAACATTGGGAAAAAAAATTGAGGACTAAAAAATTATTTTTGTGGAAAAAAATTGTTTATATTTTGACGGCTCTGCGTTATAAACTTCTGTGAAGGACTTGGAGAATCAAAGTGCTTATCACACATCTATAGGAGTTCCTTGGGGGATGTAGTTTCCAAAATGGGGTCACTTGTGGGGAGTTTCTACTGTTTAGGCACATCAGGGGCTCTGCAAACGTAACAAGATGCCCGCAGACCATTCCATCAAGTCGGCATTTCAAAGCGTCACTACATCACTTCCGAGCCCTGACGTGTGCCCAAACAGTGGTTCCCCCCACATATGGGGTACTAACGTACTCAGGACAAACTGGACAACAACTTTTGGGGTCCAATTTCTCCTGTAACCATTGTGAAAATAAAAATTAGTGGGCTAAAAAATCATTTTTTGAGAAAAAAAATGATTTTTTATTTTCACGGCTCTGCGTTATAAACTTCTGTGAAGCACCTGGTTGTTCAAAGTGCTCACTATGCATCTAGATAAGTTCCTTAGGGGGTATAGTTTCCAAAATGGGGTCACTTGTGGGGGAGCTCCAATGTTTAGGCACACAGGGACTCTCCAAATGCGACATGGCAACCGCTAAATATTCCAGCATATTTTCCATTCAAAAAGTCAAATGGCGCACCTTCCCTTCTGAGCCCTGCCGTGCGCCCAAACAGTGGTTTATGACCACATATGAGGTATCTGTGTACTCAGGAGAAATTGCCCAACAAATTTTAGGATCCAATTTATACTGTTGCCCATGTGAAAATGAAAAAAACTGAGGCTAAAAGAAAATTTTTGTGAAATTAAAGTACTTTCTTTTTTTTACAGATCAATTTGTGAAGCACCTGGGGGTTCAAAGTGATCACTATGCATCTAGATAAGTTCTTAGGGGGTCTAGTTTCCAAAATGGGGTCACTTGTGGGGGAGCTCCAATGTTTAGGCACACATGGACTCTCCAAATGTGACATGGCAACCGCTAAATATTCCAGCATATTTTCCATTCAAAAAGTCAAATAGCGCTCCTTCCCTTCTGAGCCCTGCCGTGCGCCCATACAGTGGTTTATGACCACATATGAGGTATCTGTGTACTCAGTAGAAATTGCCCAACAAATTTTAGGATCCATTTTATCCTGATGCCCATGTAAAAATGAAAAAATTGATGCTAAAAGAAAATTTTTGTTGGAAAAATTAAAATGTCCATTTTTTCCTTCCACGTTGCTTTAGTTCCTGTGAAGCACCTGAAGGGTTAATAATCTTCTTGAATGTAGTTTTGAGTAGCTTGAGGGGTGCAGTTTTTATAAAGGTGTCACTTTTGGGTATTTTCTGCCATATAGACCCCTCAAAGTGACTTCAAATGTGAGGTGGTCCCTAAAAAGAAAGGTTTTGTAAATTTTGCTGTAAAAATGAGAAATCGCTGGTCAACCCTTATAACTTCCTAACAAAAAAAAAAAAAATGTTGTTCCCAAAATTGTGCTGATGTAAAGTAGACATGTGGGAAATGTTATTTATTAACTATTTTGTGCCACAATAACTCTCTGGTTTAACAGAATAAAAATTAAAAATTTGAGAATTACAAAATTTTCAAAATTTTCACCAAATTTCCATTTTTTTTAACAAATAAACGCAAAAATTATTGACCTAAATTTACCACTAACATGAAGCCCAATATGTCACGAAAAAACAATCTCAGAATCGCTAGGATCCGTTGAAGCGTTCCTGAGTTATTACCTCATAAAGGGACACTGGTCAGAATTGCAAAAAATGGCAAGGTCTTTAAGGTCAAAATAGGCTGGGTCATGAAGGGGTTAATGAGTGTCAGACAGTACTCTTCATCATTCTGGCTCCAATTTTCTCTGATTGCTGTTGTCAGATCAGCTTTGCAGGTTGGAGCCTTGTCATGGACCATTTTCTTAATGGTCCATGTGCCATGTCTGTGATCTGCTTTTTTTTCTACAAAATTAAACAACTGAATGAACATCCTCCCAGTTCGGTGACTACATAATTTTTATAGGGGTTATAGTTTCCAAAATGGAGTCACTTATGGGGGGGTTTCCACTGTTTAGGTATATCGGAAGCTCTCCAAACGCAACATGGAGTCCGTTCTCGAAACCAGTCAATTTGACATTCAAAACCTCAAATGATGCGCCTTCCCTTCCGAGCCCTGCCTTACGCCTAAAGATTGGTCTTCCTCCACACATGGCATATCGGTGTACTCGGGAGAAATTTCACAACAAATATTGTGCTTCATTTTCTCATGATACCCTTGACAAAATTTAAAAAAAAAATTGTGCCGAAGTAAAATTTTTGGGAAAAGTTAAATGTTCATTTTTTTCCTTCCACATTGCTTCAATTCTTGTGAAGTACCTAAAGGGTTTATAAACTTCTTGAATGTGGTTTTGAACACCTTGATGGGTGCAGTTTTAGAGTGGTGTCACTTTTGGGTATTTTCTATTATATTGACCCCCAAACTCACTTCAAATGTGAGGTGGTCCCTAAAAAGAAAAAAAAAAAAAAATGGTTTTATAAATTTTGTTGGAAAAATGAGAAATCACTGGTCAACTTTTAACCCTTATATCGTCCTAACAAAAAAAAAAAAATTGTTTCCAAAATTGTGCTGATGTAAAGTAGACATGTGGGAAATGTTATTAACTTTTGTGTGACACCACTTTCTGATTTAAGGGTACAAAAATTGAAAGTTTGGAAATTGCAAAATCTTCAATATTTTTGACAAATTTCTGTTATTTTCATAAATAAACGCAAGTCATATTGAAGAAATTTTACCTCTAACATGAAGTACAATATGTCACGAAAAAAAACAATCTGAGAATCAGCGGGATCTATTGAAGCGTTCCAGAGTTATAACCACATAAAGTGACAGTGGTCCGATTTCAAAATTAAGGCCTGGTCATTAACCTTCAAAGTGGTTTGGTCCTTAAAGGGAATCTGTCACCCCATTTTAGCCATATCAGCTAAAGATATGGCTGAATAGTGCGTCCCATAAGCAACCTATCGGTATGTAGCTTATATCCTGATACCCCCGTTTTGATAGCAAAATACCTTAGTAAAGTTGGGATTATTTTCTGTAAGTCAGGTCCGGAGGGTGGCGTCTTTTCTGTCCTTCCCCTCCCCCGCCCCTCCCGCTCCTTTTCATCACTTGCGTTTGGCCGTCTGTGAATCCCACAGACGGCGTTCGGCTTCCCGCGATTGCGCATTTCAAATTCTGCCCCGCGCATGCGCAGTGTGCTTTACCCAACAGTGGGCAAAGCATAAAATCATTACAGCGCATGCGCTACTCTTTCCTTGCCCCGGCGATGACTGCTTGCCTTGGACGACTTCAGGGGAAAGGAAAGAGTAGCGCATGCGCTGTAATGATTTTATGCTTTGTCCACTGTTGGGCAAAGCACACTGCGCAGGGCGGAATTTGAAATGCGCAATCGCGGGAAGCAGAACGCTGTCTGTGGGATTCAGACGGCCATACGCAAGTGATGCCGAGGAGCTGGGGGGGAGGGGTGAGGACAAAGATAACGCCACCCTCTGGACCTGACCGCCCTGATTTACAGAAAATAATCCCAACTTTACTAAGGTATTTTGCTATCAAAACAGGGGTATCAGGATATAAGCAACATACCGATAGGTTGCTTATGGGACGCACTATTGAGCCATATCTTTAGCTGATATGGCTAAAATGGGGTGACAGATTCCCTTTAAGGGGTTAAATCAAATTTTTGTTTACAATTTTTTTTAAATTTAGGGCTTTTTATTATTATTATTATTATTACTACATCTTCCCACTAGCTACTCTGGCTTTTTTTTTTTTTTTTGTAGACTTTTTTTGTTTTCTTATCAGAGGCAGGTGTACAGTGACCTTCACCAATTACAGAAGGCGAAGTAATAATAATAATCTTTATTTTTTATATAGCGCTAATCTATTCCGCAGCGCTTTACAGTTTGCACACATTATAGTCGCTGTCCCCGAAGTAACATCTGACCTGCTCCTCCTCCCTTCACAATGACCTTTAGTTTTTATATTGAAGCAACTAAACAGCCGAGTCCTTGTTTTCTGAAATGGGAAGTTAATCTAAAAAAGCTCCAGTGACTGGTGTGAAAACCACAAGATTTCTATTTTCAATAGAGAACGTGCTATGGGAAGAAAAAAATAAATCACACAAACCAATGTCCTATTCTGCTTATAGCTTACCTTTAAACTAAAAGGGCTACCGTATATACTCATGTATAAGCCGACCCGTATATAAGCCGACCCCCCATAATTTTGCCACAAAAAACTGGGAAAACTTATTGACTCACGTATAAGCCTAGGGTGGATAATGCAGCAGCTACTGGTAAATTACAAAAAAAAATACATACCAATAAAAGGTAAATTAATTGAGACATCAGTAGGTTAAATGTTTTTGAATATCCATACTGAATCAGGAGCCCATATAATGCTCCATACAGTTAATGATGGCCCCATAAAATGCTCCATACAAAATGCGCCCCATATAATTCTGCACAAAGGTTAATAATGGCCCCATAAGATGATCCATAGATTATGCCCCCATATGGTGCTCCACAGATTATGCCCCATGTGCTCCATAGTATAGGTCCCTTATGCTGCTGCTGCCGCTGCAACTAAAAAATAAGACATACTCGTCTCTCGTCGCTGGGGGCCAGGTGCTGGTGTCTTGAGCAGGTGGGGACACTGGCGTGCTATGGGGGACAGGTGCCGGTGTCACCGCTCGCTCAGGGCCCCGGCACCTGAGATATTTACCTGTACCCGGTCCACCGCTGCGCACCCCTGTCTTCCGGGTCCTCTTGTCAGTGAGCATTCAGGCAGAGAGCGCGGGGAGTACTAACTACGTCATCGCGCCCTCTGCCTGAACATTCACAGCTAGAGGACACAGCAGCGGTGGAACGGGGACAGGTGAATATCGCATATACTCACCCCCCGCCAGCGCGTCTCTGCAGCCCCTGCTCTTCTCCCGCAGCTCTTCCTTCCTACAGCGGTCACGTGTTACCGTTCATTAAAGTCATGAATATGTGCATATTCATGACTTTAATGAGCGGTACCATGTGAACGCTTCAGGAAGGAGCCTGAGATCGTGGGAGAAGCAGGGGGGCTGCAAAGACGCGCCGGCGGAGGGTTAAGTATGATCTGACACCCCCGCGCCCTCTCCCCCGCCGACCCCCCCCCCCCCGGTATATGACTCGCGTATAAGCCGAGAGGGGGACTTTCAGCCTTAAAAAATGGTCTGAAAATCTCGGCTTATACGCGAGTATATACGGTATTTTTTTTTTAACACAAAAGTTTAACTTCAAAGACAGGGTCACTAGATCGCACGGATTCAGAACTAATTTTAATGCTGAAATCCTCAGCCCGGCCCTAAGCAAACCACCATATCACAGGTATGAGCGCATTCAAGACATCCATACAAATCTGAGATCGGACCGCAATGTATGGACTGGCCACAGGTCTCCTAACCTGAGCGTGACCGTTTCATATATTATGAAGCGGTCACGCTCCGGTCAGGAAAACAGGCCAGTCCCCGCATTACTGCCCAATCTCGGACTGATTTATATGGACATCTGAATGCACCGTTAGGCCGGTTTCACACGTCCTGATTAGAGTTGAGCGAAACAGGTCAGTCAGATTCAAAAGTTGCCGATTTTAGCCAAAGTCTGGTTTCGTTGTCCGAAACCCGACCATAGCGTGCAGTCGGCCGAGCGGTTGTTGACCCGAGCTCCCAAGTTGGATTTCCCCGACTGCTTGCAGGCGCCTTTTTTTCACCAATGAGCAAGGACGTACACTGTGAGCAATGAGATGACATGTGCAACTGCCGCACGGCTTTGAGCGGTGCGGGATTCAAATCCCCCGCCAAAGCCGCGCCGGCACCACTCAGCCCGGGATTCAAATCCCTCATCAAAGCGGTGTGGTACCGCTCATTGGCAGAGCCGGCGGGCGGCTCAGCCAATGAGCGGTGTTGGCGCGGCTTTGGCGGGGGATTTGAATCCCGCGCCACTCAAAGCCGCGTGGCACCGCTCCTTGGCTGAGCCGCCTGCTGGCTCTGAAAATGGGCACTGTAGGTGTTTACTGTCCTCTCCCTGCCGACTTGTATTCCCTATTGACTTGCATTGGGGTTGGATTTTCGACTCCGACCCGACCATTTCCGTTAGTCGGCCGACTTCGTTCGACCCGAATTTTGAGAAAGTCGGGTTTCATGAAACTCGACTCGACCCGAAAAAAGGGAAAGTTGCTCATCTCTAGTCTTGATATCTCTGGTAGATGGATATAGATATCAGTATCCATGTGTGTAATACTTGTAACCATGTACCGCATCAGTACCAAACATACCGGCGCTTGGGTAGCAGCAGTTCTGAAGACCGCTCTTATCATTCTCCCCTGCTCTGCCGGCAAATGGGAGAATGTCTAGAGTTGTATTCAATGATAACAGTGAGAGTAGGCGGTGGCTGATGGAAGTATTCATCCGCCTGTGCTATAAATGAAGTGCTATAATGAAGTAAAACACCGCCGTGGGTTCCCCTGTATTTTTTATGAACGCCCCTCCCCTTTTTATTTTTAAAAATCAGCATTGCTAAAGAAAAAAGCTGGAGGTTGGTCTTCTCAGGCTGGTAAGGGCCATGGATATTGACCCCCCCCAGCCTAAAAATAGCAGCCTGAAGCATCCCAGAAAAGGCACATCTATCTGGCGCTTTGCCCGACTCTTCCCACTTGGCCTGTGGCGGTAGTAAGTGAGGTAATATTTGTGGGATTGATGCCACCTTTGTATTGTCCGGTGACATCAAGCCCATGGCTTAGTAATGGAGAGGCGTCTATAAGACCTCTATCCATTACGAATTCTATAGTTGAATGGTAAATAAACACACAGCAAGTATAAAGTCTTTTATTTGAAATAAAAACAAAACACACTTTTCCATTTTTATTTAAAAATAACAAACAGTTATACCCCTAACGCCATTACATTGAAGCATTGTCTCCTGTAATAAAACAAAAATAAAGAAAAACACACTATGCCTAGATCATTCGTGTGTCATCAGTGTGCACATGTGTGGGATGGTTTGCTGCCCATGCTGCTGTTAAACGGACATGTCAGTGTATTTTGCCCACAGACACACGGTCATGGAAACACACTGACATGTACACAGACTCATTCACTTGAATGGATCTATGTGTGTCAGTGTCTCCAGTATGTGTGAAAACTGTCACCACACATACAGGACACACTGACATCTGAAACAGCCCTTTTTTTCCAACATGTTTTATTGATTTAAAGAGTATTACAATAAAAGAAAATCATACAAGTCTTGAAGTAACAAGCTTATTTGACAGGCGTAAAACTCACAATATTGATTTAAAGAGCATTTCCAAAAAGTAAGTCATACAGGTTTGAAGGTATCAAGCTTATTCGACGCTTATTTGACAGGCATAATACTCATAAATGTACTCCCTCCTCCCTTAACCCTCCCATCCCCCCAACATATAAACCCCTTAAACGACTCTGCATTTAACAATCAACAGGCTCAATGAATAGGATTATGTCTGCTAATTTTCTGAAGAAGATACCACTGGGTGTTTTCAAAATGTGTCCTTAGTTTGTCCCTGGTGTCCTGAGACAGAGATGGGATGAACAATGACCATGTGCTTAAAAACTTCCCAGTCAATTTCTCTTTATTTGTCAGGGTATCTAGCCAGTCCATTCGAAAAATATACATTATTTTGGAGTATATGAGAGATTTGGGTGTTGGTAATGGATTTAGCCAGTGCTGCAAGATACTTTTCCTGGCAGCTGAGGCCCATATTATCAACATGGCCTTAACATGTTTGGGGAATTTTTGTTGAGAGCTATCTAGAATATTAAATATTACCCATTGCGGTGTCAAAGGAAACAATATCCCACCAAGATTCTGCAATTCGGCATGGATAGACTGCCATAATTTTTGCACTTTGGGGCATCCCCACATGTGATGAAATATGTCTGTGTTTCCTGTCCCGCATTTGGAACATGTGAATGTGCCCCCTGGAGACATCCTAGACTTAATGTGTGGGGTAATATAAGCTCTATGTAGAAGTAATAAAGACATGTCTGCATAACTGCTGGATCACCTTCCGTTGCATCAAAGTGGCATCTAAGATTTCCCCGACTGATGTTCTGTATATCATTAACCCATCATGCTGGACCTGTCTTTTTGTCCTCCCATGACCATTGCTTACGCAACAGTGAAACGGCCCTTTTTAAAGTGAGAGTTGGCTGTGTGCTGCCACATAACTACAGCTCAGTTTAACCCCTGATGTCTTGGTCACGCCTGTGACTATTGCCCCAAACCTCCGTTTGTAAATTGAGCATTGAATCTATTGTAGCTGAGATATGGCCATTAATAGCCAGGTTGTATAGCATACTGCCTTGGCTACAAAATTGCCTCCCTGCAAACACAATTGAGATACATCCTTAGGAAGGGAAAGGGTTAATGACTACCCCAATTTACTTCTAGTTTTGGAAGGGAAGCAAATTTCCAGAAGCTGTGCCCTTTTTGAGGTCTATTTTGTAGGATTTTTCTGCGGGAAAAGAGGCACGTGGGTGGGAAGATATAAGAGCACCAGTTCAGGACAACCTCCCCAAATAGCCAGAACTGAAAACGTAGCTCACTCTTTACTGGCAACGCAAGCATTAAATAATTTCCCCTGAATTGGCTGCTTTCCCCTGTGATCATCTTAAAACACCATTCCAGCCTTTTTGTTTTTATTAATAGTAAAATAATTAAGCTCTGGAGTGGTGCAAACAATCAAAGTTCACGGACCCTAGCAATATACTTACCAGCTGCCATGTTCAGCTATTCCCGGAGCCTCTCCAGTCTAATGATGCAACTTCTGACTGACGGGAAGTTGGAGGTAACGGTCACAAGCTCTCAGTGTAAGGCCGGGGTCACACTTGCGAGTGTGATGCAAGAAACTTGCGCGAGTCTCTCGCATCAATACCCGTTAGTGCCGCCGGCACTCGGACCGGAGTGTGCGGCTGCATAGAAATATATGCAGCCGCACCCTCCGATCCCGAGTGCCGGCGGCAGTGTCGGGTATCGATGCGAGTTTCTCGCATCAAACTCGCAATTGTGACCCCTGGCCTAAGTCTTAGACCCTCGTTCGTAGACTTACATTGAGTTGTCACTTCTGGAGCGATCCGTCAGGTCACAAACTGCTGGAAACCTACCGGTGTGGCAGCAATAACGAATAAAGACAGAGGCTGATGAGTAATCTAAGTTCCATGCCCCTAGTATTATAGTGGCACCACTTCAGCAGTAAAATTACACAGAATACCTCTAATCCAGGCACTTTTAAAGCGCCACTCCAGTGGGGTTTTGTAAGTCTCTGGCTGACAGTATTACTCTTACCTGTCAACTGTTTGGGAGGTGTCAGGATCCCGTCTGGGTTGGAGCCGATGTTACTGCAAACACTAGGGGAAGCAGAGGCAGGTAACGTGGTCAGAGGATAGCCGGGTCGGTACACTGGAAAGGCGTTATTAGTAGCACTGGATCAGGCGGAGAGCGTAGTCAGAAGGGCAGGCCGAGGTCAGTTCACAGGAGAGCGGTATTGGTAGCAATGGATCAGGCGGAGAGCGTAGTCAGAAGGGCAGGCCGAGGTCAGTTCACAGGAGAGCGGTATTGGTATTGAGAGCTGCAGGAACAGCAGGAAACGCTTGACTAGAGGCTAAGAGCACAATAATCTCGCAATGACACACCCACAGGGCCAGGCTTATATAGGGTGTGTAATTGGCAATCAGAGGCCAATCAAGAGAGCACTGGGTGGAGCCGATCAGAAAGAACAGTCAATGGTATCTGGGTTCAGCAAGGAACCTTGCAGCCAGCAGAATAGCTCAGATGGTAGAGCTGCTGGCCGGTGGACAAGAGGTACTGGATTCGATTCCTGACAGTACTCCCTCCTTCCAGGATGGCCTCTAGACATCTCAGGAGATGGCTTATCTGGGTACCTCTGATGAAAGGCTCTTGTAAGTCTAGGAGCATGGACGTTGTCCTTTGGTTCCCATGAATTTTCCTCTGGTCCATAACCCTTCCACTGCACCAGATACTGCAGTTTACCTCTGAATTTTCGGGAGTCCAGAATCTTATCCACAATGTATTCTTCTTCACCACGGATCCTTTCTGGTGGAGGAGGTGGCTGAATTCTTCCTGGAAACGGGTTTTCACAAAAGGGTTTGAGCAAGGATATGTGAAATACTGGATGAATCTTTAGATTGTTGGGAAGTTTTAAACAAAAAGCAACCTGGTTAATTTTTGCAGAAATTTGAAAAGGTCCAATGAATTTTTGACCAAATTTGGAGGATGGTACATGTGTCTTTAGATTTTTAGTGGACAGCCAAACTTTTTGTCTCCAACCTGAAGAGCAGGGGCACTCTCCGATGTCTATCTGCTGCTTCCTTATATTCTTCCTGGGTCTTGAGTAACATCTCTGATAGTTCTTTCTGGGATTCCTGTAATTTTGCAAGCCTGTCATTAACAGCAGGAATGGGAGTGTTCACTGGCAGATTAGGGATAAATACTGGATGTAATCCATAGTTAGCAAAAAATGGGGTTTGAGATGTAGCGCTATGTATGGAGTTGTTGTAGGCAAACTCTGCTGTTGGTAAATAGTCCACCCAGTCATCCTGAAGATAGGAAATGAAGCAACGGAGGTATTGCTCCAAAGTCTGGTTCGTTCTCTCCGTTTGGACTGAGGATGGAAAGCGGTAGAAAGATTCACCGTGACTCCCAAGGCTGTACAGAAACTCTTCCAAAATTTTGACGTAAACTGAACGCCTCTGTCAGACACCACGCTGTCAGGAATTCCATGTAACCTGAATACCTCTTTAATCATCAGTTCTGCAGTTTTTTCAGCAGTAGGAATTCCTTCAGTTGGGATAAAGTGGGCCATTTTTGTGAGTCAGACCACTATGACAAGGATGACGGTCATCTGTTTGGACGGGGGTAGTTCCACAATAAAATCCATGGAAATAGATCCCCAAGGCCTGGATGGAACTGGGAGTGGTTGCAGGAGTCCTAGAGGAGACGATCGTGGGGTCTTGTTTCATGCGCATGTTAAACAGGTTGAAACATATTTCCTCACGTCCTTCCTACAATTAGGCCACCAAAAGAAACGAAGTAGTAAGTCTTGTGTTTTTGCAACTCCAGGATGTCCTGCCAGTTTAGAATCATGGACACTTTTGAGGACTTCAAGGCGAGAAGATTCAGGTACGTATATTTTGTGTTTCTGCATCCAAAACCCCTCTTTGAATGAAAGATCGATGTCTTCCGAAGGATGGTTAAGGAAAGAGTCCTCTTGGTATCCATTTTTAATTCTATTACATAGTCCTTTAGAGTGCAATATTCCCAAAAATTTTTAGGGCCTAGAATTGTATCATCATTACTAGACCTCTCCTGAGGTTCCGAACACATCCTGGACAGGGCATCAGCCTTGCCATTTCTTGAACCAGGCCGGTAAGAAATTATAAAATTGAATCTTGAGAAAAATAAGGCCCATCGTACTTGTCTTGCAGACAATCTTTTTGCTGTACGGAGGAATTCAAGATTCTTGTGGTCCGTGAGGACAGTCACAGGGTGATTAGCACCTTCCAGAAGATGTCTCCACTCGGAGAAGGCAACTTTAATGGCTAACAGTTCTTTATTACCTATGTCGTAGTTTTCCAGGACGTCCCCCTGACAGCACTATGGAGGACGTCCTCCTCCTCCTTACAGGGACAGGAAGCACACGAGAGGTTAAAAGGTCCCACTCCTCCCCCTATACCTCAGTGTTTTTCCTGTCCCTGCATGGAGGGACACACGAGAGATCGCTGCGAGGACGCAGTAACTTACCAGGCCCAGGGGGATCGTGCGGTTCGTCCAAATCCTTCCCCCTGTCAAGAGGTCCAGAGCCGAAACTCCCTCCTTGGGAGTCCCTCTGCTCCAAAGACCGGGGGCGGACGAGCTCCCGGGTAAGAGCCGCTCCTTCCGTTGGGAGGCTCTCGGCTCAGGCGTCTTCCTCCTGGTCCAGGGAGGAACGCCGAACAGGCCTCGACTGGAAACTGAGCGTCACTTCCGGTGACGCGAAAACGTGAGGTCAGTGGGCGTTCCGGAATAGAACGCAGGAGGTCGGAAAGCGTCTCAGAGGTATCGCAAAACTTCATGCGTTCGGAAGTAGAACGCAAAAAGGTATGGAAAGCGCGTCGTGTTGGTTTTTTGCGTTCCAGGTGGAACGCAGTATGGGCGGCGCTAAAGACGTCGCAGAACGCTATAAAAGCGCGCGAAAGGTAGCGTTTGAATGCTGATCGCTAATCTGGTAACAGAGTATGTGCAGCAGCTACCATAGTAGTCCTAAGGCAGCAAAGTAAACCTTTTCTGCGGATGGACATGGAGTCTGAGAAATCCAGAGAGGAGGCAGGGGACAAGGATACTTCATCTACACCTTTGCAGACAGTGAAGAGAGGCAAAGCCTCGGCGAAAACTAATCGCTGTTCTACATGTCAGACGAAGCTTCCTGACGCTTATAAAAAGCGGTCTGTTGTACTTGTACAGCAGCAGTCTTGGAGCAAGAAAGATCTTCGTTATTATCGGACTTAAGGATCCTGATTAAGGAAGAAGTGCAGGCATCATTATCAGCTAGTTCACAACAGCAGCCCACTAGTCAGGGTCCAAGCCGTAAGAGGCCTAGGATGGAGTTGGAAGAGGAACCGGATCTGGAATCAGAAGAAAACGTGGAGATGCAGTACTCGGAGCAGGAAGAAGGTGAAGTTCAGACGGAAGTCCAGGAAAGGGCCAGGAGGTACCTGTTCCCGGTGGAAGATACGGATGACTTGGTCCAGGCTGTAAGAAGTACTATGCATGTGGAAGATGTCCCACGACCCCAATCCAGACAGGATTTGATGTTTGGAGGTCTTGCAGCTCAGATCGATAAAGTTTTTCCTATTAGTGACCATATAAAAACCATGATACTGTGTGAAAGGAAGGACGCAGAGCGGAGACTGGTAATGTCACGTGACTTTAAAAACCGTCTTCCTTTTGATCCTGAGGAATCAAAGCTGTGGGAAGAAACACCTAGAGTGGATGTGCCAATTGCAAAAGTGGCTAAAAAGACTTCGATTCCTTTTGAGGACTCTTCAAGTCTTAAAGATCCTATGGATCGCAAGGCGGACATCCTCCTTAAGCGGCCTGGGAGTCTTCAGCGGCCTTAATAAGGACCAATATTGCGGCTACTTCGGTAGCTAGGTCTATGTGTTTCTGGATGAGTCAGTTGGAGGATCAACTGGCTAATAGGACCCCTAGAGCTGAAATTTTAGAATCTCTTCCTCTTAAGTCAGCAACAGCCTTTCTGGCTGATACCTCGGCTGAGTCAGTCAGGTTTTCTGCCAGAAATAGCTCTTTATCCAATGCAGTCCGGAGGGCTATTTGGTTGAAATCCTGGTCGGGGGATAATGCCTCTAAAAATAATTTATGTTCATTACCATTTGCAGGATCAAAGGTATTTGGTCAGGCATTGGATGATATTCTGGAGGCCTCAGATAGCAAAAAAGGATTTCCAGAGGAGAAGCCTAAAAAGTTTCAATCCTTTCGGAAGAAACCAGCCTTCCGTAGACAACCATTTTATAAGGACACAGGTAGACCTAGCAGGGGAACATATAAGGGTTCCTATACTCAAAATAGAGGAAATAGGAGCTCACTGTTTGGATCTTCCTCAAAACCTAGAAAGCAATGACGCCAGGCACATAGGGGGCCGACTTTTGTTCTCGGCAGAGAACTGGGAAAAGGTCACCAAAAACGAGTGGGTCCTACAAACTATAAAGGAAGGTTACAGAATAGAACTGGTAGCCTATCCGCCCCAGAGATACATTTCTTCCACTGTGGTTCAGGAAAATTTAGGAATGTTTCAAGACATCCAAGACTTAATCTCTTCAAAAGTCATTGTGCCAGTTGTTGGGTCAGAGGAAAAGTCGGGTCACTATTCCTCTCTCTTTCCAATAATGAAACCGTCAGGAGAGTCAAGAACAATTCTGAATCTCAAACCGTTGAACAAGTATGTTCGCTACAAAAGATTCAGAATGGAGTCTATAAAGTCAACAATTCCATTGATAGACAAAAATTCGGTAATGTGTACCCTAGACTTAAAAAATGCCTACTATCAGGTGCCCATCCATCCAGCCTCGCAGGAACTTCTAAGATTTGCTGTAAGCCTACCAGAATCCATCTGCCACTTCCAGTTTCAGGGTCTGCCATTCAGACTAGCTTCTGCTCCCAGAGTTTTTATGAAGCTAATATCAGAGGTCGTAGCCTATCTAAGAAACCAAGGAATTGTAGTAATACCTTACTTGGACGACTTTCTGTTAGTGGCTCGATCAGCAGAAATTCTAAATTACCATACAGAGCGAACAATGGCGGTATTAGAATTTCTCGGTTGGGTGACAAATCGAGAGAAATCTCACCTAACTCCCAGTACAAAAAGAATATTTTTAGGAGTACTCCTCGATTCAAGAGCCAGAACAGCTTTCCTGCCAGAGGTCAAGCAAAGATCTTTGAAAAAGAAAGTGATAGAGATGGTAAAGAACCGGGTTACCATTCGAAGAGCTATGCAAATTCTGGGAGTAATGACATCATGTATACCATGCGTCAGGTGGGCTCAAGCTCATTCAAGACCCCTACAAAGAGAGGTGCTATCGTGGTGGGATCGTCATCAGTCATCCCTAGACAAAAGGATCCACCTCTCGGCAAGAGCAAAGAGGTCGTTAGTTTGGTGGGCACAAAGCAAAAATCTCAGAAGAGGAGTTCTTTGGATTCCATCCCCATATATAGTAATAACTACAGATGCAAGCGCATGGGGGTGGGGAGCCCATCTAGAAGGGAAGTTTCTGCAAGGCAGATGGCCAGAGAAAATCAGACGAATGTCATCGAATTACCGAGAGTTGTATGCGATCTGGGAATCCTTAAGAAGGAATCAGGACTGTTTAAGAAACCAGCACGTCAAGATCCTATCGGACAACATGACAGCAGTAGCCTTCATCAAACATCAAGGAGGCTCTCGATACAGAACACTGCAGGATCTTGCAGAGAAGATATTTGTATGGGCAGAACGAACGATCCTTTCCATAACTGCAGTTCATCTGGAGGGTTCACAAAACCTAGTGGCAGATTATTTGAGCAGACAGAAGATCTATCCGACAGAGTGGGAGTTAAACCAGAAGGTCTTCCGGTTATTATGTCAACGTTGGGGAACACCTCAAGTGGACCTATTTGCTACAAGAAAAAATGCAAAACTACCAAGGTTTTTTTCACTGAACCCAGCAGACAATCCGGAAGGAGTAGATGCCTTGAGTCAGAGGTGGAACGAACCTCTAAATTATGCATTCCCGCCAATAGCATTGATACCAGCAGTTCTGAGGAAGATAAGGGAAGACGGTGCGTCAGTGGTACTAATAGTTCCGTTCTGGCCAAGGAGGAGCTGGTTTCCTCTACTGGGGGCCATGACCAGAGAGGATCCAATCGAGCTTCCCCAGTGGAAGGACATAGTGCACCAGGGACCAGTTCTACACCAGGACCCAGAAAGATTGCACCTGTCAGCCTGGATCCTGAACGGGACATTCTAAAAGCTCGTGGTCTTTCAGATCAAGTGATAACAACGATTCAGGCCAGCAGAAAACCTGTAACTTCAGCAATATATTATAAGATCTGGAAGAAGTTCTGTCTGGAAGGTGGCAGCTCTGATGTTGTAGCCAGAGTCCCGGATGTTCCGCGAGTACTGGATTTTCTTCAAACAGGGTTTAATATGGGTCTTAGACCTAGTACACTTAAAGTACAGATCTCAGCTTTAAGTACTTACATGGATTACCCTTTAGCTTCACACCCTTGGGTGGTTAGATTCGTTAAAGCAATCCAAAGATTAAGGCCTACTATAAGGCAATTGTCTCCCCCCTGGGATTTAAATCTAGTTCTGGGGGCACTTTGTAAAACTCCTTACACTCCAAATAAGGATTTGCCTATTTCTCTCCTATCTATGAAAACAGCCTTATTGGTAGCTATTACCACAGCCAAAAGAATAGGGGAAATTCAGGCGTTATCCATTAAGGACCCATATATGCAGATCAGAGAGGATCATGTGGTATTAAAACTTGACCCTGCTTTCATGCCCAAGGTAGCCTCTTTGCAAAATCGCAATCAGGAAATAATACTTCCATCCTTTTGTGAAAAACCTTCAAATGTTAAAGAACAAGCTTTACACTCCTTGGATGTTAGACAGGCAGTAATTGATTACCTAGAGGCCACTGGGGGCTGGAGGAAAGACCCTAATTAGTTTATTTTATATGGAGGTAAAAATAAGGGTAAAAAAGCTTCTAAGCCTTCCATCGCAAGATGGATTACCACCTTAATCATAAAAGCTTACAGATCTGAAGGTGTAGTTTGTCCCATAAAAATAAAAGCCCATTCTACCAGAGCATTGTCAGCCTCATGGGCAGAAAGAGCAGGAGCATCTTTAGAACAAATTTGTAAAGCAGCCTCTTGGGCTACGATAAATACCTTTTGCAGGCACTACAAACTAGATGTGCTAGCAGGACAACAGACGGCATATGGTAGAAAAGTATTACAGGCCGTAGTCCCACCCTAGGAGGGTTTCTTTGGTACTCTCCATAGTGCTGTCAGGGGGACGTCCTGGAAAATGGGTATTATACCTACCGATAATTCGGTTTCCAGGAGTCCATCCTGACATCACCGTTAGTTCCCTCCCTTGTCTATGTTCATGTATATGCTAATTCATATGATGTAATATGTTTAAGTAATTAAATATTGTCACTTGTATTGATCCATGGTATGGTACTTGTCAAATCACTGAGGTATAGGGGAGGAGTGGGACCTTTTAACCTCTCGTGTGCTTCCTGTCCCTGTAAGGAGGAGGAGGACGTCCTCCATAGTGCTGTCTGGATGGACTCCTGGAAACCGAATTATCGGTAGGTATAATACCCATTTTTTTCTGCAGATGACATGGTGTGGGAAAGAAACGCACATGGGTGAAGTTGCATTTTGTCCCCAACTCGCTGAGACAGAATGGCCCCCACTGCAGAGTCCGAGGCGTCCACTTCGACAGTAAATGGCAATTCAGGATTTGGGTGAACTAACAATGGAGCAGATGTAAAAAGAGTTTTCAACTTGTCAAAAGCCTCCTGTGCCTCCGGAGACCAGAAAAATGCTTTGGTCTTTTTTGTTAGTGTAGTAATTGGTAGTATGATCCGTGAAAAGTTCTTTATAAATTTTCGGTAAAAATTTGCAAATCCTATGAAACGCTGGACGTCTTAAATTTCTTGGAACAGGCCAGTCCACTACAGCATTGATTTTGCTGGGATCCATGCTCAGACCTTCTGGGGAGATGATATATCCCAGAAATTGAATACTGGTTTGTTCAAACTCACATTTTTCAAGTTTAATATAAAGATGGTTCTCCTGTAGACGTTCCAAGACTAACTGGACGTGCCTGCGATGCCTTCCAAGGTGTCTGAAAATATAAGAATGTCATCGAGATAAGCCACAACGAATTGATCCAAGAAATCTCGAAATACATCATTAATAAAATGTTGAAAGGTGGCTGGGGCATTGCTAAAGCCAAAGGACATAACCAGAGATTCAAAATGTCCATATCTCATTCTGAAGGCGGTCTTCCACTCATCTCCTGGGCGAATCCGTATGAGGTTGTAAGCCCCTCTAAGATCCAGCTTCGTAAAGATTTTCGCAGAACGGAGTCTCTCGAATAGTTCAGGAATCAAGGGTAGCGGGTAGCGATTCTTGACGGTGATATTATTAATCTCTCTGTAGTCAATACATGGCCGCAGAGTGGAGTCTTTCTGTTCAACAAAGAACAGGGGTGCCCCAGCTGGAGATGTGGAAGGTCGAATAAAGCCTTTCTCTAAGTTTTCATCCAGGAACTCTCTTAATACCTTCAATTCAGGTTCGGAAAGATTGTAAATCCGCCCAAATGGAATGGTTGTTCCTGGCAGCAATTCAATGGGACAGTCGTAAGGACGGTGAGGAGGTAATTGATCTGCTTTCTTCTTACTGCAAACATCAGAGAACTGCTGATATTGAGGTGGTAGTTTCTCTTCCTTCTCATGCGAAATCTCAGAGATTTGGACTTGTTGGAGAACAGGGGGTTCCTTATGACAATTATTCTTGCAGTAGTCAGATGGAAAGGTGATGGTCCTTGATGCCCAGTTGATAGAAGGGTTATGGATTGAAAACCAGGGGATCCCTAGGATAACCGGAAATTTCGGAGATGAAATAAGGTGGAAACTGACAGCTTCATAATGATCCGGTTCAATACAAATCTCAAGTTCGATTGTCTCATGCGTGACAGGTCCAGAAGACAAGGGTGATCCATCCACAGTTTCCATTTCAATTGGTGTGGATTTGGTCCTACTGGAAATATTGTTATCATGTGTAAATTTTAAGTCCATAAAATTTCCTCCTGCTCCCGAATCCAACAGGGCAGAGCATTGTATTTTTTGGGTGCCCATTACAACCTGAATGGGGATTACAAAATGAGATGATGTAGTATTTATTTTGTCTGTTTCTGGTGTTACTGATGAGATAGTCTGCATGATGGAATCCGACTGCTGAGAAAGGTCCATATTGCTGGCAGACCTGTTGTTTTTTAAAGGCTATAGTCCTTTTGTTAGGACAGTTGATGGCATAGTGTCCAGGGTCCCCACAATAGAAGCAGAGATGTTCTACACGTCGCCTCTCCTTCTCCTGTGCAGAGAGTGGTCTTCGGATGACGTCGATCTGCATCGGTTCAGACATGCCTTGCGTCTTTTCTTGGTGGTCTGATGCTGAAAATGAGAAGCCAGGGCTATTCCCAAGTGCTCGCAGTCTCTCCTTTCTCCTTTCAGTAAGTCTCTGGTCTATCCGGATACACAGTTGAATAAAGTCCTCCAACTGGTCAGGGGTCTCAACCCTGGCAAGCTCGTCTTTCACTGGTTCTGATAACCCTCGTCGAAATTGACTTCTCTGGGCCGCTGAATTCCAGGTGGTGTCGGCCACCCAGCGACGGAACTCCGATGTATATTCCGCAACAGAGCGATGTCCTTGGCGCAAATTATGTAATTTGGTTTCTGCTGTGGCACAGCGGTTTGGGTCATCAAAAACTTGATTCATAGCTGCGATGAAAGCTTCCAGGTCATTAAGGAGGCCATAGTCCTTTTCTACATAAGGTGAAGCCCAAGCAAGGGCTTCATCCGTCAAGAGATTTATCATAAAAAAAACTTTCTTCCTCTCACTGGTAAAGGGAGCAGGTTGCATCTGGAAGTATATGCGGCATTGATTGAGGAATCCTCGGTACTGCTGGCGACCCCCACTGAACTTTGCAGGCAGCGGCAGCCGCGCGTTTGATTCGGACCCTGAATTGCGCACGTCCAGAAGTTGTTTTTGTAGCTCAATTACTTCCTGTTGTAGACCCGTGAACTCAGTTTGTAACTTGGAATATTTTCCTTGATAGTTAGTACAAAAATTTTGAAGTTCCGTAACTTGCTGCCTCAGGGTGCTTACAGCGGACTCCATTTTGGCGCGAGATTATTCTGTCAGGATCCCTTCTGGGTTGGAGCCGATGTTACTGCAAACACTAGGGGAAGCAGAGGCAGGTAACGTGGTCAGAGGATAGCCGGGTCGGTACACTGGAAAGGCATTATTAGTAGCACTGGATCAGACGGAGAGCGTAGTCAGAAGGGCAGGCCGAGGTCGGTTCACAGGAGAGCGGTATTGGTAGCAATGGATCAGGCGGAGAGCGTAGTCAGAAGGGCAGGCCGAGGTCAGTTCACAGGAGAGCGGTATTGGTAGCAATGGATCAGGCGGAGAGCGTAGTCAGAAGGGCAGGCCGAGGTCAGTTCACAGGAGAGCGGTATTGGTATTGAGAGCTGCAGGAACAGCAGGAAACGCTTGACTAGAGGCTAAGAGCACAATAATCTCGCAATGACACACCCACAGGGCCAGGCTTATATAGGGTGTGTAATTGGCAATCAGAGGCCAATCAAGAGAGCACTGGGTGGAGCCGATCAGAAAGAACAGTCAATGGTATCTGGGTTCAGCAAGGAACCTTGCAGCCAGCAGAATAGCTCAGATGGTAGCGCTGCTGGCCGTTGGACAAGAGGTACTGGGTTCGATTCCTGACAGGAGGTTTCCCTTTTTTTCTGGGATTCTCCAGTGTATTCCCAGACTCTCAAGAACCGCATATTAATCCAGGTGCTGACAAAACCTCACAAAGCATCTTTTCCAAATGATTTCGGTCATGCTCCATCATTTGACGGAGCTCCACTATTGGAGCATTTTTGTTCCAATGATTTTTGTGCTCCATATTCACTGGCAGATAATCCGCTGTGATTTACCATGGCAGCATGGTGCGTAAGATTGTGAAAAATATATCAAAATAAATTGAGTGTGCAATGGCGCATCATGTAATTTTATGCTGTGGATGTAGGTGCGCCTTTCACCCTTTGCAATGCAAAGCATGAAATGTGGAGGAGATGTCACTGCTTCATGTCCTCAGTGCCAATATCACAGGAGAAGCTAGCATTAGGGGACTTGAAGCTCATGCAGGGATCTTTCTATACTTACCAAGTTTTTGAAATGCAATTTCCTAAGTATATTACGAACCTTGTAGATTTCTGCCCCTGATTTTATTATTTGGAACAGGAAAACCAATATAAATGTGTATATTCGAATAATTTTGTAAGAAATTTTTATTATCAAATTTAAATACACAAACATATAAAAAATATCCAAACTATTTCTTGTAGGTAGAAGTGCAGCAATTGGGGAGATTTTTATAAGAACAGGGCCAGGTTTGTTTAGCATCATACTTGGCCCTCTGTTCATCCACTGATGTGACTGGCGGTGTTTGAAGCTGCTGATCTCCTCTTGTGTGGAGCTGGCAGTGTAGGGGTGTCAACATTGCTCACTCATTACCGGAGAATACAATGGTAGCCATCTGGGTTTTGTACTAAAAAAATGAAATAAAAAATTAAATTTTGCATATGTAAGAATACAGTCTGACAGCTGTTTTTTGGGTTTTCTCAAATATGACTCTCTTGCTGGTTGTCTTTCGTAAGATCCTTTTAGTTGCAGCTGTAGGCAATTGTCATTTTATTATTGAATTCATTGCTAAAAGATTAGGAGTGCAAGGTTTAACAAGGTTGTTTTGAGATGTGAAATATTATTTTTGTTTTTGTTAATAGTAGAAATTTAGATTTATGCAGGTGACAGATCCATCCAAGGACGGATCCAAATGGCTCCTGATGAGCCCCCAATCACTATAATGAATCCTGTAACTGTATAGGAAAAAAATGTTGCTGCATACTTAAAAGATATGAAATCTGTTCACATCGCTGGGGAGCATCTGCTGCAAAGTTCAAGAAAAACTGTGCTGCACTACATGTCCTGTAGCATGCACATATACTGTCCGGGGGCTAAGCCTGCGTATCGGTGCCCTTCACTACTTAATGCCCATTTAGTTGGTTTTGACACTGGTATATTTGGAACAATTATTTACAGCTGCCATTGATCGGCTGAAGGTTTAGGCCTCTTTCACACATCCGTTGTGCCCTCCGGCATTTTTTTGTCCAACCGCATCCGGCGAAATGTAATGCCAGATGTGTTTTTTTTCCATTGACTTTCATTAGCGCCGGATCGCGCCTGATGTTATTGCTTTGTATCCGTTTTTGTCCGGATCCGGCGGAAATGTACATTCCGGCGGCCGGACAAAACGGAGCATGTAACGTTTTTTTTTTTTGCCGGAGCCGCCTGATGTGCCTGAAGCGGCGCATCAGGCGGCCGGAAACAATAGAATTCAATGGAACCGGATCAGACTTTTGTGCAATCCGGCAAAAGTCTGATCCGGATTCTGGAAACTACTACTACTACTAACATTTTCCAGTGTCTCCGGGCATCAGAAACCCTCTTTTTCTGGGTTCAAAAGTTCAGGTCGGATCCAGCAAAAAACCGGATCCGTTGCATCAGTTTTTTTGTTTCAGCGCCGGATCCGTCCCTTCAGGTGTTCGACGGATCATGCCTGATACAAAAAGACGGATGTGTGAAAGAGGCCTTAGGCTACTTTCACACATCAGTTTTTTTTTAATCAGGTATAATCCGTCCTATGCCTGATAGGACGGATCCGGCGCTGATTTTAAAAAACTGATGCAACTGATCAGGCTTTTTGCCTGATCCGTTCTGACCTTTTCAACCCGGAAATATAAAATTTCCATGTTGAAAATGCAGGCTTGAATGTCCGGACCGAGGAGAGAGAGAGACAAAGAGAGAGAGAGAGACAAAGAGAGAGAGAGAGAGACCGACCTTGGGCGCCGGATCAGTTTTCGGATTTGTCAATGGTCCGGCTCCATAGGTTTGCATTGTTTCCGGCCGCCTGAAGTGCCGATTCAGGCACTGTCAGGCGCCTCCGGAAAAAAACAAAACGTTGCAGCAAGCGTCTTGTCCGCCCGCCGGAATGTACAATTCCGACGGATCCAGCCAAAAACGGATGCAACGCAGTGACATCAGGCGTGATCCGGCTCTAATGTAAGTCAATGCTAAAAAAACGCATCCGGTACCGGATCCATTTTTTTAAAAACACGCCTGATTCAAAAAGCCTGATGTGTGAAAGCAGCCTTAGTGTGCATTGTGCAAGGAGAAAAATGTATATTCACCATCCTCTTCCTCCAGTATAAAAGTCTCCAGGATGACCTTTATCATCAGTTTATGGTTGGGGGTCTTTATCTACACAAAATGGTTTGAAAACCCCTTTCTGTAAATAAATACCCAGCTTTTTTTATAGCCATAATTATACTTGGAGTTGTAATTTAGGAACAGCTGGCTCTGTACAAGGCTCCTGGAAAATCTGTAAGTTACATAAGGAAATCATGTATATGGTAATATGGATTATTGGACTTGTGGCATGTGCACAGTGGGGCCGATCTATTCTGACTAAGTTATCGGCAGTAAATTATAGCGGAGCTGTTGGTATAGTGTGCATTATATACAGTACTCAAAAAAAAAAAAAAAAGGGAACACTCAAATAACACATCCTAGATCTAAATGAATGAAATATTCTCATTGAATACTTTGTTCTGTACAAAGTGGAATGTGCTGTCAACATTATCACACAAAAATCATCAAAGGAAATCAAATTTTTGAACCAGTGGAGGCCTGGATTTGGAGAGACCCCTAAAATGAAAGTGGAAACAAGTCAAAATGATGCTCTGTATTGTGTGTGGCCTCCACGTGCCTGTATGACCTTTCTACAACGCCTGGGCATGCTCCTGATGAGGTTGCGGATGTTTTCCTGAGGGATCTCCTCCCAGACATAGACTAAAGCATCCGTCAACTCCTGGACAGTCTGTGGTGCAATGTGACGTTGGTGGATGGAGCGAGACATGCTGTCCCAAATGTGCTCAATTGGATTCAGGTCTGGGGAACGGGCAGGCCAGTCCATAGCTTCAATGCCTTCATTTTGCAGGAACTGCTGACACACTCCAGCCACATGAGGTCTGGCATTGTCCTGCATTAGGAGGAACCCAGGGCAAACCACACCAGCATATGGTCTCACAAGGGGTCTGAGGATCTAATCTCGGTACCTAATGGCAGTCAGTCTACCTCTGTTGAGCACATTGAGGGCTATGTGGCGCTCCAAAGAAATGCCACCCCACACCATTACTGACCCACTGCCAAACCAGTCATGCTGAAGGATGTTGCAGGCAGCAGGTTCAAATTCAACACATGTGACAAACGTGACAGGGTCTGGAGACACCGTGGAGAGCGATCTGCTGCCTGCAACATCCCTCAGCATGACCGGTTTGGCAGTGGGTCAGTAATGGTGTGGGGTGGCATTTCTTTGGAGGGCCACACAGCCAGAGGTAGCCTGACTGCCATTAGGTACCGAGATGAGATCCTCAGACCCCTTGTGAGACCATATGCTGGTGCGGTTGGCCCTGGGTTCCTCCTAATGCACGACAATGCCAGACCTCATGTAGCTGGAGTGTGTCAGCAGTTCCTGCAAGATGAAGGCGTTGAAGCTATGGACTGGTCTGCCCGTTCCCCAGACCTGAATCCGATAGAGCACATCTGGGACAGCATGTCTCGCTCCATCCACCAACGTCACGTTGCACTACAGACTGTCCAGGAGTTGACGGATGCTTTAGTCCAGGTCTGGGAGGAGATCCCTCAGGAGAACATCCGCAACCTCATCAGGAGCATGCCCAGGCATTGTAGGGAGGTCATACAGGCACGTGGAGCCCGCACACAATACTGAGCATCATTTTGACTTGTTTTCACTTTAATTTTGTCTTGATTTTCATTTTGACTTGTTTCCACTTTCATTTTGGGGGTCTCTCCAAATCCAGGTCTCCATTGGTTCAAAAATTTAATTTCCATTGATGATTTTTGTGTGATTATGTTGACAACACCTTCAACTTTGTACACAACAAAGTATTCAATGAGAATATTTCATTCATTTAGATCTAGGATGTGTTATTGGAGTGTTCCCTTTATTTTTTTGAGCAGTGTATATATTGTAGCTGTCCAATGAGTTTGTCTATAAAACAAATTAACTCACATTTTTGCAGTGTAGCTGTAAAGCAGGATTCATCTAGCATATTTCTGACCATCTGGGGGGACAAAGAACCAGGTTAGAATCTGTATATTGCCAGGAAAACGCCCAACATTGTACAGTATAATATGGTAAGGATAATGTACAAATGATAAGCTACATAGTGCGTTGCTTTGCGTAATATCGAGCACAATAGTTTGGAGGGAGTGCTCGATATGTCATCTGACATGATCTGATTGCTGGATTAAGTTGCATGTTCCATTATAATAAGCAATTAATTAGATATCTGTGCATGATGTAGCTGAAATCCGTCCTCTGCTCTTATTTTTTTGTGTTTTTGTAGTATGTGACAATTGGAGTTTATTTGCCAACTGGTGGCCAAAAGTTATTCCCTCTGCCTCTCCCATTCGAGTTATGTGTTTTTTCTGGGGAGAAGGAAAGAGGCTATTGCCAGACTCCTAGTAGTGTCTTATCTTCTGCAGGAAAAGGATCGGACAGTCAACATGGCTGATCATTCTGGAGAAAGTTGGGGCACACACTGATGATTTGTCCTAATGTAACCTCATTTGATGCCAGTTATGAAAACCTTTGAATGTTGTCACCAGAAATGGGAAACCAGGAAAGCCTAAGCTGTTGGATTCTTATTATTTGAGATCCTTTCTAAGTGTAATAGACTATTCGTAAACTTCGCAACCTTGTGGTTATGTGCTGCTTATAATATAAGGAAATTGGTAAATCCCAGGTATCTTCATTCGATCATGTAACCTTATAATAAATACCTACCATGTCACTCAGCAGAATATGGATCCCATGGGGGCCAGTCCTGGAGATCCGTAAGATGTGGTTTGCCGGGACACTGAATAGGTCGGCCAGTTTATTGGTCAGTTCGGCTGCAGTCACATCTTCCATGTAGATCTCCTGATATAAGGCTGAGAGAAATAGAAAATGAACCCATTAATTATTCCACTGTACATCACCTCACCCCTGTTATTTCATTTTATATCTCCTATATAACTTAGCTGAAAGCGCATCACCATTGGCCGCTTAAAGATTAAAAAACATTAATGACAACTGATGTTACTTCCAGGCCTTCTGTTGCTGGCGGTCATAAGAGAACCAAAACCTGTTTTCTTATGGCTTTGATATTCCTTGCCTGTCAGAAGCAATCTCGAGCCACTGGCTGAAGACTGTCATTTTACATTGCGGTTATGTGTGAGAGTATGGCTTTGGGCGTATGGGTGTTGACTTTTACACTACCTATAGTTTGTTTTTATTCTTTCTGTGCCTATTTCATATGCATGCTATATTGTACTATATCTCTAATTCCCCAACTTTTCCAGATTAGGGAGCCCCATTGCGGAGACTGTTCTCCTTAGTGACTTTACGACTGTAGAGGAGGCAGGAGCACTGGCACATTAATACGTCATGGCACCATAAATGCCAGAGTCGGTCTTATCTAATGCTAACAATAAGGTTTCAGTCACATGGTTGTTCTGTCCTTTTTCATTCTACTTTGTATATGATGTAGGACGAAACTGCTATATTATGAGAAGTACCCATGTGTAAGGAAAGTTCATGGCTCCTCATTTCCTCTTTAAATAACATTCCCACGGAATGGATGGGGCGAGATTAGGATTTATTTTTGCCCAGAGAGATACCATCTTGGATGGTTCTTGCAACCAGAATGCTACAGGTTGCTGATCTCTTGATTTCTACATTTTAGACTACTTCTTTAGCAATTTTGGGCTTTTCTTGGCATGGAACATTAAACTGAAAAATTTCTAAAATAGTGGCTTGCACATAACTGTTGGATTCTCACCATAGTTGTGGTGCAGTCATTATACCGTACTGTGCAAAATATTTTAGGCATGTGTAGAAAAAAAAAACTGCAAAGTAAGAATGCTTTAAAAAATAGAACTGTCAAAGGATGTCTACCACTCGGATAATCCCTTTTCAATTTGAATGTTTGCCCCTGTTAATATAAAACCCCCTGTATTCACCTCCCCTGGTGGCACCATGCCACCGTGTGTGCACTCATGTCCCCAGGGCTCACTTAAGGTTATGTCACGTGAGCCCTGCACCCAATTGGCAGTTGCGTCACTCTCCTCACCTTCGGATATATCAGACATCATGAGAAAGTGAGCAACCAGTTGCAGCTCTGACTTCCTCTTGATTAGTTATGTCTGAAAGCGATGATTGACTGTGACGCAAGCCCTGTTGTGGCACAGGGCTCACGTGATATGCCCTCCTATGAGCCCTGGGACCGCATGAGCTGACACCTCTGGAATGGGGATACCACGGGAGGAGAGTATGCATATTATTATTTTAACACGGTTTGGGAAACTCTGAAGGGGTTGTCCTAGTGATGGACAACCCCGTTAAAGGGACTCTGTCAGCACAGAATGACTGTTCAAATTAAATCCTGCCACTCTGGTCCCGCCATTAAGCACAATCATTTAAATACACCGTCTCACCTGCTTGGTTTCAGTATACCTTCAACCTTCTTTGGATCTATGAATCCAGAGCTGTCAATCAAAAAAGGTTGAGGGTGGAGATAGAGGGACAACAAGCATGGGCAAGAGTATTTAAATGATTGGCCCCGCCATGAAGCGCAATCATTTTAAATACACCTTCCCACCTGCTTGTTACCCTCTATCTCCATACTCCCCTTTATTTGATTGACAGCTCTGGCTTCATAGAGCTGGAGAAGGTATACTGAAACCAAGCAGATGAGAAGGTGTATTTAAATGATTGGCCTCAAAATAATGCACAAAGCGCCTGTACTTAGTTTGAACAGTCATTTTGTACTGATAGTCCCTTTAATAGTTTATCAATAACAAGATGCAAAAAGAAAGAACACAAGAAGTGTTAAATCAAATAAGTATTTTGGTGTGACCACCCTTTTCTAGAGCATCTATAAGAATTGATGCTGTTTTGAAGGCAAAATCGGGGACTTTGGTATAATTGGTTACTCATGCATCGAACTACAATCCTACAAAACGGTGATAATGGTCATCATTTTCATATGTAGGTTGAAATACTGTTATTAACTGAAACAGTTGTGTGTAGGAGGCTTTAAAACTGAGTAAGGAGCAGCTAAACTGCTACAAAAGTGATGAAGAAGACCGTATCGTGTCACAGGTAATACACCATGGCAAGACTAGCCACAACCGCAAGACACAAGGTAGTTATACCATATATCAGCAAGATGTCAGAGCAAACAAGGGTAACAAGATTTGCTGTTTAACCCCTTCACCCCCAAGGGTGGTTTGCACGTTAATGACCGGGCCAATTTTTACAATTCTGACCACTGTCTCTTTATGAGGTTATAACTCTGGAACGCTTCAACGGATCTTCGCGATTCTGAGATTTTCTCGTGACATATTGTACTTCATGATAGTGGTAAAATTTCTTCCATATAACTTGCATTTATTTATGAAAAAAACGCAAATATGGCAAAAATTTTGAAAATTTTGCAATTTTCAAACTTTGAATTTTTATTCCCTTAAAACAGAGAAATATGTCACACAAAATAGTTAAGAAATAACATTTCCCACATGTCTACTTTACATCAGCACAATTTTGGAAACAAAATTTTTTTTTGTTAGGAAATTATAAGGGTTAAAAGTTGACCAGCGATTTCTCATTTTTACAACAAAATTTACAAAGCCATTTTTTTTCGGGACCACCTCATATTTGAAGTCACTTTGAGGGGTCTATATAGCAGAAAATACCCAAAAGTGACACCATTCTAAAAACTACACCCCTCAAGGTACTCAAAACCACATTCAAGAAGTTTATTAACCCTTCAGGTGCTTCACAGGAGCTGAAGCAACATGGAAGGAAAAAATTAACATTTTACTTTTTAGTCACAAAAATGATCTTTTACAAACATTTTTTTTATTTTCACAAGGGAAAAAGGAGAAAAAGGACTGATAAAGTTGTTGTGCAATTTCTCCTGAGTACGCCGATACCCCATATGTGAGGGAAAACCACTGTTTGGGCACACGGCAGAGCTCGGAATGGAAGGAGCGCAGTTTGACTTTTCCAAACCAAAATTGGCTGGAATTGAGAACGGACGCCATGTCGCGTTTGGAGAGGCCCCGATGTGCCTAAACAGTGGAAACCCCCCACATGTGACCCCATTTTGGAAACTAGACCCCCTAAGGAACTTATCTAGATGTGTGGTGAGTAGTTTGAACCCTCAAGTGCTTCACGCAAGTTTGTAATGTAGAGCCGTGAAGAAAAAAAAATCATATTTTTTCCACAAGCATGATGTTTTAGTCCCCAAATTTTTATTTTCCCAAGGGTAAGAGGAGAAATTGAACCACAAAAGTTGTTGTCCAACTTATCCTGAGTACGCTGATACCCCATATGTGGGGGGGAACCACTGTTTGGGCGCACGGCAGGGCTTGAAAGGGAAGGAGCGCCGTTTGACTTTTCCAAACCAAAATTGGCTGGAATTGCGAACGGACGCCATGTCGCGTTTGGAGGGCCCCTGATGTGCCTAAACAGTGGAAACCCCCCACATGTGACCCCATTTTGGAAACTAGACCCCCTAAGGAACTTATCTAGATGTGTGGTGAGCACTTTGAACCCTCAAGTGCTTCACGCAAGTTTGTAATGTAGAGCCGTGAAGAAAAAAAATCATATTTTTTCAACAAACATGATGTTTTAGTCCCCAAATTTTTATTTTCTCAAGGGTAAGAGGAGAAATTGGACCACAAAAGTTGTTGTCCAACATGTCCTGAGTACGCTGATACCCCATATGTGGGGGGGAACCACTGTGTGGGCGCACGGCAGGGCTTGAAAGGGAAGGAGCGCCGTTTGACTTTTCCAAACCAAAATTGGCTGGAATTGCGAACGGACGCCATGTCGCGTTTGGAGGGCCCCTGATGTGCCTAAACAGTGGAAACCCCCCACATGTGACCCCATTTTGGAAACTAGACCCCCTAAGGAACTTATCTAGATGTGTGTGGTGAGCACTTTGAACCCTCAAGTGCTTCACGCAAGTTTGTAATGTAGAGCCGTGAAGAAAAAAAATCATATTTTTTCCACAAACATGATGTTTTAGTCCCAAATTTTTATTTTCCCAAGGGTAAGAGGAGAAATTGGACCACAAAAGTTGTTGTCCAACATGTCCTGAGTACGCTGATACCCCATATGTGGGGGGGAACCACTGTTTGGGCGCACGGCAGGGCTTGAAAGGGAAGGAGCGCCGTTTGACTTTTCCAAACCAAAATTGGCTGGAATTGCGAACGGACGCCATGTCGCGTTTGGAGGGCCCCTGATGTGCCTAAACAGTGGAAACCCCCACATGTGACCCCATTTTGGAAACTAGACCCCCTAAGGAACTTATCTAGATGTGTGGTGAGCACTTTGAACCCTCAAGTGCTTCACGCAAGTTTGTAATGTAGAGCCGTGAAGAAAAAAAATCATATTTTTTCCACAAGCATGATGTTTTAGTCCCCAATTTTTTATTTTCCCCAGGGTAAGAGGAGAAATTGGACCACAAAAGTTGTTGTCCAACATGTCCTGAGTACGCTGATACCCCATATGTGGGGGGGAACCACTGTTTGGACGCACGGCAGGGCTTGAAAGGGAAGGAGCGCCGTTTGACTTTTCCAAACCAAAATTCGCTGGAATTGCGAACGGACGCCATGTCGCGTTTGGAGGGCCCCTGATGTGCCTAAACAGTGGAAACCCCCCACATGTGACCCCATTTTGGAAACTAGACCCCTAAGGAACTTATCTAGGTGTGTGGTGAGCACTTTGAACCCCAAGTGTTTCACTAACGTTTATAATGCCCTGGCGTGAAAAAAAAAAATATTTTTTTCCACAAAAGTGATGTTTTAGTCCCCAATTTTTTATTTTCCCAAGGGTAAGAGGAGAAATTGGACCCCAAAAGTGGTTGTCCAATTTGTCCTGAGTACGCTGATACCCCATATGTTGGGGGGATACACTGTTTGGGCACACGGCAGGGCTCGGAAGGGAAGCAGTGACGTTTTGGAATGCAGACTTTGATGGAATGGTCTGCGGGCGTCATGTTCCGTTAGCAGAGCCCCTGATGTGCCTAAACAGTGGAAACCCCCCACATGTGACCCCATTTTGGAAACTAGACCCCCTAAGGAACTTATCTAGGTGTGTGGTGAGCACTTTAAACCCCCAAGTGTTTCACTAAAGTTTATAATGCCCTGGCGTGAATAAAAAAAAAAAAAATTTCCACAAATATGATGTTTTAGTCCCCAATTTTTTATTTTCCCAAGGGTAACAGGAGAACTTGGACCACAAAAGTTGTTGTCCAATTTGTCCTGAGTACGCTGATACCCCATATGTTGGGGGGAACCACTGTTTGGGCGCATGGCAGGGCGCAGAAGGGAAGCAGTGACGTTTTGGAATGCAGACTTTGATGGAATGGTCTGCGGGCGTCATGTTCCGTTAGCAGAGCCCCTCATGTGCCTAAACAGTGGAAACCCCACAAGTGACCCCATTTTGGAAACTAGACCCCCTAATGAACTTATCTAGGTGTGTGGTGAGCATTTTGAACCCCCAAGTGTTTCACTAAAGTTTATAATGCCCTGGCGTGAATAAAAAAAAAAAAAAAATTTTTCCACAAATATGATGTTTTAGTCCCCAATTTTTTATTTTCCCAAGGGTAACAGGAGAAATTGGACCACAAAAGTTGTTGTCCAATTTGTCCTGAGTGCGCTGATACCCCATATGTTGGGGGGAACCACTGTTTGGGCGCATGGCAGGGCGCAGAAGGGAAGCAGTGACGTTTTGGAATGCAGACTTTGATGGAATGGTCTGCGGGCGTCATGTTCCGTTAGCAGAGCCCCTCATGTGCCTAAACAGTGGAAACCCCCACAAGTGACCCCATTTTGGAAACTAGACCCCCTAAGGAACTTACCTAGGTGTGTGGTGAGCATTTTGAACCCCCAAGTGTTTCACTAAAGTTTATAATGCCCAGGTGTAAAAATAAAAAATCCTACTTTTATCCTCACAAAAATGATGTTTTAGTCCCCAATTTTTTATTTTCCCAAGGGTAAGAGGAGAAATTGGACACCAAAAATTGTTGTCCAATTTGTCCTGAGTACACTGGTGCCCCATATGTGGGAAAAAACTGTTTGGGCACAAGTCGGGGCTCAGAAGGGAAGTCGTGACGTTTTGGAATGCAGACTGATGGAATGGTCTGCGGGCGTCATGTTCCGTTTGCAGAGCTCCTGATGTGCCTAAACAGTAAAAAAAAAACACAAGTGACATAATTTTGGAAAGTAGACTCCCAAGGAACTTTTCTAAATGTGCCCCCCTTCTGGAACTAATCTTTCCTGTAAAGTAAATTAGTAGTGCATTGAGGTGTGGTACAATTTGAAACAATCCTTCATACACAGGCCAGGTTTTTCGGGGCAGGTGTCGCATTGGTAAGTGGTGTCCTTGCGTATTCCCCTTTTGTAACACACTCGGCACCTTTTTTGCGGCTTACCTTTGCTTCCAGTTGGCGGGACCACCCCCGGGAAATGCTGACCTGGTATGATACGAGCACCTTCAGTTCCAGAAGTACTGGGGCCCGCTGTTTCCTGAGCGCCAAACATCAGGGCCTTAACCACTACCTCCTGGAACTGAAGGTACGTCGTATCGCTGTTGCGTGCACATCGTGACAGCAGGAAAGCGTTGAGCATTGCCATTTGGACGATGTGCACGGACAGCTTCTTGTACCACACCTTGGCCTTTCTCAAAGCACTGTACGGTTGGAGGAGTTGATCAGAGAGATCAACACCCCCCATGTATTTATTGTACCCCAGTACACAGTCCGGTTTGCGGACCTGTGTAGAGGTACCCCGTACAGTGCTGAGGGCGCTGCCATCACCATGTATGGTGGTCAAGAGAAGGACATCCCTCTTGTCCTTGTACTTGACCACCAACAGGTGGTCGCTACATTGGGCTCTACTCTCACCCTTTCTGAGCATCTGCCCAAGTAGCGTCTTCGGGAGGCCTCTCTGATTTTTGCGGACGGTACCGCAAGCTGCGGTACCTCGCGCAGAGAGGGATTTGTAGAGTGGGACGCTGGAATAAAAGTTATCGGTGTAAAGCAGTGGGTGCACCAAATCCCACACAATTTTCCCACTCAGTCCCAGGACGGGGGGACATTCAGGGGGTTCAATCCTGGTGTCCTTTCCTTCGTAAACTCTAAAGCTGTGCGTGTACCCTGAGGTACTCTCGCACAGCTTGTAGAGTTTAATTCCGTACCTTGCCCTCTTGCTGGGCAGGTACTGGCGGAATCTGAGCCGTCCCTTAAAATGAACCAAGGACTCATCCACGCAGATGTCCCTTTGGGGCACGTACACTTCAGCAAACTTTTTGCTGAAGTGTTCGATGACCGGCCGAACTTTGAACAGACGGTCAAAGTTGGGGTCATTTTGTGGGGGACACTGTGCATTATCATTATAATGCAGGAATTTGTGGATGGCCTCAAAACGCGTCTGAGCCATGACCATTCGGAACAGTGGAGTGTTGTATAAAATATCAACACTCCAATATTGCCGAAGTTCTGGCTTCTTCAGGATCCCCATATGGAGGACCAGGCCCCAAAACTGCATCATTTCACCTGCGTCTACAGGAGACCAGTTGGAAAATGATGACACTGGGTTTTGCGCCAAAAATTGCCGAGCGTACAAATTAGTTTGCTCCACCACGAGGTTAATAAAATCCTCAGAGAAAAAGACTTTGAAAAAGTCTATTTCTCTGAGGCCCGTGGTGTCAAACTTGATTCCTGATTCTGCCACAAAATCAGGAATCAGTGGCTCGTAATTTTCGGGGGGCGGGGTCCATATGGGGTCCGAAGAGGGGTGCGCTGGTTCATTTTCAGGGGTGGGCGCTGCCTCATCTTCTGTCCTGGGGCGTCTGCGTGGCGGTTCCGCAGGACCCGAGGAGGAAGATGAGAAAGAGGAGGAAGAAGAAGAAGATGAAGAATCTGAAAAGTAAAGAAATGTGGGATCCTCTCCCTCGCTATCAGTGTCGGAGGCAAAGAAAGCGTATGCCTCTTCCACTGAATAGCGCTGTTGGGAAGAACGTGACGAGCGGGACATTTTTTTTGTGAATGTGGTGCTTTGTGTGAACTTTATTTATAACTGTGTGTGTGTGTGTGTGTGGGGGGGGATAGTGGTTGGTGCAAACTATGCTGAAAGGAAAAAGCTAAAAGAAAAGAAAGAGAATAGGGAAAAAAATGCCTGTGAAAAAAAGTCTAAACCAGCAGGCACGAGCTCTGATAAGTGACCGGTGTCACTTATCAAAGTTCCGCGGCTGCCGGATGTGCGCACAGGAGTGGCGGAAAGGGAAGTGAAAAAAAAAAAAAAACGGCAGGAACGAGCTCTGATAAGTGACCGGTGTCACTTATCAAAGTTCCGCGGCTGCCGGATGTGCGCACAGGAGTGGCGGAAAGGGAAGTGAAAAAAAAAAAAAACGGCAGGAACGAGCTCTGATAAGTGACCGGTGTCACTTATCAAAGTTCCGCGGCTGCCGGATGTGCGCACAGGAGTGGCGGAAAGGGAAGTGAAAAAAAAACAAAAAACGGCAGGAACGAGCTCTGATAAGTGACCGGTGTCACTTATCAAAGTTCCGCGGCTGCTAGATGTGCGCACGGGAGTGGCGGAAAGTGGAGTGAAAAAAAAAAAACTGCAGGAACGAACTCTGATAAGTGACTGGTGTCACTTATCAAAGTTCCGCGGCTGCTGGATGTGCGCACAGGAGTGGCGGAAAGGGGAGTGAAAAAAAAAAAAATGCAGGAACGAGCTCTGATAAGTGACTGGTGTCACTTATCAAAGTTCCGCGGCTGCTGGATGTGCGCACAGGAGTGGCGGAAAGGGGAGTGAAAAAAAAAAAAGACGGCAGGAGCGAGCTCTGATAAGTGACCGGTGTCACTTATCAAAGTTCCGCGGCTGCTAGATGTGCGCACAGGAGTGGCGGAAAGGGGAGTGAAAAAAAAAAAAAAAAACCGGCAGGAACGAGCTCTGATAAGTGACCGGTGTCACTTATCAAAGTTCCGCGGCTGCTAGATGTGCGCACGGGAGTGGCGGAAAGTGGGGTGAAAAAAAAAAAACTGCAGGAACGAGCTCTGATAAGTGACTGGTGTCACTTATCAAAGTTCCGCGGCTGCTGGAAGTGCGCACAGGAGTGGCGGAAAGGGGAGTGAAAAAAAAAAACAAAAACGGCAGGAACGAGCTCTGATAAGTGACCGGTGTCACTTATCAAAGTTCCGCGGCTGCAAGATGTGCGCACGGGAGTGGCGGAAAGTGGTGTGAAAAAAAAAAAACTGCAGGAACGAGCTCTGATAAGTGACTGGTGTCACTTATCAAAGTTCCGCGGCTGCTAGATGTGCGCACGGGAGTGGCGGAAAGTGGGGTGAAAAAAAAAAAAAAAACCTGCAGGAACGAGCTCTGATAAGTGACTGGTGTCACTTATCAAAGTTCCGCGGCTGCTGGAAGTGCGCACAGGAGTGGCGGAAAGGGGAGTGAAAAAAAAAAAAAAAACTGCAGGAACGAGCTCTGATAAGTGACTGGTGTCACTTATCAAAGTTCCGCGGCTGCTGGAAGTGCGCACGGAGGGGGGTGCAAAAGAAAAACGAGCACGAGTGTTGATCGGTGAACTGCGTCACCAATCAACGCTCGGCGGCTGCTAAATGTGTGCAAAGGGGGGGTAAAAAGAGGGGGAAAGGGAAGGGGGGAATGGGGGGATTGGGGTGGATCGGGCAGGGATCGGGGCTCAAAAACTCACGTTTGTAGTCTCTCTTCTTTCTTCTCTCTTCTTTCTTCTCTCTTCTCTCTTCTTTCTTCAGCAGGAGTTGTGGTGTCACAGGCTACTGTGGCACCACAAGGCCCAGCACAGGAGGAGATCTGGCGTGTGACCGCACTGCAGGAATCCTCAGCAAGTGTGAGGACCCCTGCAGTGCGGTCAGACAGGTCAGATCCAGTTTGCAGACAGGTCACAGAGCGGTCACATCGCTGCTGTGACCTGTCATTGGTAGGATCGATGATCACATCGATCCCACCAATCAGAGGAGACCCTTGTTTTGCCGGTTGCTAGGCACCGGCCTAGTAATCGGAGCTCACTGCTCCGATTCCTAGGCAGGTCACCGGCAGGTCAGGAAGCAGGGCACAGAGCGGTCACACCGCTGCTGTGCCCTGTGATTGGCGCGATCGTCGATGACATCGATCGCGCCAATCAGCAGCTGCAGGCCCTACTGGGCCTGTCCTAGGCTCCGGCCTAGGATCGGTGCTATTACTGCACCGATCCAGGCAGGTACAGGCAGGGCACAGCGCGGATACACCGCGGCTGTGCCCTGCGATTGGCGCGATCGATGTGATCGGCGATCGCGCCAATCCAGGGGGGTCTGCTCCTTTCTATGCCCAGGCCTAGGATCGAGTACATCGGTACTCGATTCTAGCCTGGGATCTCACTGTTTCAGCCCATTGGATTGGCTGAAACAGTGAGAAAGGCTGCGATTGGCTGTTCAGAATTGAACAGCCAATCACAGCGATCGGGAGTGAGGGTGGGCGGTGACAGACCCCGGGATGCCGGCGCCATCTCTCCTGAGGTAAGATGGCGTCGGAATTTTAATGCGATCATTGCGACTTAAGTCGCAATGTCGCATTAAAGGGCTGGACGTACTATCCCGTCCCCGGTCATACGGGCCCAGGTACCATGGACGGGATAGTACGTCCGATGGCAGTAAGGGGTTAAAGATCCTTTGAAAGCACATCAAGAAATGGACAATGTTGAGGAGCATAGACATAGAAGTCTTGGTGCAGCTGATGAAAGACACATGTTTACTTCCCTTCGATTTAGGAATTTGTCCAAAAATGCCGTCCGCTCAGAACTGACAGCAACTAGTGAAGTCCAGCTACAACCATGATCAGAGAAGTGGTCTTCATGGAAGAATTGGGCTTAAAAATCCGTATCTTTGATATGGAAACCAGGCAACTCAACTATGCTTGAAATCTGAAAAAGAACTGGGATATAGAAAAAAGGCAGCAGGTGCTCTGGACTGATGTCAACATTTTGAAATATTTGGCTGTAACAAAAGGTAGTCGTTTCATGGACTTGCTGAAGAACGTTACAATACTTTGGAGTCCTGGAAGTGACGATACGGCCCCCACAGAGCCCTGATCTCAACTAGTGTTGAGCCACCCCCGTAGTGTTCGAGTTTGGTTCGCCGAACACCCGTGTGTTCGACGAACTGTTCGTCAAACTGTTTGTCAAACACCGTTAAAACCAATGGCAGGCAAACTAAAACACATAGAAAACACTTCAAAGGTGTCCAAAAGCTGACAAACTGTTCAGAAGACACAACTAACACATGGAAAAGTGACAAGTACAAATAGTCATGCGAAAAGAAAAGAGTTGGAGGAGTAAAAGGAGGGGGAGACACAGATATAGGCATGTCATGCCCTTCTAAAACCAAAAAAGTGCGAAGCCGACACGGCCAGTCCGTTCCTGCCCGTGCGACCTGCGTGTCGCCGGGTTTGTGCCAGAGCTGCGGTGGACCCTGACGCCAAGCCCCCCCTCCCAATACTGGTGCCTGTCCGCTGGTGGGTCGAGCGAGCCCCCCTGCGGTGGAGGCAGGGCTAATCTTTTTAATTTAAATTGTCTCTCTAATTTGAATGAGTACACTTTAAATCCTTTTACAAGGATCTATTGGAGGGCAAGTCTCATGCCAGCAGCCGCGGTAATTCCAGCTCCAGTAGCGTCCAGTAAAGCTGCTGCAGTTAAAAAGCTTTATAAGGATCGAGCTTGGTGGTCCACCGCAAGACGTCCTACCGCCAGTCACAGCCCCTGTGCTTTGGGGTGCCTCCCCGATGTTCTTCACTGAGTGTCCCGGGGGCCCGAAGCATTTCCTTTGAAAAAATTAAGTGTCCAAACTACAGGTGGTGTAGCTTGCTTAACAGCTGGGTTAATCCGCTGACTAGCAGACACTGCTACTAGGCCCAAAATTATTGTCTGGGCTAGATGCAGTTAAAAATTTGTAATTAGATACTCTCGTTGGATGCTGAGAAAGCATTCCATAGAGTCTCCTGGCACGCCATATATTATTCTTTTAAAAAGCTTGGGGTAGGGGACCCTTTTATAGCCAAAATCATGGCCCTGTATCGCAATCCGTCAGCTAGGCTGAAGATAAATGGAACATTATCATCACCTTTCATAATCACCAATGGGACAAGGCAGGGATGTCCTCTGTTCCCTCTCTTATACATCCTAGTGATGGAGCACCTGCTCTCATCAATTCACGATAACCCCAATATTAGGGGGATTGAGGTGGGAAGCACCGAGTACAAGTGCTCTGCATTTGCTGATGAATGATGTCCTAGTACATATCACTCAACCACATATATCCATCACTGCTGTTATGGCTGAAATAGATCACTTTGGTATATGGTCAAATTTTAAAATCAATGCAGCGAAGTCTGAGGCACTCGATGTTTCCCTCCCCAAATCCATACAGGATTCCATCCAGTCCAACTTTCCCTTTGCCTGGCCCTCACAGGGTATCAAATACTTAGGAATTCGTATTCATAGAGACCTCTTCCGTCTATTTTTTCTTAATTTTGGGCCCTTTATTGAACAACTCCATAGAGATCTTACTTCTTGGACGGTGAAGGATTTTTCCTGGTTCAGCATAATAAATATACTAAAAATGAACATCCTACTTAAACTCTTAGGCCGGCGTCACACTTGCGAGTGTGATGAGAGCAAGTCGCACGACTTTCTCGCATCAACAACCGGCACGGCCGCCCACTCTCGGACCCGAGTGTGCGGCTGCATAGAAATACATTCAGCCGCACACTCAGGTCCGAGAGTGGGCGGCCGTGCCGGGTGTTGATGCGAGAAAGTCGTGCGACTTACTCGCATCACACTCGCAAGTGTGACGCCGGCCTAATACCTCTTCCAAACCATTCCCGTGGTAATTCCCTCAAATTTTTGGAAAAGACTACGCATTAGCTTTTGCAGATTTATCTGGACAAGTGGGCGTCCACGCATTCGGGGGGACGTTCTGATCAGACACAAACAAAAGGGGGGCCTTAGCCTTCCGGATTGTAGAAGGTATTACATGGCAGCAGTACACGCAAGAATCCTCGACTTCTTCCATCATTCGGAGGGAAATTGTGGGTCAAAATAGCTCAATCCATTTGTCCTAAAGCTCTTAGCACTCTCCCATGGTGCACCCATTTAATTGTCCCCTCTCTTGGCCTAATGTCATATAGTACTTATGCCACTGCTTTGGCTTTGAGATCCCCCCAAAAAAGCTTATCCTCAATTGACCCCCAGGGCCCCTTGCTCCCGATTTCAGATAATCCAGATTTCCCACCAGGACTATCTGCAAATAGATTTCTCGGTTCAAATAAATCCCATCCGATATTATTTTCTCATGTCATCTCCAATACTTCGCTGCTCCCCCTCAATGACTTGTTACAGGGAAGAGCCACTTCCCGAAGGCAAATTTTGAATATAGTCAGTTACAACACTTCTATTCAACTGTGAAGAAGCGCACACATCTTCATAGAGATCTCACAAACTTTGAAAAATTGAGCCTATCATTGTCACCCCTACACACTCCATCTCGCTACTGTATAATCTCCTCATTGCCCAGGTAACTGACAATAGGCCAGGATTCTGCTGTGCATGGGAAAGGGAACTGGGGAAGTGATTCTCTGACTCACAATGGGATAAATGTTTCTTCCTAACACATAAAACCTCAATAGGGTCCAAAGCTCAGGAAATCTCCTTCAAAATTATCTCTAGATGGTACTGGGTACCAGCAGTCCTTCATAGATGATATCTAGTGGTCTCAGATGTTGGAGATGTGGGGAGGAGGAAAGGACAATGTCACACATATAGTGGAAATGCTCTATAATAAATGCATTTTGGGCAAAGGTGGTTCCCATGATTGAGAAAATAACTGGTTGAACTATCCCTAATACGCCCGAAGCCCTCCTTTTATCAATGTTACCAATAAGTAAACGTAGTTATAAAAGCTCATCAATAGGCTTCCTAATACATTTGGCTAAGAATGTCATTCCACGACACTGGAAAAGCAGAGACCCACCTACTGTGGAGGAATGGTTTGCGCAGATCTCCCTCCTTAATAGGATGGAGCATATGATTGCCATCTCACCGGCTGATGTTGATAGATACAGTGTGATTTGGAGGAATTGGATTGATTTAAAAAACTCGGACGCCTACCATCAAGGCCCCAACTAAAGTTATCCGTGATGTCGGCACAACAATGATCATAATCGCACTCTATTGATTGGTGGTCTGCCGTGGTCCGCTCCCTCTCTCTCTATCTTTCATATTGAAAAATACATGCTTGAAAATCTCCTCCTCATTCCTTACCAGTTTGCAAAGCTCACTTAATAATTTTATTTGGGGAAGGAAGAAAGCCAGAGTGGCTCAAAATGTTCTTTATAATCAAAAAATTTATGGTGGAGCTGGACTACCGAACATTTCGACTTATTACTCTGCTAATCTGATCAAACAGAGCTGTTTTTGGTGGCCTCATAAAGACCCTCCAGCCTGGTACGATTTAGAACTCTTTTTAAACAACTACAAACCTCCCCATTTGTTAGTATTAGGTTTTCTCTTAAACAAGCAAATTCCTTATAGTTCCCACCCCATTCTCCAGCTCTCCATTGAGGTCTGGATAAGGCTTGCTAAACCAAAAAAGGGTTGTGATAAAATCCATATCCTCAAGAATATTCTATTATCTCTTATCCATGAATCTAGGGGATTGGTCTTGGACCCTCTCTGGCTCAAATTGGGTATTAAGAAACTGGGAGATATCTACGATGGTTCTAAATTCTATCCTTATTCTTTTATTAAAGAACATTTCCATTCATCCTCCCTATCATTTTTTCACTACATTATTCTCAAGGAACAAATTTGTCCTCCTGCAAGTGCGCCCTCGGATTTCTGAACCGGTTTTAAATTTACTTTGCAACTTAGATCATAAATTTTTTTGGAGTCTTAACTACGTTTACCAATGGTTTAACCACAGCACGCAGTTGGTCAAAACACAAAACATTGTTAAATGGGAGTCGGAACTTCATTTAACGTTTGACCACTCTGAATGGGAATATGCATGTACGCTTTCCTATGCATCTTCTGTCTCTATGGCCCTTCAAGAATCATACCACAAACTCCTCACAAGGTGGTATTTTACTCCTGCTAGATTATCTAAAATTAACAAAATTCATTCACCTAATTGCTGGAGAAACTGTGGTCGTTATGGTAATCTCCAACACATTTTCTGGCAATGCCTGAAAATCCGTCCCCTCTGGAAGAAAGTTTTGGGTCTTATTAATGCCATCTCTTCTAAACAAATTCTACTAACACCTTCTCACACTAAATACTTAAAAAATGGACCCACATTTGAGATTATTAATAGTCTACATCCTACTGGTAACCAAAAACAGCATGGCTCTCTACTGGAAAAAATCAGTCACCCTCTTTTCAAGACATTGTTGATAAAATCACACTTCATAAATCGTTTGAATATAAACTAGCATTGGTTAATAACCACTGCGATAAATTCTTCAAAAAATGGTCCAAATGGAGGGAATTGTTTCCCTAATATACGAAATGTACTTGTCTGTTTTCTTTCTTATTAGTTCATTTTACGTTATAAACTTTGTCACTAATGTACTATAGTTACAATTTCATATTGTTTCCTCCTTCACTGTCTTTCCTGCTTTTTCCTTTCCCTTTCCTTGTATTTCCCTCTTTCCCTTCCTTATTCCCTATTGTTTCCCTTCCCATCCTTGAAAATTTGAATAAAATTATTGGAAAAGAAAAATACATGCTTGATCTGGATATTGATGGAAAACCCTCCCTGTACCTCCCAATGTACTGTCGTTATGCATACATTTATAGTTATACTGCTACTATGCCCAAAATTATTGTCGAGGCAAGATGCAGCTAAAAATTCTTTTTTTTTTGAACGCTGGTGGAGCTTTGTATAGATGGCCTAATAGAATGAGTGCCACACACTGCTACTATGCCCACAATTATTCTACAGGCAAGATACAGCTAAAAATTCTTTTTTTTTTTTGAACGCTGGTGGAGCTTTGTATAGATGGCCTAATAGAATGAGTACCACACACTGCTACTATGCCCAAAATTATTGTCCAAAAATTGTTTTTTTTTGAACGCTGGTGGAGCTTTGTATAGATGGCCTAATAGAATGAGTACCACACACTGCTACTATGCCTAAAATTATTGTCCAGGCAAGATGCAGATAAAAATTAATTTTTATTTGAATGCTGGTGGAGCTTTGTATAGATGGCCTAATAGAATGAGTACCACACACTGCTACTATGCCCACAATTATTCTACAGGCAAGATGCAGCTAAAAATTCTTTTTTATTTGAACGCTGGTGGAGCTTTGTATAGATGGTCTAATAGAATGAGTACCACACACTGCTACTATGCCCAGAATTATTGTCCAGGCAAGATGCAGATAAAAATTCTTTTTTATTTGAACGCTGGTGGAGCTTTGTATAGATGGCCTAATAGAATGAGTACCACACACTGCTGCTATGCCCAAAATTATTGTCCAGGCAAGATGTAGATAAAAATTATTTATTTGAACGCTGGTGGAGCTTAGTATTGATGGCCTAATAGAATGAGTACCATACACTGCTACTATGCCCAAATGATTGTCCAGGCAAGATGCAGCTAAAAATTATTAGTAATTTCAACGCTGGTGGAGCTTAGTATAGATGGCCTAATAGAATGAGTACCACACACTGCTACTATGCCCAAAATTATTGTCCAGGCAAGATGCAGCAATAAATTCGTAGTTATTTTAACGCTGGTGGAGCTGGCAAAAAGTGATCGGAACTGATGTAACCTAGCCCTCCAAAAGGGCTGCAATTACAAATAGTCACTACTCCCAAGTTGACCTAGCTGTCTATTTAAGAGCACAGACCTGCCTGCTAAAAGTGCTAGGAACTGTTGTAACCTAGCCCTCAAAAGGGCTGCAATTACAAACTAGTCCCTACTCCCTAAACCTTCCTGTCTAATTACCAGAAAAGTCGCTTGCAATTCGCAGTTTCACAGTGACAATATAGCGCTCACAGCAGCAGCAGTGCCGTCTAACACGGAGCTGCAGCAGTGAGAAAATGGCGAAGGAGAAAATGGCTGGGTCTTATAAGGCAAGGACATGTGACATACACAGCCAATGACACATGCCCTTGCTTGTGTGAAAAAAAAAGCACTTTGCCCCGTGTGTGCGCTGCTGATAGGCTGACAGACTGCACCGCCCACTGGAAATGCGGGAAACAGAAAAAAAAAATGGAGATCTTCATTATTTCTGCAGAGATCCATCCCATGCCCCTCCCCCTGCCCCGCTGTACACTCAAACTGTGTATTAACAGTGATTATCAGCATTACTGTGAAAAAATCCAGTTACGATATTGGTGCACGAACAGTTATCGAACATAACCGCGAACAGCCGGATTTTTTCCAAATCGTTTGGGTTCGCCAAACGGCTCGAACACCGCCCAAAACAGCTCGAATTCGAGATTGGCGAACAATTCGATTCGAACACCGCTCATCTCTAATCTCAACATGATTGATTCTGTGTGGGATTACATGCAGAGACAGAAGGATTTGAACAAACCTACATCCACAGAAGATCTGTAGTTAGTTCTCCTAGATGTTTGGAACAACCTCTCTGCCAAGTTCCTTTAAAAACTTTGTGCAAGTGTACCAAGAAGAAGTGATTGCTGTTTTAAAAGACAAATGATCGTCATTCCAAATATTGATTTGAATTACTAATCTCTTGTTAATCACTTAATTGTATTTTTTTAATTGATAAAAAGTAAACCTAATATTTTATTTTTTAAGCATTCTTACTTTGCAGCTTTTTTTTTCCACATCTGCCTACACCGTTTGTACAGTATTGCATTTCTGTCATCAAAATTTCTAGTTTGTCAGATGTAAGCCCTAATTCACCTTCAGTGTAATCCTCTCTTAGCCTTATTAAAACTGGGAGTGCCCAGAAACGCCATCCCTTCCAATTGTCCACTTGCCAGGTAGAAGAGTAATCCTGCTTGGCATTTGGGTTACAAGATCATAATCTGTTACTGGTTTAATCTGACATAACGATATTGTAGCTGTGCCCAGAAGGTGACATTGGTCATTGAAGAGCATCATAGAGGGAGATTATACTGATGGCGTTGCCGGTGATGGGGCATTAGTATAAAGCAAAGGTGAACTTAAAACATAACCTTTAATAAATTCATAAAAAACAACCAAAAATGTGAGTCACCCAATCTAAAATGCAATAGAAGATGCTAACAATTGGATCAATATTGTTTAAGCTCTCCTATAGTTCTGAGAACTGAAAACAGCATCTTCATTTAGGATGGATAAAACCACTCATAATAATCTGGTGGTAATTACCGTACCCAAGTACAACCATTTGGAGAGGATATAATATAAACCAACCTCCACAATACATATAGGGACACACTGGGAACACATATATATCACATGATAATTCTTAATATTGATGAGGAAGAAAAAAGGACAGACAGCATTGAGAGTAGAAGGGCCTCATGTCTCTATAGTATAGCACCACAGCACTTTAATACAAGCTAGTCCCCTGATGAAATCGCTTGGAGGAAACGCGTCGGGAAACCTCTTTAGGGCAAGTGCAGGGCGTATTATGTTATAGGGCTAGTTGTGGACTGCCCTTGTTAGGGCAGGAGCTTGGGGGTTAGTCTATTGTTAGCCCCTTAGGGAGTGACAGGGAATTGTCCTCCTGTCTGATGCATCAGAGATCCAGTGCAACACATGTGGTTTCTGAAAAGGCTCCTGCTCTCTTCTCATATGATATGGTGAGATCGTTCCTTTTTCTTTCCTCATCAATATTAAGAATTATCATGTGATATATATGTGTTCCCAGTGTGACCCTATATGTATTGTGGAGGTTGGTTTATATTATATCCTCTCCAAATGGTTGTACTTGGGTACGGTAATTACCACCAGATTATTATGAGTGGTTTTATCCATCCTAAATGAAGATGCTGTTTTCAGTTCTCAGAACTATAGGAGAGCTTAAACAATATTGATCCAATTGTTAGCATCTTCTATTGCATTTTAGATTGGGTGACTCACATTTTTGGCTGTTTTTTATGAATTTATTAAAGGTTATGTTTTAAGTTCACCTTTGCTTTATACTATATTTGATTTGGTGAATACTGTCTATCAACTGCTCTGGCCGACACTAGAGATCCTGCCCTTTTTTTTTTGATGGGGCATTAGGCACCAGGGTTGGTGGGAACACAGACTACAACGTTCTTCAACAATGTAAACCTTTTGGACAGTAGTTCTCACCTGTCTGTATTGCATCTGTGTCTTGGTTCTTGGCTGATGACTCTGTACTAATGTACAATGTGAGACGAGGCCGCACAGACCTGTCGGGACAGATAGATGGGGAGTTTTGAGTTTTTTTTCCCATGTATTACTGATTTCCTTAAACAGTGGGCTTGGGCAACAAGCAAATTACACTCCCACGTATATAAAAGATACCACTATACAGTATCCAAGTAATGCAATCATAAAGTGGCATCTTGACACTGCGATATATTGCTTACATATTACGGTCATCAGTGGTTAAATAAAACTGCTATATGATGTCTAAATATTTTTCCCCATAGAACCTAAATAATACTGCCTTATAGATCAGTGCAAAATAGGAGATGGTGGGTGACGTCTCATATTTCTTTCCTATTAGTCACACAACTGTTGTGTTACTTACTTGAGTTATAAGGTTATTACTTGGACCCCATTTTTCCCCATTTTGCCTACCCCATTAAGCCTCTTATAATCATAAACCTTTTAACTATAAACCTCACTGAACCGCATCTTCAAATATTGACTCCTGAACATGATTGTCCAATGTTCTACATGTATAGAGCAAATGGTATTTACCTTGAAGTCAGAGCATGAGACAGTCTGATCCCATCGGCCACTCCACAGATTTGAGTAAGGTCCCTGCGGGTCATTTTTAAGAGGTCCGCACCTGGTGAAAGGAGCAACTTGGAAATTAGGATGTGTAAACTAAGTGACTTTGTCTTAAACTACTGTGCATGCAGACTGGGTTTTGTGGTGTTATTGAAGCATGTTCACTCAATAATCAGACAACCAAAAAAAAGGCAAACTTTGTTTATTTCAAGGTTTCTCCATTTTGCTGTTGAGATGCAGTTTTTTTTTTTTTTTTCCTACTCTGTGATTTGGAAAATGCCTTCTGAGGGAAAATGAAAAAGCGCATCTGAATGGAAAATGCTCCAAACTAGGTAATGTTAAATGAGGGGGAAATAAAAAATTCAGGACAAAAAACTCATTCAAAACCATTCTAGGAAAAGAAAAATTCTTCCAAAACGGGAGCATTTCCTGAAGCTGTTTATGCTTGATTAAACTCTTTTTTTGAAGGCCTCAAAAAAAACTATGCACGTAACCTAACGAGGGGCTTTAGTAAAATACATTTCAGAATATTATTTCAGGCCTCCATACACATTAGGGATCCAAGCTGGCCTATTTCAGCCAGATTTGCCAACCATCCATCATTTACGGGGCAACCTCCTGATTTTCCCATGATGGTTGATGTCGATGAAAAAAGGATTAGAAGTCAAACTCCTGATCCTTTGTTCTTCAGCTAGCGAAGCCACTGCCAGATGAGGCTGATTGTGGTTTACTAATCTCTCCCCATAGAGAAGTTGGGAATGCAGAAAAATTGTGTTGTATGGCCCTTATTATATAGAATAGTAACAGAAGAAACTGTGGGAACTGTTGGCATCTACAAGAGATTTATATAGGTACCTTAGGCTTTGTTCTCGCGTTGTGTTTTGCTGCGTTTTTTCTGCAGGCAGAACCTGCTCTTTTGGCAGTAAAGAAGCTGCATAAAAAAAAGGTTGTCCTGTGTTTTTATGCAAATACAGTTTAGTGCCTGTTGTTCCTGAGTTTTCTGCCTCAAAAAACGCAGCAAAACCTGATACCTGCATTTTTATTCTTATTGGTTTCTATGAGTGAAAAAACGCTGAAAGAAGTGACATGCAGCAGTTTTTCAATTCAGTCAGGAAAAAAAAAACTTGTGTACATGAGATTTCAGAAATCTCATGGCTTTAGCTGGTACTGGAAAACGCAAGGTGTGAACATGGCCTTAGGCCTATTTCACACATCCGGTGTGCGCCTGACGGCGCCCCCGGCATTTAGCCGCAGCGCCGCATCAGAAAACCTGATGCGCCGCATGCGTTTTTTTGCCGGATGGTTTCTGATGCCCGGAGACATCAGGGGAATCCGGCAAAAAAAAAAAAACATTACATGCTGCGTTTTGTCCGGCCGCCGGAATGTACATTCCCCCCGCATCCGGACAAAATCGCATACGACGCATTGACATGCGGCGCCATCCGGCGCTAATGCAAGTCAATGCAAAAAAAAAACCGCAAGCGGCGCATCAGGTTTTCTGATGCGGCGCTGCGGCTAAATGCCGGGGGCGCCGTCAGGCGCACACCGGATGTGTGAAAGAGGCCTTACAGTACAATTGCGGTTGGAGCCCTATCACTGAGCCCTGTGTTATACCACCATGTATGACAGCAGAGTAAATAGAATTTGACGATAATGAAATCTGTATCAGTCTAGCATGTAAGCTGATCTGCACTGGGCCTAATGAAAAGATTACATGCTTTTTAGGGCTGGCTGGTATGTAAATGACATAGTAATATGGTACATTACCGATTACCATACAGTTTAGCACTTATGAGATTTGCATAATATATCATCTGTAAGCAGAGACATATGACTAGATAATGAGGATATCATTAGTCTGACATAGAAATTGCAGCAATGCTATTACAGAACATCAAAAGTGAACAAGTGGAGGAGACAAAGTACCCCGGGGGCCTCCAATTATTATCCTTATTACCTGTGAAATTGCAAAATGTTCTGCAGTAATTAGAAAATCGGTTTCGCAGCAGCCATTGCTGAGTGTCGCTGATGGAGGCTGAGGGACTGAGACTCTGGAGATTGAAAATAAGAAACCGTATTGGTGATGAAAAAGGAATATAATGCATTTTATTGGTGGCGGATGGTAGCGCCAGGCCTTGTTTAGGCTTAGTATCTTCACTTTTATAGGCCTAATTCATTCAATGTGCCCATATTACAACACCTCTTCTATGATGCTTGTGAAAAAAAACCCTACATTTTAATTCAAGGGGTTCTATGAATTTAGAAAAAAAGGTATTTTTTTGTGAGAAGTAGCATCTCTCATAGACTGTGTTTGGTATTGCAACGCCGTTACTTTCACTGAAATTTGGCTGCATTACCAGACTCGGCCTGTGGACAAGAGTGGTGACGAGTGGTGATGTTTCTTCTCTCCTACTAAGGCCGGGGTCACACTTGCGAGAAACTCGCACCTCAATACCCGGCACTGCCATCAGCACACGGACCGGAGCGTTCAGCTGCATAGAAATACATGCAGCCGCACACTCCGGTCCCGAGTGCCGGAGGAAGTGGCGGGTATTGAGGTGAGAGACTCGTGCGAGTTTCTCGCAAGTGTGACCCCGGCCAAAGTCCAAAAACACCTAACACTCAGCCTCTGACTTTTATGTTTGGGACAGATACTCAAAATTTCATGAGGTTGGTTGGATACTGACCTCTCCTGTACACTCCGTGGAACTGTCTGAGGCACATACAGGGGATGCACAGATCCTATGGGAGAAAACGGGAATCGATGTCATTGAGGTATAGAGCATTGACTAAATATTACACTATGGTTTCCGGTGCTTCATCCCATCAAGTAGTTTACCAATAATTTGGTTCATCTCTATAACCCTAGCCAGAGAGGCATTGGCATTTACCTGTCAGGGGTGGACACCTTAAAGTTACGTGGCGGGCAGATGCCAGGCGTGATGCTAGGGCTTCTGGGTGTTTCAACCTCTGGCCAAGGTATGCACTACACAAACAATAGACGAGTTCTTAATCCCTCAGATTTTATGAAGAAATACACAGCATGACCTCACAAAAGTGAGTATACTTGCAGTGTGGTACCTCAGTAAGGATTGTGGTTTCACAAGGTGGTTGGTACTTCTCACGATCTAGCGCTGAACGCTTCTCCACCTTCTCACGATCTGTCTTCTGCTTACGGTCTGCTCCTTTAGGCTGGGAACATATGCAAGGAAATGTAGAGAAGGACCATAGAATGTATAAGTTTATGTGAAATGACCACTTCTAGCAAGTGTTGGATGCCGGCAGCTGGTAACTGTAGTTTTGCAGCCGCTGTCCAGCCTCAGATTGGAGATTACAATGTCTAGTCTAGGTACCTTGAACACTTTGACTTGGCAGCTACAGGAATATAAGTGCTCAGTAAAGTTCCCCTGAGAGTCGGCCTTGTAGGTGTCCACCTGGATTCGGAAGGGGGCTCCTTTTTCTCCACCGTTTTTTCTTGTGGTGAACTCTGTACTGATACAGTGAACCTGAAAAAGAATTTGATTTCACCATCTTAAGCCATTACCCTAGTGTGTACCTACAGCTTACAAAGTTATATAGCGCAAGTCAAACACAACAAGGTCTGTCTACTAAAGTCACTCGCTTTTTCCTCACCTGTATGAAAACAGACGTTCTTTTACTGGGATCCCATAGAAATTCAATGATGTTCAATGCACTGGGATTTACCAGAGGGTTAATGACTCCCACAGACAAAGGGACGTCTGGAATGAAGAACACAAGACATGGAGCACCAGCAAATTAACATCAAACTTTTTCACTCAAAAAATGGTGAATGATTTATTATGGGAAAGAATTGGTCACTAAAGGTGTAGAGCAGTGAAATACTCCCCTATTCTCATAGAAAACGTGCGCTTGGTTAAACTAAGGCTGATTTCACACATCCGACTACTCTGATCAGCAGACCCAGCTTGACTGCCAGGATTCCCAACCTGTACTAAGTACTTCATACGAACATGTCTGGGATGATTTAGTGAATCCTGCTTTGAGCAGGGGGTTGGACCAGATCGCCCAGGAGGTCCCTTCCAACTCTACCATTCTATGATTCTATGTGAAGCAGCTGGGTAAGGGCAGGAGACCTTGCGGTCAAGTCTTCTGATCCGGGTACATGGGTGTGTGAAGTCAGCCTAAGTGTTTACGGTGGGAGGACATGCAGAGTGCTGTGGTTCTATTCACATCTGCACTATTCTTTTAAAGACAATCTGTCAGCAGGTTTTTCCTGTGTAACCTAATGGCCACATGAGACACTGATTTCAGTGATATCTCACTTATTTGGCCTCATACTCACTGGCTGGAAAAAAATCGGTCTGTTTTCTGCAGGAAAAAAACGGTACATTTGTTGTAAAAAGGCATGCGATTTTGATGCGATTTTAAATCGCACCATGCGTTTTCTGTCAGTTTTCCATCAGTTTTCCATCTGTATGCAATGCGATTTTAACATGAAGTTTTACATAGAGCAGTTATCTCTATGTAAAAAGTCATGTAAAAATCACATTGTAACAAAAAAATTTACACAAAAAGCAAATAATTATATATAATATATATATATATATACATCTAATATATATATATATATATACATATATATATATATATATATATATATATAGGTCATACACTTCTACATAGTATAATAGCCGCTAATTCATCCCTGGCTATACTGTAAAATCACACTGACAGCTTTAATAAAGAATACAAACAATACATATACACACATAGAATACATATATATATACATATATATATAGTTCCTAGACTTCTACATACTGTAATAGCCGCTAATTCAATTGCCGGCTTTTGTGAAATCACAGAAGCCGACATGAAATGATACATTGTTTCCACACAGTTAACCATTTCATTTCCTGTATTTTGATATATGGTTTGAACTTACAATTACATGAGTGTATTTGTACAAAATTTCAGACATGTAGGGGTTAATTAAAGGTGTAAATTCGTTGAAAAAAAATGCGTGGGCTCCCGCTGTATTTTCTCCACCAGACAGACAAAGCAAGCGAGTGGGGGCAGATAATAATAGCCTAGGGAGGGTACATTTTTTTTGTGCCCCTCCCTGGCTACTAACATCTGCCCCCAGACACCCCAGAAAGGGTAAATCATAATTAGATTCGCCCTTTATGGCACTTTGCCCGTCTATTCCCATTGCCCTGTAGCGGTGGCGAATGGGTTAATAAGGGGTTAATGTCACCTTGCTATTGAAAGGTGACCTTAAGCCATGTTAATAATTGAGAGCTGTCAATTAGACAACTATCAATTATTAATCCTATTGTATGATACAAAAATCAAACACACACAGTTTAATAAAAAATAAGTTTAATGAAATAATCACACAGTTTTTGACCATATTTTATTTTCCTGCTAAAACCATTTCCTGTAATAAAAATAAAATAAAAAAGCAAAATTATTCTTACCAATCCGATGTACAGTCAGTATAAAATAATAAAACAACATTATTATCTGCCCCCACTCGCTTGCTTTGTCTGTCTGGTGGAGAAAATACAGCGGGAGCCCACGCATTTTTTTCAACGAATTTACACCTTTAATTAACCCCTACATGTCTGAAATTTTGTACAAATACACTCATGTAATTGTAAGTTCAAACCATTTATCAAAATACAGGAAATGACATGGTTAACTGTGTGGAAACAATGTATCATTTCATGTCGGCTTCTGTGATTTCACAAAAGCCGGCAATTGAATTAGCGGCTATTACAGTATGTAGAAGTGTAAGAACTATAAATATATATATATATGTATGTGTTACAATGACATGTGTATATATATATATATATATATATATATATATATATATATATATATATGTATTCTATGTGTATGTATCTACTGTTTTGTGAGCTGTCATGTGATTTTACAGTAGCCGGGGATGAATTACCGGCTTTTCAAAGGAGACTGGTGCATATAAATCGGACAGCACGTGCATGGTGCGAGTGCTGTTCGTTTTTTAATCGCACCCATTGACTTGCATTGGCGATTTTCATCCCAAAATCGCATCAAATCGCAGCAAGCTGCGATTTTTTTCTCACACCAATATCTGATGAGAAAAAAATCGCTAATGAGAACTCACCCATTGACTAACATTGGTCAGATTTGCATCCGATTTTTTATCGTCTGATTTTCATCCGTTTTCGGCACCAGTGAGTATGAGGCCTTTGGGTGCGTTCACACTCCGTTTAGGCACCCGTTGGGGTTTAAGTTCGAACCCCCCGTAAAATGGGATTCAGACGTATGCGCCAACAGTGCCATAGACTATAATGGTCCCGGTACAGCAAACATGTGCTCTGACATGCATAATTTTCAGGCATATACACCTACTGGAGGAGGACACCCAGATGCAGTCTACGGCTGGGGTCACACTAGCGACAAAATCGGACGACTGCAATGCGATGAAATATCGCATTGCAGTCGGACCTATGTTAATCTATGGAGCAGCTCCCAGTATCAGATTTTTTGTGGTCCGTTTTAAACGTCCGAGTTTGTCACCGGACAAAGGTGTAAATTCGTTGTAAAAAAAATGCGTGGTCTCCCGCTGTATTTTCTCCACCAGACAGACAAAGCAAGCGAGTGGGGCAGATAATAACAGCCTAGGGAGGGTACATTTTTTTTGTCCCCCCCTGGATACTGACATCTGCCCCCAGACACCCCAGAAAGGGCAAATCTAATTAGAGATTTGACACATTTTTTTTTACAACGAATTTACACCTTTAATTAACCCCTACATGTCTGAAATTTTGTACACATACACTTATGTAATTGTAAGTTCAAACCATATATCAAAATACAGGAAATTACATGGTTAACTGTGTCTAAACAATGTATCATTTCATGTCGGCTTCTGTGATTTCACAAAAGCCGGCAATTGAATTAGCGGCTATTACAGTATGTAGAAGTCTAGGAACTATAAATATATATATATATACACATGTCACAATGACATGTGTATATATATATATGTGTTCTATGTGTATATATCTATTCTTTCTATTGTGATTTAAATACTATTCTTTTGGATCCATTATATGTCAGTTTTGCAAGCCTGCGAGAAATTCTCGCAAGTCGGATGTAAATCGGATGTGACAACTACGGTCAGATGCGACTAAATCGCATCAACTACAAAAAATCGGATGCTAGTCGCATCAATGTTCATGAAGTTTTAATCCGATTATCGACCGACTAAAACGGTCAGATTTTTTACTCGGTGTGTGTGACTCCAGCCTACTACTGAGTGTCCACTTCAGTAGGCACGTTCTCTATCGGCGCATACACCTGAATCCCATTTTGCGGGGGCTTTGAACGCAAGCCCTAGCAGGGCCAACAAACAGGTGCCTAAACTCAATGGCTGTGTGTTATTTCCATACAAACGGAATAGAAAATTTCCATTGTACTCACATTTTAGGAATCACCTGTCTTTATTTTCCAGAGTGCTATTCCAATGCTGCTGACCGACCAGAAATATCCAATGCAAAAAAAGAGGTGGACAGGCACATCCAATAATAAAAAAAAATCTTCAAGCTTTATTCCAAATGCATATCTTTAAAAAGCCATACAAGAAAAATGTGGTACAGCATACTCTGTGACTAAGGGCGCAGTAGGCGTCAGAAACGCATCAGAGCTTTTCGTGTACCACATCATCCTTCTATGGATTTTTAAAGATATGTATTTGGAATAAAGCTTGAAGATTTTTTTCTTGTTGGATGGGACTGTCCACCCTTTTTTTACACTGGGTGTTTCCATACAGTGAATGCATTATTCCCAGGATGTTATCCCAGACCAGACTAGCTGCCTACAGCCACATAGTCCTTCCACGCCACCTCCTGTGATAAACAGCTCACTGTCAATAGACCATGTCCACAGAAAGCTGTGGTGGGGGGGGGCGGTGTTAGTGTTCTGAGCTCTGCTGCATCTACAAACTCTAATTGTGTCACAACTGCTGCACCCAGTAAACTAAGTGATACATCACTGGAATCAGGGCCTCTTTTCCTACATCATGCTGCTCTCAAATGGGGTAGCAAAAGCCTGCTGCCAGATTCCCTTTAACCATTAATCTGCTGTAAGAGCAAAACATTGAGATTATCAGAGGGCTGTATCAGTCCTGTGATGGACAGTAGCAGCACTTAACAGGAAACACAGACTTATAATAAAGTCTATTTCTTTTCCTCCATTGTTTTTCTCTGGCAACATAACAATGTGGCATGCTGTGCTGCTTTTTCCAATATATATGTGAAAATCTGTTCTGGAGCCTCCTAACGCAGATGTGAACCTCTTCCCTTATTATCCCCCACCCCTGTTCTACAGTGATATTTCCTCAGCACAAAGCTGCTGTGTTAGGGATGATTATAGGGAGGACTTGTCATGTAAAGCGCGTGTACCGATATCCAGAATTCTGTCTCCTGGGTGACTGAGCTGCCAGCTTTCCAATTGCTGTCTTTCACTATATTGCAGGCGCCTGTCATGGAAAGCCACACGGATTACACTCTGCGGAAGAGATAAGAGATGCTATGTCAAGTTACAAGCTACGTTATATGGCGTATGCCATGTACTGTAAGGTCACCTAATGGCAGTGCATCCGTATCTATGGCAACCTTTCCCTGGAAGGTAAACCAGCTAGAAATGAAATGGGTTTTCAGGGATCATACACAACTATGCAAATAATAATAATAATAATAATCTTTATTTATATAGCGCCAACATATTCCACAGCGCTTTACAGTTTAACAGTTTCAAAACACAAGTCATAGGTAACAACGTTAACAATACAATAATTAAAGCAAAATAAGCCGACCCTGCTCGTGAGAGCTTACAATCTACAATGAGGTGGGGGAGATACAAAGTACAGGTGTTTATATACAATGGTGTATTTACAATGATGGTCCAGCCATCTTGAGGGAGTGAGGGATGGATGGAGATAGTGAATGGGCTACACACACACACTTAAACATAGAACGACTTTGGTTAGTGAATGTGATAGGCCACTCTGAACAAATGTGTTTTGAGGGAGCGCCTGAAACCATGCAAATTGTGGATAGTCCTAATTTCTTGGGGTAGAGCATTCCAGAGGATTGGCGCAGCGCGGGAGAAGTCTTGGAGTCGGGAGTGGGAGGTACGGATTAGTGCAGAGGTTAGTCGAAAGTCATTTGCAGAGCGCAGCAGTCGGTTAGGCCGATAGATAGAAATGAGGGAGGAGATGTAGGGGGGTGCTGCACTGTGGAGAGCTTTGTGGGTGAGAACCAGTACTTTGAATTGGATCCTATAATGAATGGGCAGCCAGTGTAAGGACTGGCGAAGAGCGGACGCGTCCGAGTACCGATTAGCCAGATGGATTACCCTGGCTGCTGCATTAAGGATGGACTGGAGAGGGGATAGTCGAGTAATGGGGAGGCCAAGTAATAGAGCGTTGCAGTAGTCCAGGTGGGAGTGGATCAATGCTACAGTGAGGGTTTTTGTTGTTTCCATGGTGAGAAAAGGGCGGATTCTAGAGATGTTCTTTAGGTGTAGACGGCAAGAGCGGGCAAGAGATTGTATATGGGAGGTGAAGGAGAGATTGGTGTCAAACATAACACCCAGACAGCGAGCCTGCTGCCTGGGTGTTATTATGGTGCCGCCCACAGAGAGGGAAATGTCAGATTTAGGGAGGTTAGTAGACGGCGGGAGCAGAAGAAGTTCAGTTTTGGAGAGGTTAAGTTTCAGATAGAGAGCAGACATGATGTTGGAGACTGCGGACAGACAGTCGGTGGTGTTCTGTAGAACAGCGGGGGTAAGGTCGGGGGATGTCGTGTATAGTTGTGTGTCATCGGCATAAAGATGGTACTGAAAGCCAAATCTGCTGATGGTCTGTCCAATTGGGGCCGTGTAGAGAGAGAAGAGAAGGGGGCCAAGGACTGAGCCCTGGGGTACACCGACAGTGAGAGGAAGAGGAGATGATGTGGAGCCAGAGAACAAAACACTGAAGGAGCGGTCAGAAAGATAGGAGGAGAACCAGGAGAGAACAGTGTCCTTAATACCTAGTGACTGGAGCCTAGACAGTAGGAGACAGTGGTCAACAGTGTCGAAAGCTGCAGAAAGGTCGAGTAGAATGAGCAGAGAGTGGTCGCCGTTACGTTATGCAAAGGAAGGTAATGACATAAAATAAAAGGACTGATATATTTGTTAAACCCACACACTACTCTGGTGGTCCCAGGACTGTCTTTGTGTATTTGGCTGCAGTAATGACGTGTCATCTACCTATGAGGCCACTGCAGTCAGGCACTGGCCGTTGCTGTCTCACGCCATACACTGCTGTGTCCAAGGATTAGCTGCAGCGGTCTCGTGAGTAGACCACACAAGATCATTACAGCCAAATAAACAAAGATCTTTCCTACTTTTACTTTTTACTTTACGACCAGCTGAACTGTGAATGCAGCTTTGAAGCATAAGCGGCTAGCATAGGACAATGTTTTCTAAAAACGTCACAGAAAAAGATACAGCCTTACCAACACCAAATCAGATTACAAATGTACTAGCAGGATGCGACAGACCCCCATGATGAAAGCGGGGGCTATGACCAGCAGCTCTGAAGTATAGGACGATCAGTACAAATTGTGGAATGCATTTATAAATGGCACACCCCTTTTCATGTAGAATATATGTGGGTGTATTAAATCCTTGCATATTACAGCTCATAGGTCCAGATTTACATTATATTGTATCAATAAACTAATGTCTGTAAGACGCGTGCACCAACCTTTAGTGACCGATGACTTTCTGCTATGTCACTTGCTCCCTTCCAGTTACTTAACAAGCGGATCTCATAGGACTGACCTACAACCAATTAGTAAAGGGCAGAAATAAGAACTCCGATAATATGACAGGGATACAGGATTTGCTATGGGCTGTATAATAGGACAAAATGATCATGAACTACATTCTGTTCTCAGAAGGTCATTTTGAAAGCTATCGTGACATGCCATAGATGTCGCATCTGTCAGGTCATCATTTATTGATTTTCTAATCATTTAATTAATACACCTGCCTTCCTCGTACTTAGGGTTCCCCCTGCTGGTTCCATAGCTGTACTGCTTTATAATAATGCACTGATGTAGATCACCTTATCAGATGCTGTAATTTACCAGTGAGTCCCAAATCATTCTTTTCGGTAATATTCACACTGGACTGTTCGGAGAGGCTGACGACTTTAGAAAATATGTTTATATAATACTTTGCCAAAATTAGAATATTTACATATACATGTGTTTAATCTCTTATCTTTGGGCTGTCATTCAATAAGTGACATTCATAGCGGATCTTCCCCATAAATAGAGTATTAGAGTCTTTTATGATAATTACATAACGCTTCCATGTATTAGGTAATGCCTATTCGCTTGCTTGGCTTTTATTTGTTGTCCTACTGGTTTTCTGAGTGTTAGTACTAACTGGAACTGGTTTCAGCAAGAAGATGACTGGACCAAAGCTGCAACCAAAACACTATAAGACAACCTGTCACCTATTCCTTAGATGATGACAGTTGTACCTTTCCCCTCTGTCTACCTTATGACAATGAATCCATAAAAGATAAAGGCATAGACCATCTGCTTAGGCAGTGTAGGACCACAAGTACCATCAAGTCTATGAGCCGCAGTGGAGGAAGCTTTAGTGCTTTATTAGACTCATTGATTTAATGGATATAATATGAGGAGTCGCTAGCCTGGGTACCAGCAATCTAAGTGCACCCTGCACCGATTTAAAGGGGTTGCAAACTTTCCAAGTATAAAGTGCGTGTATATATAGATAGATATACATGTTCTAGAGCTTTGCTATAAAAGTGTCCCTGGCTAGGTAATTGCCTAAAACTGGCCCTATCCCTTTAATGCAAAGTGGGGCCCGAAATACTAACATATTGCACCATCACACAGAAACATTTAGGTTTTGTTTACATGCGCTGAGTTCAGGCTGTTAAACGAGCGCGATCAACAATCTTCAAGTTCGGCTCTTGTTTCTCGGCTTCTTTACACAGGCTGACGAAGAATGATGGGGACAGAACAGTCACTAATAGATCAGTCTGTCCCCATACAGTATCATGATGTCACCATGATGCATTCTCAACATCGGAAACTACGTGGATAATGCAGAACTGCTATTATCAATGTTTCTGCTCTACAAACGCTGGGGGCCACTTTAGGAGGTGGGGCTCTTGGCAATTACCCAGTTTGCTCCCCACCACCACATACTCCTGGCATGTAAAGGGGTATTTAAGTAGGTAGAATTTATCACCCATCCATTTGATAGATGAGAACTTCACAATCAGTGGGTGCTCCACTGCTAGGACCGCCACCGATGGACAGAATCCGGTATGCAAGGAATGGCAATGTGCATGCTTGACCGTTGCTCCATTCATTTTCTATGGGACTGCAGCGCATTGCCACTCCATTCTGACGGGGAAAAAAGTGCCCCGTTCTGACAATTGGTGGAGATCTCTGGGGTTCTCCTGACTACCCCCACTTGGTGAATAGTTGCTAACTTCTTCCCACTAGAATACCCATTTAAACTGCAATATAACAGAGAAATGCAAGTGATTGAGATACATCGTTAACAGCGACGAATATTACAGCCATACTGGTGCATGTTGTACTAACCCAAGAATGAACCTTAATGTGCTGTTAGTCCTATGGTGCCCATTTTGAGCACTATGGGTGTGAGAGACTGATATCAATGTAAATAACAGTAATAACTCTCCTTCCGATGAGACCAGAGTTGAACATTACCCTGGTTGAGGTAGGTGAGCGTCTCCTCATGTAGCTTCACGGCTGGAGAGCTGGGAGCACAGAGGACACATTGGAAGGCCGGGCACAGCGGGGTGGGCATGGGCTGGTCCTCTTGTTTCAGAAAAGGCAGTGGTATGGTCTCCCTGTAAACCACACGTAGAAACATGAAACGTAATGTGATTTAGGAAAGTTTAATATTAAAAACAAGATAAAGCTACTCCACCCCCCAATGTAAACTATAACAATACTAGTCATGGTGGAATTCTGCACCCATATAATACCAGAAGGTGCGTAGGCTCTATACAGTCATACAGGTCACTGAAGTTCAAGAAGACAAATACTTCTTATAATACTGCAGCTGCTGCAGAACCTCTTTTAAAGAGTGAGAGGGAGCATCCTGTCCATGATTGATTTTTATGCATCTCCCCTAAACTTAAAGAGGCTGGGACAAATAACTGTAGCTGGTGAAGAACCTCTTTTTGTGACAGAATAGGCAGTCGTGGCTGAGACTTTAATTCATGCTTGCTAAATGCTGCATATCATGCTCCTTAAAGGGTTAGTCCCATCTTTAGATGTTATAACCTATCCATAGAAACAAGGATTTACAGCGCCCTATCTGAATGATGAGGAGGCCTGCTGTGCGTTCCATCCTTCCATTCATCATGTATGGGACCGCTGGGAAAAGCGATTTCAGTACTTTACTATTTCCGGAAGTCCCTCAGAGGATGATTGGAGTGGTGGTGCAATTGTTTGACCTCTACTGTACACTAGTCAAATGGGGCACTCAGAGCCCGCTCCTGGGATCGGGGGGGGGGGGTCTATGGAGTTAACTATCACTTTTCCTATGGATACATCATAACTTCTAAAAATGGGAATAACCCTTTAATGGTAGAGCTGTATCCGTGGTGCATCTCGCTTGTCTCCCATCAGTTTTGCCTACCACAGCACATTGTACCTTCCTGTGTAAATCTGATCACAGAATCCCTAAATATACATATATTCTTAACCTCTTCAGAGACAGATTGTAAAGACTTCGGATTGGCATAGATAGACCATTGTCTGGTCATTTAGGTTTGACCTCTGTGACCCCCACTGATCTTCACTGAGAAAGCGCTGTACCACTTTCCGCCGTGTTGGCTCCACTTGTCTTTTTTCAAGAAGCTACACGCCCAGGCCATTGACTATAGTGAGTCTGTCAGGCAACCTTTGAAAAAGCAGAATGGAACTAAGATATGCCTCTTTAAAAAGTAACATTAAAAGCCGTCATGCCATTTTATAAAAATAAACTGTTTCCTATGGATCCAAACAACAATACCAAGATCATCGCATACATCACTGAGCACCTGCATGTGCAGTAGCGTTGTATTGTTACCTGTAGATGGCATTGGTTGGGCTCTGGTAATGTTCAGCAGGTGTGGGCCAGTAATGCTCAGGTTGGCTGTGCCAGAACAGCATGGTGAATCCTTACTTCTGATAGTAGTCCAAGAAGTGAAGGCAAAAGCATTGTCAGAATGAACCTGCTCTTATAAAGCAGAAGGATGACCTAAAAGGCTGGGTCTATGTTGACACCTGTCATCCCAGCTACACCGGCTCCTATTGGCTGCTAGGGAAGATCCAGCCCAGTGTCCAGAGAGTGAGTATCTGTATACATATATACAAACATAGAGACATCACACAGGGATCACTGTTTATATGTACGCAAGAGTGCAAAGGAAGAAAAACTCACAACACCAATATACATTGTCATGTCACAGGGCAGGCACACTCTGCATCTACGGATAAGGAGACAGACTTTTTATCTGCAACACACAGCAGACAATAGCTACACTTTACAGAAGTGCATGAAATGAATTGGTTAATAAGGTTGCGTAATTGCTGTAAGGGTTTTTTTCATCTATTTCATAGATTAAACTCCCCCAAAAAAGCATACACCCTATAGTAAGTACAGTTGAAAGGGGAAGTTTCCATACACTTTATAAAAAGACACATCTGCATGTTTTTCTCAATATCTGACATGAAATCAGAATAAACCTTTCCCGTTTTAGGTCAATTAGGACCATAATTATTAAAACTTGCCAAATGCCAGAGAAATGAGAGCGAGAGAATGTTATAAGCCATTTTTAATACTTGCTGCAAAGTCAAAAGTTTGCATACATTTCATTAGTATTTGGTACCATTGCCCTTACACTGAATGACTAGGGTCAAACGTTTGGGATATCCTTCCACAAGCTTCTCACAATAGTTGGTCGGAATTTGGGCCCATTCCTCCTGACAAAACTGGTGTAACTGATCCAGGTTTGTAGGTCACTTTGCTCGCACCGGCCTTTTCAGCTTTGCCCATAAATTTTCAATATGTTTGAGATCAGGGCTTTGTGATGGCCACTCCCAAACATTGACTTTGTTATCCTTAAGTCACTTTGTTACCATTTTGGCAGTATGCTTCGGGTCATTGTCCATTGGAAGACCCATTTCCGCCCAAGCTTTAACTTCCTGGCTAATGTCTTGAGATGTTGCTTCAGTATTGCCACATAATCTTCTTTTCTCATGATGCCATCTATTTTGTGAAGTGCACCGCAAGGGCTCACAGTCTACAGGGATGGGTGAGGATACACTAGGAGAGGGTAGAGCTGGTCGTGCGGTGGTTCAGTAGACTGAGGATCACTGCAGGTTGTAGGCTTGTCGGAAAAGGTGGGTCTTCAGGTTCTTTTTGAAGGTTTCCATGGTAGGCGCGAGTCTGATGTGTTTGGGTAGAGAGTTCCAGAGTATGGGGGAGGCACAGGAGAAGTCTTGTATGCGGTTGTGGGAGGAAGAGATGAGAGGGAGTAGAGGAGGAGATCTTGAGAGGATCGAAGGTTGCGTGTGGGTATATACCGGGAGACCATGTCACAGATGTATGGAGGAGACAAGTTTGGATGGCTTTGTATGTCATAGTTAGGGTTTTGAACTGGAGCCTCTGGATGATAGGAAGCTAATGAAGGGCTTGGCAGAGAGGAGAGGCTGGGGAATAACGGGGAGACAGGTGGATTAGTCGGGCAGCAGAGTGCAGGATGGATTGGAGTAGTGCCAGAGTGCTAGAGGGGAGGCCAGAGAGTAGGAGGTTGCAGTAGTCGAGGCGGGAGATGATGAGGACATGCACTAGTGTTTTTGTAGTTTCATGGTCAAGGAATGCACGGATCCGGGAAATATTTTTGAGTTTGAGACGGCAGGAGGAGGCAAGGGTTTGGACATGTGGCTTGAAAGAGAGGACAGAGTCGAGGATCACCCCGAGGCACCGAGCATGCGGGACTGGGGAAAGTGATCAGTCATTGACATTGATGGATAGGTCTGGTGGGGGGGTAGAGTGAGATGGGGAAGATGATGAATTCTGTTTTGTCCATGTTCAGTTTTAAAAAGCGAACAGAGAAGAAAGCAGAAATAGCAGACAGACATTGTGGAATTTTGGTCAGTAAGGAGTGAGGTCAGGTCCAGATAGGTAGATCTGCGTGTCATCGGCGTAGAGATGATACTGCAAACCATAGGATTCTATGAGCTGTCCCAGGCCGAGGGTGTAGATGGCGAAGAGTAGGGGTCCTAGAACTGAGCCTTGAGGAACCGACAGACAGGTGGCGAGGTGAGGAGGTAGTGTGGGAGAGGGAGACACTGAATGTTCGGTTTGTTAGATATGATGAGATCCAGGATAGGGCCAAGCCTGTGATGCCAAGAGATGAGAGAATCTGTAGCAGGAGGGAATGGTCCACAGTGTCGAAGGCAGAAGACAGGTCCAGGAGAAGGAGGACAGAGTAGTGTCGCTTGCTCTTGGCGGTTAGTAGGTCGTTGGTGACTTTAGTTAGGGCAGTTTCAGTTGAGTGATGCAGTCGGAAGCCTGATTGTAAGCGGTCAAAGAGGGAGCGATGGAGAGGTGGGAGTACAGTTCAAGATGGACATGCTGTTCCAGTAGTTTTGAGGCATAAGGGAGAATGGGTGTGATAGAGGCATGTTTTGAAGGATGAGGGAAAGACACCATTTGTAGGTGAGAGGTTGAAGAGGTGTGTTAGAGTAGGGGTGAAGACTGTGGTGAAGCTAGGGATGAGGTGGGATGGGAGTGGGTCAAGCATGCAAGTGGTGAGGTGTGATCTTGATAGGAGGGTGGAGAGCTGATCTTCTGTCATGGTGGAGAAGTTGGTTTTGGAGGAACAGGGCTGAGCAGCTAAGAGGGGTAATGGGGGCTGTAGGCCAAAGCTTTCTCTGATCGTATCAATCTTCTGCTTAAAGAAAGAGGCAAAGTCTTCAGCAGAAATGAGAGGAGAAGGAGGAGGTGTTGGGGACGGAGTAGAGAATTGAAAGTGTTGAAGATCTGTTTAGGGTTGTGAGACAGGGAGGATATGAGAGATGAGAAGTAAGTTTGTTTTGCGGCAGTGAGCGTGGACTTCAAGCTGGTGAGGGACTGCTTGTATGCGGTTATGTGCTCGGCAGAGTGGGATTTTTTCCATCTCCGCTCAGCAACCCTGGAAGCCCGTCTCAGTTCTTTGGTGAGGCTGGTCAGCCAGGGCTGCCTGTTGATTGTACAAGTTTTGCTATGTGTGAGGGGGGCGGCCGAATCAAGTGCTGCTGTTATTGTAGTGTTATAAAAGGTGGCAGCAGAATCTGTGTGAAGTGAAGATATGTCGGTAAAAGGGAGGAGGGACTCAGAGAGCAATGGTAAAGTGAGGTGTTTGAGATTTCTGCGAGGGTGAGTTTGTGGAGTGGGGGTTGTGCACTGGAAGAGGAGAGGGAAGAGAATGTCAGTAGGTTGTGGTCAGACAGGGGCAGGGGTGAGTTAGTGAGATTAGTAAGGGAGTAGAGGCGGGTGAAGATGAGGTCCAGTGTGTGACCATCTTTGTGAGATTCCGCATTTATCTTGAGAATGGGGGGGTCTCATTCCAGTCTTGTGGATGCTCAGTCATCTTTAATAACTTTTATAAGAATTTTAGAAAACCGACAATCTAGCAATCTTGGATATTTTTGGAATTTCTGTAAAAGTTTGTAAAAGTTAGGTGAGAGACGAGCATATGTAGTCACCTCTGTACTGTCAGCGACCAAGAAACTGGGAACCTTCATTCACTTTTAAAATAGTTACAGATTCCAGAATTGGGACCCACATCTATCAAACATCTATTACTGGTGTTGCCTCATGTCCCATGGACATTCCACAAATGTCTGAACTGAGAATACCCGCTTAAAAGGATTGTAACCATTTAAAAAATGATCACTCCAGAACCCTAGGAAAGCAAAAAAAAACTATGCTGTTACTCAGCCTCTCGGGGTACAGCGCTACCTCTCACCACTGCTCAGGTGATTGTGTACAGGATGCAGCAGTGATGTCACAGCGACGGCTATGCAGCCAATCACTGAGCGTAGCTACACTGACAGTGTAAACAGCCCAAGCTGCTGAACTCAGTGTCTGGCTGCATTCTCTGTAACCTATACACTATCACAGAGACCGCAGCCAGCTGGACCCTGGGAACAGCTTTTTTTTTCCCTCACCAAGGCTTTGTGAAAGTCGATAACACATTTAATTGGAATATACCTTGATGAGATCAGCCTATGAACTTAAAGGTGTTTTCCCACGAGCAAAAGTTCATTTAATCAATAATCATGAAATAATAATAATTTCCACAATTGGATGTGCTTAAATAAAAAGTTCCTGTGCTGAGATATTCCTATGAGGGTATGTGCACACGTTGCGGATTTGCCTGTGGAATTTTCTGCTCAGATTCTACCTCTCTTGGCATAAAACGCAGATAAAAATCCAGGCGTTTTTAATGCAGATTTGATGCGGATTTCATGCATTTTTGTAAGCTAAATAAAGATATGTTATTTAACAAAAAAAAAAGAATTGTGAGTTCATTTCTTGTCCAACCTCTTATTTTACATACTCCATTGAAGAATAATGTTTACACACAGATAGATGGGTAGATAGATAGATGGATATAGCTATAGATAGATGGATAGACAGATATATCTATATATAGATGGATAGATAGATATATCGATAGATAGATGGATCTATAGATAGATGGATAGATAGATAGATAATACCAAGCCTGATATTTAGTAATAAACATAATAAAATGGCACATAAAGAGTTAAATAAAGACGCACAGACAAAATTTGCGTTAGGCTGGGGTCACACTTGCGAGAAAATTGCACGAGTCTCGCACCTCAATACCTAGCACTGCCGCCGGCACTCGGACCGGAGCGTTCAGCTTCATTGAAATACATGCAGCTGCACACTCTGGTCCCGAGTGCAGGCGGCAGTGCCGGGTATTGAGGTGCGAGACTCGTGTGAGTTTCTCGCAAGTGTGACCCCTGCCTTAAACACAATAACTGTTATATGGAAGAAAAAAATGGCGTGGGCTCCCGCGCAATTTTCTGTGCCAGAGAGGGAAAGCCAGCGACTGGGAGCCAATGTTTATAGCCTGGGAAGCGAGTAATACCCATGGATCTTTCCAGTCTATGAATATCAGGCCGCAGCTGTATATTTAGCCTTTACTGGCTATTAAAATAGGGGGATCCCCAAAGAATGACATGGGGTCCCCCTATAATTAACCCCTTAACCCCCAAGGGTGGTTTGCACGTTAATGACCGGGCCAATTTTTACTATTCTGACCACTGTCTCTTCATGAGGTTGTAACTCTGGAACGCTTCAACGGATCTTCGCGATTCTAAGACTGTTTTCTCATGATATATTGTAATTCATGATAGTGGTAAAATTTCTTCGATATAACTTGCGTTTATTTATGAAAAAAATGGAAATATGGTGAAAATTTTGAAAATTTTGCAATTTTCAAACTTTGAATTTTTATTCCCTTAAAACAGAGAAATATGTCACAAAAAATAGTTACTGAATAACATTTCCCACATGTCTACTTTACATCATCACAATTTTGGAACCAAATTTTTTTTTGTTAGGAAGTTATAAGGGTTAAAAGTTGACCAGCGATTTCTCATTTTTACAACAAAATGTACAAAGCCATTTTTTTAGGGACCACCTCACATTTGAAGTCACTTTGAGGGCTCTATACGGGAGAAAATACCCAAAAGTGACACCATTCAAAAAACTGCACCCCTCAAGGTACTCAAAACCACATTCAAGAAGTGTATTAACCCTTCACGTGCTTCACAGGAGCAGAAGCAACATGGAAGGAAAAAATTAAGATTTAACTTTTTAGTCACAAAAATGATCTTTTACAAACAATTTTTTTATTTTAACAAGGGTAAAAGGAGAAAATGGACAGAAAGTTGTTGTGCAATTTCTCCTGACTACACCAATACCCCATATATGGGGGAAAACCACTGGCTGGGCGCACGGCAGGGCTCGGAAGGGAGTGAGCGCCGTTTGACTTTTTCAAACTTAAATTGGCTGGAATTCAGATTGGAAGCCATGTCACGTTTGGAGAGCCACTGATGTGCCTAAACAGTAGAAACCCCCATAAGTGACACCATTTTGGAAACTAGACCCATAAGGAACTTCTCTAGATATGTTGTGAGCACTTTGAACCCCAAGTGTTTCATTAAAATTTATAATGCCTGGGTGTGAAAAAAAAAAAATCCACAAAAATGATTTTTTTAGTCCCAATTTTTGATTTTTCCCAAGGAAATTGGACCCCAAAAGTTGTTGTCCAATTTGTCCTGAGTATGCTGATACCCCATATGTGGGGGGGGGAACTGGGCGCACGGCAGGGCTCGGAAAGGAAGTAATGACGTTTTGTAATGCAGACTTTGATGGGTATCATGTTCAGTTTGCATAGCACCTGATGTGCCTAAACAGTGGAAACCCCCCACAAGTGACCCCATTTTGGAAACTAGAACCCCTAAGGAACTTATCTACATCTGTGGTGAGCACTTTGAACCCCCAAGTGCTTCATACAAGTTTATAACGTAGACCCGTAAAATTAAAAAATCATATTTTTTCCACAAAAATGATCTTTTCACCCCAATTTTTATTTTCCCAAGGGTAACAAGACCTCAAGAGATATTGTGCAATTTGTCCTGAGTACGCCCATACCCAATATGTGGGGGTAAACCACTGTTTGGGTGCATGGCAGAGCTCGGAAGGGAAGGAGCGCCGTTTGACTTTTTCAACGCAGAATTGGCTGGACACCATGTTGCGTTCGGAGAGCCCCTGATGTGTCTAAACAGTCAAAACCCCCCATAAGTGACCCCATTTTGGAAACAACCCCTAAGGAACTTATCTTGACCTGTGGTGAGCACTTTGAACCCCCAAGTGCTTCACACAAGTGTATAATGCCTGGGCATGAAAAGTAAAAATCCTATTTTTTTTCCAACAAAAATGATCTTTTAGTCACCAATTTTTAATTTTCCCAAGGGTAACAGGAGAAATTGGACCCCAAAAGTTGTTGTCCAATTTGTCCTGAGTACGCTGATACCCCATATGTGGGAGAAAACTACTGTGTGGGCACATGTCGGGGCTCGGAATAGAAGTAGCAACGTTTTGTAATGCAGACTTTGATGGAATGGTCTGCGGGGGTGTCATGTCACGTTTGGAGAGCTCCTGATGTGCCTAAACAAACTACTGTTTGGGCGCACGGCAAAGCTCAGAAGGGAAGGAGCACCGTGTGACGTTTTCAACGCAGAATTGGCTGGAATTGAGATCAGATGCCATGTCACGTTTGGATAGCCCCTGATGTGCCTAAACAGTGGAAACCCCCCCATTCTAACTCCAACCCTAACCCCAACACACCCCTAACCCTAGTCCCAACCTTAACCATAACCCTAACCACAAACCTAACCATAACACACCCCTAACCCTAATCCCAACCCTAACCCTAATCCTCACTTTAGCCCCAACCCTAAACCTAACTTTAGCCCCAACCCTAACCCTTACCCTAATGGGAAAATGGAAATAAATAAATTTTTTACATTTTATTATTTTTCCCTAACTAAGTGGGTGATAAATGGGGGTTTGATTTGCTATTTATAGCGGGTTTTTATGTTTGGCAGCTGTCACATGCTAAAAGACGCTTTTTATTGCAAAAAATAGTTTTTGCATCACCACATTTCAAGAGCTATAATTTTTCCATATTTTGGCCCACAGTCATGTGAGGTCTTATTTTTTGCGGGACCTCATTTTGAGAGCTATAATTTTTCCATATTTTGGCCCACAGAGTCATGTGAGGTCTTATTTTTTGCGGGACGAGTTGACGTTTTTATTGGTACCATTTTTGGGCACATGACATTTTTTGATCGCTTTTTATTATGATTTTTGGGTGGCAGAATGAACAAAAACTAGAAATTCATGAATTTCTTTTGGGGGGCGTTTATACTGTTCCGCGTGTGGTAAAATCGATAAAGCGGTTATATTCTTTGGATTACGGCGATACCTCATTTATATCATTTTTTTATGTTTTGGCTATACGATTGACATACAGTTAGGCCCATATATATTTGGACAGAGACAACATTTATTTAATTTTGGTTCTAGACATTACCACAATGAATTTTAAACAAAAAAATTCAGATGCAGTTGAAGTTCAGACTTTCAGCTTTCATTTGAGGGTATCCACATTAAAATTGGATGAAGGGTTTAGGAGTTTCAGCTCCTTAACATGTGCCACCCTGTTTTTAAAGGGGCCAAAAGTAATTGGACAGATTAAATACGGTAATTGTAAATAAAATGTTCATTTCTAGTAATTGGTTGAAAACTAGAGATGAGCGGTGTTCGAAGCGAACTGTTCGCCAATCTCAAATTCGAGCTGTTTTGGGCGGTGTTCGAACTAGAACGATTTGGAAAAACTTTGGCTGTTCGAGGTTATGTTCGATAACTGTTCGTGCACCTAAATCGTCACTGGATTTTTTCACAGTTATGCTGAGAATCACTGTTAATACACATTTTGAGTGTCCAGCGTGGCGGGGGGAGGGGCATGGCATGGATCTCTGCAGAGATAATGAAGATCTCCATTTTTTTTTCTCTTTCCCGCATTTCCAGTGGGCGGTGCTGTCTGTCAGCCTATCAGCAGCGCACACACGGAGCGAGGTGCTTTTTTTTCAGACAAGCAAGGGCATGTGTCATTGGCTGTGTATGTCACATGTCCTTGCCCTATAAGACCCAGCCATTTCCCCCCTCGCCACCATTTTCTCACTGCTGCAGCTCAGTGTTAGACGGCACTGCTGCTGTTAGCGCTATATTGTGTGTGCATTGTGCAACTGCGACTTGCAAGCGAAATAGCTGAGAAATAGAGAGGAAGGTTTAGGGAGTAGGGACTAGTTCGTAATTGCAGCCCTTTTGAGGGCTACGTTACATCAGTTCCTAGCTGTTCTAGCAGGCAGGTCTGTGCTCACTCTTAAATAGACAGATAGGTCAACTTGGGACAGTGACTATTTGTAATTGCAGCCCTTTTCAGGGCTAGGTTACAGCAGTTGCTATCACTTTTTGTCAGCTACACCAGCGTTCAAATCACTCCTAATTATTCGCTGCATCTATCCTGTTCAATAATTGTGTTCATAGTAGCAGTGTGTGCTACTCATTCTATTAGGCCATCTAAACTAAGCTACACCAGAGTTTTTTAAAAATTTTTTTTTATCTGCATCTTGCCTGGACGATAATTTTGGGCATAGTAGCATTGTGTGGTACTCATTCTATTAGGCCATCTATACAAAGCTCCACCAGAGTTTAAAATTTTATTTTTTTTTTATCTGCATCTTGCGTGGACAATAATTTTGGGCATAGTAGCAGTGTGTGGTACTCATTCTATTAGGCTATCTATACAAAGCTCCACCAGCCTTAAAAAAAAAAAAAAAATTCTATCTGCATCTTGCCTGGACAATAATTTTGGGCATAGTAGCAGTCTGTGTTACTCATTCTATTAGGCCATCTATACAAAGCTCCAGCAGCATTGAAATACTCATAATTTTTTGCAGCATCTTGCCTGTAGAATAATTGTGGGCATAGTAGCAGTCTGTGGTACTCATTATATTAGGCCATCTATACTAAGCTACACCAGCGTTCAAATCACTCCTAATTATTCGCTGCATCTATCCTGTTCAATAATTGTGTGCATAGTAGCAGTGTGTGCTACTCATTCTATTAGGCCATCTAAACTAAGCTACACCGCCTCCCCTGCTGCGCTGTGTTACGGTGGCCTCCAATTCACCCACACTCCTCGCCCTGGAAACAGACATGGTGGAGGAGTGGGTTTTCTCCTTTCCTCTAACTGCAACTTTAACCCAATCCCACCTCTTCCCTCCCTAATCCTCCCTCCTTTAAAGTCCACTCTGTCCGCATCTACTCTCCCTCCAACCTCCAAGTGGCCATCATATACCGACCTCCAGGCCCGACCACTGCCTTCATCGACCAATTCACTACCTGGCTTCTTCACTTTCTCTCCACTGACATCCCCACTATCATCATGGGTGACTTCAACATCCCCACTGATACCCTTCAGTCAGCAGCCTCCAAACTCCTGTCCCTTACTACATCCTTTGGACTTACTCAGTGGTCCTCCTCAGCCACCCACACGGATGGTCATACATTAGACCTGGTCTTCACCCGCCTCTACTCTCTATCTAACTTCACCACCTCCCCTCTCCCTCTATCCGACCACCATCTACTCACTTTCTCATCCCTGTCCTCCTCTCCTGTCACCCATGTCCAGCAACACGTGCACCTCTGCAGAAATCTTGCACACCTAGACATCCACACACTCTCTGACTCTATTCTTTCACTGGCATCAACATCCTCACTCCACGACACAGACAGTGCCACTGCTTTCTACAATGCCACTCTCACATCGGCTATTGACACGGTCGCCTCTCTCGTTCATGGCAGAGTGCGACGTACCAACAGACAACCCTGGCACAATAACATCACTAAAAAGCTCCGGCAAGTGTCCAGGATTACAGAGCGGCGTTGGAAGAAAACAAATTCGCAAGACGACTTTACTGCATTCAAACAAGCAACACTCTCTTTCAAATCTGCCCTCACCTCTGCTAAACAGGCCTACTTCACAACCCTCGTATCTTCCCTATGCTACAACCCCAAACAGTTATTCAAAACTTTTAACTCCCTCCTCCGCCCACCACTGCCCCCTCCTATCTCCCTCATCTCTGCTGAGGACTTTGCCACACACTTCAAAAATAAGATCGACCAAACAAGGCAAGTCTTCATTGTTCAACCACCACAACCCCTTTGTATACCAGACCAATGCCCTAACCCCATAACCTCCCTCTCCAACATAACCGAAGGGGAGCTTAATTGTCTCCTCTCCAAATCGCACCTCACAACCTGTGCACTTGACCCCATCCCAACCCACCTCCTCCCCAACCTCACCACCACTATTATCCCATCCCTAACCCACCTCTTCAACCTATCACTAACTTCCGGTACCTTCCCTTCTGCTTTCAAGCATGCCACAATCATGCCTATCCTTAAAAAGCCAACCCTCGACCCAACCGCTATGTCCAGCTATCGCCCAATATCGCTGCTCCCATTCGCTTCCAAACTCCTGGAGCTGCATGTCCACGCTGAGCTTTCCTACCACCTCTCTTCTAACTTGCTCTTTGACCCTCTACAATCTGGTTTCCGCCCCCATCACTCCACTGAGACACCCCTGACCAAAATTACTAATGACCTACTTACAGCCAAAGCGAACGGACAACACTCCATACTCCTGCTTCTTGACCTGTCCTCTGCTTTTGACACAGTTGACCACTGCCTTCTACTACAGATTCTTTCCTCCTTTGGCGTCAAGGACCTCGCCCTATCCTGGATCTCCTCATACCTTTCCAACCGCACATTCAGCGTCTCCCACTCCCACACTACCTCCTCGTCCCACCCTCTCTCTGTTGGAGTCCCCCAAGGCTCTGTTCTTGGACCCCTACTCTTCTCAATCTATACACTTGGCCTGGGGCAACTCATAAAGTCTCACAGATTCCAGTACCACCTTTACGCTGATGACACTCAGATCTACCTCTCTGGCCCAGACGTCACCTCTCTGCTGTCCAGAATCCCGGAGTGTCTATCAGCCATATCCTCCTTATTCTCCTCCCACTTCCTCAAACTCAATGTGGACAAATCTGAACTCATAATCTTTCCCCATCCCACAGATCTTCCTTACCTGACCTATCTATCACAATTAATGACATCACGCTTTCCCCCGTACCAGAAGTCCGCTGCCTCGGAGTAACCCTTGACTCTGCCCTGTCCTTCAAACCGCACATCCAAGCTCCTCCTGTCGCCTTCAGCTCAAAAATATTTCAAGAATCCGTCCTTTCCTCAACCCTCAATCTACTAAAATGATTGTGCACGCCCTCATCATCTCCCGCATCGACTACTGCAACACCCTTTTCTCTGGCCTCCCTGCTAACACCCTCGCACCTCTCCAGTCCATCCTTAACTCTGCTCCCTGAATAATTCACCTCTCTCCTCGCTACTCCTCCGCTTCTCCCTCTGCAAATCTCTTCACTGGCTCCCATTCCCTCAGCGTATCCAGTTCAAATTACTAATACTGACCTACAAGGCCACCTATAACCTGTCTCCTCCATATATCTCTGAACTAATCTCCTGATATCTTCCCTCACGTAATCTCCGATCCTCCCAAGACCTCCTTCTCTCCTCCACACTTATTCGCTCCTCACCCAACCGCCTCCAAGACTTCTCCTGAATATCGCCCATCCTCTGGAATTTTTTGCCCCAACACGTCTGACTATCAAACACATTCGGATCCTTCAGACGGAACCTGAAAACCCACCTCTTCAGGAAAGCTTACAGCCTGCAATGACCCTGCTACCTCCTCACCACTACCAAAGATATCGCCTCAACCAACACCGGAACTGCTGCAACCCCCTGACCTACTGTCTCCTGCCCCACAATCCTGTAGAATGTACAGACATGGCCAAAAGTTTTGAGAATGACACAGATATTAATTTTTACAAAGTCTACTGCTTCACTTTTCTAACGGCAATTTGCATATACTCCAGAATGTTATAAAGAGTGATCAGCTTAACAGCAATTACTTGCAAAGTCAATATTTGGCTAGAAAATGAACTTTATCCCCCAAAACACATTTCAACATCATTGCAGCCCTGCCTTAAAAGGACCAGCTAACCTCTTTTCAGTGATTGCTCCATTAACACAGGTGTGGGTGTTGATGAGGACATGGCTGGAGATCAATCTGTCATGATTAAGTAAGAATGACACCACTGGACACTTTAAAAGGAGGCTGGTGCTTGTCATCATTGTTTCTCTTCTGTTAACCATGGTTATCTCTAAAGAAACACGTGCAGTCATCATTGCAATGCACAAAAATGGCCTAACAGGGAAGAGTATCGCAGCTAGAAAGATTGCACCTCAGTCAACAATCTATCGCATCATCAAGAACTTCAAGGAGAGAGGTTCCATTGTTGCCAAAAAGGCTCCAGGGCGCCCAAGAAAGACCAGCAAGTGCCAGGACCGTCTCTTAAAAGTGTTTTAGCTGCGGGATCGGGCTACCAGCAGTGCAGAGCTTGCTCAGGAATGGCAGCAGGCAGGTGTGAGTGCATCTGCACGCACTGTGAGGTGGAGACTCTTGGAGCAAGGCCTGGTCTCGAGGAGGGCAGCAAAGAAGCCACTTTTCTCCAGAAAAAACATCATGGACAGACTGTTATTCTGCAAAAGGTACAGGCAGTGGACTGCTGAGGACTGGGGTAAAGTTATTTTCTCTGATGAATCCCCTTTTCGATTGTTTGGGACATCAGGAAAACGCCTCATTCGGAGAAGACAAGGTGAGCGCTACCACCAGTCTTGTCTCATGCCAACTGTTAAGAATCCTGAAACCATTCATGTGTGGGGTTGCTTCTCAGCCAAGGGAATCGGCTCTCTCACAGTCTTGCCTAAAAACACAGCCATGAATAAAGAATGGTACCAGAATGTCCTCCAAGAGCAACTTCTCCCAACCCTCCAAGAGCAGTTTGGCGATCAACAATGCCTTTTCCAGCATGATGGAGCACCTTGCCATAAAGCATAGGTGATAACTAGAGTTGAGCGATACTTTCCGATATCCAAAAGTATCGGAATCGGAATGGTATCGCCGATACACAAAAAATATCGGCGATACCCGATACCGATACCGGAAATACAATGTAAGTCTATGGGAACAAAATATCGGAATTAAAAAAACCCCATTCTTGCCTTGTTGGTTAATTGTACATGAAGGAAAACAACAAAGAGTAATGTAGAATTTATTGGGGGAGGTTGAGGAGACATTAACCCCTTCACCCCCAAGGGTGGTTTGCACGTTAATGACCGGGCCAATTTTTACAATTCTGACCACTGTCTCTTTATGAGGTTATAACTCTGGAACGCTTCAACGGATCTTCGCGATTCTGAGATTGTTTTCTCGTGACATATTGTACTTCACGTTAGAAGTAAAATTTCTTCGATATAACTTGCGTTTATTTTTGAAAAAAATGCAAATATGGCGAAAATTTTTAAAATTTTGCAATTTTCAAACTTTGAATTTTTATTCCCTTAAAACAGAGAAATATGTCACATAAAATAGTTAAGAAATAACATTTCCCACATGTCTACTTTACATCAGCACAATTTTGGAACCAAAATTTTTTTTTGTTAGGAAGTTATAAGGGTTAAAAGTTGACCAGCGATTTCTCATTTTTACAACAAAATTTACAAAGCCATTTTTTTTAGGGACCACCTCTCATTTGAAGTCACTTTGAGGGGTCTATATGGCAGAAAATACCCAAAAGTGACACCATTCTAAAAACTGCACCCTCAAGGTACTCAAAACCACATTCAAGAAGATTATTAACCCTTCAGGTGCTTCACAGGAACTAAAGCAACGTGGAAGGAAAAAATGAATATTTAACTTTTTAGCCACAAAAATGATCTTTACAAACTTTTTTTTTATTTTCACAAGGGTAAAAGGAGAAAATGGACAAATAAGGTTGTTATGCAATTTCTCCTGAGTACGCCAATACCCAATATGTGGGGGAAAACCACTGTTTGGGCACACGGCAGAGCTCGTAAGGGAAGGAGCGCCGTTTGACTTTTTCAAACTAAAATTGGCTGGAATTGAGATTGGACGCCATGTCGTGTTTGGAGAGCCCCTGATGCGCCTAAACAGTGGAAACCCCCACAAGTGACACCATTTTGGAAACTAGACCCCCTAAGGTACTTATCTAGATCTGTTGTGAGCACTTTGAACTCCCAAGTGTTCCACAAAAGCTTATAATGCCTGGGTGTGAAAAAAAAAAAAAACAATTTTCCACAAAAATGATTTTTTAGTCCCAAATTTTTGAATTTTCCCAAGGAAATTGGACCCCAAAAGTTGTTGTCCAATTTGTCCTGAGTACGCTGATACCCATATGTGGGGGGGGGGGAACTGTTTGGGTGCACGGCAGGGCTTGGAAAGGAAGTAGTAACGTTTTGGAATGCAGACGTTGATGGGGGTCATGTTCCGTTTGCAGTGCCCCAGATGAGCCTAAACAGTGGAAACCCCCCACAAGTGACCCCATTTTGGAAACTATACCCCCTAAGGAACTTATCTAGATCTTTGGTGAGCACTTTGAACCCCAAGTGCTTCACACAAGTTTATAATGCCCGGGCATGAAAATAAAAAATCCTATTTTTTTCCCACAAAAATTATCTTTTAGTCACTAATTTTTTATTTTCTCAAGGGTAACAGGAGAAATTGGACCACATAAGTTGTTGTACAATTTGTCCTGAGTACGCTGATACCCCATATGTGGGTGGGAACCACTGTTTGGGCGCACGGCAGAGCTCGGAATGGAAGGAGCACCATTTGACTTTTTCCAACCAAAATTGGCTGGAATTGAGATTGGATGCCATGTTGCATTTGGAGAGCCCCTGATGTGCCTAAACAGTGGAAACCCCCCACAAATGACCCCATTTTGGAAACTAGACCCCTAAGGAACTTTTCTAGATCTTTGGTGAGCAATTTGAACCCCCAAGTGCTTCACACAAGTTTATAACGTAGAGCCGTAAAATTTAAAAATCATATTTTTTCCACAAAAATGATCTTTTCACCCCAATTTTTATTTTTCCAAGGGTAACAAGACTCCAAAAGTTATTGTGCAATTTGTCCTGAGTGCGCTGATACCCCATATGTGGGGGTAAACCACTGTTTGGGTGCATGGCAGAGTTTGGAAGGGAAGGAGCGCCGTCTGACTTTTTCAACGCAGAATTGGCTGGACGCCATGTCGTGTTTGGAGAGCTCCTGATCTGCCTAAACAGTGGAAACCCCATAAATGACGCCATTTTGGAAACTAGACCCTCAAGGAACTTATCTAGATGTGTGGTGAGAACTTTTAACCCCCAGGTGTTTCACTAAAGTTTATAACGTACAGCCGTAAAATAAAAAATCTTTTTTTTTTTACAAAAATGATTTTTTCGTCCCCAATATTTTATTTTCACAAGGGTAACAGAAGAAATTGGAACCCAAAAGTTGTTGTCCAATTTGTCCTGAGTACGCTGATACCCAATATGTGGGAGAAAACTACTGTATGGGCGCACGTCAGGGCTCGGAAGGGAAGTAGTGACGTTTTGGATTGCAGACTTTGATGGAATGGTCTGGGGGCGTCATGTCACATTTGGAGAGCCCCTGATGCACCTATACAGTGGAAACCCCCCACAAGTGACCCCATTTTGGCAAATAGACCCACAAGGAACTTATCTAGATGTGTGGTGAGCACTTTGAACCCCGAAGTGCTTCACAGAAGTTTCTAAGGTACAGCCGTAAAAATAAAAAATCTTTTTTTTTTTACAAAAATGATTTTTTTTGCCCCCAATATTTTATTTTCACAAGGGTAACAGGAGAAATTGGACCCCAAAAGTTGTTGTCCAATTTGTCCTGAGTACGCTGATACCCAATATGTGGGAGAAAACTACTGTATGGGCGCACGTCAGGGCTCGGAAGGGAAGTAGTGACGTTTTGGATTGCAGACTTTGATGGAATGGTCTGGGGGCGTCATGTCGCATTTGGAGAGCCCTGATGCGCCTAAACAGTGGAAACCCCCCACAAGTGACCCCATTTTGGAAAATAGACCCCACAAGGAACTTGTCTAGATGTGTGGTGAGCACTTTGAACCCCGAAGTGCTTCACAGAAGTTTATAACGCACAGCCGTAAAAATAAAAAATCCTTTTTTTTTTTTGCAAAAATGATTTTTTTGCCCCAATATTTTATTTTTACAAGGGTAACAGGAGAAATTGGACCCCAAAAGATGTTGTCCAATTTGTCCTGAGTACGCTGATATCCAATATGTGGGAGAAAACTACTGTATGGGTACACGTTGGGGCTCGGAAGGGAAGTAGTGACGTTTTGGATTGCAGACTTTGATGGAATGGTCTGGGGGCGTCATGTCGCATTTGGAGAGCCCCTGATGCGCCTAAACAGTGGAAATACCCAACAAGTGACCCCATTTTGGAAAATAGACCCCACAAGGAACTTATCTAGATGTGTGGTGAGCGCTATGAAGCCCCAAGTGCTTCACAGAAGTTTATAATGTACAGCCATAAAAACAAAAAAATATTTTTTTTTGTACAAAAATGATATTTTCGCCCCAGTTTTTTATTTTCCCAAGGGTAGCAGAAGAAATAGGACAAATTGCACAATAACTCTTGGGGTCCAGAGTACGCTGATCCCCCATATGTGGGGATAAACTACTGTTTGGACGCATGGCAGAGCTGAGAAGTGAAGGAGCACCGTTTGACTTTTTCAACGCAGAATTGGCTGGAATTGAGATCAGACGCCATGTCACATTTGGAGAGCCCCTGATGTGCCTAAACAGCGGAAACCCCCAATTCTAACTCCAACTCTAACCCCAACACACCCCTAACCCTAGTCCCAACCCTAACCACAAACCTAACCCTAACACACCCCTAATCCCAACCCTAACCCTAATCCTAACTTTAGCGCCAACCCTAACCCTAACTTTAGCCGCAACCCTAACCCTAACCCTAATGGGAAAATGGAAATAAATACTTTTTTTTAATTTTATTATTTTTCCCTTACTAAGGGGGTGATAAAGGGGGGTTTGATTTACTATTTATAGCGGGTTTTTATGATTGGCAGCTGTCACGCTAAAAGACGCTTTTTATTGCAAAAATAGTTTTTGCATCATCACATTTTGAGAGCTATAATTTTTGCATATTTTGGCCCACAGAGTCATGTGAGGTCTTATTTTTTGCGGGACGAGTTGACGTTTTTATTGGTACTATTTTCGAGCACGTGACGTTTTTTGATCGCTTTTTATTTCGATTTTTGGGAGGTTAGAATGAACAAAAATCAGCAATTCATGAATTTCTTTTGGGGGAGGCGTTTATACCGTTCCGCGTGTGGTAAATTGATAAAGCAGTTTTATTCTTCGGGTCAGTACGATTATGGCGATACCTCATTTATATCATTTTTTCATGTTTTGGCGCTTTTATAGAATAAAAACAATTTTATATAAAAAATAATTATTTTTGCATCGCTTTATTCTGCGAGCTATAACTTTTTTATTTTTTCGCTGATGATGCTTTATGACGGCTCGTTTTTTGCGGGACAAGATGACGTTTTCAGTGGTACCATGTATTTTTATATCGGTCTTTTTGATTGCGTGTTATTCCACTTTTTGTTCGGCGGTATGATGATAAAGCATTGATTTATTGCTTCGTTTTTTTTTTTTTTTTTTTAAGGGGTTCACTAAAGGGGTTAACTAGTGGGACAATTTTATAGGGGGGGTCGTTACGGACGCGGCGATACCAAATATGTGTACTTTTATTGTTTTTTTTTTTTTATTTACAGGAAGAAGTGAATTTATTGGGGAATATTTTTTTTTTTTTTTATTTATTTTGGATTTTTTTTTTACACATGTTTATTTTTACTTTTTTAACTTTTTTACTTTGTCCCAGGGTGGGACATCACAGTATTTTATCAGATCGCTGGTGTGGCAGTGTGCACAGCACTCTGTCACACCAGCGATCGCACAGGCATAGATGCAGGCTTCTCAGTGCCTGCTCTCGGCAGGCACTGAGGTAGCCGCCTCCCTCCAGGACCCCGGCGCCATCTTGGATCCGGGTCCTGGGAGGGAGGAAGCCCTCAGAACAGCGCGATCACATCGCGCTGCTCTGAGGGTCTCAGGGGGGCGCGCAGGGAGCCCCCACCCTGCGCGATCCTCCCCTGTGCCCCCAGTACACCGCGATCATGTTTGATCGCGGTGTGCTAGGGGTTAATGTGCCGGGAGCGGTCCGTGACCGCTCCTGACACACAGTCATGGGTGTCAGCTGTGATAATCAGCTGACACCCGGCGGCGATTAGCTGCGCTCCCCTCAGGAGCGCAGCTGATCGCCTATGACGTACTATCCCGTCCCCGGTCATACGGGCCCAGGTACCATGGACGGGATAGTACGTCCGATGGCAGTAAGGGGTTAAAGGCATAGATGTTTAACACAATGCAATGGAATAGCATTAATATTTCTTTTTTTGAAATACGTTTGGATTGACGAAGAAATTGACAATGTTGTTAACCTTTTTTCTATTTTGTCAAATATGTCTGTTTCACAACTTCCATGCTCTTCACCTTTTTAACTTTTCACACACTTTCTCCTTCATAATCTTCAGCAGCATCATCTTTCTCATCAAATTATTCTTCATCTTCACCTTCTTAATCTTCTAAAACTTCTTGCTATTCATCTTTTTGTTAACATTACTTATATTGTTCTTATTAAACAGTTATTATTCTTCATATTCTACTTCTTCATCTTCTTCCTATTCATCCTTTTCATCATATTCTTATTTGTGACAGACATTCCTGTACTTGTAATCTGTAAAACTCTGAATTTTCATCCTTCCGTTCTTGCTGTCACGAAAGATTTTAATTACAACAGTATTTGTCCGCGTTCAGTTTAGCCTGCAGCAGCATCAGGCATTTTCCAGGGGCACCACGAGGAGGAACGGACTCACCCCCATACACTGCTTAGTCTTCTTCTGCTTAGAATTTAGAGCATATATTTTGCTCTTCATTTTGGTCTTATACTTAATGTTCTTCTGCTTTTTGATCTTCTGCTTATTGTTCTTCTGTCTCTTGTTCTGTATCTTGTAGTTTGTCTTAACCTTCTTTGTCCTGTTGGTGATGGTACAAAAGCCAATGGAAGTAACGAGGACCAGCTGACTGTGCTGGAACCCGGAGGGTCAGCAGAAGGAAAAGAGCCAATGGCACAACCGAGGACCAGCTGACGTTACTGGGACACGGTTACTAAGCAGTAGGTACCTGTGCTCCAAAGCACTACCAAGGACCAGCAGACGTTGCTGGAACTCGGATACCGACATGGAGGCACCTAGGCCAAAGGCACTGCGGAGAACCAGCTGACGGTACTGGAACCCGGATGGGTAGCAGAAGGTACAAGAGCCAATGAAAGTAACGAGGACCAGCTGACTGTGCTGGAACCCGGAGGGTCAGCAGAAGGAAAAGAGCCAATGGCACAACCGAGGACCAGCTGACGTTACTGGGACACGGTTACTAAGCAGGAGGTACCTGTTCTCCAAAGCACTACCAAGGACCAGCAGACGTTGCTGGAACTCGGATACCGACATGGAGGCACCTAGGCCAAAGGCACTGCGGAGAACCAGCTGACGGTACTGGAACCCGGATGGGTAGCAGAAGGTACAAGAGCCAATGAAAGTAACGAGGACCAGCTGACTGTGCTGGAACCCGGAGGGTCAGCAGAAGGAAAAGAGCCAATGGCACAACCGAGGACCAGCTGACGTTACTGGGACACGGTTACTAAGCAGGAGGTACCTGTGCTCCAAAGCACTACCAAGGACCAGCAGACGTTGCTGGAACTCGGATACCGACATGGAGGCACCTAGGCCAAAGGCACTGCAGAGAACCAGCTGACGGTACTGGAACCCGGATGGGTAGCAGAAGGTACCCATGGAAATTAAAGTTGAGGCAGCAGGACTTTTTGCCGTTCACACAGCAGGGGAACAGCTGACATTACTGAACCCCAGTAACACAGGAGCAAGTGTAGACTGTGCTAACAGCACTTCCGAGCAACAACTGGCGGTGTTGTAGCCCAGGGATGAGAAGAGAACATGGTGGAGGCAGCAGGACTGTTTGCCGTTCACACAGCAGGGGAACAGCTGACATTACTGAACCCCAGTAACACAGGAGCAAGTGTAGACTGTGCTAACAGCACTTCCGAGAAACAACTGGCGGTGTTGTAACCCAGGGATGAGAAGAGAACATGGTGGAGGCAGCAGGACTGTTTGCCGTTCACACAGCAGGGGAACAGCTGACATTACTGAACCCCAGTAACACGGGAGCAAGTGCTAACTGTGCTAACAGCACTTCCGAGAAACAACTGGCGGTGTTGTAGCCCAGGGATGAGAAGAGAACATGGTGGAGGCAGCAGGACTGTTTGCCGTTCACACAGCAGGGGAACAGCTGACATTACTGAACCCCAGTAACACAGGAGCAAGTGTAGACTGTGCTAACAGCACTTCCGAGCAACAACTGGCGGTGTTGTAGCCCAGGGATGAGAAGAGAACATGGTGGAGGCAGCAGGACTGTTTGCCGTTCACACAGCAGGGGAACAGCTGACATTACTGAACCCCAGTAACACAGGAGCAAGTGTAGACTGTGCTAACAGCACTTCCGAGCAACAACTGGCGGTGTTGTAGCCCAGGGATGAGAAGAGAACATGGTGGAGGCAGCAGGACTGTTTGCCGTTCACACAGCAGGGGAACAGCTGACATTACTGAACCCCAGTAACACAGGATCAAGTGTAGACTGTGCTAACAGCACTTCCGAGAAACAACTGGCGGTGTTGTAGCCCAGGGATGAGAAGAGAACATGGTGGAGGCAGCAGGACTGTTTGCCGTTCACACAGCAGGGGAACAGCTGACATTACTGAACCCCAGTAACACGGGAGCAAGTGTTAACTGTGCTAACAGCACTTCCGAGAAACAACTGGCGGTGTTGTAGCCCAGGGATGAGAAGAGAACAGGGTGGAGGCAGCAGGACTTTTTGCCGTTCACACAGCAGGGGAACAGCTGACATTACTGAACCCCAGTAACACGGGAGCAAGTGTTAACTGTGCTAACAGCACTTCCGAGAAACAACTGGCGGTGTTGTAGCCCAGGGATGAGAAGAGAACATGGTGGAGGCAGCAGGACTGTTTGCCGTTCACACAGCAGGGGAACAGCTGACATTACTGAACCCCAGTAACACAGGAGCAAGTGTAGACTGTGCTAACAGCACTTCCGAGCAACAACTGGCGGTGTTGTAGCCCAGGGATGAGAAGAGAACATGGTGGAGGCAGCAGGACTGTTTGCCGTTCACACAGCAGGGGAACAGCTGACATTACTGAACCCAGTAACACAGGAGCAAGTGTAGACTGTGCTAACAGCACTTCCGAGAAACAACTGGCGGTGTTGTAACCCAGGGATGAGAAGAGAACATGGTGGAGGCAGCAGGACTGTTTGCCGTTCACACAGCAGGGGAACAGCTGACATTACTGAACCCCAGTAACACAGGAGCAAGTGTAGACTGTGCTAACAGCACTTCCGAGAAACAACTGGCGGTGTTGTAGCCCAGGGATGAGAAGAGAACATGGTGGAGGCAGCAGGACTGTTTGCCGTTCACACAGCAGGGGAACAGCTGACATTACTGAACCCAGTAACACAGGAGCAAGTGTAGACTGTGCTAACAGCACTTCGAGCAACAACTGGCGGTGTTGTAGCCCAGGGATGAGAAGAGAACATGGTGGAGGCAGCAGGACTGTTTGCCGTTCACACAGCAGGGGAACAGCTGACATTACTGAACCCCAGTAACACAGGAGCAAGTGTAGACTGTGCCAACAGCACTTCCGAGCAACAACTGGCGGTGTTGTAGCCCAGGGATGAGAAGAGAACATGGTGGAGGCAGCAGGACTGTTTGCCGTTCACACAGCAGGGGAACAGCTGACATTACTGAACCCCAGTAACACAGGAGCAAGTGTAGACTGTGCTAACAGCACTTCCGAGAAACAACTGGCGTTGTTGTAGCCCAGGGATGAGAAGAGAACATGGTGGAGGCAGCAGGACTTTTTGCCGTTCACACAGCAGGGGAACAGCTGACATTACTGAACCCCAGTAACACAGGAGCAAGTGTAGACTGTGCTAACAGCACTTCCAAGCAACAACTGGCGGTGTTGGAGCCCAGGGTCAAGGAGGATGTTTAAATACTAGATCAAGTATTTTCCTTGTTACGTGTCAATTAAAAATGTCTATACTCCAAACAAGAGAAATATAACCTTTAGTACCATAAGATGATGATTTTACTTTAAAAAATATATGTAAATTAATAATTGACAAACATAAACGCATACATTAACATGTTGAAAAGCAATGCAAACCACAATAAAAATCGGTTAAATAATCTGCTATACGGTTTTAAATAAAAGCATACAAGTACATATCAGAATCCATTAATGATGGATAAGTAACAGTATGTACACCATTTTCATTTGCTGAATAATATCACTAAAAAGTTTTTAAAAATATCTAAAATTTCCATCATGTAATACTGATAATATGTGCCAATCATTTATATTAACAAAAAAAACCTTTAAAAAGTGCATAGTGAAAACAGCTATTTATGCCTGACTGTGGACTTGCAAGCATGACAACGGATAGATAAGGTATATATAGATGAGACTGCATAGCCACAGATGGTGAATGGCGATGTAATACTGTACCTCAATAAAGTGTGCGTTACTACTACATCCTTTTTTTATATAGCTTTATAAAAGGGTACGTGCATGTATGCTTGCGCCTTTGTTTGGACGCACAGACTGGCTTCCTGCTGTGACGCGTTGGGTATTGGAGCGTCTGTGCGTCTTATGACGCAGACTAACATTCACGGTGCGCATCGTTCATCATCGCAAGCGTACCGACAACACAAAGGCGTTGTCATGACTGCTTTACTCAGTAAACATGCACCTATGATGAAACATACACGCATGTGCCCTATTACATAACAAGCTACAAGAAAAATGCGTGTGAGGTGTGACACAGCTGTTTTGTTAAGGTACAGTATTATATCGACATTGTACAGGTGTCGCTATTCAGTCTGATAAATAGATATCATTCACCTATTCTATCAGTTGTCGTTCTTTCAGCACCACTTACAGGTATATATTTTGCTATTGTGACTATGCACTATTGACTTTACCAAGGTAATGCATGATTTTTGTTAGCGATTATCATGTTTACATGAAGGACCTTTATGATATGGGCTGTTAACTTTCTAATCAAATATGTATTTTTTAAAATGACACAAATATAAGTAATGTTGAAGAGGACTATTCCTACATGCATTGTTTGCACAATATTACAGGTGTACATCACGTCTCTTAATCAACATTGGATATTATATTTACTTGTATGCTTTTATTTCAAAGGCAAGAACACTGAAGTATAACCTTCGCACTGCAGCAGTTGTCAAAGTTCAACCCACATTATGCACTTCCAACATTGCAGTATTTGAGTCATCATGATGTGAGTTGGATTTGTCTAAGCTATGGAGTGACAAGGTTGACCATCAGTATCCTATAGCATAAGTAGGCTTTTGTGTTTGCATTTGTTTTCGACATGTGCATATCTGTAATAATATGTCACAATTATTTTGTTACAGATTTGTGACAAAGACAAATCATTTTATGGTTTGAAAGTTGACGTTTCAAATGTTTACAGCTTAGAAATCATGGTGTAGCCTCATATCTATGTGTAGCACTAGACACTTTGAGATGTCATGTTTTTTTCACCATGATTAGGTAGCTAGCAGTAATTTTTGCCGGACACACAGCAGGGGAACAGCAGGCGTTACTGAACCCCACAAACACATCAGCGATTGTTTTCATCTGTGCATCTAACACTTCTGAGCAGCAACTGGCGCTGTTGAAGCCCAGGGTCAAGGAGGGTGTAGGCAGAGGCCTAGTATGAGACGTTTGAAGTTGAAGTTGTAGTTAGCAGCAGTAATTTTTGCCAGACACACAGCAGGGGAACAGCAGGCGTTACTGAACCCACAAACACATCAGCGATTGTTTTCATCTGTGCATCTAACACTTCTGAGCAGCAACTGGCGCTGTTGAAGCCCAGGGTCAAGGAGGGTGTAGGCACAAAATATTGAGTTATTGCCTTGTTACGTGGCCATTGCAAATGTATGTACTTCAAACAAGAATAAATGAAGTTTTACTACGACAATAAAATGATGAATTTCAATTACAAGAATAGAAAAATATTTATACTTGACAGTCCTCTGTGGTTGATAACGTTTAATGGCTAACTGAAAATATGGTAACAAATTCAAAGCTTTCGAGACTACTCAGGTGTCTTCATCAGGCTAAGAGTAAAGCCAAAAATGAAGAATCACATATTTCTACACACAACAGGACACAGGAATAGCTAAGACAAGTGAGGGAGGGACAAGTGAGGGGAGACCGGCAACAAAAAGGAGAACAAGGATGAATTATCAGCGCCACACAATCACAGATAAATTAATGAATTTACCTGTGGCAAAAGACTTTTGTATGCCCGGTCATAGCATCATGGATATGGAATTACTGGTATTAAAATATAACTTCAAATATGAGAAACGTACAAAGGTTTCAGAATATAAGCTCATCATGACCTTTGACACTGTTAGTGATGGAATGAATAGATCACATGGATTTATGTCATTCTATATCAATTAAGGAATCTGCGTCTATGCCCTTCCAGGGTCATGAAAACCCAAAAAAAGACGCCAATGAGAGGGCAATCAAACTTTCTATCCTTATCTAGGAACTGTTCCAATATTTATGTTCATCCCTGTGAGATAATGACAGTTCTGATACACGTCACTTACTTGTCTTACCTATTGCACTATTCCTGTGTCCTGTTGTGTATAGAAATATGTGATGCTTAATTTTTTTATTTAGTCTTTGCCTGATGAAGAGACGTGAGTAGCCTTGAAAGCTTGCAATTTGTTTCCATCTTTTCAGTTATCCATTAAAAGGTATCAACCACTGCTGACTCTGAAGTCTAAATATTTTTCTATCTACTGGCTAACACGGTACAAAGATACACATGTTTTCTAATTTCAAGAAGGTAAAATAAAGAAAATACAAATATAAACGCATATATGCACATGCCAAAAATAAATGGAACAACACAACACCCAAAAAATTGGTAACAAAATATAGTGTTGTAAATTTAAGAATAAAAGTCCTTTTTTTTTTTTATGAATAATGCTTAAGGAACGCTATGTTAAACCATAACATAGTGAAGACAATGGATTTTGTAATAGTCACTCATCATCATCATCGCAAATTTTATGTGACAGTCACAGACATTTCAATTATTTAAGTTCATAAAATCGTAACTTTCTATAGCATGTATGACATGTCCAGCATGGACTCATCAATGTGATTGATGACACAATAATGTACGATAAAAAATAACCATTTAAAAAAACATTAGGCATTGTTTGTCACAATTTAAGTGTGTGCCTGCAAGTGTAGGTGAAACAAAGGCTACGGATAGCAAAGGTATATTCTATGTCTGTATCAGACAGTGGACAGCCTCTGATGGGTAATGCCGATGTTATACTGTACGTCAATAAAGTCTGCGGCTGAAATCATGCATTTTTTGCTTGTAGAGTGTTGAAGAGGGTAAAAGAATGTCTGGTTGCGCAAAGCTTTATCCGTCAACACTACCTTCCTACTGTCACGCGTAGGGTAGGGTAGCGTGTGGCAATTAGCTGACTATCAAATGTGAGGTTAGGCTGCGTTATTGCGCACTAGGGACGCAAAAAAAAATACAGCAGTAATAATTTAATGTGTAATACTCCACCTATGACAAACAAAAAAATTACGTTCCCTCTTTAACAATGTACAAGACTAACAAGCCTAATGGTTGACGCTGACTTAATTGAGATACAGTATTACATCAACATTGTCCATGAGTAACTATGCACTGTGATACCTATATACCAGTATTAATTTATATCTCTTGTGGTTGTTTCAACAGCACTTGCAGGTATAACTACCTATTGTCAGTATGCATGATGTACTTTTCTAGATGTAATAATTTATTATTGGACATTATTACCATGTTTACATGCTGGCCATTTCATATATGGTGTTTGAAGTTACAGTTGGCATCAGTATGTGTATTTTATAATGTCTGTCATAAATAAAACTCGTGATGATGATGATGAGGATTTAATGATTCGTACATCCATTGACTGCATTATCTTACAGGTACAGATAAAGTTCCTTAAAAAGCATTAATTCATAAGTCTGAAATGTACTTTTATGCATTAATTTCAAAATGTGAAGAGTAGACTATGTTTTATTTTTTGTTACCATTTCTAATAGACATGTGCAGATATGCGCTGTGATGACAAATTATTATTTGTCCATATTTGTCATAAAAATTTATCATTCTAGGCCTGCAAAACTTCACAATTTCATGTTTTCAGCATAACAAGCAGGGTGACGGCTCTTCCCTATTTGGAGCATGTTGGTCATGTGTTTTTCTGTCCATGTGTCGGGAACAGGAGACTTCTTGCCGTTCACACAGCAGGGGAACAGCTGGCGTTACTGAACCCCACTAACAGTAGAGCTTGTGTTTTGTTCTGTGGACACGACACTTCTGAGCAGCAACTGGCAGTGTTGGAGCCCAGGGAGTAGAGTTCAGGTGGTAGAAAGATGAACATAACAGGAGACATGGATAACGTTGCGAACCAGTTATTTAATCTGAAAACGGACAGACAAATTCTGGCGAGATCCATGCCTTGTTCATTTTCAGAAAAGTAAGCCGGTCTACATTATCGGAGGATAGTCGCATGCGACGGTCTGTTAGTACACCACCTGCAGCACTAAAGACGCGCTCCGATAATACACTGGCAGCAGGGCAAGCCAGCACCTCCAATGCATACTGGCTAAGCTCTGGCCATGTATCCAGCTTAGAGACCCAAAACTTGAATGGGGAAGAGCCATCTGGGAGTACACTGAGAGGCAAAGCCAAGTAGTCTGTCACCATCTCACGGATACGTTGCCTCCCGCTGACTGGAGCCCTCTCGGATGGTGTAGACATTTGTGGCGCTGCCACAAAACTTTGCCACATTTTTAACATACTGGTCTTTCCCTGTGCAGAGGCACTGCGTGTACTCCCTCTTGTTGCAGAGCTCTCTACACTGCCTCGACGCACAGAGCTGCTTTGTAAAGCAGTAGCAGCAGCAGTGCTCTCGGCAGTAAGGTAGAACATTAGGGATTGCACCAGTGTGTCTTGGTACTCCCGCATTTTACGCTCCCGGTTCAACGGTGTGATGAGGCTTTTGACGTTGTCCCGGTAGCGAGGGTCTAGGAGGGTGTACACCCAATAATCAGACGTCGTGAGAATGTGGGCGATGCGGCGGTCGTTTCTTAGGCACTGCAGCATGAAATCAACCATGTGCTGCAGACTCCCAACTGGCAAAGAAACGCTGTCCTCTGCAAGAGGCGTTATCTCTGCCTGCTCTGCATCACCCCACCCTCGCTCTACATACTGACTAGAGCGTTGTGTACCTCCCTCTGGAGCGATGTCTTCCTCCTCCATTGACTCCTCCTCCTCATCCTCCTCACAAAGTGAGCCCTGCCCAGCCCTTTGTGAGGAACCACGTTGCGCTGACTTTCCAGAAGGTGATGGAATTTGTGACTCCTCATCCTCCACCTCTTCCAAAACCTCATCCCTTATTGCTTGCAGTGTTTTTTGAAGCAGGCAGATAAGGGGGACAGTCAGGCTGACTAGTGCATCATCTGCACTCGCCATCCGCGTTGACTCATCAAACGCACGCAAAACGTGGCACATGTCCTTCATAGTGGCCCACTCATTAATGGTGAAGTGTGGACGGCGCAAATTGCGTGTTGATTGCGCCTGATGCAGCTGATACTCCATAACTGCTGGCTGCTGCTCACACAACCGCTCCAACATATGTAACGTTGAATTCCACCTGGTGGATACGTCACATATGATGCGATGTTCAGGAAGGCGCAATCTGCGTTGCAGAGCTGCAATGCGCGATCTGGCCATGCTGGAACGTCGCAAGTGAGCGCACTCTAGGCGGACCTTGTGCAGCAGTGCATCAAGATCCGGATAGTCCCTCAAAAAACTCTGCACGACCAAGTTGAGCACATGTGCCAGACATGGTATGTGAGTGAGTTTGCCAAGGCCCAGAGCTGCCACCAGATTTCGGCCATTGTCACACACTACCAAGCCTGGCTGGAGATTCGCTGGCAAAAACCACACGTCGCTCTCCTGCTTGATGGCATTCCAGACCTCCTGCGCTGTGTGGCTTCGATTCCCCATGGGAATTAATTTCAGAACGGCCTGTTGCCGTTTGGCCACGGCTGTGCTCATATCGGTCGCATCAGGTAAGCGTCCACGGGTCCATGTGGAGGTAGACCGTGACGGCTCCTGCAGCGATGATTCTGAGGAACTGGAGTAGGAGGAGGAGTCAATGTGGACAGACTTTATTCCGGCAATCCTTGGAGTTGGCAGAACACGTACAGCGCCACTCGCAAGATGTGTACCCGGCTCCACAACATTCACCCAATGGGCAGTGAGTGAAAGGTATCGTCCCTGGCCATGGGTACTGGTCCACGCATCGGTGGTCAGGTGGACCTTGCTACTGACGGCGTTTAGTAGCGCATGTTTAATTTTTGCCTCAACATGCTTTTGCAGACCAGGGACGGCTTGCCTGCTGAAATAAAATCGGCTGGGCACATTGTATTGTGGGACTGCCAATGCCATTAATTCACGGAAACTGTCAGTCTCCACCAGCCTGAATGACAGCATTTCAAGGGACAGGAGTTTTGCAATGCCAGCATTCAGAGCCTGTGCTCGTGGATGGTTTGCCGAGTATGGCCGTCTTTTATCCCATGCCTGTGCTACCGATGGCTGTTTTGTGGCCTGGGTGTGTGAGGATGACAGGGAACTTGCAGCTGTGGGTGGAATAACACTGTGTCTCTGGACAACAGTGACAGAGGTTCTTCCATGGCGATCCTGTGAGGAAGCCGAACCAGCTGTGTGTGAACTGGAGGAAGAGGCTCCAACACGAGCTGAAGATGTAGGTGCTGCTGTAGGTTGGCCTACATCTCCAGTGTGTCTTTGTAACTCAACAAAGTGCTTTGACCGCACATGTTTCCACATATTTGTTGTATTAAGGTTACTGACACTTTTACCTCTTTTAATTTTTGGATTACACAGCTTGCATTTGACATAGCAAATATCATCTGCAACTGTATCAAAAAAGGACCACGCAGAGCAAGTCCTGGGAGCGCCCGGTTTGGCTGTTGGAAGAGAACTGCTCCGAACGGGTGCCAAACTGGAGGCTACAGGCAAGCGAGTCTGCAGCCTACCTCTCCCTACTGTTTGGACCGTTGGGGCAATCTCTTCCTCAGAGCTGCTCCCACCACCTTCCTGTTCCTCACGCCATGTTGGGTCTTGGACCTCATCATCTCCACCACTACCCTCTTCCAACACCTGCTGTTGTTGGGTGGTCTGGCCAGCACCATGCTCAACAGAAACTGGCAACTGAGTCTCATCATCATCAGATGCGTTCTGCGGTGTGCTGACCATCGGCACTGGCTCACCCGCCTCTTCAGATTCAGAGAGACACAGCTGTTGCGCATCACTGCATACTGCCTCTTCTTCACATTCCAGAATGCTGCTTGGCTGGGCCCCTGTTTGCAAGCCAACAGATTCTGAGAACAGAAGCAGAGACTCAGCTGGCTCCTGTACAGAGCTCTCTGACTGCCTGGGCAATTTGGCAGGCGGTGAAGAGACTGATGGTTGTTCAACAGTGCTGTGGTCCTGAGAGGAGGTGGAAGCTATTGAAGTCGATGCATTGGCTGCCATCCAACCAACAACGGCTTCAATTTGTTCTTCACGCAGCAGGGGGGTACGCTGAGCTCCTACAAAAGTGCGCATAAAGGAACGCTCACGGGGAAAACTGGTGGATGCTGTGTCACTGGGTGCGGCAGCAGCCACAGAATCCCCACGTCCTCTCCCTGCTGCAAATCCACGGCCTCGACCACGACCACGTGCCTTACTCACTGACTTCTTCATCTTGGTAGATTGATAAAGAAAGTCAGAAAAGTTATAAGGCCTAAGTGTGGTTATTCCTCACAGACTACAGTGAACCCTGCAGACAACTGTTCAGTATCTGTGAAAGGCCCCTTTGTGTACTTCTATAGTGTTTGCAACCAATGTATTGTATACGGATGGAAGCGCGTCACACTAATAGATTAGATTTTTTTCCACTAAAATGGAGCAGCACCAATTAGAGAAAAATGTGAAGGATGAGGCAGTGACACACGCTCAGCAGACTACAACCGGCAGTGGTTGAAGAACAAACTGGAGCGTAATCTGCACTCACAAAATGAAAAGCTCACAGACTACAGTGAACACTGAAACACAACTGTTCAGTAGCTGTTAAAGGCCCCTTTGTCTACTTCTATAGTGTTTGCAACCAATGTATTGTATACGGATGGAAGCGCGTCACACTAATAGATTAGATTTTTTTCCACTAAAATGGAGCAGCACCAATTAGAGAAAAATGTGAAGGATGAGGCAGTGACACACGCTCAGCAGACTACAACCGGCAGTGGTTGAAGAACAAACTGGAGCGTAATCTGCACTCACAAAATGAAAAGCTCACAGACTACAGTGAACACTGAAACACAACTGTTCAGTAGCTGTTAAAGGCCCTTTGTGTACTTCTATAGTGTTTGCAACCAATGTATTGTATACGGATGGAAGCGCGTCACACTAATAGATTAGATTTTTTTCCACTAAAATGGAGCAGCACCAATTAGAGAAAAATGTGAAGGATGAGGCAGTGACACACGCTCAGCAGACTACAACCGGCAGTGGTTGAAGAACAAACTGGAGCGTAATCTGCACTCACAAAATGAAAAGCTCACAGACTACAGTGAACACTGAAACACAACTGTTCAGTAGCTGTTAAAGGCCCCTTTGTCTACTTCTATAGTGTTTGCAACCAATGTATTGTATACGGTTGGAAGCGCGTCACACTAATAGATTAGATTTTTTTCCACTAAAATGGAGCAGCACCAATTAGAGAAAAATGTGAAGGATGAGGCAGTGACACACGCTCAGCAGACTACAACCGGCAGTGGTTGAAGAACTAACTGGAGCGTAATCTGCACTCACAAAATGAAAAGCTCACAGACTACAGTGAACACTGAAACACAACTGTTCAGTAGCTGTTAAAGGCCCCTTTGTGTACTTCTATAGTGTTTGCAACCAATGTATTGTATACGGATGGAAGCGCGTCACACTAATAGATTTGATTTTTTTCTAATATAATGGAGCTGCACCAATTCCACAAAATAAATAAAAAAAAAAAAGAGTCAGTGACACGTGCAGATGCCTACAAACAGCGGTGGATGCAGAGCAAACTGCAGCGTCACCCGCACTGTCACACACACAACCTTGCACAGAGCTGTTAAAAACAACACTGGAAAATGAAGCTTTACACAGCGGTTGGTAAACTAGCCTGCCTCAAGCACAGTAGTACACAAAATCGCAATATCTTAAACTGTCCCTCAGAGTGAGCAGAGTAGCGTTCTGTCCCTAACTGAGTTCACAGCACAGTGACGCTAAAATGGCTGCGGCGCCTTTTAATAGTGCATTCTGACATCATTTCAGCAGCCAATCACAGCCATGCCATTAGTTAAGATGACCGCAGCATTACAGGATGTGCCCACACTTCATAAGATTCATCATTGGCTGACAACATCACATTGCCTCTCAAAGAATTATGGGAACTTCCGATTCCGGTTATACGATATTGAAAAAGTATCGGAATTAAGTATCGGAATTCCGATAACGCGAATATCGGCCGATACCCGATACTTGCGGTATCGGAATGCTCAACACTAGTGATAACTAAATGGCTCAGGGAACAAAACTTAGAGATTTTGGGTCCATGGCCTGGAAACTCCCCAGATCTTAATCCCATTGAGAACTTGTGGTCAATCATCAAGAGACGGTGGACAAACAAAAACCTAAAAATTCTGACAAAATGAAAGCATTGATTGTGCAAGAATGGACTGCTATCAGTCAGGATTTGGTCCAGAAGTTGATTGAGAGCATGCCAGGGAGAATTGCAGAGGTCCTGAAGAAGAAGGGTCAACACTGCAAATATTGACTTGCTGCATTAACTCATTCTGTCAATATAAGCTTTTGTTACTCATATGCAGGGTTGGACTGGCCCACCAGAGAACGGAGAATCCTCAGGTGGGCCCTGGACTTCTCCTTCAGGAGAAGTTCATAGTGCAAACCTTGCAGCTGCTATTGGCCACTTGAGTGGGGGAGAAAGGTGGGCCTCAGGATCAAATCCTCTGGTGGGCCCCATGATCTTCAGTCTGACACTGCTCATATGTTTGCAATTATTATATTTCTGTCTGTGTAAAAACATCTGTCAAACACATATAAAAACCAGAGGGCAGCAGATCTGTGAAATATAATATTTGTGTCATTCTCAAAACTTTTGGCCATGACTGTAGTGCATCACTCTGCCCTTTGGTCACTTCTTTCTTTCCCTCTCTCTCTCTTTACTTAAGGCTATGTGCACACGTTGCAGAATTGCAGTGGAAATTTCCGCGGCAATTCCGCACCTCCCTGCCGGGGGAAATATGCATATTATAGGTATGCGTATTCCCGCTAAAAACTAGCATTTTGCAAGCGTAATTAGCTTGAAGAATTGCTAGCGTTTTCCCCAAACGATCTGTAGCATCGCTTGGAAAACAGGTTGGTCACACAAGTCAAACAAGTGTTTGCCGCCTATGCCGCATCAATAGTAAAAATTTCTAATGTTAAAAATAATAAAAAAAATAAAAAATCGTGATATTCTCACCTCCAACGGCCCCCTCAGCCTTCCCGCCTCTCAGCGACGCTCCCGGCCAATCCCGTTCCCAGGGATGCATTGCGACAATTACCCAGAGACGTAGCATCACGCGAGACAGCTAGGTCATCTGGGTGATTTTCGCAAAGCATCCCTGGGAATGTGATTGGCCGGGAGCATCGCTGAGAGGCGGGAAGGCTGCGGGGGCCGCCGGAAGGTTGAGAGTATCATTATTTTTTATTTTAATTATTATTTTAACATGGATATGTGTCGACCCGCCACCACAATTGTGGGTTACCAGGGCAATGGGGTACTCAGAGCCGAGCCCGTAGAAGTCTATGGGATTTGTCACAGGTAGCGGTGGCTCGGTCTGTGGGCCCTGGGGGTCCCGGCGTTATGTTGGGGGAATATTTACAGGGGATAGATATATATACAGTTCGTGACGCCACCTGTAGTCTTCTGGTAATTTGTACCAGCGCTGCTGTAGATCTCTGAGGGGAGGTGATGCAGCTAGATGTCAGGTCCCCTACAGGTGGGACTCTTCCCTCAGGTCGGTAGTTTTTATAGGGATTGTGCAGGCATGCAAATAAATAACTCAGTCTACACCGTCAGGTCTTTCCATACCTTTACTTGCAAGATGATAAGGCAGGTCCCAGGGAGGCTGATGGGGTTGATGGAGGATGAGCTTTGAGGCAACGGTTAAGCAAGTTAGGGGCCTCCCTTTACTGTCCAATAATGATGAGTCCAACCAGCCTGCAGCGTAGTTCCCTCTATAATTCCAGCTATTCCAAAGCTGTTTGCCCGGTCAGTTTTGTGGTTGGAGCCTTCCTGTGAGAAAGCTGAATTCCTATCTTGTCGTGCCACTGACTCAAGGTCCTCACTCCCTCTGACCCCAGTTACGTACTGACTTTCGGGGCTGTTTGCCGCGACCTAAGGTCCGGTAAATCTCGGGTTTTTTACCACTAAGCGTGAAGCTTTAGTGATCCTTCGGTCCCCAGTGACCGGTAGCAATGTGCAGGACTTCTCCAAGTCAAAAAGCACTTTTTAAATATTCCTTCCACTTTGCCCTTCGATTTGCTCGACTCTTAATAGAATCTCCGTCTGTCTTCCAGGGGGGGCACAGCTCTGACTAGGCTGAGGTGAACTAGAACCACCTGTACTAGCCTCCACTTTCTGAACTGCTAAACAGGCTCAGACTGGATCTCTTCCTCCCCTCAAAGTCCAGGCTAGACCGTTCTCTCTGAAGACCGGACACTGACTGACTAAACACTCCCTTCCACACCCCTGCTGGGTGTGTCCAAAGTGTAATGATGTCATGAAGAGCCCTTAACCTTACCTCTCCACTCATCCTCCTGGTATTGTGTACCAGGGCTACACATTCCCCCATGGTAAACGACAGCACTCCCGGGCTGTAAAATATAAAGAGACAATTTTTTGTTTATGCATTAAAAACATCAACATTAAACAGTAATTCGTCCCATCCGGGAGTCAGAATGTCTTAAACGTTGCCAACAAAAACATTGAATATAGCAAAATACAAAAAGTATTAAGGCATCAAAATGTTCAATAAATACACAGTATTCTTGTGAAGGACCCGCACCAAACCTTCAACGTGGTCCTGGGTGGGCTGCAGACATCCGAATGCAGACCTCACTCAGTGCCACACCACACGGGTTTTCTGTTCAGAGGTAAGTCAAGGCTTCATGTGAAACCATAAAAGCACCTTAGTGCAACTATATACAAGATACAGTTTTTGGGGCTGGCTCAGTCCTCAGCCTCTGAGTCCATTATAAGAAAATAATAGGAAAAAACACATATATATATATAGACTTTTTACAGTATTCACATTAATTCGTTATAATCACTGCTGATATCTAAATGGGTAACTTCCCTTTTGTGATTCGCTCTGATCTACGTGGTGTAGTTTCAGGTATATCAAGTTGCGATCTGTCTGCACTGCGTAACGGCAAACTATAGAACTGCCTCAATCTTTCTATGGATCTGGCAAGCGTATGATGGCTGGACGGTGTGAGTCAGCTTCACCAGGGATCCCATAGTATGGGGCGCTGCTTCAGATGATCCTTCTTGAGGTTCCACAGGTTGAGGTGTTGCTGGGTGGGTAACTCCTGAGCGGGCTCAATTTGGCACCACAGGCACAACTGGAGGTAGAACTTCTCTTGTGGCTGGTAAAACTGCAACACCGGAACTATTACAGCATCTCCCAGTCGGGCCAATCCGCGGGAAAATCTCCCAGATCTGTGTGTATGACCTCTTCCTTTCTTTCTCCTTGATTGAGGACAGGGTTCTTTTCACAACGCTTTAAGGGTTCCGGACACAATTTCAAATGGTCTCTGGACACAGTGGTTTTGTTTATTCCTCGTCCTTTTCTGACGACACAAACTTTTCTGTTGTCATATTAGAAATCTTGTATGACGTAGGGTTCTTGCTCCCACTGATTATCCAATTTGTGCATCTTCCTTTTTCTTTTTAATACTACCTCTCCAGGGATCAAAGGCTTGGCAGGAGCATTTCTGTTGTAAACATCTTCCTGTTTTTCCCGTGCCTTATTGAGACTTTCCTCTACACAGATTTGTACTCTTCTGTATTGCTCTTGCCGATTGATGTCCCAGTTTTTTAACGGCGTCGTCTTGCCTCCGGTTCTACCACTCCAAGTTCTAGATCCATTGGTAGTCTTCCGGGCCTTGCTCTCATAAGAAAAGGCTGGAGTGCAAATTAGTAAACTGAAGGTATATGGTTATACAAAATCAACCAAATCAGGTAGTAAGTCCGGCCATCGATTCCTGTCTTCCAACGGTTGGATCTCAACAAATCCAGGACAATATGTTTCATTTTCTCGCAAAGAAACCCTTGGTTTTGAGGATGGTAAAGGTGTCGTTCTAATTTTCTTGCACCCATACATGTGACAGAATTTCTTGAATAAATCAGCTTCGAAAGCAGGTCCCTGATCGTTAATACTTGCTCCGGATACCCATGCGGTCTGCAGAAGCTTGCTTGAAAGGTCTTCGCGGCCGTCACTGCGGTCTGGTCCTTAACTGGAACAACCACCAGAAATCTGGAGTAATGGTCCACCATGGTCAAGGCGTAGGAGTAATCCAGATCTATGGCGACAATTTGACGTGGTCCAGGGCCCGATCTCCAGGGGACGAGTCGTCCGGATAGGTTTCAGGGGTGCCTTCTGACTACCGTAGTCCTTCCTTCTGAGACCCACAGGGTCCACAGTTCCGAACCCCCCTCTCAATGGAGCTGCGCATCCCTACCCATTAGAACCGGCTTCTCAACAGGGTCTCCAGCTTCCTCCAGCCAAAGTGTCCTGCTTGATCGTGGTACGCTTCCAAAAACCATTGGGACGCTGCCTTGGGGACCACTATTTGCCAGAACCATCTCGTTGGGTTCTGGGATTGACGTTTTCTCCTGCACAACTTCTCACGGTATAGGAACAAACCTGCTTTTCTCGTTCCACAGGAGCTTGGCTGACATAGGTGCTTCCTTTTCCAAAGAGGAACCTTCCTGTTTTAACAACTCCTTGATGCGGCTGACCACTGGATCACTGTCCTGAGTCTCTTTCCAACTGTGATGGGGTAAAGGATTTAATGTTGCACCATTCTGCTTTCTGTGGACTCGATGCTCGTGGACTACCCCATTCCGATGGAACGCAGGTAGCTAATCTCCTCCAGGTCGTCCGATTCTTCTTCCGTGTCAGAGTCATGCGGCATTCGGGACCAACGCATCAGCATTAGCATTCTTTTCGACCTGCCGGTACTTGATAGTAAACTGGTAATTGGACAACCGAGCCATCCATCGCTGCTCCATGGCGCCCAGCTTGGCGGTTTCCAGGTGCGTTAAGGGGTTGTTATCTGTAAACGCAGTGAACCGATTGGAAGCCAGATAATGCTTAAATCTTCAGTAATGGCCCAGACCAGCGCCAGAAAACTCCAGCTTGAAGTGCTATAATTTTTCCGGATTCCTTTCAGTTGGCCTGAGTTTTCTGCTAGCATATGCGATGACTTTTTCTTGGCCATTCTGCTTCTGACTGAGAACTGCTCCCAAACCTTCATTACTGGCGTCGGTGTACAACAGGAACGGTTGGCTGTAATCAGGATAGGTTAAGATCTCATCACCTGTAAGGATCTCTTTCATCTTTTGGAATGCTTCGGCCTGTTCTTTACCCCAGTTAAAGGGAGAGTTTCTGCTCTTTAAGGATTGTCCTACCAGGATGTCCTGTAAAGGAGCTGCCTTCTTCGTGTAATCTTTCACGAACCTTCTGTAGTAACCCGTTAGTCCCAGGAACTGTCGCACATTCCTTAAGGTTTTTTCGGCTCCGGCCACTTCTGGATGGCGGTGACTTTCTCTGGGTCCGGCGCTACTCCTTCCGAACTGACGATGTGCCCCAAGTATTGTACCTTCTGTTTGAGTAGATGGCATTTTGAGGGTTTCAACTTCATCCCGTACCTGGACAGGGACTCGAATACTTCTGCCAGGTGCTTCAGATGGTCCTCATATGTCTTGGAATACACGATAACGTCGTCATAGGTATAGCAGCACGGTTTCAAATTGAGATGGTCCCAGACAGTTTTCCATCACTCTCTGAAATGTTCCTGGGGCACTGCTGAGCCCAAACGGCATTCTGTCGAACTCACAGAGCCCCATGGGGTGGTGAAAGCCGTTTTCTCATGATCCTCCTCAGCCACAGCCACTTGCCAGTAACACTAGTCAATCGAGGGTAGAAAAGTAGTTAGCCGTTTTCAGAGCAGCTAATGATTCCTCTATACGTGGTAACGGGTATGATCCTTGTGTTTTATGCGGTTCACCTGCCTGTAATCCACACACATTCTCATACTACCATCTTCTTTTTAACCAGAACTAGAGGGGCTGCCCAGGGGCTACAACTATCCCTTATCACCCCGGCTTTCTTCATATCATTTCAACATTTCTTTAGCCTTCTGATAATGAGCTGGAGGTAGGCCTATACCGCTCTTTGATGGGAGGATGACTGCCCGTAGGGATATGATGTTGTACTCCCTTAATTATCCCAAAATCAAGTGGATTTTTGCTAAACACTTGGGCGTACTCTTGCACCACCCGTAATACCCCTTGCTTCTGGTGAGCGGGAGTGGTGTCCGTTCCAACATGGAGTTCTGACACCATTCCGCCACCTGAGTTGCTGGGTCATTGTCCTCCGCTATTTGACGGAGTCTAAGGACTCAGCGGGAGAATAGAATTATTGTCGACAGACAGCATGAAGTTTAGCAATGGTTGCATAACGGGGTAAATTTACTCATCATCTCCCCAATTGAGAAGCCGTACCGGTACTCCTTCCATTCACCACTTCTACTACTCCTCTAGCAGTCATAAGTGTAGGTCTATGTTCTGAATGGTGGGGTTCTACTACAGCTTGGTAATTCTGTCCTCTCAGACCTATGGCTGCCCTGCACCAAATGATCATTTCACTCATTGGGGGTATCACAATAGGATCCGAGTCAGTGACCCGTACATTACCAATTTCGCGTCTGTAAGCTTCGCTTGCTGCTGACACACCAGGGCCCGGATCTCTCTTTGGATTACTCCTCTCTGCCTTGGTCGGGCAATCTCAGCGAGCTGTTGGAGCAAGAACACAACTTCTCCCAAACAATTACCGATAATGTTAGTACCCAAAATTATATTTAAACCGTTCTCCTCATTTACAGTTTTTACTACCAGAAGCCCCTGGTCTTTCAACTCCTCTCTGCCCACCTTTACATCTACACATTTTGTTCCGAGTACTTCTACAGGAAGACCATTAGAAGCATACACAGTAAAGTCAAGGCTCGGAGGTTTAAGACTGTTTATTGACCAGTACTTGGTATATAGGGCATCAGTATTAGGGTCACCTGGGACCCAGTGTCTAACAATGCTGGAACAGCAATACCATCTAGAATAATAGACAGGTAGGGTCGCCCGCCCACATACCTGCGGTTCCAGTCTAGGGGGCCTGACGGGTATTCTCCTGGGTGTTGGCCCTTGGACCCAGGTTCTGCCCGTTTAAAGGACACTGTGGAGACAGAGACCTTTCCGGTTTGCAGCGAAACAGATGATCTCTCGACGAGGAGGGTGTTGATCAGAGGTTGCTCCTGGGGGTGGCGTTGTCCTCCTCCGGGGGGGGCGACGTCTTCTTTCTTCTCGGTGCATCCACGGAACGTCCTCTGGGCAGTCAGCTAACAAGATCTTTCCTTCCTCCTCTTTCCGCAGCTGCAGGGCACTCATTAACAGCAGCCAGATTTTTAGTCAGCTGGCGCACCTCTGAGCGCAGACAGTCCAATTCACTAGGAGGTGTCATCTGCGCTTTGGCTTCGGCACTAACGGGGAACAGGGGTTACTGCCGGTTCCAGAGTGGACTTCACCCTGATGATGTTGGGTGGCCACCTCAGGTTTGCCAGGGGCCGCAGCCCTTTTATTGCCATGTCCTTTAGGGCATCAAAGGTAGCATCCGGATGATCTAAGGACCACCAATTTACAGTTCTGCGTTCCTCTTGGGATCTCAATCCCTGTATAAATTGTTCTTTCGCATTCTATTCTCGTCGATAGCATTTAAATTGTTAATTTGCTTGAGGGCTCTCAGGGCTCCTTGTAGTCGGCAAGCATAGTCCCGGATGCTGTCACTGGCTGTTGTGAACAGTGATAGAAGGCCATCCGGAGATCCGTTTCTGTGCGGTCTTCAAATATGGCATGCAGCTTAAGGAAGATCGCAGGTACCGACTCCTGATCAACGGTATCCCAAGTCTCCACTTCCCTTTCACAGCGCCAGTTAGCTGCCCTATTAGCACAGCAGCTTTTTGTCTCTCAGGCATGGAGTACATTTCTAGGATGCTGCTTAACTTCCGCTTGAAGCCTGCTAATGTGCCTGGCTCACCGCTGTACTGGGGAAGCCATTTCGCCCCAGGCATATATGGGAGCGTTAGTGGCATGATCGGGACTACCGGACTGGGTGCAGGGCCTGCGCCCCCATCTGGCGCTACAATACCAGACGGTGGCGGGATTGGGGCCTCCGGCTGGGGCCGCACTGTCAGCCGGTTGTTGTGACAACTTTAGCGCCCCCTTGGTTAAACGGAGCCTACCGGTTTCAGATGCTGCTACTTCACAGGCACCGCAGTGGGAACAGGACCTTCGTCGCAGGCGCTCTGATGTCAGAGCGTTCACTTCCTGTTGCAGGACCTGCCGATGAGTCAGAGCCAGGGGCGTGTCCAAGACTCTGCGCGCTCTTTCAGGTACGCCACCTTCTTCTCCAGCGCCTTAGGGCGCGAATCTGGCGGCAAATATGGCGTATTTGGCGCCAAACAACAGCAACAGTCTTTTTCGCCAAAACACTCCACAGGCACACAGGGCTCGCAATGCTGCAAGTTTCGTATCCTGTTCGTGACGCCAAAGTTTTGTGTCGTCCCGCCACCACAATTGTGGGTTACCAGGGCAATGGGGTACTCAGAGCCGAGCCGTAGAAGTCTATGGGATTTGTCACAGGTAGCGGTGGCTCGGTCTGTGGCCCTGGCGGTCTGGCGTATGTTGGGGGAATATTTACAGGGGATAGATAAAATATACAGTTTGTGACGCCACCTGTAGTCTTCTGGTAATTTGTACCAGCGCTGCTGTAGATCTCTGAGGGGATGGTGATGCAGCTAGATGTCAGGTCCCCTACAGGTGGGACTCTTCCCTCAGGTCGGTAGTTGTATAGGGATTGTGCAGGCATGCAAATAAATAACTCAGTCTCACACCGTCAGCGTCTTTCCATACCTTTACTTGCAAGATGGTAAGGCAGGTCCCAGGGAGGCTGATGGGGTTGATGGAGGATGAGCTTTGAGGCAACGGTTAAGCAAGTTAGGGGCCTCCTTTACTGTCCAATAATGATGAGTCCAACCAGCCTGCAGGTAGTTCCCTCTATAATTCCAGCTATTCCAAAGCTGTTTGCCCGGTCAGTTTTGTGGTTGGAGCCTTCTGTGAGAAAGCTGAATTCCTATCTTGTCGTGCACTGACTCAGGTCCTCACTCCCTCTGACCCCAGTTACGTACTGACTATTCGGGGCTGTTTGCCGCGACCTAAGGTCCGGTAAATCTCTGGTTTTCTTACCACTAAGCGTGAAGCTTTAGTGATCCTTCGGTCCCCAGTGACCGGTAGCATGTGCAGGACTTCTCCAAGTCAAAAGCACTTTTTAAATATTCCTTCCACTTTGCCCTTCGATTTTGCTCGACTCTTAATAGATATCTCCGTCTGTCTTCCAGTGGGGCACAGCTCTGACTAGGCTGAGGTAACTAGACCACCTGTACTAGCCTCCACTTTCTGAACTGCTAAACAGGCTCAGACTGGATCTCTTCCTCCCCTCAAGTCCAGGCTAGACCGTTCTCTCTGAAGACCGGACACTGACTGACTAAATCACTCCCTTCCACACCCTGCTGGGTGTGTCCAAAGTGTACATGATGTCATGAAGAGCCCTTAACCATTTACCTCTCCACTCATCCTCCTGGTATTGTGTACCAGGGCTACACAGATATGGTACCCAGGGCCTGGAGGAGAGTCTCCTCTTCTCCAGACCCTGGATACCATCCGCACTTGAACCGCTTACTTTGCGCATGGTGGGCATAGCCACATGTGGAAAGTAAGCGGTTCAATGCATTCCTATGGCGGCGGAATCGCCGCGATTCCGCAAAAAGAATGAGCATGCTGCGGATTCTTCCGCGATGCGATTTGCTGCGGAAAAACACGCAGCATGTGCACAGCATTGCGGAATCCCATAGGATATAATGAGTTGTGTTGTGTAAGTGTTTTTGCCACGGCAGAAACGCTAAGAATCCGCAACTTGTGCACATAGCCTAAGATCACGCCATCCACTGTTTCAGTCTCCACTCACATTAAGGACACCCACATCATGTGGATCTGCTCACTAGTCAGACCATAAGTCCACTTTTACTGCACAGTGAGCCCTATCAACGTCCCCGACAGGAAACTGTCTCTGTTCCTTCACCTTAGCCGCTCCCACTCTGGCTAGTCCCAAATATTAACCCTAACTCTCCTACGGTCAAAAGAACACAACACTTTCACCAATAACGCATTTCACAATACACGTTTTCACATTAGAATTCGAATACATACAACAATACGTGAGTCTTCAAGGGGGAATGTGAGCAAATGCCCATATCCTTACACGTATCCGTCTGTGTGGAAAACATCTTTTTCAGAGGAATCTTACCTATACTGTATATTTCAATGAGTGCTTAAATACAAAAACAAAAAAACATGGATGCAAAATACACATCATCTTTACCATCCATTTTTTTCACAGCTCAGTTGCACTTATTAACATACAAATTTGGCTTTTTAAAATTTTTAAGTTATTGATGTATAAAAAGGATGACATAGGGATGCCATGTGAGTGACAAATACAGATGCAAATTGGTATATTTTTTTCTGGATGGAAAAAAAATAATTTTTTCATATGCTTGTGTGAACTTAGCCAAAGATTACGGTAATGCAGATATTAGTTTTTTGCGTATGTTTTCTATCCATAATTTTTATGAATAGAACACCCCATCCCATCATTTGGTTTAACTTGTCTTGATGTTTTTTTTTTCCACCATACTAATTATGTAACACGCACCCATTATAGTCTTTGGGGCTGTTCACCTGTTTGCATGGGAGGTTGGGAGGGGGAGGTTTGTGGACAAAGAGATCTGTACTGTAGAAAAAACAGAGACATGTCTGATTTTGATTTGACTCCTGAATCAAACTCGCCAATGCTAGTCTAAAGGTACTGCCACACTTAGCGATCTCGTTAGCGATCACAATAACGACGCAAGCTAACGAGATCGTTGGTGTGATCTCTTTTAGGTCGCTAGAAGCTGCCAAACAGGAGATCTCATAAACGACACATCAGCGGTCAGCGATCTCTTTAATGACTTTGGCGGTCGTTAGGATGTCATTAGCATGTACTGAGCGCTTCTGATTCATAGGAATTTCCAGCATCGCTCCTGCTCTCTGCGTCCTGCTAGTGTGTCGACCCGCCACCACAATTGTGGGTTACCAGGGCAATGGGGTACTCAGAGCCGAGCCCATGGAAGTCTATGGGGATTTTGTCACAGGTAGCTGTGGCTCGGTCTGTGGCCCTGGCGGTCTGGCGTATGTTGGGGATATATTTACAGGGGATTGATTTATGTACAGTTCGTGACGCCACCTGTAGTCTTCTGGTAATTTATACCAGCGCTGCTGTAGATCTCTGAGGGGATGGTGATGCAGCTAGATGTCGGGTCCCCTACAGGTGGGACTCTTCCCTCAGGTCGGTAGCCAGGTAGGGACTGTGCAGGCATGCAATAATAACTCAGTCTCACACGGTCAGCGTCTTTCCATACCTTTACTTGTAAGATGTTCAAGCAGGTCCCAGGGAGGCTGATGGGGTTGATGGAGGATGAGCTTTGAGGCAACAGCTAAGCAACTTAGGGGCCTCCTTTACTGTCCAATGAAGATGAGTACGACCAGCCTGAAGCGTAGTCCCCTCTATGATTCCAGCTTATCCAAAGCTGTGCTTCCCAGTCAGTTTAGTGTTAGGAGCCTTTCTATGAGGGAGCTGAATTCTTATTTTGTCCTGCAGAGACTCAAAGTCTTCACTTCCCCTGACCCCAGATACGTACTGACTATATGGGGCTTGTTTGCCGCGACCTAGGGTCCGGTAAATCTCTGGTTTTCTCTTCACTATGCTTGTAGCTAATAGTGATCCTTCGGTCCCCAGTGACCGGTAGCAATGTGCAGGACTCTTCCAAGCCAAACGCACTTTTCCAATAATCTTCCTTCCACTTTGCCCTTCGATTTGCTCGACTCTTAATAGATAGTTCAGTCTTTCTTCCAGTGGGGCACAGCTCTGACTAGGCTAAGGTGGATTAGACCACCTGTACCAGCCTCCACGTTCTGAACTGATGACAGGCTCAAACTGGACACGTCTACTCTGTCCAAGGACAGGAAACTGACTGACTAGAATCACTCCCTTCCACACCCCTGCTGGGTGTGTCAGAAGTGTACATGATGTCATGAAGAGACCTTAACTGTTACCTCTCCACTCATCCTCCTGGTATTGTGTACCAGGGCTACACATTCCCCCATGGTAAACGACAGCACTCCCGGGCTGTAAAATACAAAAGAGACATTTTTTGCTTATGCATGAAAACATTAACAATAACAGTAATGCGTCCCATCCGGGAGGTGAGGATATCTTGAACGTTGCAAACATTATAGAAAAATACAAGTATTAAATAGCATTCAATAAATATACAGTATACTTGTGAAGGACCCGCACCAAACCTTCAACGTGGGTCCTGGGTGGGCTGCAGGACATCCAAACGCAGACCTCACTCAGTGCCACACCACATGGGTTTTTGGTTCAGAGGTAAGTCAAGGTTTCATGTGAAACCATTAAAAAGGCACTTTAGTGCAACTATTTACAGGATACAGTTTTTGGGCTGGCTCAGTCCTCAGCCTCTGAGTCCATTGTTAAACGAAGACATAATAGGGAAAACACATTTATATATAGACTTTTTACAATATTCACATCAATTCGTTATAATCACTGCTGATATCTAATGGGTAACTTCCCTTTGGTGGTTCGCTCTGATCTACGTGGTGTAGCTTCAGGTATATCAAGTTGCGATCTGTCTGCACTGCGTAACGGCAAACTATAGAACTGCCTTAATCTTTCTATGGATCTGGCAAGCGTACTGATGGCTGGGCGGTGTGAGTCAGCTTCACCAGGGGATCCCATAGTATGGGGCGCTGCTTCAGATGATCCATCTTGAGGTTCCACAGGTTGAGGTGTTGCTGGGATGGGTAACTCCTGAGCGGGCTCAACTGGCACCACAGGCACAACTGGAGGTAAAACTTCCTCTTGTGGCTGATAAAACTGCAACACTGGAATTATCACAGCATCTCCCAGTCTAGGCCAATCCGCAGGAAAATCTCCCAGATCTGTGTGTAGGACCTCTTCCTTTCTTTCTCTTTGATTGAGGACAGGGTTCTTTTCACAACTCTTTAAGTGTTCTGGACACAATTTCAAATGATCTCTGGACACAGTGATTGTTGTTCTTCCTCCGTCCTTACTGACGACACAAACTTTTCTGTTGTCATATTTAGAATCTTGTATGACGTAGGGTTCTTGCTCCCACTGATTATCCAATTTGTGCATCTTCCTTTTTCTTTTTAATACTACCTCTCCAGGCATCAAAGGCTTGGCAGGAGCATTTCTGTTGTAAACATCTTCCTGTTTCTCCCGTGCCTTATTGAGACTTTCCTCCACACAGATTTGTACTCTTCTGTACTGCTCTTGCCGATTGACGTCCCAGTTTTCCACGGCATCGTCTGCCTCCGGTTCTACCACTCCAAGTTCTAAATCCATTGGTAGTTTTCCAGGCCTTGCTCTCATAAGATAGGCTGGAGTGCAGTTAGTTGAGCTTACAGGTATATGATTATACAAATCAACCAAATCAGGTAGTAAATCCGGCCATCGATTCCTGTCTTCCAACGGTATGGATCTCAACAAGTCAAGGACAATATGGTTCATCTTTTCACAAAGACCGTTGGTTTGAGGGTGGTATGGTGTCGTTCTTATTTTCTTGCACCCGTACATATGACAGAATTCCTTGAATAAATCGGCTTCAAAAGCAGGTCCCTGATCGGTTAAGACTTGCTCCGGATACCCATGCGGTCTGCAGAAGCTTGCTTGAAAGGTTTTCGCGGCCGTCACTGCGGTCTGGTCCTTAACTGGAACAACTACCAGAAATCTGGAGTAATGGTCCACCATGGTCAAGGCGTATGAGTATCCAGATCTACTTGGCGACAATTTGACATGGTCCAGGGCCACAATCTCCAGAGGACGAGTCGTCCGGATAGGTTGCAGGGGTGCCTTCTGACTACCGTAGTCCTTTCTTCTGAGACCACAGGGTCCACAGTTCCGACACCACCTCTCGATGGAGCTGCGCATCCCTACCCAGTAGAACCGGCATCTCAACAGGGTCTCCAGCTTCCTCCAGCCAAAGTGTCCTGCTTGATCGTGGTATGCTTCCAACACCATTGGGACGTCTGCCTTGGGGACCACGATTTGCCAGACCATCTCATGGGTTCTGGGGTTGACGTATCTCCTGCACAACTTCTCACGGTATAGGAACAACCTGCTTTTCTCGTTCCACAGGAGCTTGGCTGACATAGGTGCATCCTTTTCCAGAGAGGAGCCTTCCTGTCTTAACAACTCCTTGATGCGGCTGACCACTGGATCACTGTCCTGAGTCTCTTTCCAGCTATGATGGGGTAAAGGATTTAATGTTGCACCATACTGCTTTCTGTGGACTCGATGCTCGTGGACTACCCCATTTCGATGGAACGCAGGTAGCTCAATTTCTTCCAGGTCGTCCGATTCTTCTTCCGTGTCAGAGTCATGCGGCCTTCGGGACAACGCATCAGCATTAGCATTCTTTCGACCTGCCCGGTACTTGATAGTAAACTGGTAATTGGACAACCGAGCATCCATCGCTGCTCCATGGCACCCAGCTTGGCGGTTTCCAGGTGCGTTAAGGGGTTGTTATCTGTAAACGCAGTGAACTTATTGGAGGCCAGATAGTGCTTAAATCTTTCAGTAATGGCCCAGACCAGCGCCAGAAACTCTAGCTTGAAGCTGCTATAATTTTCCGGATTCCTTTCAGTTGGCCTGAGTTTTCTGCTGGCATATGCGATGACTTTTTCTTGGCCATTCTGCTTCTGACTGAGAACTGCTCCCAAACCTTCATTACTGGCGTCGGTGTACAACAGGAACGGTTGGCTGTAATCAGGATAGGTTAAGATCTCATCACCTGTCAGGATCTCTTTCATCTTTTGGAATGCTTCAGCCTGTTCTTTACCCCAATTGAAAGGAGGGTTTCTGCTCTTTAGGGATTGTCCTACTAGGAGGTCCTGTAAAGGGGCTGCCTTCTTCGTGTAATCTTTCACGAATCTCCTGTAGTAACCCGTTAGTCCCAGGAACTGTCGCACTTCCTTAAGGTTTTTCGGCTCCGGCCACTTCTGGATGGCGGTGACTTTCTCTGGGTCCGGCGCTACTCCTTCCGAACTGACGATGTGCCCCAAGTATTGTACCTTCTGTTTGAGTAGATGGCATTTTGAGGGTTTTAATTTCATCCCGTACCTGGACAGGGACTCGAATACTTCTGCCAGGTGCTTCAGATGGTCCTCATAAGTCTTGGAATACACGATGACGTCGTCTAGGTATAGCAGCACGGTTTCAAAATTGAGATGTCCCAGACAGTTTTCCATCACTCTCTGAAATGTTCCTGGGGCACTACTGAGCCCGAACGGCATTCTGTCGAACTCACAGAGCCCCATTGGGGTGGTGAAAGCCGTTTTCTCACGATCCTCCTCAGCCACAGCCACTTGCCAGTAACCACTAGTCAGATCAAGGGTAGAAAAGTAGTTAGCCGTTTTCAGAGCAGCTAATGATTCCTCTATGCGCGGTAACGGGTATGCATCCTTGTGTGTTATGCGGTTCACCTGCCTGTAATCCACACACATTCTCATACTACCATCTTTCTTTTTAACCAGAACTAGAGGGGCTGCCCAGGGACTACAACTATCCCTTATCACCCCAGCTTTCTTCATATCATTCAACATTTCTTTAGCCTTCTGATAATGAGCTGGAGGTATGGGCCTATACCGCTCTTTGATGGGAGGATGATTGCCAGTAGGGATATGATGTTGTACTCCCTTAATTGTCCCAAAATCAAGTGGATTTTTGCTAAACACTTGGGCGTACTCTTGCACCACCCGTAATACCCCTTGCTTCTGGTGAGCGGGAGTGGTGTCCGTCCCAACATGGAGTTGCTGACACCATTCCGCCACCTGAGTTGCTGGGTCATTGTCCTCCTCTATTTGACAGGAGTCTAAGGACTCAGCCGGGAGAATGGAATTATTGTCGACAGCATGTAGTTTAGCAATGGTTGCATAACGGGGTAAGTTTACCTCATCATCTCCCCAATTGAGAAGCCGTACCGGTACTCTTCCATTCACCACCTCTACTACTCCTCTAGCAGTCATAAGTGTAGGTCTATGTTCTGAATGGTGGGGTTCTACTACAGCTTGGTAATTCTGTCCTCTCAGACCTATGGCTGCCCTGCACCAAATGATCATTTCACTCATTGGGGGTATCACAATAGGATCCGAGTCAGTGACCCGTACATTACCAATTTCGCCGTCGGTAAGCTTCGCTTGCTGCTGACACACCAGGGCCCGGATCTCTCTTTGGATTACTCCTCTCTGCCTTGGTCGGGCAATCTCAGCGAGCTGTTGGAGTAAGAACACAACTTCTCCCAAACAATTACCGATAATGTTAGTACCCAAAATGATATTTAAACCGTTCTCCTCATTTACAGTCTTTACTACCAGAAGCCCTTGGTCCTTCAACTCCTCTCTGCCCACCTTTACATCTACACATTTTGTTCCGAGTACTTCTACAGGAAGACCATTCGAAGCATACACAGTAAAGTCAAGGCTCGGAGGTTTAAGACTGTCCATTGACGAGTACTTGGTATATAGAGCATCAGGTATTAGGGTCACCTGGGACCCAGTGTCTAACAATGCTGGAACAGCAATACCATCTAGAATAATAGACAGGTAGGGTCGCCCGCCCACATACCTGCGGTTCCAGTCTAGGGGGCCTGACGGGTATTCTCCTGGGTGTTGGCCCTTGGACCCAGGTTCTGCCCGTTTAAAGGACACTGTGTAGACAGATGACCTTTCCGGTTGCAGCGATAACAGATGATCTCTCGACGAGAAGGGTGTTGATCAGAGGTTGCTCCTGGGGGTGGCGTTGTCCTCCTCCGGGGGGGCGACGTCTTCTTTCTTCTCCGGTGCATCCACGGAACGTCCTCTGGGCAGTCAGCTAACAAGATCTTCCCTTCCTCTTCTTTCCGCAGCTGTAGGGCACTCATTACAGCAGCCAGATTTTTAGTCAGCTGGCGCACCTCTGAGCGCAGACAGTCCAATTCACTAGGAGGTGTCACCTGCGTTTTGGTTTCTGCCACTAGCGGGGAACAGGGGGTTACTGCCGGTTCCAGAGTGACTTCACCCTGATGATGTTGGGTGGCCACCTCAGGTTTGCCCAGGGGCCGCAGCCCTTTTATTGCCATGTCCTTTAGGGCATCAAAGGTAGCATCAGGATGATCTAAGGACCACCAATTCACAGTTCTGCGTTCCTCTGGGGATCTCAATCCCTGTATAAATTGTTCTTTCAACATTTTATTCTCGTCGATAGCATTTAAATTGTTAATTTGCTTGAGTGCTTTCAGGGCTCCCTGTAGTCGGCAAGCATAGTCCCGGATGCTGTCACCTGGCTGTTGTGAACAGTGATAGAAGGCCATCCGGAGATCCGTTTCTGTGCGGTCTTCAAATATGGCATGCAGCTTCAGGAAGATCGCAGGTACCGATTCCTGATCAACGGTATCCCAAGTCTCCACTTCCCTCTCAGCAGCGCCAGTTAGCTGCCCTATTAGCACAGCAGCTTTTTGTCTCTCAGGCATGGAGTACATTTCTAGGATGCTGCATAACTTCCGCTTGAAGCCTGCTAAAGTGCCTGGCCCACCGCTGTATTGGGGAAGCCATTTCGCCCCAGGCATATATGGGAGCGTTAGTGGCATGATCGGGACTACCGGACTGGGTGCAGGGCCTGCGCCCCCATCTGGCGCTACAATACCAGACGGTGCGGGATTGGGGACTCCGGCCGGGGCCGCACTGTCAGCCGGTTGTTGTGACATCTTAGCGCCCCCTTGGTTAAACGGAGCCTACCGGTTTCAGATGCTGCTACTTCACAGGCACCGCAGTGGGAACAGGACCTTCGTCGCAGGCGCTCTGATGTCAGAGCGTTCACTTCCTGTCGCAGGACCTGCAGCTCTATTTTGCGATGCAATTTGCGATGCGGATTGCAATGCAGATTGTGATGCAGTTTGCTATGCGGATTGTGATGCAGATTGCTATGCAGTTTGCGATGCGGTTTGCGATGCGGTTTGCTATGCAGTTCGCGATGCGGTTTATGACAGATTGCTATGCAGTTTGCGATGCGGTTTGCGACGCAGATTGCTATGCAGTTTGGGGTGCAGGTTGGGGGCGTGTCCAAGACTTTGCGCGCTTTTTCAGGTCCGCCCACCTTCTTCTCCAGCGCCTGAGGGCGCGAATATGGCGGCAAAATGGCGGATTTTAGCGCCAAACAATAGCAACAGTCTTTTTCATCAAAACACTCCACAGGCACACAGGGCTCGCAATGCTGCAAGTCTCGGATCCTGTTCGTGACGCCAAAGTTTTTGTGTCGACCCGCCACCACAATTGTGGGTTACCAGGGCAATGGGGTACTCAGAGCCGAGCCCATGGAAGTCTATGGGGATTTTGTCACAGGTAGCTGTGGCTCGGTCTGTGGCCCTGGCGGTCTGGCGTATGTTGGGGATATATTTACAGGGGATTGATTTATGTACAGTTCGTGACGCCACCTGTAGTCTTCTGGTAATTTATACCAGCGCTGCTGTAGATCTCTGAGGGGATGGTGATGCAGCTAGATGTCGGGTCCCCTACAGGTGGGACTCTTCCCTCAGGTCGGTAGCCAGGTAGGGACTGTGCAGGCATGCAATAATAACTCAGTCTCACACGGTCAGCGTCTTTCCATACCTTTACTTGTAAGATGTTCAAGCAGGTCCCAGGGAGGCTGATGGGGTTGATGGAGGATGAGCTTTGAGGCAACAGCTAAGCAACTTAGGGGCCTCCTTTACTGTCCAATGAAGATGAGTACGACCAGCCTGAAGCGTAGTCCCCTCTATGATTCCAGCTTATCCAAAGCTGTGCTTCCCAGTCAGTTTAGTGTTAGGAGCCTTTCTATGAGGGAGCTGAATTCTTATTTTGTCCTGCAGAGACTCAAAGTCTTCACTTCCCCTGACCCCAGATACGTACTGACTATATGGGGCTTGTTTGCCGCGACCTAGGGTCCGGTAAATCTCTGGTTTTCTCTTCACTATGCTTGTAGCTAATAGTGATCCTTCGGTCCCCAGTGACCGGTAGCAATGTGCAGGACTCTTCCAAGCCAAACGCACTTTTCCAATAATCTTCCTTCCACTTTGCCCTTCGATTTGCTCGACTCTTAATAGATAGTTCAGTCTTTCTTCCAGTGGGGCACAGCTCTGACTAGGCTAAGGTGGATTAGACCACCTGTACCAGCCTCCACGTTCTGAACTGATGACAGGCTCAAACTGGACACGTCTACTCTGTCCAAGGACAGGAAACTGACTGACTAGAATCACTCCCTTCCACACCCCTGCTGGGTGTGTCAGAAGTGTACATGATGTCATGAAGAGACCTTAACTGTTACCTCTCCACTCATCCTCCTGGTATTGTGTACCAGGGCTACACACTAGCCTGCTTTGCAACTTCTGCGATCCTCTCTGTGACGCAAAAGAGAACCTACAGATATTGCAATCCACTCCATGACGCTAAAAAACCCTAGTCCCGCCTGTCATATGCGTCACAAACGAGGTCGCTCGTCGTTCGCAAAAGGTGCCAAACACAACGATATAGGCTCACCAGCGGGACGCCAACGATCAAAAAACGGTCCAGAACGCTAGTGAACGATCAGCGACATCACAGCAGGGGCCACATCGTTGCTACATACCACACACAACGACGTCGCTAACAAGATCACTAAATAGTGACGTTTTAGCGATTTCGTTAGCGATCTCGTTAGCGATCTCGCTTAGTGTGGCATACCTTAACGTGTCAGTGAAAAATATTGGACACCACTTAGTTGTCATCCTAGGTGCAATCAAGTGCTATCTGATTTTCATGCTTGTTGTCAGAAGTTTGAGAAAATGTCTCGCATGGAAAGAAAATTATGAAATTCTGCCTGTAAAAACTGGAAAACTGACCAAACGTTGATGAAAATCGTTCTGTGTTTTGTGTCTGAGAAAACTCACGGGTGTCAGATTTAGCCCTAACACTGACAACCTATTGATTTAAATGGGAATAATGTAATTCCTAATTTTTCCTGTGGTGGCGCTGCATTAGAATGGAACGCATACTGCTAAGTTTCTCTCTTGATTATTATTAGTGCTGGATGTCCCAGCGGGGAACATTACATGTACAGCTTATCCCAACAGACGTGACAAATGTGGATTTCTAAAAATGGAGAGCTACTTTAAGATAAGAGACATTGGATCCTATAGGAGATGTTTTGAAAGATTCATATGCTGTCCCTTACTTATAATGTGATGCTATGTCTATAGGTGGCTCATGATAACTGGCCAGGTGCCCGTTATTAGCAGCCTCATTGCACATGGACAGTTCTCAATGAATCCCTGGACTACTTTCTCCTGAAAATCCTTGTGTAACATATCAGATTCTGAAAAGTTGGTTTTGTTGATAGTTGCCTTTAAGCCATGTTTAGTGTACAGAAATCCTATACAAAAAGCCAAGTTGTTAAATCTGGTCTTTCGAGTCCTTGCTATTATAATAAACCTGTTAATTTCCCTAAACAGATTCTTGTCAATTCAGAATAACTTTAGTTGACCAGTTAGGACTGGCAATGGCAAGACAAACCTAGATAATCCTTTGACAATTTTTCATATGTTCATGTCCTACTTCTGCTTAGCTGGCCTGAAATGGGAAGTGCACTGTTGCTATAAAGCGGCGGACCTCAACTTCTGGCTAGTTGCTGCATAAGCACAGGATACCTGAACATTCTAGAAGATGTAGTTTTTCAGCAATTGGGGCTGTGGGTGAACCTGCCCAAATATCCTACTAGGCAATTCTGAGTTAAGGGATTTTGTCATCAGACTGAGCCACTTTTAAAATGTCGCCACTTGGATGATTAGATAAATGCCCGCAGTTCTGTTTCTGACGTCCATTTCGCTCACGGTGAAGGGTCTATGTGGGTGAATCCCTACTGTAATGTCCATGTCCCCAATAAAAGCCTATAGAAAGGAGTGTTTTAAAAAAGAAAGTCTCAGCATTGGGACCGAATGTGATTGTAGCGTCTGCTAGCGGCTCCGCATGGTTTCCCTCCTCCCACCGTGTGGAGACGCTGGCTTACTCACCGCCCCGGCATGCTCCTTCTTCCTGGTCTGTGTGCATGAAGCAGTTCCCGGTGGCGCACCTAGTATGCGTATGCACGTGCTCCCCTGCTTTTAAAGAGGTAGCAAGCGCACATGGTTAAAATGCCCCCAAGTGAGAGCTGGGAGGCATTTAGTTAATGTGAACATCTGCTAGATGTCTCCCACCCAATAAATGGGAGGTATCTTGTATAAAAGGCTCCCTCCCCATTTGGGATGTGCCTCAGCAACCACTATAGTTTAGTGTTAGGTGTGTGCAACTTTATGTTGCCAGGTTCCACCATCCCTAGTCTGGTAGCTATTCTTGTATCCTGCATTCCCATAGTCTATTATAGTGATTTTCCTCAGCCTGTGTCCCGCTGGTCCAGAATATTTTGTCCTTGTTTCCTGTGTCCACTTCGGCGATGTCCATACTCTGAAACTGCGTCTGCGATATCTGTACTCCGTGACCGCATTGGCGGTAGCTGAACTGTTACCCTTGATCTGTGAGTCTGAACCTGTCCCAAGTGGCCATCCTGTCTGCAGAGTCTGAACCTGTCTCAAGTGGCCATCCTGCCCTGTTTAGGAATCTGATTTATGGTGTAGACCCTTGAGACAGCTACTACTGCCAGAAGCTTCTCCGTAATGGTACCTGGCAGCTACCTGCCTAACCTCACCACTAGAGGCTCCAGTGAACACCAAGGTAGCAGCTTAGTCACGTCCCTCCAGAGTAGATCCGGTCTGTGGCACAGTGGGTCCACGAATCACGTGCGTCACCTGCGTTCGTGACAGTGATCAGCTTTTTTTCAACTGATCTATCAAAGACTGGCTACCTACATCCACAATTCATAGGCCATGATGTGGCCTTGATGTCTGTACAGGACGTGGATCTTCTGACCCGAACTCAGTGGCTTCATAGACATGTATGTGAGTGTTGAATTCAGGTTGGAAGACCCGAGGCTGGTTCGGACATTGTGGTCCATGCACGGACCATAAGTTGTGGACACGTGAAGCATGGCTTACAAATCAAAATGGACAAACTCTTTAATCAGGATCTTCCATCTATATAATGTCCAATCATCTAGCCCCTTGTGTGGTATGAACTCAAAAAAAATTTAGCATTTAAGCCAAAGACTTTAGGAATTAGAGACAGACTCGTTAGGAATGTACTTCCTGAGAACCCCTTATAACATTAAAGGGGTATTCCCATTTCCAAGATCCTATCCCAATATGTAGTAGGTGTAGTAATAATAATAATAATAATAATAATAATATAATATTAGCAAATACCTCCAATAAGAATATAGTATAGTTTTTCTGATTCGCTATGTCTCTTTCCTCATGTGCAGGCATTGCAGGACCTTATGTATCCATGGTTATGACCACTAGCAACTAGCTAACTAACTGTCACTATATTAGTGGTTGTAACCATGGATACCTAATGTCCTGCACTGCCTGCACATGAGGAAAGAGACATAGCGAATCAGAAAAACTATACTAAATTTCTAATTGAACGTATTTGCTAATATTATATTATTCTTCTTATTATTATTATTACTACACCTACTACATACTGGGATAGGATCTTGGAAATGGGAATACCCCTTTAATGTTATAAGGGATTCTCAGGAAGTATATTTGCTAATATTATTATTACACCCACTACATATTGAGATAGGATCTTGGAGATGGGAATACCCCTTTAAGTATAGTCACTGGCAAAATAATAAGCTTACGGGCTAATCATTACTTGGATCTGACAGCTTCACTAGTTACATTTAAAGGAAAATGTAGATGCTGGAAAAAATATGTTAAGGGTTAAACCAAGACAAAGAACATAATGTAATAATAATAAAGAACAAGACAGCCCAAAACAAACACTGGGCAGTAACACTAATGAAAGTGTACAGGGCTTATTGAGAGCAACACATGTCACACTTCTGCCCTGTGGCATATAATAGTGTCCAAATTGGATGAGTTCCTACTGTTAAACTCAAATTGCGCATCTGGATCTCTTCCAACCTCACTAGGACTTGGTGTAGTTGAGAGTCATTCCCAGCACTCAGTTATGTACATGGATGATATGCCGTAGAATGACCAATGTACCAAAATTGGGGGCCATGAGTGATATTTTGGAATTTAATTTTGTAATAGTGCCCTACAGTAGTGTAGTTACTAGGGGGGGGGGGCAGAGGGGGCCATCGCCCCGGGCCCGTCACATGAAGGGGTCCACCGAGAGTCACTGCCGCTTTTTGATGAGGCAGAACACAGCACAGGAGGAGAGCAGCAAAATGCCTGCTCTCCTGCCTGACAGAGATTCTGCATTCTGGTAGCAGTCTCCCTCCTGCAGGTTGCAGCTTAGGCCTCTTTCACACATGTGTAATGTATAATTCCACATGTGTTAATTCATAGTTTTGATGCCTTCAGTGTGATTCTACAATTTTCACAGTCATGAAAATACAGAAAAATCGTTGAATGAGAAGGTGTGTCCAAACTTTTAGTCTGTACTGTATATGACCTATTAATATGGACATACAGGTAATAAAAATGTTACACTAGTCCTACCTGTATGTCTCATATTAATGGTCTTCTTGTGGAGAAATCTTATATTCTGTCTTTATGTTAATGATTTCCTCCAGACTCCGGGCGTGCGGTGTCTGGAAGAAGGTTTGGTTTCTCTCAATAGAAGAGAATTGAGAGAAGCCGAAAGAATGACCGCCTGCTAACATCAGCGATGCTGCGGCCGTTGTTACTGTACATTGGGGGACTCAGGGGACATTATTAAATGTGGGCACTTAAGCATTATTGTTATAGGGGTATTCAGAGTATTGTCACCATCAAAGTTGCATATGGGGTATTATTACTTTTTAGGGAAAAACATATACATATATCTTGCTGGGGGAAGAAGAGAGAGCAGCGGAGATAGCAGCGCGGTATGTGAGCGAATGTCATAGACTGCGAGAAAGAGAACTATGATATGCCATGGACTTCTATAGCCCCCACCCTGGATCTGCCCCCATCACCCCTCCCTATGCCATGGACTTTTATAGCCCCCACCCTGGACCTGCGCCCCCATCACCCCTCCCTATGCCATGGACTTCCATAGCCCCCACCCTGGATCTGCCCCTACTCAACATCCCTATCCCTATCCCCCTTTGGTACACTTGCTTTGGCAAAACTAATGTGTATTTAGTCCTGCCAATAAAGCTTCTTTGAATTTGAATTTGAATTTGAATGTGGAGGTCACTAGCACAGGGCATTAATATTTTTAGGGGGGAATTTTACTAGAGAGCACAAAGGAGTAATTTTTACTATGCAAGGGGCAGAGTTGTGGCATTATTATGTGGGGCGGTAAGAGGAGCCGTTATTGTACCACACAGCAGGTGCAGTAATAGGGACACATACGGCAGCAGCAGCTCAGTATTGAGGTATCAGCAGAATGAGTAGTTTGTGCAGGTTGGGGATAGATGGAGACAGTGCAGGAAATGTGAGAAGTCAGATGTGTTATTGCTGTAATCTCTGCAGACGAGTCCTGACTGGAGAAGTTGTCATGTCGGTCTGGGCCAGATGTGTGTAGCCCAGCTGCGCTTGGTGCCACATGTTACCCTGGAGGATGCATGAAAGGTAATTCACAATCACCTGATATTCATTCACACTTCACATTTTCCTGGTGCCACCAGAGGGAGCCCTTTAGAATACGCAGGTATATAAGGGTGTGGAGAGATAGAGCAGTGAGATGAAGAAGGCAGTCTAGCTGAACGTTAGCTAGTTGATGGTTGTACCTCAGAGAGACGAGCCGAGAGGAGAACGTGCGGACTGATAGTTCCCTAGGGAAGTGGAAAGCGGCTCTCGAAGTGAGCATAGATCAGTCTGACGGAAGGTCCTGATAGCTACTTCGGACAGAGCCTAAGAAGGAAGTGAAGGAAAGGGAACTGCAGTATTTGTAAGACCGAGTCAACTGAGGTATTGTTAGAGAGCGAGCGTGCCGACGCTTGGAGAGCGGTGAAGAGAAGGAAGCTGACATCTACTGCTGCTTGTGCTTATGTTAAAGGTGTGAGTAGGACGACAGGCAAGTGGAAAAGGGAAAGAGAGAGTGACTGAGGATGAATAGCAATGATGGCTTACCTCCACTCTGCACTACCGGACACCGGGTCCGAGCTTGCTAGAACCTTCACGGCTAGTGGGAAAACCGGAGACCCTGCTGGACTTCAGGTCACAGAGGGGCCCAACAGTGCTGATACGTAACCGGGGTCAGGAAGAACAGGAGTTTGGCCAGCGCAACCATTGGAGACTTAGTTCTGTCCAAAAGAAGGCTCCACCACAAGATCAGCCGGGCGTAGCAAAGAGAACGGAGTTAAACTTTGTTTCATGCAAGTTAGAAACTCACACACATATAGACTTAAGGAGGCCCTACACCTACTCAGTGATTACTGGACGTGCATCCTCCACCCTGACGGCCTACCGGGACGTGCCTGCAACTTCATCACCAGTAAAGGTACAGAAAGAGACTGTCTTGTTTGTGTCTGCATTATTGCTCCTGCACCTCTACAGTCATGGCCAAAAGTTTTGAGAATGACACAAATATTATATTTTCACATGATCTGCTGCCCTCTGGTTTTTATGCGTGTTTGACAGATGTTTTTATCACAGACAGAAATATAATAATTGCAAACATATGAGTAACAAAAGCTTATATTGACAGTTAGAATGAGTTAATGCAGCAAGTCAATATTTGCAGTGTTGACCCTTCTTCTTCAGGACCTCTGCAATTCTCCCTGGCATGCTCTCAATCAACTTCTGGACCAAATCCTGACTGATAGCAGTCCATTCTTGCACAATCAATGCTTTCATTTTGTCAGAATTTTTAGGTTTTTGTTTGTCCACCCGTCTCTTGATGATTGACCACAAGTTCTCAATGGGATTAAGATCTGGGGAGTTTCCAGGCCATGGACCCAAAATCTCTATGTTTTGTTCCCTGAGCCATTTAGTTATCACCTTTGCTTTATGGCAAGGTGCTCCATCATGCTGGAAAAGGCATTGTTGATCGCCAAACTGCTCTTGGAGGGTTGGGAGAAGTTGCTCTTGGAGGACATTCTGGTACCATTCTTTATTCATGGCTGTGTTTTTAGGCAAGACTGTGAGAGAGCCGATTCCCTTGGCTGAGAAGCAACCCCACACATGAATGGTTTCAGGATGCTTAACAGTTGGCATGAGACAAGACTGGTGGTAGCGCTCACCTTGTCTTCTCCGAATGAGGCGTTTTCCTGATGTCCCAAACAATCGAAAAGGGGATCCATCAGAGAAAATAACTTTACCCCAGTCCTCAGCAGTCCACTGCCTGTACCTTTTGCAGAATATCAGTCTGTCCATGATGTTTTTTCTGGAGAGAAGTGGCTTCTTTGCTGCCCTCCTTGAGACCAGGCCTTGCTTCAAGAGTCTCCGCCTCACAGTGCGTGCAGATGCACTCACACCTGCCTGCTGCCATTCCTGAGCAAGCTCTGCACTGCTGGTAGCCCGATCCCACAGCTGAAACACTTTTAAGAGACGGTCCTGGCGCTTGCTGGTCTTTCTTGGGCGCCCTGGAGCCTTTTTGGCAACAATGGAACCTCTCTCCTTGAAGTTCTTGATGATGCGATAGATTGTTGACTGAGGTGCAATCTTTCTAGCTGTGATACTCTTCCCTGTTAGGCCATTTTTGTGCATTGCAATGATGACTGCACGTGTTTTTTTAGAGATAACCATGGTTAACAGAAGAGAAACAATGATGCCAAGCACCAGCCTCCTTTTAAAGTGTCCAGTGGTATCATTCTTACTTAATCATGACAGATTGATCTCCAGCCATGTCCTCATCAACACCCACACCTGTGTTAATGGAGCAATCACTGAAAAGAGGTTAGCTGGTCCTTTTAAGGCAGGGCTGCAATGATGTTGAAATGTGTTTTGGGGGATAAAGTTCATTTTCTAGCCAAATATTGACTTTGCAAGTAATTGCTGTTAAGCTGATCACTCTTTATAACATTCTGGAGTATATGCAAATTGCCATTAGAAAAAGTGAAGCAGTAGACTTTGTAAAAATTAATATTTGTGTCATTCTCAAAACTTTTGGCCATGACTGTACACCGCCATATACTCCGAGGGATCAGTCTCGCCTGTGGGAGACTTAACACCTTGCTGCCCCAAACCCTCAGAGGATCTACACTGCAGCGCTGGTCATCCTGACCAGGAACCACTGGTGGCATCACGAACATTTCTATCATCCCCTGTAAATATCCCCCTTTAGTGAGCGCCCAGGGCAACGGACCGAGCTGTGCTACCCGTGACATCCCCCAGTGAAGTGAACGGGCTCGGTGCCGAGTACCCCAAAGCCCTGGTACGTGCGACTCATCTACTTGGCGTCACGAACAGGATCCGAAGCGCGCAATATGTGAGTCCTGTGTGCCTGGAATTGGACTGTTTTTGTGAAAAAGACTGTGTTGCGTTTTTGTGATATTTTGGCGCCATTTTCCGCCATTTTGCCGCCATATTCGCGCCCTGAGGCGCTGGTGAAGAAGCTGGGCGTGTATTCGTGGGCGTACCCCCTGTGGCGCGAAAGTAATGGGTGCCCTGTCTAAGTGCTTCTACAATGTCCGAGCCTGCCCCACTGCAAGAGAGATCCACCTCCTCTTCATCCTCTATGCTAAGAAGAGAAAGCGAAAGTCCCGTCTCCACGGAAAAATCCAGAGTGTTCCAGATGAAACACACAGTCTGGCCTGGAGTGAGATGGCGGAAGGACAGGAGTCACTGTGTGGGGGAATGGCGGTGCGCAGACCCCGTTCCCCTGAAGAGGTGCAGCCTGTACTTGAACCGTCCCCAGGTCGGGAGAATGACCAGAGAATGCAGAGAATGGAGGAGTTGGATGCGGCGCTGAGGGATATGGCCCGACACCGCGCAGAGATGGAGGCGATGGAGCAAAGCTGGCGTGCCCTGAAACAGCGGCTGCTGTGGGACCCACTGCTCTCCCCTCAAGATGCGCAAATGCCACCCGCACCACCACTGGAACCAGCGGCTGAGGAAGAACCGGAGGCCGGCCCCAAAAGAGCTGTACCTGACCCCGCAGAAGACGCGGCTGGAAGAGAGGAGGCTGAGGAGGCCCTGCCCGGACCGGAATGCCAGCCAGGCCTGGAACCAGCGGCAGCAGCGGAATGCTATCTCCCGGTAGGGACACCGGAAGATCCCCAGCCACTAGCGATGGAAATCGACTGGGAGGAAATGGAGCACCTGGACGACGTGGAATACGCCGCCCAGAAGGAGAACGAGTGGCGACGCCAAGAGTATGAGCAGCGGCAGCAGCGGGAGCAGCGAGAGGTGCAGCAGCTTCGCCAGAGGTACCGGGAGAAAGATCTTACTGACAAGGAGATCGTCAGGCGAGACAAAGGTACGCTCCGGGAACCGCGGCGCCAGGGGGCCATTAGAGACTTCAAACTCCAGGGAGGCTGGGGGTTCATCCATGAGCCAGGCCTGTACCAGGAGGTCTTTGTTAATTGCAGGGATGTGGAGTCTCACCTGCCAGAAGGGCACCCGGGAAGGGATCTGCTTATTGGGGATATTGTCACCTACACGCGGCATTGGGGTCTTAAGGGGTGGTATGCCCTGAACGTCTCCCGAATTAGCGACCCAGTCCCTGAAGCCGGAAACGCACCCCGCGTCTCAGCGTCCCAGGCCCCAGCCACATCAGCGCCCGGCCGCGCACCTGCATCCTATCCTGCATCCTATTCTGCAACGCAACAGAGCGCAGCGATTGCTAGTGCGTCCCCAACTGAGCCACTGCGTGCACCTGCGTCCCAATTGGAAACGCTACAGAGCGTGACTACTACAGCGACCCTACTGAGCCACTCCGTACATCTGCGTCACCATTGGAAACGCTGCAGAGCGTAGCGACTGCAACAGCGATCCCTATTGAGCCAAACCTGTACTTAGAAGAGGCACCTGTCAGGCCTCAAGGAAGTCGCAAAGTAAAGATCGAAAAGAGGACTGTAGCTACTCAGACACTGGTAGCAGGACACGATCTCTTAGTGATGCATTCCACAGCGCACCGCATACTTCCAGCCCCAGGTGTGGAAGGTGCCACCATATTTGCTGAAGACCAGTAGGACCCAGACAGGGTTTACTGTATGTAAAAAGTTTAAAGAAGAATTGCACTTTATTGAGAATGTTATATGATGATAATGTTTACATGCTAAAGTAGTATACCCCAGTTGGGTAATGTGATATGTGAAATGTGTTTCTTTTAAAGGACTGCGTGGCTGAGGACTTTGCCAGCCCAAAAACTGTGTTGTAAATAGTTTGCACTCAGTGCCTCATCTTGGTTTTACGTAAGCCATTCTACCTCAGAAGAAAAACCCGTATGGTGTGGCCTTGAGTGAGGTTTGCAGCAGAGAAGTCCTGCAGCCCACCCAGGACCACCGTGGGAGGTTTGGTACGGGTCCTCCACAAGAATCCTATATTTATTGTGTGAAAGTATTTTGATATTTTCTATTTGCCATTTGTACACATTGTAACGTTTGAAGTGTCCTTACCTCCCGCAAGGGATGAGTTATGTTTTGTTGATGTTATAAAAATTGTTTTCTTTTTCAGCCTGGGAGTGCTGATATTAACTAGGGGGGGATGTGTAGCCCAGCTGCGCTTGGTGCCACATGTTACCCTGGAGGATGCATGAAAGGTAATTCACAATCACCTGATATTCATTCACACTTCATATTTCCCTGGTGCCACCAGAGGGAGCCCTTTAGAATACGCAGGTATATAAGGGTGTGGAGAGATAGAGCAGTGAGATGAAGAAGGCAGTCTAGCTGAACGTTAGCTAGTTGATGGTTGTACCTCAGAGAGACGAGCCGAGAGGAAAGTTACCTCAGAACGTGCGGACTTCCCTAGGGAAGTGGAAAGCGGCTCTCGAAGTGAGCATAGATCAGTCTGACGGAAGGTCCTGATAGCTACTTCGGACAGAGCCTAAGAAGGAAGTGAAGGAAAGGGAACTGCAGTATTTGTAAGACCGAGTCAACTGAGGTATTGTTAGAGAGCGAGGGTGCCGACGCTTGGAGAGCGATGAAGAGAAGGAAGCTGACATCTACTGCTGCTTGTGCTTATGTTAAAGGTGTGAGTAGGACGACAGGCAAGTGGAAAAGGGAAAGGGAGAGTGACTGAGGATGAATAGCAATGATGGCTTACCTCCACTCTGCACCACCGGACACCGGGTCCGAGCTTGCTAGAACCTTCACGGCTAGTGGGAAAAACCGGAGACCCTGCTGGACTTCAGGTCACAGAGGGGCCCAACAGTGCTGATACGTAACCGGGGTCAGGAAGAACAGGAGTCTGGCCAGCGCAACCATTGGAGACTTAGTTCTGTCCAAAAGAAGGCTCCACCACAAGATCAGCCGGGCGTAGCAAAGAGAACGGAGTTAAACTTTGTTTCATGCAAGTTAGAAACTCACACACATATAGACGTAAGGAGGCCCTACACCTACTCAGTGATTACTGGACGTGCATCCTCCACCCTGACGGCCTCCCGGGACGTGCCTGCAACTTCATCACCAGTAAAGGTACAGAAAGAGACTGTCTTGTGTGTGTCTGCATTATTGCTCCTGCACCTCTACACCGCCATATACTCTGAGGGATCAGTCTCGCCTGTGGGAGACTTAACACCTTGCTGCCCCAAACCCTCAGAGGATCTACACTGCAGCGCTGGTCATCCTGACCAGGAACCACAGGTGGCGTCACGAACATTTCTATCATCCCCTGTAAATATCCCCCTTTAGTGAGTGCCCAGGGCAACGGACCGAGCTGCGCTACCCGTGACATCCCCCAGTGAAGTGAACGGGCTTGGTGCCGAGTACCCCAAAGCCCTGGTACGTGCGACTCAGATGCAAAAGATGGGAAACGTGAACAACTCCAAAAGAAAGAACATCAGCTGTAAGTCACCATCTATAATTGTACTGTGATCTCTTATATGGTCTACAGGACTGGAATCAACCACGATATGTAACCATATAGTAATATCAGTGTTCGTTTTTGTATATAGATTTATTTTCAGTCACAGTTCGGTCATCTGCTGATGTTCCCCTATACTCACAATTAGGGTGCACCACGTAGCTGTAGTCAGGATTACCTGGTTAGGGGCCCACTCAGATTTTTCACGCCCCCCAAGCTGAATCCCTAGCTACGCCTCTGCCTACCACGATGATCTGCTCCTGGTATACTACATTTTTTGAAGGCATCACCAACAGGACAGGTATTTGCAGCTGTTCCAAAAATGAAGAGTGATGTTCACATTCACAGGTGCAACTGGTGTGTTCTGATTATTTTTAATATCTTGACTATCTTCAGATTTCAGTTAGGGAGGAGTTTCTGGAGCTTGTATTGTACAATACCTGGCCATTTATAAATATTCTAATGTGTGGCAAATATAATTTTATGTGTATAATATCTTGCATTCATAATCTATAATAGAGGTAGCCCCAGTTACATAATTGGTACTGGGCTCTAGTCAAGGCATCCATAGAAATCATCGGGCCCTCACAACTTTGCAGCCCTTACAAAGTAATTTTCCTACTATTGAGGCCCACACATTAAGTTACCCTATTCATGGCCCACTAAGTATGATGCTAACAAAAGTGCCCCGCCACAGTGAGTCCTTTCTCAGTACCCTCCACACGCATAGTATGATGACCCTACATTATTCCCCACCCTTTAAAGTATGATACCCTCACAGTGACCCCAACACAGTATGATGACCCTGACACAGCCCTCCATACAGTATGATGGACCTTACACTCCTCCACACAGTATGATGGCCCCTCTACATTATATAATGGCCTGCACATAACCCTGAAAACTGTAAAATGGCCCTACACAGCCCTCCAAATAGTATAATGGACCCCACTAAGACCTGCATACTATATAATGTGCCACACATAGCCCTTCAAATACTATAATGGGCCCCACATAGCCCTGCAAACTGTATATATAATGGGTTCAACATAGCCCTTCAAACAGTATAAAGGCCTCCAATGATTTGAAAAGTAAATAAAGAAAAATAATCCCCTCTCCTTGTTCCTCCACTGCTTTGGGTTCCTCAGCATGTGGTCTGCACCTCTGCATTGCTTGGAAGAGCAGGCACAATGTAGTGACGCCATTGCACCCACTGCGTTGAGACATCAGAGCTCAGATGCGCAGGGAGAATGATAGAGGAGGAAACAGAAAACTCCCTGTTCCATCATTGATTTCAACTATAGTGGCATCCATGATGAAAGTGTGATGCCAGACAAGGCGCCCAGTGCTGGTACCAGGCCTCACCAACTCACAGGCCCCATAACGACCACATAGCCTGATGCTATTAGCGATACACCACTGGCTCCAGTACAAAATCCCCAACCTGGTCCCTCTACCTAACAGTGATATTTTACTAGTCCCATTTTATGGGACAAAAGGACTTTTTGGGACACCCTTAGGAACCTAGCACATGATGCAATTCCTATCTCTTCACTCAGTGTCAGACTGAGTAGCCAATGGCCTGCCAGTAGAACTGATTCTGTAGGATCATTCTACAGCTACTTGCAAATATTAACTGACCCTTGTGGCTGCACATTTTTCATCATTCTGTGGTTGCACTGTGGCCTGTACATGGTAATTCACCCTTAAGAAAGTTGTGAAGAACTACATCTCTTAGCTGAAGAGATGTAACTTTAAGTGTGGGGGCCTCAATCCTGAATCTCCAACAGGGCTCCCAACTATCACTGATATTAAATAGTATTGGTTCTCTCATATGAGCCAAAGGGACCTCCCTAGGCTACAAGGCAGAGTTGCTACTGCAACCCCTGCAATCACTATAGCTTCACCCTTGCGAGAGGTTGGTGCTCACTTTGGCATAGGAGTCTCATAACTATGCTCCATGTACATCTTTGTACATATTTCCCCTGATTCTCTACTGCAAGTGCAGATTCTCCTTACGTTCCATTTTTGGATATTGGCATAAACAAGCACCAGAATGGGGACATAATTTGATGTTTGCTGCGGAGCTCCACTCTTATGTTCAGTTCACTAGTAGGGTAGATGGCAAGTTTTATGGGCCATCAGAAAAATAACATTTTTCAGCCATTTAACTGATCAGTGAATTTACTATGTCAGGGCACATATTTTACAGTTTGCACAATGTTTTCTCTGTGGTGGGGTCTGTGAGTGCAATTCAGAAGGAGGTTGGTGTGCCGAGTCTGTGAGGTGACTGTTTGTGGGTAAACACAAGAAGCTGGTCGGTGTATGTGCTAGTCTCTCTGGCACACGCCACGCCCGCTACGGTGTGTATAGTGTATACAGCTACACACAGTCTCCATAGCTTACTGTAAACACCAAGCCTGAGAAGCTCATTCTGCATAATACGGGCACTTAGGCCGAACGTGATAGAGACTCAATCACAGAATTTTTCTCTTGAATCATTCAAGTTTCCAGGAAAGGTTAAGATTAAGGGGTTATTTCCAACATTAAAAGTTATCACCTAAATATAAGTGATAACTTTCTGATCAGTGGGGGTCCGACTCTAGGAATACTACTAATCCCAAAAATGGAAATGCTAACGCTCTATTTAGTCAAGTACTTCACTCTGTTCTCAGGATTGTTGGGGGGCTCTTGCAGTTGGCGCCATACTTGATCAGCAAGTTATCACCTATCTAGCAGAATAACATTTTTTAAGTTTTTCAGAATGTTGACAAGTACTTTACTTGATAAGAACTATGGTAACTTTTCTTTCTTTATCCTTTCATTTACTGGTGTTTTAGGTATCAAATTTATCAAAATGGCGCACACAGATCATGAATTTCGGGCAAAATAAAAATCCTCTTTAACCATTTTTACCATGTTTTTTGTGCCAAAAAAATCACGTTTTTCTAAATGTCACAAATTAGTTTTCAACTGCAGCAAAATAAAAAAATAGCTAGAAACTTTAAATCAGGTTTAGACTGGAGTGAGATGTGCAAAAAAAATACAACATTTGGAAAAGTTGCATTTCATGAATTTCTCTAAAATATCTGAAAATGTATCCAGAACACTGGAGAAATAGCAGTGATGAATCGGGTCCGATATATATATATATACATACAGTAGAAACCAGAAGTTTGCATACACTATATAAAAAACACATTTGCATGTTTTTCCCAATATCTGACATGAAATCAGAAAAAACTTTTCCCATTTTAGGTCAATTAGGATTACCATAATGATTAATATTTGCCAAATGCCAGAATAATGAGAGAGAGAGAGAGAATGTTTTAAGGCATTGTATTACTTACTTCAAAGTCAAAAGTTAACATACATTTCATTAGTAGTTGGTACCGTTGCCCTTACACTGAATGACTTGGGTCAAACGTTTGAAATATCCTTCCACAAGCTTCTCACAATAGTTGGTCGGAATTTGGGCCCATTCCTCCTGACAAAACTGGTGTAACTGATCCAGGTTTGTAGGTAGCCTTGCTCGCACCGGCCTTTTCAGCTTTCCCCATAAATTTGCTATAGGATTGAGATCAGGGCTTTGTAATAGCCACTCCAAAACATTGACTTTGTTATGCTGAAGCCACTTTGTTAACATTTTGGCAGTTTGATTCAGGTCATTGTCCATTGGAAGATCCATTTCCGTCCAAGGTTTAACTTCCTGGCTGATGTCTTGAGATGTTGCTTCAGTAATGCCACATAATTTTCTTTTCTCATGATGCCATCTATTTTGTGAAGTGCACCAGTCCCTCCTGCAGCAAAACAACCTCACTGTAATGTATGTAGTACAGTTCATATAGCGTCTTGTGCTTGGGTGCGATGAAAACACAGGAGTCACAGGTTTGATATAGAAAAGTCCTGTATTACTTCATACAAGTTGGCAGAAATAGTCACATAGTTTGCAGACACAGAAACAGGAGACACAGCAGGCCAGAGTAATCCAAGCTCAGCAATCACTCTCCAATACAGATTCAGGATCTTCTTCTCTGTTACCGTAAGTCCATGCAAACGTGGGTCTTTCAAAGAGCAGGGTTCAGAGTCCACAAGTGCTTCAGAGTTCCTCAGTAGGAATAGCTGGAGTACAAGGTCCAAGGCTTACAGGAGTCAAGTCACAGGTTCACTGCAGGCTAGATTCTGAAGCACTGATTGCTCAGCTGTGGCTGCTTAAGAAGCAAAAGGAGAGAATCAGGGCGGGAACATGCAAGCTGGAAACTCCATTTTGACAGAGGGCAAGATAGCTGCAGCAAGACAGAAAGTAAAATGGCTGACGAACAAACTGAGTTTCAGGAACATGTACACAGAACCTTACATTACTCCCCCCTTAGGGACAACCTCCGGATGACCTCAGATCAGGCTTGTGTGGGTACCTCTGATGAAACTGACGGAGCAAGCGAGGAGCATTAACGTTATTGACTGGTTCCCATGAGTTGTCCTCCACTGGGTAGCCCTGCCATTTAATCAGATATTGTAACTGATTTCTATACAACCTGGAATCTAAAATCCTTTCCACCACAAATTCTTCCTGACCATCGACTAGCACTGGGTCAGGGCAAGGAGAAGAACATCCAGGAAACGTATTGGGTGTCGCAGCCTTTAGTAGGGATACATGAAAGACAGGGTGGATTCTCATAGTTCTGGGCAGTTGAAGACGACAAGCAACGGCACTTATAATTTTACTGATTTTATAAGGTCCAATGTACTTATGTCCCAGCTTAGACGATGGAATCCTTAACTTAAGATTTCTGGTTGACAGCCAGACCAAGTCTCCTACCTTGAAAGCTGGTGCAGGTTTACGAAATTTATCTGCTGCTTTCTTGTACCTTTCCTGAGCCGATTCCAGATTCTCCTTTAGAAGATCCATATTCTTCTGTAAAGACGTGATTCTTTCAGCCACTGCTGGTAAAGGCGTTTCTATGGGAAATCGTGGTAGAATGTTAGGATGATAACCTAGATTAGAGTAAAAAGGAGACTGCTTAGTGGAGGCACTCTGAGAGTTGTTATACGAGAACTCAGCTAATGGAAGTAGATCCACCCAATCATCCTGTAGGTGGCAGATAAAGCAGCGGAGATACTGCTCCAGGGTTTGATTGGTTCGTTCGGTCTGTCCATTAGTCTGGGGATGAAAAGCAGAAGAAAGGTTTACTTTAATGTCCAATGCTGCACAGAAATTTTGCCAAAACCTAGAAGTGAATTGCACCCCTCGATCCGAAATAACCTCATCCGGTACTCCATGTAAGCGAAACACATCTTTAATCATCAAATCTGATGTCTGTTTTGCAGTGGGTAAGCCGACACAAGGGATAAAATGAGCTGCCTTTGTTAGACGGTCAACCACCACTAGAATGGTGTTCTTCCCCTGAGAGGTTGGTAACTCCACAATGAAGTCCATAGAAATGGATCCCCACGGGCGGGACGGGGTGGGAAGAGGCTGTAACAGACCAGTTGGTGAGGAGCGAGGTGTTTTGCATCTTGCACAGACCTCACATGAAGTGACATAATTCAAAACATCCTTCCTGCAAGTGGGCCACCAAAAGAAACGAGAAAAAAATTCCTGTGTCTTTAGAATTCCTCTATGCCCAGCTATCTTGGAATCGTGAATGAGTTGCAATACTCTTAATCTGACTGTTTCAGGAATATACAGACGTTGTCCCTGAATCCACACACCATTCTTAAAGACAAGACTTACGTCCCTTGGGGGTTGTGCCAAAAAGGAATCCGCATGGTATGCTTCCTTGATGTCCTTAAGTAGGTCTTGATTATGAATTACTCCTAGGAATCTAGAGTCAGGAAGAATAGTCTTAGGAGGAGTAATTGGACGTGTCTCTGCTGAGTAAATCCTAGAGAGTGCATCAGCCTTTCCATTGCGCTATCCTGGTCTATAAGAGATGATAAAATTAAATTGGTTTAAGAAAAGATTCCAGCGAGCCTGGCGAGGAGTCAGGCACTTAGCCGACCTGATAAACTCAAGGTTACGATGGTCTGTCAGGACGACTATTTGCTGTGCAGCTCCCTGAAGAAGGTGTCTCCATTCTTTGAAGGCGGCAATAATGGCCAACAACTCTCTATTGCCCACATCGTAGTTCCTCTCAGCCGAAGACAACTGCTGGGAAAAGAAGGCACAGGGATGCAAGACATTCTTCTCACCTGTTCTCTGAGAGAGTATAGCTCCAACGGCACAGTCTGAAGCATCCACCTCTATTATGAAGGCAAGCTCGGGGTTGGGATGTACTAGGATAGGTGCAGTGGTAAATTTATCTTTTAGACGGGAAAATGCTTCCTGGGCTTGGGGAGTCCAGGAAAACCTAGACTCTTTCCGGGTAAGTTGAGTGATAGGTGACACTACCTCAGAGAAATTTCTAATGAAACGTCTATAGAAGTTGGCAAACCCGATGAAGCGCTGTACCTCCTTCACATTTCTAGGACTTGGCCAATCCTTGATGGCTTGGGTTTTGCCTCCATCCATACTAATTCCTTGTGTAGACAGTATATACCCCAGAAATTGAATTTTGGTCCTATGGAATTCACACTTTTCAAGTTTGATGTAAAGATGATTTTGTCTTAGACGTTCCAAGACCATTCTCACATGTCCATGATGTTCCTCTGTGGAGTTAGAAAAAATTAGAATATCATCCAAATAAATTACCACGAATGTATCTAGGAGATCCCTGAAGATGTCATTCACCAAGTGTTGGAAAGTGGCTGGGGCGGTACTCAGACCAAAAGGCATAACTAGATATTCAAAGTGTCCATAGCGTGACCTGAATGCAGTCTTCCATTCATCCCCAGGTCTAATACGGACTAAGTTATAGGCCCCACGAAGATCTAGTTTAGAAAAAATTTTGGCATGTCGCACTCTCTCCAATAACTCAGGGATTAAAGGCAATGGATAACGGTTTCTAATAGTAACCTTATTGAGTTCCCTATAGTCTACGCATGGTCTCAGAGATCCATCTTTCTTCTTTACAAAGAAGATGGGTGCACCTGCAGGAGATGAAGAGGGGCGTATGAAGCCCTTGGCTAGATTTTCATCTATGTAATCCTTTAAAGCCTTTAGCTCGGGCCCCGCCAGGGGGTAGATCTTACCAAAAGGTATCTCTGCTCCAGGCAATAATTCAATTGGACAATCATATGGACGGTGAGGAGGAAGCTGGTCAGCGTTCTTCTTGTCACATAAATCCACATAGTCCTGGTATACAGCTGGTAGTTCAGGGACTGACATGATTCCTTTAGGAACAGAGCAAGCTGAAACTTTTGGACTCATCTGTTTCTCTGGAAAGTGTAATTCCTTGGTCTCCCAGTTAATGGTAGGATTCTGAGCCTGCAGCCATGGTAGCCCTAGAATAATGGGAAAGTGGGGAGAAGAGATAAGCATAAAGGACAGTTTCTCTTGATGATCTTTACCCATAAGAACCCTCAAAGGCTCTGTTTCCTGATCCACTGGTCCAGAGGTCAGCAGGGAGCCATCCACAGTTTCCATCTGTACTGGAGTAGCCTTCTTCACTGAACGTATTCCCTGTTTCAGAGCAAAGGAGACATCCATAAAATTTCCACTTGCCCCTGAGTCGATCATAGCAGAGCTAGACACCCAAGCTGAGTCAACCCAGAGTTTGATGGAAAGAAAGCAATGAGAATTGTTTTTCTTACAACTCAGCTGGGACACCGCTGAGGAAACTTGAAAAATGGCAGCGTTTACACAGTCAACGTCCTCAGAGGTAACGGAGTTTAAGTCCGAGAAATCAAGATCTGTTGCTGCAGATCTCTCTGGAGCCTGAGGCTCGGACCTGACAGATCCCCTCTCGCAACACTCACAATGAATGAGTGCTGCAGTAGTCTTACGAGAACGGCTGGGGCAGTTTATAATGAAGTGCCCTGACTTACCACAATAGAAACATAGATTCTCCTTAAAACGATGTTCCTTGCGTGCATCACTAACCCGCCGTTGTAAAGAGTCTACCTGCATGGGTTCAGGTTCAGGTTCCCGTGTAATCCTACTCAAAGGTTCCTTAGCTGGAGAGGAAGGTAGGAAAAGGTTAGTACGATTGCTTTCGAACCATCTCTCTTGCCTGCGTTCAGTCAGACGAGTATCAATACGGATGCAGTAGTTAATAAAGTCACCTAACGCAGTGGGAGGGTCGGCACGAGCAAGTTCATCCTTAATCAGTGGAGATAACCCCTTTCGAAAAATAGATTTTTTGGCGGAACTGTCCCAGGTGGTATCAAGGGCCCATCTCCTGAAATCCAAGGCATATTCAGCTACCGAGTGCTTACCTTGGCGCAAAGCTAACATGGCTGCTTCAGCTGTTGCACCTCGATTGGGGTCATCAAACACCTGCCCCATGGCTGAAATAAAATCATCAAGGTGATTCAAACAATCATCCTCAGTCTCAATCAGAGGGTTTGCCCACATCAAAGCCTTGTTGGTAAGCAACATAATTATAGTAAGCACCTTAGATCGTTCAGTGGGAAATTGTGAAGCATGTGCAGAAAAAAAAAGATTGCATTGATTAATAAATCCCCTGAATTTCTCACGTTCACCGCCAAAACGAAAAGGGGGCAACTTGGGAATCCCAGAACTCGGGGCTACGGCAGGAGCCTGGACTCGCCCCTCTAGAACCTCAATCCTGGCTCGCAAATCCTGGGTAGTCTGTCCAACCACTTGCAAATTGTGATTATTGAGGTCCTGTAGATTTGTAAAACGGGTCTTTATATTCTGCAAATCTGCAAGGATATTATCAGTCACTCCGCAAAGTTCCTTTATGCGGGCCTCCATTTTCCAGATCTTTTAAGACAGGATTACTGGAAGAAGAGGAGAGAAAAAAAAAACAATAGTGTTCACCTGTGGCAACACTGCAGAGAGAAAAAAAAATTAAGGGAACTGCTCACCTGGAATGGTTGTGAGAAGTCACAACCACTATCATCACAGAAAGTTTCAACCAGACATCTGATATCCAGAGTTACAGCAGACAAAAAAGAGAAAAGAAAGGGAAAAAAAAAAAACAATAGTGTTTACCTGTGGTAACACTGCAAAAAGAAAAAACTTAAGGGAATTGCTCACCTGGAATGGTTGTGAGAAGTCACAACCACTGTCATCACAGAAAGTACAACCGGACGTCTGATATCCACAGTACAGCAGACACAGCCTTCCAGACCCAGCAGACACTAACGTTTTGGCTTCAGAATCTTGTAATGTATGTAGTACAGTTCATATAGCGTCTTGTGCTTGGGTGCGATGAAAACACAGGAGTCACAGGTTTGATATAGAAAAGTCCTGTATTACTTCATACAAGTTGGCAGAAATAGTCACATAGTTTGCAGACACAGAAACAGGAGACACAGCAGGCCAGAGTAATCCAAGCTCAGCAATCACTCTCCAATACAGATTCAGGATCTTCTTCTCTGTTACCGTAAGTCCATGCAAACGTGGGTCTTTCAAAGAGCAGGGTTCAGAGTCCACAAGTGCTTCAGAGTTCCTCAGTAGGAATAGCTGGAGTACAAGGTCCAAGGCTTACAGGAGTCAAGTCACAGGTTCACTGCAGGCTAGATTCTGACGCACTGATTGCTCAGCTGTGGCTGCTTAAGAAGCAAAAGGAGAGAATCAGGGCGGGAACATGCAAGCTGGAAACTCCATTTTGACTGAGGGCAAGATAGCTGCAGCAAGACAGAAAGTAAAATGGCTGACGAACAAACTGAGTTTCAGGAACATGTACACAGAACCTTACACTCACAACATGATGCTGCCACCCCCGTGTTTCACAGTTGGGATGGTGTTCTTAGGCTTTCAAGCTTCTCCCTTTTTCCTCCAAACATAACGATGGTCATTTGCCCTAAAAGTTCAATTTTAGTTTTATCAGACCACAGGACATGTCTCAAAAAATAAGTTCTTTGTTCCTGTGTGCATTTGCAAACATTAATCTGGCTTTTTTATGTTTCTTTTGGTGTAATGGCTTCTTCCTGGCAGAGTGGCCTTTCAGCCCATGTAGATATAGTACTCGTTTCACTGTGGTTATTGACACAATTTTATCAGCTTCCGCCATCATTTTCACAAGGTCTTTTGCTTTTGTCCTTGGGTTGATATGCAAACGTTGGAGAAAAGCATGTTCATCCCTGGGACACAGAACCAGTATCCTCCCTGAGCAGCATCATGGCTGAACATGCCCAACTTGTTTGTACTTACATATAATTGTTTGTACAGATGAACGAGACACCTTCAGGTATCTTGAAATTGTATCCAAGTATGAACCAGACTTGTGCAAGTCCACAATTCTCTTCCCGATATCTTGGCTGATTTCTGTGTTTCTGGTGTGCATTAAAATACATCCACAGGTGTGTCTCTAATTAACTCAGATGTTGCCAAAAAAAACCTATCAGAAACTTCCAATCAGATGACATCATCATATGGGCAGTCCAGAATTGTTTAAAGGCATAGTAATCTTAGTGTATGTAAACTTTTGACTTTGCCGTAAGTAATAAAAATTCCTGAAAACATTCTCTTTCTCTCCTCATTCTGACATTCGTCAAATATTAATAATTATGGTAATCTTAATTGACGTAAAATGGGAAAGTTTTATTCTGATTTTATGTCTGATATGGGGATAAACATGCATATGTGTCCTTTTATATAGTGTATGCAAACTTCTGGTTTCAACTGTGTGTGTATATGTGTATGTGGCGCCCTGAGGGTCCAGTCGCCACAGAGATGTTGCATCGCACCCAGCAGTGTGGCACCTGACTCTCAGGTAAGGAGGAAGCACCCCATTGACTCCATCCACTGCATCCATCACACATCATGCTAGCTGAGTGCAGGCGGACCCTAAGGGAGGATGGTTTGACTCAGGCTGGTTAGAACAGGGTGTAGCTAGATGGGTGGGAGGGGCTTAGGCAGCATTAGGCTGCGTGTGAGATAGAGAATCCAGTTTTGAGACAGGCAGTCAGTGTGTGGGTACTGGACTGTCCTGCTGCTCCTTTGAGTTCATCTCAGGGAGCCTTGCTGAGGAGAGCGAAAGGGTCCAGGGCGAGACAGCAATTGAGGCTGTGCCCATTCTGAAGCAGGAGGACCAGGCGAACATCGGGGAACGGTCCCTAGACTAGTGGGAAAGTTCAGCTCCGCTAGTAACACCGCGAACAGTGGACCTCTCCACGGGGCCACTAGCCACCATAACTCACCGGGAGGAAGCTTAGGGGTCAAGTACATCCAGGACTTCCATACTGGGGGGTGGCTTCGTAACCCACTTCCAGTCCAGACTGGTAACTGAAAGGGCCCAATACTACCTCGTCCGAGGGCTCTGTGGTGGCGAGTGCATGGAAGTAAGGAGTGTAGCACCTAGAGAAGAAGCTAGAAAGGAACATATAAAAGGGAGTCTTTGGAAGTGCAACTAACTTATCTGAGGGTTGCTGGACCACTCTCTTGGAGGACACAGCGCCCAGCTGGCATCTGTACCGTAGATAACAGACTGTGAGTAAACCCTTGAAACTGCAATAAAACTGTTTCCTGATTATTCCAGCGACGCACACTCCCCTCTGCTACATCCCTGTGCACCATTGCTACACTTATCATCTATCTGCCCTGGGAGGATACAGTCTTACCTGTAGGAGACTCATCATCTAGCTGCACAACACCATCCCTTCCAGAGGGCCTGCACAGCAGCGCTGGTCACCCTGACCAGGTACTACAGGTGGCGTCACGACAAACTACACGAACACTAATCCCCTGCAAATACTCCCCCATTTATAGTGAGCGCCCAGGGTCACGGACCGAGCCGTGGCTGCCCGTGACATCCCCCATAGAAGTCGACGGGCTCGGTGCCGAGTACCCCACGGCCCTGGCGGGCGGCTCATGTACATATATATATATATAGTACAGACCAAAAGTTTGGACACACATTCTCATTTAAAGATTTTTCTGTATTTTCATGACTATGAAAATTGTACATTCACACTGAAGGCATCAAAACTATGAATTAACGCATGTGGAATTATATACTTAACAAAAAAGTGTGTAACAACTGAAATTATGTCTTATATTCTAATTTCTTCAAAGTAGCCACCTTTTGCTTTGATGACTGCTTTGCACACTCTTGGCATTCTCTTGATGAGCTTCAAGAGGTAGTCACCGGAAATGGTTTTCACTTCACAGGTGTGCCCTGTCAGGTTTAATAAGTGGGATTTCTGGCCTTATGAATGGGGTTAGGACCATCAGTTGTGTTGTGCAGAAGTCTGGTGGATACACAGGTGATAGTGCTACTGAGTAGACTGTTAGAATTTGTATTATGGCAAGAAAAAAGCAGCTAAGTAAAGAAAAACGAGTGGCCATCATTACTTTAAGAAAGAAAGGTCAGTCAGTCCGAAAAATTGGGAAAAATTTGAAAGTGTCCCCAAGTGCAGTTGCAAAAACCATCAAGCACTACAAAGAAACTGACTCACATGAGGACCGCCCCAGGAAAGGAAGACCAAGAGTCACCTCTGCTTCTGAGGATAAGTTTAATCTGAGTCACCAGCCTCAGAAATCGCAGGTTTACGCAGCTCAGATTAGAGCCAGGTCAAGCCACACAGAGTTCTAGCAGCAGACATATCTCTACAACAATGTTAAGAGGAGACTTTGTGCAGCAGGCCTTCATGGGAAAATAGCTGCTAGGAAAACCCCTGCTAAGGACAGGCAAAAAGCAGAAGAGACTTGCTTGGGCTAAAGGACATTAGACCAGTGGAAATCTGTGCTTTGGTCTGATGAGTACAAATTGAGATCTTTGGTTGCAACCACCGTGTCTTTGTGCGACGCAAAAAAGGTGAACGATGGATCTACTTGCCTGGTTCCCACCGTGAAACATGGAGGAGGAGGGTGATGGCGTGGGGGTGCTTTGCGGGTGATTTATTCAAAATTGAAGGCATATGAATCAGCATGGCTACCACGCATCTTGCAGCGGCATACTATTTCCCTCCGGTTTGCGTTTAGTTGGACCATCATTTAATTTCAACAGGACAATGACCCCAAACACACCTCCAGGCTGTGTAAGGGCTATTTGACCAAGAAGGAGAGTGATGGGGTGCTATGCCAATGACTGGCCTCCACAGTCACCAGACCTTTAAAACCCCAAACGAGATCGTTTGGGGTGAGCTGGACGCAGAGTGAAGGCAAAAGGGCCAACAAGTGCTAAGCATCTCTGGAACTCCTTCAAGATTGTTGGAAGACCATTTCTGGTGACTACCTCTGAAGCTCATCAAGAGAATGCCAAGAGTGTGCAAAGCAGTCATCAAAGCAAAAGGTGGCTACTTTGAAGAACCTAGAAAAACAAGACATATTTTCAGTTGTTTCACACTTTTTTGTTAAGTATATAATTCCCCATGTGTTAATTCATAGTTTTGATTCCTTCAGTGTGAATGTACAATTTCATAGTCATGAAAATACAGAAAAATCTTTAATGAGAATGTGTGTCCAACCTTTTGGTCTGTACTGTATATATATTTATATATATATATATGGTACAGAAACCTTTTTTTTGCAATTACTGAGGTCAGACGTTTCCTGTAGTTCTTGACCAAGTTTGCACACAGTGCAGCAGGGATTTTGACCCCCTCAATACAGTCTCCAGATTTTCAGGTTTCAGGGCTGTCGCTGTGCGACATTGAGTTAAGCTCCCTCAAAACATTTTCTAATTTGGGGTTTAGGTCAAGGCCACTACATGACCTTGATATGTTTCTTATTGACCACTCCTTAGTTGCCCTGGCGTGTGTTTGGGGTAATTGTCAGCTGGAAGACCCAGCTACGCCCCTTTTTCCCAACTTTTCTAAAGGGAAGGGGGTTGTTGGCCAAAATTTTGCAAACATAAACCCCCTT